>OW569406.1:64091143-65299806 GCA_937654795.1 Cistogaster globosa
TATATATGTATGTCTAACTATTTTAAAAGCCATAGACGAGAATATATACAAAATATAATAAAATAATATTGAAGACAAAACAACAATAAACAATCAATATTAGGTTCAACTACTCGTCAATACAAAAAGCAAAATAAATTTTATACAAAAAAATGAAAAAAACATTTAAAATAAGTAGAAATGAAATTTGATGGCAAAACAATAAATATGATGAAAGGAGTCCATCATATTCCACACCATATATTGCCACAGCCTTTCAATATATAGATACAAATGTAGGGATTTATTAATGTAGATTAAGGACGTTGGAGAGGCCTTTAACTTGAACAAACACGTAAATAGAAGAAACAAAGGTCACAAATAAAAGAAAATGAATTTGAAAGTAATTGTTTGAAAAATATTAGAAAAATATTTTGTAAATCTTCTGTCAAGATGATATTTTTCCTTTTTGCCAGTAACAACAACGTAGTAAAAACACAAAAAAAAACAAATTTGTAGCTGAAACAAAACAATCGCTTTTGTTTTTGTTATAGCTGTTGCTTTATATTAGACAGTTTAATAGAGTGCGGGAAAAAAGCAAAGAGTATGATTGACAAGTTTCAAAACAAACATTTTGAGAAGAGAAAAATACAGTGTCAGAGATGGTAAGCGATATTTTATAATTTTTGCATTAAACACATTTTTAAAGTTTGTGATAAATTCACTTTTCCAAGGTGAATTGATGCAACAAAACACTTTTCCGTTCCTACTTTTAACAAAAGAAGTCTTAAGTCTTTTTCCACAATCTTTAAAAACGCTTTATAATATAACTAGCAGTGCCCACGTCTTCGTCCGAGTATCATTTCTAATATTCTTAAAATTAAAATTTAGAAGAATATTTCCTTAATACATTTATTGCAGAATTCTGTAAACAGTGTAAAAAATGTTCCATCTACAGAAATAAAATGTCCCTTCAAAATCAGTATCCATCATTTGATCCATCAAATGACAATCACTGATGATGGAAATATCCATCACTGCGTAGAACAAAGTTTCTGTCACATTCTTAATGGGAAAATGATGTAAACATTTGCATACGTGTTATGTCTGTCGCAAACAGCGTTGCCAGTGACATTTTTTTACAATATATATAATGCAAATTTTGCCTGTTCTTTAGAACAGATTTAATTACAAAACTTTTTATAAGCTGCATTTTGAGCAAATCAAGTTTGTATAAGCACAAGTTAAAACTAAGATTTAATTACGAGTAACGAAAAAAATTCATTCAAATTTTATACAAAAGCAGTACAACGGCAACGCCGTTTTAGTGGAAAATAGTTGCAAATGTGTTAGTAGATAATTGGGTAAGTATAAGTTTCAGTTACTCATTTTTTGCTGGGGTACTTTTAGTTTCCTCAAAAATAGTTGTTTTTTACAGAAAATTTTCATAAAATATTTCATGTACAGAAATGACTGCGTTACTGTTTTATTATATGATTAAACACTTTCAGTACAATAAATGTTCATATAAAATTTCATAAAAATTTAAAAACAAAAAAATTTTAAATTTTCTTTTACTGATATTAGATAATTAATTCATTTATTCATTTATTCCAATGCCCATGATATTAGCAATGTTTGGCTATTCAGGGTACAGATTAACTCCTTAACTTTCCGTAACAGTACTACATTGAAGCCTCTTCCGGGCGAAAAGGTTCAAATTTACTTTGGATTAAAAATTATCCTACCAAGTTACAGTTAAGATTGCAAAAAGAACTGAAACTGTGATAAAGAGATTATATCCAACTTTAGAATTAGCATCATGTGTATTTTAAATGAGCAACTTTGCGATTATTTCCATAGATAGGCCTGTCTGGAAAGAGAATATTAAATGTTATAAAATTTTTAATACTTGAGATTATTATTATCTTCGTTAAGAGTCTATAGCCCCCTCCAGAAAAACCATTCAAACCATTTCACTACTATTTGCCTTTTGTTCGAGTATTTAATTAAAGAATCTTAAACTTTGGTAAGTAAACTTTAAGCGAATGAAATTAATCACAATTTAAATGAAAAAAAAAATAAAAAATTTATGTTTTTAACAAATTCTTTATTGTAAACTTTTGGTTTCAAACGACAGACCTAATAATGAGTAAAAAAATAAAATTAATTGTTAGTAGTCACTTTTATTTATAATCAGAAAAACTAGATTTTGTCTTTTTACTTTTATAATTTTCCTTCAATAAATTTTGTTTTAGACATGAGTAACTACAGTGTTCACACAAAATCGGATAAGAAATAGTGAAATGGTAAATGAGCTTTTGTTTTCTGATGATGGATAATTTCTGATAACATCAAAGAATTGTTTTCACCATCTATGTGAATCTAGTTTAGTGAAGTAACTCCAATCAAAAAAGTTACTTCATTGTTCCAAATAATGTAAAAAATTAGAGGTGGGCGTGGTGTTTTGCGCCCTTCTGATTTCCAATATCTCCTCTTTCGACATTATGTCGGATCAATTGGCGTATTTATTTTTTTTTAGCTGATCTTGTGCCTCGGCAAACCTCATTTCAACACTAACATGAAAGGACAGACGGACATCGCTCAATTGACTTCGCTAGACAGAAATGGATATTGTAGAAATTACAAACGGAATAACAAACTTCGTTATAACCTTTTTATAAATTATAAATTATTTATTTCTAATATTACAATGATCTTTATTATTTGAAAACCAAAATCTCAAATATTGGTAAGATGTTTTACAACACTTAATATACATTTATCCTTAATCAAATTGTAAGTAATGTGCTAATTAAAAGAACTAAGTTATAAAGTTAACAAAGATATAAAAAAAATCAAGAATATTACGGTAGTCAAGTCAGTGTTGTCAAATTAGGGAGGATTCGGGGAATAAAAATTCTGCGGATTTCTCTGAAGAAATTTTAAATGCTTTAAAATTATTTTTGGGGATTTCTATATTATATTTAATAGATTTATGTTATTAATTTAAAGAAGAACTTAATCTGTACTCTTGGCTTTGCCATTTAAAGGGAAGAAGATAATTTCTTCTTTTTAATATTATATTACGATATCAAAACATTTCCCATTAAATATTGTTCTTTTTTCGAAGCATATAAACAATCTGTTCAAAATAAATAGTTTAATCCAAACAACAAATATTTTGGTTATACCTATCAAGGTGGCGTTGGATCAAGACTATTTGAAGACAAGGAAAAATAAGTGTTAATTCTACTTTTTACCAGAAATGCTTGTCCAAAATGGGACAGTGGATGCAAATAAGTAACAAAATGAGAATTATTACAGAATTTCAAAATAACGGAGGATATTTGCATATAAAAAAAAATTGGCTTCTGGTGAATTTTTAGGAATTTGATTCGTAAAAATCTGGGAACTCTATGTCATGTTAAAAAGTTTTAACATGCCTACCGACCAACTAATTTGTTTAAATCAATATTTTAAATAAATTAACAATAGGCGCTGGCGAACGACCTACTTTTAGTTATTGTCATTAATGAATAATTCAATCATGAAGTGCTCTAAATTTGAGGCCATTAAAAAATTAAAACATTAAAATAAAAATGTTATGCCACAAATTATTTCAATTCCGTATTAAACATTCCGATAGATTTTCGTTTACCTTCGTCAGATTACGGTGGATTTTGCATATTCCCAAAAAAAAAAGCTAAATCTCCTCTTTTTAATCTTAATGTGGCAATATTATGCACACGGAAGTAAAAACGATGCCAGTTACAATAAAGATACAAAATAAAATTAATTGAATAACAACAAAAAAAAAAAAAAAACTTAAGGAAAGTAAGCTCCACTCGGAAATTTAAATTTGGTTGTATTTCGAAAAAAAAATTTTCTCGTTTCCTAAAATACCAATTTGCGAAATTGAAAGCAGTTTTAATCGGAATAGAGTTTTGTGAGCTCATTTAAACGAACATTAAGTCATTTAATAATTTTGAGTAATAAAAAAAAACAGTCAGATCTGAAGGTATTTAAATTTTTTAAATTTTTATTATTTACAACAGAGTGTAGGTTTTAAATTTTCAATAAGTAATTTTTATATGCTGCCAGTAGTAGTTTATTTAAAAATTTCAATGATTTATTTATTACATTTCTGCAATAATAAATACTTGTATTTAGATGAATTGAAAAATTCTTTATCTGTTTTTATTTATGATGTCTTAGGCAACCCGGTTAAAGTAGCAAAACGAATCAATTAAGACACTGGCTGACCCCCTGTTGTCTATTTTTATTCATTAGTACAAATATTGGCAGCATGAATCGAACATTGAAATGCATTTTTCATTTTAGTTATTTTTGATTTTTTACATGTCGAATATTGAGTGCATTCACCATTTAGGAACTTAAAAGATTGTGGAATTGTGATGATGGCATTGTTTACTTCATTTAAATAAATTCTTCTTGTCGTATGTTGGTTGGTGTCATACACACTTTGCTTTCATGCATGTTTCATGTCTTTTTTATTAATGAGTATCAATTTGTGTATCATTTGCGGGTCAGTATTGAAAGTAAATGATGCGGTTTGTTAAGAAATTATGTTGATACAATACCGGCCAACATAATGAGTACCCTACAAAATCTAATTTTCTAAAATTAATTCTTATTTTATGTTTAAAATCTAAAAAAAATGTCAGAACTTATTTCCATAGATTTACCAAAAAATTTGGAAAAATCGCCAAAAACTTTTCTGATGTAGGATTTTTTTAATTTGTAAGTTTTAGGGAACGAGTTTTACAATATTCATTTTTAAGAAAAACACACTCGTACTTTTGCTGCTGTCCATAAATATTTAAAATTATTTATTTGTATGTATTTATTACATGTGGTCAAAGCCATACAAATATGCAACACACATTAATATTAATGGACACAGATGAATAAATGTTAACTTACACGTTCATGCAACAAACCCAAACACCAACAAAAATGAGCAACAGCAGTTTGTGGGGAGATCATGGTGTGAGTGGATGAATGTGTTATAACGATGAAGCTTTAGAGCGTTGCACAGAAGCGCATTAAGCCACATTTCAATGCACGTCGATAATTTATTATGCGGGAAATCTTTTTTTCTCGTGACTTATTCGCTGTTGTTTTTTTATTGATATATTTTTATGGTAGACCTTTTTTTCTTTCTTAAATCTTTCTGATGGCTGTTGGTTTCTCTTTAGAGAAAAACACAAAGCAAAAAAAAATTTTTTTAAATCACAACCAAAATAAAGAAAATATGTACAAATAAAATTCTACTCATATGCAGTATCAAACAACAAGAACAGATGTTAAATGCTACTGCACCAGGAGGTCGATCGAAATCTTGTTTGGCTTTTATTTCTTAAATTGTACCATTTTATCTGCTACCTATTGATTTATAAAAAAACAAAAAAAAAAAAGAAAAATATATTTACATATACATCAGGTGAGTGAGTCAGTATAGTTTTAAGTTATTTTTGTCCCAAAATATAAGCTACGGTCAGTCATTTAGTCACAACGACAGCTTGTCGGCAGTTACCACACCTTTAGTGCATTATGACCATCGAATGTATTAAATGGTAAACTCCTCAAAAAACCCGAAATAAACAACAACAAAAACAAAAATAATGTCGGCATTTGAGCCTTTGTAAAAAGCTGAGAACTTTTTCTTTTCCCTTTTGCTGTCAGTCTTCCACCATATTATTTTATACTTCACTGAACGTTATGATCGTTTCTTATAATTTTTATCGAATAATAATGTTGCACAAATAAATAAGTTTACTCTCCTTTTGTCGCTTTTTTCGGGCGAGCATAAGATGATGACACTTAAATTTTTTCCAGTCATTGACACTATGGGTTTTATGGATCAATTGTGCTATTTTTTAAGACATTTTAGCAAATTTATAATTTTATTAAACAATGATGTATTAATTTTTTTTAATCGATGTATGGGAAATGCACTGTCATTAAAGCTTCTACTTTCGATTGTAAATATCACATCATTCGTTTACATCAAATATGTATATGAGCTGTTTATAAATATTGAATCCGAATGCCACCTTTTGGTTTTAAAATTTTCACTATATTTTAATATACATGAAGATATATCCATGGATATGTATTTTCAAATTTATCCTATATTCTAAACCGCATAGAGATTTCTCTGTGATTCTGATTTCAGTTGAATCGGTTTAGCTGCTTAGACGTGATTAAGCAACAAACATACCATCACTACATCTATTCTTACAAAAATTTCATCAAAGAGCAAACTAGATCATTCATTTAAAATAACTTTCAGATGGCCAGTTTTTTTCCCTAAATTTACAAAACGTGCTGTTTGTTTAAGATTTTCAATAAGGCCTGCTTGACTTTTTGACAATAATTTTGCTACATTACGTTTTGAATGTGTGATTTGCTCTTTAATAAATTAGATGGCTTTAATTTAATTGTATGCATCTATTGAAAGCAAACAACTTCAGAATCAAGAAATATTTAAGAAAAATAATTCTGTTAATCTTAAAGAGCCCCTGGGCTATTTTTAGGGAGATAACATGATTCTTCCTCAAGTCTCTGTTATGAAATACAAAACAAATGCTGCTTTTGGCAGCACTTTACACATCTCTGCCAACACAGGCAACTCGGTACAAATGTTGGATTGTGTCTAAACTAAGAAAGAAAATGCCAGAATAAGTTTTTAATTCCACCACTAACATATGTCTAGTGTGTTTAAGCTGAATAAAAGGAAAAGTTAGACAATACAGGTTAAGCAACCGCAGCGGTTGCTTTAATAAAAACAACTGCTTGTTTTAAAACGAGAGGTCACAGGTTCGACTCCCATCAACGCTATAAATACACAGGGAAACATAATCGTTGTTGAGTAGACGTGATAATGAATAACTATTTTAAAACAAAACAAAAAACAATAGTTTTTGCAGTGGCTATGGATGAGAGCTAGTTAAAGTGCATGTGCACTTAAGCAAAAAGCAGCAGATGAAAAGGTTAAAGGCACCTGTCTACCTTATAGTAAATAGTGTTCTCCAAGCTAAATGAGCAGCAAATGGTTAATTAGAAATTTAACAACAATGTTGTTTGTGTAAGAGTCATTGCTGAGTTTAAAAAAATGAGAATGGATTTGAGTCTCGCCAAAGTCAAAGTATTATGATGGACTGGATGACTTGGTCATTCAAATGTGTGCTCACCAAGATATCAAGTAGTTCGAGCCACGCCGGAGTGAGTAGCTTAGTGTTGTAGAGCACGTTGCTGCATAAATTTGCAATAGTTGTATGTTTTTTAAACAACAGATCGTGGAAATAAATCTAACCAGAGGCATAGAGGCAAAATAATAATAATTGACAACAAAAAATTAAAGACAAAAACATTTTTTCTTTTTTTCCCCTTTTTTTATTGACGTGACACTAAACAATTTTTTTAACCTGTCTAGTTAAAAAAATAATTATTTAAATATTTTAGTTCGCTTGACCCATTGTGCAACGTTCATTTATATTCATTTTTTCAGGTGAAAAAGGCAGTTCTTTTTCATTTGCTTATGAAATTTATGGACATTCTTGACATGGTCATTTTAATGCCCCACCACAAAGTCTTTAGGCCTCACAGACATACTATTCAACTAACAAACAATAAAAAAATAACCTTCTAAAGGAAAAATAATAAACCTTGCGAGACTGCACGGCGTTGCTGAAATCAGCAGCAGTTTAAGTTAACTTAATATTGTTGTTGATTTTTTTCCCGCTTGATATAAGAAGAGAAGGTGGCTTTGTCGCCTATGACTGTCAGTTAGTTAGTCAGTCTTGCAACAAATAAAATTTAGCTTTTTTAAGTATTCAGTAAATGATCCTTCTTTGCTTCCTTGTTTGTTGTCGAATGGTTCAAAGGTACACAAACAAATACATTTGCAAATTCAACGTATTTGTTGTTGGCTCGACAAAAAGGTACCGCTCTCTACTGGAGCTCTTAACAAATTTGTTAAGCAACACGCCTATAAGTAGAAATAACTCTAATTATGTGCGCGTGCGTGCATGCATCCTTGTACCAAAATACATACATATATATTTACTCTGTTAACCGCATATTTACTGCTGATTTGTTTGTTTGTTTATTTGTGAGTTGTATCTTTTTTTTAGCATTTTTTTATTCGCTTTATGTATTTTATCTGGAATTTTTTTATTTCATTTTGTTATAGCCGTTAATATTGTTGTTGCTATTTTTAACAAAAAAATTCTATCATATCTCTGCACACTCTATCTGTTTCGTTACGCTTCTGGTTTTTTTCTTCTTTCACATCCCATGACACAATCAAAGAAATCATGTTGTGTTTTGAAAAACGTCTTAGCCACCAATCATCTAAAGTCACCAGATAAAGAGCAGGATGGAATATAGAAAGCATATAATACTAAAAAATAAAAATAAAACATGCATATTTTCATATTCCCGAAAAAATGACCACATAATATTGGAATTTTTGTTCGGCATATTTCAAAAAGACCAAAAAAAAAAAAAAATTAACTAAATGAAATAAAAAGACGATTCAGGATTTTCAGATCGATTACTTTATTATGAGCTTAGTCTCTTTTGAAAATTATTTCAATATTTAGGATTAACGCTGATAAGCACACAGCAGAGTGTGAAGAACAAAATAATGTGCATCGCTCAAATGTCTCTCAAAACGATATTTTATTTTTTATTGATTTTGTTAATTGCTTAAGTAAACAGAAAAGAAAGCTTTAAGAACTAAGGAATTTTAATTATAAAATAAATTTATTTAACCTGTGACTTTTTTTTGAAAAAAAAAAAACAAATCAAAAATTTTCAAATCATTTCTAAATGTTAAAAATTTTCCATTTACAAAAATAAAATGTTTTAGCACCATTATACCGGTAAAATTGGGTGCTTTCAAACTTGTATCTTTATTTTCTCTACGAAATATGTTGTTTTCCCGAAAAAAAATTATTCAATATTTGAATCAAGGTTCTAAGTAACTTCCTCACAAAATTTTATTCAAATCAATCAAGCAATTTTTACGTGATGCGAACACAGACAGACAGACAAAAATTCCAAAAACAGGTGTTTTGTATTCATTTTGACTACTAACTACACCAACATCAAAATTTTCAAAAATTATTTCATGTACAGAAATGACCCCGTTACTGCTTCATTATATGTTAGATAAGTTTATCGCATCAGATTTTTAGCAATAGCAACTCTACTATAGCGAAAAATAAAGATAACTTCGATAGGGATGTTGTAACAGTTCAAATATATATAGTCAGATTAAGCATAGTACTTTTTTCTCCATTTCGTTCGAAATGTTTTCAAACCTCAATATAAAAAATTAGTGTGAAATAAATAAGAAATAAAGTTGCCGAAATTGTATTTTTTTTTTTTTAATATTTATTGCAACATGTTTAATAGCTGGTAATTGTTTCCGACATTTCTTTTTTCCAACCGCGAATTGTCATGAGCCGTACTTGTTTCGTGCGAAATAATAAATAATAGACAATTTTTCTTCAAAAACGTAGTAATGTTGCTAAACAATTTCCTTATATTTGAGCACTTAGCCTAAATCTCCAAAATTTGAATAAAAAATTCTAATTGGTAATTGAGAATTTTTGGAGTATTTTTAAATGTTTTAGATGATTAGGGAATAACATAAGGGTGTAATATTATTTTTTAGGGAATAATATTTAATTTTATTGCAAAAAACATAAGTCGGTAATACTGTTTAAAGATCATCCTAGTAAAGCCTATATTCAGTTGAGTTTTTCATGCGGAATGTTGTCAAGGAGTGGTAATCTGTACGATTTGTAAAGAAACATATTAAAAGTTTCTAGCAACATTTCAAATCAACATGCTAAATAATATGAAGGGCACTTTCTTCATGTGGAATTTTAAATAATAAATAGCTGGTATCATATTTTTATTGTAAGTATTTTTTTAAGAACTATTTAAAAAAAATTATAAAAAGTAAAACTTAACAAGAGATTTTACTCTTCATACCCTGAAGTGTAAAGCATATATTTAATTTTTTTATTTCGTTTGTTATATTAAAATGGGGCTTGCGAGAGTCCTTTAACACCAATGACATTTTATTTGTTTAACGACTTTGGTTCACAAACAGCTGACCTATGCGTAAAAAACCACGCCTTCCTCTTTTTGAAGCACACTTCTTATGTTTTGTTTACCCTTTAAGGTTTTAATGCTTTCTTGTTGCAGGAGGCACACAATTTACTTCGACTTTAATGCATATTTTAATGTTGGTAGGAGTCTATTAAAGAATGCAAAGAATCACCATCAAAGGCTGCGCTCAATGGAATAAAAGTAGATGACCAGATGGCAAGTGAATCTCAAAGGGGCAATGAACCTCAGCGGATTGCCAGTAGAGGAACGAGGGAGAAGATAGGTATGTATTTCATGTTATAATTTCTTCTGCATTAATTTGATATGATTTGAAAAACGAAGACAGCAAATATATAAAGGCAACACAAGACTCTTCTTTATTTTCCGCTAAAATATCTAAATGCATATTGTAAGAAGAGTAATTTTTTCCTTATACTTAATTTTATTATTTATTTATTTTGTTCATAAGCCTTTTCATGCGGAATGCTGTCATACTACATTAGTACATTAAAAATTTGTATGAAAAAGTCATTAAAAAAATGTTGCAGAAGTAGTACTCTGTTTTAAGCCTGGTACTCTGTTTGAATTTGTGAAAATTGTTGAGCAACATTGATTATTTCATGTGGAAAATTTGACACTTAAAATGTAATATGAAATGTTTCTAGCAACATTTTACCAAAGCTGCGAAATAAAGCAAAAAGCCATTATTTCAAACAACAGCTGATACTAAATCTTTTGTTTACATTTTCAAAATAATATAATTTACGGTAAAACAATAAAATATTACAACTCTTCTAAATCGCGAGATAGACATTACATTTTAAATGCCAAACTTTCCACATGAAATAATCAATGTTGCTCAACAATTTTCACAAATTCGAACAGAGTACCAGGGTATAGATTCGAAATATAAAATTTTTCTAGCAACAAAGTAAAATTAATAAATTAACTTATTTTTAGCTTGAGAGTCCTTTTTTATTTAATAAAAATTGCAAATATTTTTTTATTTATTTTTCAATATTTCGGTACTCCTTTGTGTACCATCTTCAGGAATTAAATTGTTTTTACATTTATATTAAAAATTTTTGAACAAAAAACAAAATTTGAAAATATGAAAAAACTTTTTTTTCATAATGAATTTAAAAGAAAATTTTTTTAGTCATATCAACAAAAAACAAATATACATACATATATGAAAAAACAAAAAACTTAACTAATGTTATTGTGTTCGTACGTGTATAAACAAATAATTATGTAATTTTATGTATTAAATATCTATATATATGTGCAACATTGTCAGTATCAGCTTTAAAATTAATTCTTTTTGTCATTGGTGTATTAACTATATGTAGCATTTCTAAAATATAACGTCTCTTATAATTCTTTTCAATATTTATAACTGAAGCATTTTCAAAGTTTGGATAGTGACCTAATTCAGAACAATGGGAAGATAATGCTGTTCTTTGTGAATTAACATATCTTAAGTCAGACTTATGTCCAGCTATTCTTTTTTTTAAGCTTATTCTTGGTTGTTCCAATATATACTTTACTACAGTTCTCCTGATCGTTTCCTTTACACGGTATTCTGTAGACTATATTAGAAATGTCAAATTTATTAATTTTATCCTTAGTCCTACTAAATAACCGATTCAATGTGTTAGTAGGACTAAGGATAAAATTAATAAATTTGACATTTCTAATATAGTCTACAGAATACCGTGTAAAGGAAACGATCAGGAGAACTGTAGTAAAGTATATATTGGAACAACCAAGAATAAGCTTAAAACAAGAATAGCTGGACATAAGTCTGACTTAAGATATGTTAATTCACAAAGAACAGCATTATCTTCCCATTGTTCTGAATTAGGTCACTATCCAAACTTTGAAAATGCTTCAGTTATAAATATTGAAAAGAATTATAAGAGACGTTATATTTTAGAAATGCTACATATAGTTAATACACCAATGACAAAAAGAATTAATTTTAAAGCTGATACTGACAATGTTGCACATATATATAGATATTTAATACATAAAATTACATAATTATTTGTTTATACACGTACGAACACAATAACATTAGTTAAGTTTTTTGTTTTTTCATATATGTATGTATATTTGTTTTTTGTTGATATGACTAAAAAAATTTTCTTTTAAATTCATTATGAAAAAAAAGTTTTTTCATATTTTCAAATTTTGTTTTTTGTTCAAAAATTTTTAATATAAATGTAAAAACAATTTAATTCCTGAAGATGGTACACAAAGGAGTACCGAAATATTGAAAAATAAATAAAAAAATATTTGCAATTTTTATTAAATAAAAAAGGACTCTCAAGCTAAAAATAAGTTAATTTATTAATTAAAAAAAAGAGTCAAAAAAATTGTTACTTTAACAAAGTAAAATTTTATTCTCGGCTATGCCAAATTGAAATTTCCCTTCACAATTTATCTAAATCTAGTTTAGTGAAATTACTGCAATCTAAAAAACAAATATAGAGACGACAGAGAATTAAAGAATAAAATAATTACATAAAAGTGTCATCGGCTCTTAATGGGTTAAACACTTTTTTAAAATTTTAGTATTTCCTTAAAGATCTCTTTAAAAGCCTTGAAATGATACCCATATTGATACTTTAAAAATTTTGAAAATAACAGGGTCCCGGATGCCCGAATTCGCTTGAGCAATGTCCGTCTGTCCGACCGTGTGAGTGTTAAAATCAAATTTACCATAGCACTAGATGATCTAAAGAAAATTTTAATACGCCAATCGATCAGATATAGTTTCGAAAATTTTGCTAATAATAAAAATCATTTGGAAAAAATCTAGTTTACTGAAGTAACTCCAATCAACAGGGAATGTAATGTTAATGTAATTGTAGTGTAACAGTCATAGACAGCTAAAATCAAAAGTCGATCTTATCGCCACAATTATTGTAAACGGAATAATCCGAAGATCTTTAATTTCATAATTTGTGTACATAATTTTTGTTGTATAAGAAGCACAAAACACAATATTAAAATTGAAATGGCAATAAGGTAACTTATGTTTACTTTTCGAAAAATTTGTACGTGTCCAAGATATTTTTTTATCAAAACAAAACAAATAAATATTCTCTTAATAAACCTGTGCACAAAGACCACCCACTTGTGTATGATCTTGAATCTTAAACATTTCCCACGATTATCCTAACCAACAGTAGCAAAAATTGGCAAGTCAAAGAAATTACTATTGACAGATTTTAAAACGAAACAATTGTTATTTTGATATTTCATGGTGATGTTTCCTTCCTGTTTCTTTTAGTAGTGTTGCATCATTAGTAAAGGTGGTTGTTATAGAAAATAATTAGAACTTACTTAAGAACAATTTGCCTTTTTCTTTTTTCCCAATAGTCTTTGTTGCAACAATGGAATGTCGTAATTTATATATGGTGCAACCAACCAACTTTACACACAATGACAATAGAGACCCCAAGAAACAAACTGCATTTAACGAATGTGAACGACTATAATTTCAAAATTCTATAGAAGTTGTAGATGAAATAAAGTGTGAAATAAGTCTTTTAATCGATTTTTCTTTTCTTTTCATTAAAGGTCCGAGTGCACCTGATTTTTAATAATAAGACAGTGAATTATAGTTTTCTCTCTAGAAGCAACACGAAAACAAAATACACTCAGAAATATTCCTAATTTGATATATCATTAATTCTTTTATTTATATTTTAGTTTTTCAAGCAATCATACTCGTATGAAAAATGTAAGTGTGAGTGACCTCTAGTTATGGGTTTGCTTAGCTTAACACCAGTTGCAGTGTAATTGTTTTATTTGACAACCTTAATAAATTATCAACGAAATGGCTATTTGGCTTCTATTGTTATTTCTGTATGGCATGTTGTTGTTATCTTTTCCCTTTTCCAAAAACTACAAAAATGTAAAGCGGAATGTTAAATGATTAAAAAAGAGGTACCGTTTTCTTATAAATTAGTCTTTAATCATTTTTTCCAAATAGAAAAACGGTGGCCTTATTTAATTGTTATCATTTATTTTTCATTTGACACATCGACAATTTATAAAAGCAATAAAAGAAAAATTAAGAACAAAAATTTAATTTGAAAGTGGCAGCTCCGAATTTAAATACCACTACAAACAATATGAGAGTTACAATATAACTTTAAATTAACCGCTTGTTAAAATTGGAAATTATAAAATAGTTGGATTAAAAAAAAAAAAATAGAAAAAATATTTGCTATCGAAAAATATAAATTTAAAAATCGCTCTTTTTTCAATTGTGTTTGTAAAAAATAAATAATTTTTATTGAAAAACTTTTTTATTAAAATATTTAAAAAAAGTTATGTTTTACCTTCAAGGCTAGTCTAAACAGGCATGTTACTTGGACTTAATGAAGTCGATCCTATTGTTATTCCTACAATATTTATTACCGATCCCCCAAAATATTTTATTGGGACCCTTTTCATTAAGAAGTACATTTAGCAATATCCGTCTTTCTATGTTCGTATAAAAACGGTGTGTGCGATGACTTCAACCTCTCAGAAACACTTTTAAGATGGCGGCTGCTAAAATTCGGATTAGTGATCTAGAAAAAGGCATGCCGTTAAGTTGTTTGCCTTTTGTATGCTGTTATTATTTTATTGAAAACCGAAATTTAAGATAAATTTTAAATATTATCCTAAAACTAAATTTTTACTACACTTATAAAATCAAAAAAAAAAAAAAAAAAATGCCAAAAAATTAAATCTCTTAAAAAACCGAAATCTCAACAAAAAAAACTATTCGAAATAAAAATCCGTTTTTCATTAATTTATCGAAATATCAAAAAAATTTCACGAAAAAGAAAAAGTTTTAATTTAAAATAAACCACTGAACTATTAAATTAAGTTAATAAAATTTAAATTAAATCGTATCATCCCGATCAGTATTTTAAAATACACCACTATTGGTTATTGAGGGAAGAAAGCACGACTTAAAAGTTTTATCAGGAATTAAAAATTTTCCATTATTTAATGAACATAATTTTATTAATGTGACTGCCGCGACTTTAATCGAAAAAGCTTATTCTGACAGTCCAAGCTTGCAAGACTTTGTAATGGTACATATTAGCTTTTAATATGTAGGCAGTAGAAAAAGTCTGAAGGGGTCAAAAGATAGCAGGCGGCCAGTTGACAACCCTTAGACAAGTTCATATCCTTCATATTGAATTAGACCGTTAGGGCTCTCTGGTGCACTGGCTCCTCGACAATGATGTGCGGGATTTTTTTTCCTGTCAGAAATATAAAATTAAATGTGGAAAAGAAATTGAGATGCGTCAGATTTTTTCCCACGTGCAATCTCCTATGGGAGCTTTTGTAAGACCCAAACTAAGAAGCCGTAACTATGTAGAACCTTTGCTTTTAAATAATGAATCGACTGGATCTCCTTTGCGTATAAAGATTTCAGACTTTGTTCTAAATTCGCATCATGCTGGTGCGTGAAATTCTAAGTAATTGAAATCGATAACGTGTCGACCATTAATGGTGGCCACTAGCCAGTATTACGAACTATTTGCACAAAACTCCTTACAGCTATTTTGTTAGTTGCGTCATTTCGCTCAAAAAATTGTTAACACGCGTACAGACAGGGCGAAACGGCATTCTGAAAAAAGTATTTCCTTATGATGGTTAAGCGTTAAGCGACTTATTTTGGTTGGTAGAGACATGATGCTGGAAGGTAGTAAATATTACAGTGTCAAAATAATTTGTGAGAACTTGATTGAATAAAAAGTTTTTTTTTTCCTTGGAGTTATATCGTCACATATTTTTCTAATCTGTACCAACTATTGTGCATATTTCTTTGGACTTCAAGCCAAGTTTACATCACGTAATATCCTAAAAATATTATTTGCACTTTAGTATGTTTATTTATTTTTAAGTTAAAATACTTTTAATGAAATTATTACTATAATTAAGAAATTTTAGTTTAAAGGAAGTTGATTTTAAATATTAATAATTATTTTAATCGTTGTGATTTTTTTTCTTCGTATACAGCGACGTGTGTTTCAAATTCGACTTACACTAATTATTACAAGAACAAAGAGATTTTTTCGTATATAAAAAAATATGATACGATTCTCTCTATTTTGTTTTTGTGTTTATTTTCTAATTTATTTTCTACTTCATAATGGAATTTATTTATTTATTTTTTCTAAGCCGAAAAATTTTTAGGTTTCTGGTTCCTATTATGCCTACTTTTTATTACATTTTTTAAATTGCTTCAGCGGTGGCAAGAAGTTAATTCAAAGTTATGTCTTTTATGTTCTTATTTTACCTTTTCATTTACTTCGTATTTATATCTACAAACATATTAGAATTATGAATTAATATATTCCAGTAGCTGAATAAAGTATTCAATAGTTACTATCGAGCTGCAGATAATATATTATTTTTAATTTTTCCAAAAAAAAAACTAGTTCTTTACAACATTAAAATATCCTTTGTTACAGAAAACGCAATAAAAATTCATTCATTAATCGGCCGCACGTAGTAATAACCGCCATATCAATTTTAATGACACGTCTTTCCAATTATCTCTTCCTCAAGCAGTAAAAAATAAAAATAAAGGCAACTCATAGCTCTGCTCGTGTTCAATTTTATATAAAGTGCAGATGTCTGTCAAAAGGTCAATTTATAGTTTCTTTTCATTGTTGTGTTTTTTTATGCGTGTCCTTTTTTATTATTTGTCCGTTTATGTGTGTATTTTTTTTTTAGTTAAAATCACATCAACAAGAACTCAACTACGAAACAACTTCTTTTTGTGTAAAACGTACAACGATACGTTACACATCATTTGTGTAATACGATTTCCTGTGCGTTGTATTTTAATGTCAAATTAAAAACAAACATATTGATTCATTTTTTAACACATTTCTAAAATTCTTTTATTGTAAACACGGAAGTTCAAATTTATATGGCAGTTCGTATCGTTCAGGATAGAGATTTCTTACTTTGATTATATTAAACACATTAGTGGGATTAAAATTTGTTGATAAATGAAGATTTTTTGCCGATTTTTTTTTATTAACAATAAAATATTACAAGTCTATTTTAACGCTAATGAACAATGGCCTTTTGTTTTAGTTCGTTCTCGCAGTAGCAGTTTTAAGCAATTAAGGTCAGGCTTTCCCAATTCAAAGGTGAAATCGAGCGAATACATTTTTCTTATATTTTCCCCATGTTATTAAATATATTTTTTTGTTTACTTATTATTATTTGCTTTATGATATTAAAACCCGAACTTTCCATAATAACTAAAAAACCTAATTTCACTAAACTGTCACTAAAATTCCACAAAAAAAAAGCGATTAATTTGAACGAACATTAGAAATTTATCCAAAAAGTTTTATTTTATTAAAACCGAAATTTTATCTAAAAAAAAAATAGTGTACTATGGAAATTTCTGAAAAAAATGTATTTTTTTCACCAGAAATTCGTTTTTCAATTAAAAATTAAAATTAATAAAAAACACAAAATTTCAAAACAAAAATTAATAATAAATGAAATCTATTCAATGCTATGCTCAGGATCGGGTTCTCTCAAGGTGAATACATTTTTTTTATTTTAATTTTGGTTTTCTCAAAGACAAAAGCTCACAAAATAATGGTCTATTTATTTATATTTGTACCTTTAACTTCTTATATTAGAGATATACAAATGAAACCCATAAGATAGCCATTAGTTACTGGCTTAAGCATAAAGAAATTAAAATAAAAAAACGTTTGTCCAAAATATGCTCAAAATAATAAATTCTGCCTGAATTGAACAATTTATTTTAAGTAAACTGCCAAATTTGGGTTTTTGAAAAATGAAAGAAGAATGTTCATGATACATTCTTTATTGACTTCTTAGAGCAACATAAAACAAAATTTTCCTTTTTTGAGGTTAGGAAGTCAGTTGAATGTTAATAACAAAACTATCGTTTTTTAAACAAAATTAAAAAAAAAATATTATTAACAATAAAAACGAGCAGTGTCAGTGTTGGACAAAACTGTACGTGATTAAAAATGTAAAAAATGTTACCTTTATTCCAAATGACTATTGAACATTGAAATAATAAAATATTGAGATATTGTTTAAAATTTTTTTTTAAGTAAAAAAGTACTTCTCGGTAATTCTATATTTAAAAAGAGTTCCTCAAAAGAAAAGCAGATATTCTTATACAGAAGTTCAGCAGATTTGTCTAAGGATTTCAAAGACATTCTAAGACAACGTTTAATTAATTTCAGTATTTCCAATTTTCGACCAGTTCTAAACGCAGGGTATATGTCCACAATACAAAATAATTTGCGCGGTACAGATACCGTAAGAAAGTAAAAATACTCTCAAATTATTTTATGTTCCCTAGTTAGTCAACTTTGGCCAACTGTAGCTTCGTTTCCAAGCAAGAAATAAGTAAGGTAAACGTATATTATCACAATTATCTACTAACACATTTGTAATAATTTTATAGTGAAACGGCGTTGCCGTTGTGCGGCATTTCGTATTAAATTTAAATGAATTTTTATCGTTAATTAAAACTAAGTTTTAACTTGTGTTTATACAAACTTGATTAGAAAAGTTCAAAATGAGCTTATTAAAGGTTTTGTAATTAAATCTGTTCCAAAGATTAGGCAAAATTTTAATTATATTTTATGTAAAAAAAAGTCACTGGCATCACTGTTTGCTACAGACATCAAATGTATATAAATGTTTACATCATTTTTTTCATTTTCTTATCAAAAACGTGATAGAAACTTTGTTTTACGCACAGATGGATATTTCCCTCATCAGTATTTGTCATTTGATAGATCAAGTAATGGTGACTGTTCTTGTAGGGTTGCACTAATAATGCCAGACTCCTCTAAACTGTTCATAGTTGCAGTTGAATCAACTTGGCTTAGATTTATAACTGTTTATAAAAAGTCCCCATAGTGGGGCGAAGTAAATTTCTTATCCACTGTTCAAAAAAGCAGATGCCTACACCAACACAATAATTGTTTTGTTTTCCCTTTATTCGCCTTTTTAACAAAAAATCCATTTCGGTTGCTCAACAACATAAAATAGATATAATCCAACATTTTTTTAAACAGGCAGCATTAGCTTCTAGCCTTGTTTTTACAGATATGAAAAGATTATAAATCTTATTTTCAGTGTAGTATACGGTTTGAAGGATTTTTTTGTTTTGTTTTTATTATTATTATTATTTTTTTTTTTTTTTTTTAGGAAAAAATTAATTTAACGAACGAACGGCTTCAAGATTTCTTACAAAATATTTTATATCCCAATTAATTTCTTAAAATAATTTATTCTACCCTTAATTTTTCTCTGAGTTCTTTAAAACTCTGTTTTATACTCTGTAGATATTTCCATGTTTTAAAACATCGGAGCAATACTTTAGAAGTTGTACACTTAATACCATTTATTTTATTACGATGCCAGTTAACGTCTTGAAATGGATTACTAATATGGAATAGCGGTTGCAATTTGTATTTCTTATTTTGTTTTTCGTTTAGTACTCAGAGTTTTAAAATTTTTAAAAATTTTAGCAAACATATTATCGTATAGAAATTGGAAGTCAGTTGAAAGGGTACTAAAAATAAAAATTATTTTTATACGTGAAATTTTTTTTAAGTATTAAACAAAAAATTTTAGAAACATTAGGAATTACCCAAATGTAAAAACTACATTTTTATTGGGTCAGCCTAATTATTCATTTTATGACTATTTGATTATTTGACTAATCATTTAATTATGGAAAAATGTTTGTTCTTCTGAAATACTGATTCATAAATACAAGATCCTACTCAATATAAAAGCTAAGATATCACATTTATTAAATTATAAATTGTCATTCTTAAGGATATGTGTCAAAAAAAATTTGTAAAATAGTGGTTAAGATCTTTTGGTCAAATACTTAGCTAATCTGACCGCACTTTTAGACAATATAAATTCCATTTCTTTCAAAAATATGTTTAAACATAAAATTGCATAAATTCTCTTTATATTTGAATAGCTTGTTTTTATTTATTCCTTGTATTACCAACTTTCATTAAATGCTGTTTTCAATTACCAATTATTAAGCAATTTTTCGGTTTTATATATTCAATACAGGTAATTATAGAGAACAACGACCCTAAGTCAACTCAATGGTTTCTACTTGAATGGCTCCAGTTGCAGCAACAAAACAATTAAATGAACAAAAACAATACCAGAGTAAGCAAAACAGGAAAAAAATTTAAACCAAATAGACATGGCGCAACAATTTTTCAAAAATAAAACCTTAAAAATAAACTGCTCCGTTTATACACGGGAGAAAAAAAAACAGTAAAACAAAAGACAAAGAAGTCGATCAATAATTATGAAAATTCAATATTTTAAAAATGTTTTGTACAAGTATTTATGTCTGTCTGTCTGTCGTAATATTTGTACATGTACATAGATTTGAAAATAAAAACACATAATTCTGTTTTAAAATAACACAATAACAACAAACAATATGCAAATACAGTTTATTTACAACATTTTATTGCTTTTTGGTATTTTTGTTTTTGTCATTTCCTAATGAAAATTTCTTAACAATACAATATTTTGAATGGATTTTTAGTGCAAAATTGTAACATGAACACGCATGAGTGCATAAATACATAGTATGTATGTATTTAAGTTGGCTGAAATGTTTGAAAGTTAAAATAAAAGGACGAAATTGTACAAAACACAAATACAACAAACTCACACAAGAATACAATCTACATAAGTATGTAAGAATGTTGACCCATACACATGATGATGTGGATTTATGGAAATTTTAAGTACAAAATCACACACATTCATACTTCTAAATTAACTCTCATAACGTGACCAACATTTACTCAAGATGATTCCATTAAAGGCCTCATTAGTCTTTACTTTCTGTTGCTGTTCCGTTCCGAGCTGTTTATAATAAACAAAGATAACACAACAAAAAAAAAACTACAATTACAAAACAAACACAAACTCACAGTAGTAAATAAATTTCAAGTAACTTAACGTTGAATTATATTTTCTACTGATTCGAACGGAACAGAAGAGAACGTCAAAGTAATAATAAACCACAAATACATATTTTCCATTTAACAGAAACTAATCAGCTGATTCGTCACGGAACGAAAAAATAAGTCTTTATAGTTAAAATAAAATAAAACTGTCTGCAAATCAAACAATTTTAATTCTTTTTTTCATTTTTTGACAATAACAATTAACAATATTTATTACCAAAAAAATCACAGCGCTTTTTCTATTACCCCATAAAACTAACGAACGGGTTAACTTAAAATGAACTGCGATACCGCGCTCACTTTTTAACTTTTATAATCAGTTTACTCTAGCAAATCATCATGTATTGATTTGTGTTTGAGCAATGCTGCAATCATTCATCATTGTTTAGTTTAACAAGTTTGTTTATAGCAAAATAACCGAAATAAAACAAATGAAAAAACGATGTATTGAAAACTAAGGGAAATTATGTGAAGGAAATTAATAAAATTTTCTAAAAAAAACTTGCCTTTTATTTAAAAAAAAAAAAAAAAAAAAAAAAAAAAACATTTTCGGTTTTTATGCACAAAAAAGTGGATTAACATTGGCGTAATATGTTTCCCACTTTAAAAATTATTGCTCCATTTAGTTTTTCGCTTTAAAAATATAGTAAATATAAATGTGCACAAACTTGTATTTATATTTTTGGAAAAGCAGTTTTGACATTTAAAGCATGCAATTCTTAAATACGAGTACAAATTTGTGCACAAAAAAGTAATTAAATATGATTATTTAAAGCATGAATAATTTTTAATAAGATGCATTTTAAGTTATTCATTTTACATACATAAGCGAAAGTAAATGCAATATATGTATATGTATACAGGATATTTGATTAAATTAAATAAAGATGGTAAACCAAAAGTAACTACAGTTTTTAACGTTTCTGAATTTAAAAAATTTTTAACACTAAAAATAATATTAAAACCATAAGAAGCTATTTTAAACAATATATTAGATATTATTTTTGCTTAATTGTTGTTGTAGTATGCTTTTGACAACTAATAAAAGTTGCCACACATTATCATATAAAAAGAAAGTAGACGGTTTAACCCGTCTATGAGTTCAAAGAACTCACGATGTAACAATACGATTAAAAGACATATTAGGACAGAAAATAATATGCGGTTATTATTTTACGCCTTATTATTGTTCATTAAAGGCGCATTCACACTATTATACAAGTCTTAGGATTTGCATTAGACTTTGTAACAAATAAATCGAATGAGAATTGTTGCAATTCTCAATAAATCCAACGTACATTACATTTTATTTCTACACTTTCACACTTCAAGTAGAATGAAAATTCCCAGTAAAACATATGAATCAGAAAGAAAAATAATCTATTGGAGTTTTTACGCTCATAAAGAGATCAAAAAACAATTATTTGCCGTCCGAAAACCTTAAGAGATGAGGTCTATTTTATACTAAAGTGGTTCAGCTTAAAGAGCTCTTAATTTATTTTATAAGAAAAAAATTTTATAGCTTTTCTGTTTCTAAGAGCTGTTATATTTATAGCTTCGAAAAAACACATATTTTACAGTCCACCCTAAATACGAGCGTAAGACGTTATATAACTGTCAAAAATTCTCATGCCCATACAAAATGTATGAGACCAACCCAAATAGCGCGACGTTAACGTTGGACAATTGAAAAATCCAATTTTGACTGCGCGTAAAAAGTGAAGTTGGCTGCAAAAGAAGTGTTGTTATTGTTTTTTTTTTTTGTAGTATATACAAAAGTATTTCTAACAGTAATGACATTACAGCTACTTAAAGGTCAATTTCGCGATTTTATCTCTCTTAATTATTTTAATTTTGTGATTTTTAGCAAATAAGATAAGTAAACAATACTGTTCGTTTCACAACGTTGGCGCTCTTATTTAAGTTACTCATTACAGCGTAAAAACTAGACGCTAAATTACGTCGTGCCTAACGCCCGTATTTAGGGTGGACTGTTAGTGTCATATAGGAGTTATGGCGTGAGCCACTCTAAGGCGTGCTCCCCTTGTGGGTTATTTTAAGAGTCTCGTTTAATGGCTGGCTGGGTTATGAGCAGCAAAATAACCCTGATAAAATTTAAAGTCAAAGTGCTTAGAAAATTTTTTAAAAATGAATTTGTATTATAGGAAGTCGGATTCCTTTCCGTATTAATTGACATTATACATTATACCGCACTATCACACTTTGTCATAATACTTGTACTAGAATATGAAACGGGCTTAAGAGACAAAATATATCTTCTATCACATCCCTTTATTATATTTATTTAATACAAAAGTGTCCGCTAATAGTTGATGATTTAACTCACACAAGGTTGCAAATTAAGCAATTTTACTCTTCGCCATGTAATAATTACGTGGGACAATTATTTGTATACCCATCACCACAAAAGGCGGAAAAACGGTATATACCTACCCTACCCTATTTCTTATTTTTCTTAATGACCTTCTACGTCAGACTTCTATTCTTTTTTAGATGACAGTAGCATATGCCATATATTTTCGTTTCGCAATAGACCAAGTCTTCGGGAAATTGGGGCTATGAGAAAGCACATGGACGATACCCTTAATCGCGACCTTTTGGTAATTTCCGAATGGGGCCTGGCGAACAGGGTTCAGTTTAATGTTCACAAAACCTGTGTGCTTTTGCACAGGCGTACTGCTGAACATGCTACCTCATCTGTAATTATGGGTGATATATATATATTAAGAAATCAAAAGCTCTCGATGTTCTTGGCATGAAAATTCAATGCGATGTTCGCTGGAACAAGCACATTTTTCATGTTGCAAAAGAAGCATTCAAGTGCCTTGGATTTCTCAAATGGTATAAGAAATACTTCACTCCATCCGATCTCTTCACTTTCTATGTCACCTTTATCAGACCGAAAATGGAATACAACTCTCATGTATGGGCCGGTGCTTCAAAGTCGATTTTGGAGTTACTCGGACGCGTACAGGAGAGAGCGAAGAAGCTTATCGGTGACAGTAGGGTATCCAGCTCTATTGACTCACTGCAGCGTCGACGCAATGTGGGATGTGTTTCACTGTTTAATTGTTACTACAACGGAATGTGCTCTTATGAAATCAGGGAACTTGTTCCTGAAAACCGTAATTTCATACGCCCAACGCGCTCTGCATCAAGAGCGCATTCCTTTGTGGTCAACTGGCCAGTGAATCGCTCTACGCATTGCAGAGAAAATTCGTTTTTTAGCCGAACAGTTCGTATGTGGAATAAATTCTCTGCAGAGGTCCTTCCTGCCACTTTCAATTTGCAAAGATTCAAATCAAATGTCCACAAGCACTACTCCCTCTATCCCCCTTCCCACAACCCAATTTCCTAGTTCTGGCACAATGCATTTCGTAAGTAGGGGTCATCCCCTGAGTTCTGGTCCTTATTTAAAAAAAATATAATTAATTAAAATGTTCGTTATTTAAAGCACTAGTATGAATTTAAAGATGGAAAAGGTGGCTCTTAACTGATGATCACCTCAATCTTTAGTCCTTTAATTATGTTTTGGTAAAAAAAATATTTTTTTTATATTCTCAGGGGTGAAGATAATTACAATTTTGGGTTTTTTACACATCGGACAACTTCCACTCCAGTGTGGGTTAAAATCGAGGTTTATAAAATCTACGTTTTTGCAGTCAATCATTATGTCAACACGATATCTATAAAATAATACAAAAAAATTAATGTATTGGAATTTAAAAATTTTCTATTTCAATTGAGAATATAAATACAAAAATTTTGTCGAGCCTTTTAGAATCACAAAAGAATAAGGTCGTAAGGAACTACTTAATGCATATTGTAATAATGAAGTTGATCATTAGCTTAAACGGTGCTACGTTTTTTTTTATAATTTTCTTAATTCATTTTAACCCATTAAGTGATCCTAATTAAAAGCGATCGTGTGGAAATGTCTAGAGAATTTGTATTCCTTGTGCATTGCCGCATTTTAAATCGAAGAAGTTTTTTAGTCTGTCAGCCATGCAGCGATTACACAATCGACTTCTTGGGAAACCAGGTTTTCTGCTTGAATTTATTTGCTTTTAAAAAAAGAAGAAGAAAATGTACAGATAATTGTTATTTAAGGAGAAGAATAAAGAATGCACCGATTTTATTATTGATTTTATTATTGTTTTTTATTGTGGATACAATTATACGAGCAGAGTGATGTGGTGCGAAAGGCATCAATTTCATTTCAGTATCACTTTTCGTTTCTTGTTTTCATTTTATTGATGAACGCATCAATAATTTCATTTTAAGATATAAAAATGAATATGAAAATTAATAATATATTTGGATATTAAATTTTTCCTTTAAAACATGAGTAATGTGTAAATTCGTACAATTTAGTGAAAAGAAAGAAGTAAACAGTTGGTTTTTGTTTTGTTTTATTTGTATTTCTTTAAATATAAACGTGTCATTCTAAAGAACTGATTTACGACTGGAACAAAAAAAGATTAATTTAAAAAGAAAGAAAATATATTTTATAAGCACAAATTTCTGCTGTTAAGATTGCCTTTGACTCTTTCAACACAAATGCTTAAATTATTTTCCAGGTTTTTTGAAATCATTACACTCATCCCCAAAAAGTTTCTATTTTTTAAGATTCCGCATACAAAGAGTAAAAACGTAAAGCTTTTAATATCGCTACAATGTCTGTCCGTCTGTCACAGGCCTCTATCTCTAGAATAGTTGTAGCTAGACATTTAAGATTTTTACAGAAGTTGTATTATTATTTTACAAATAAAATTCTAATCAATATTACAAAGTGAAATTTAGTTTGAAATTTGCAATATTATGCATTACCGTTTCCACTAAAAAGAAAAAATTAAATTAAAAACTAAAAAGTGTTCCTAAAGAAATGCATAAATGGCCTTATCTTTCGAAACGCTATATACAAACACTTGAAACTATATGTCTGCTATAGCAACAAATACAAAAGCATAAAACTAAAAACCAAAGAGCGCCCAGTGCAAAAGGTAGCTTTTAAGTATTTAGAGTTATCATCTGAACTGCTTCATGCAGACTTAAAATTTATTCGAAGTCACCATAGAAGAACTTTTTTTAAAAAATATCTATTCTCGTGTAGCGTAGAAAAAAATTTAAAATTCTCGAAAACTAACAATAGGATTATTAGGTTTAAAAACAAATGGTGGGCTAAGGAACTCTTAATTTGTATGCCAAACTCGCACTTGGCGGATCTGTTTATACTCTTAAACATTACACTTATGTACATACATATAACGACCTTAGGCAAAACTACAAAATGTTCGAATAAATACATAGCATTAGAATGCTTAATAAAAATCGTTTTTTATACCCTTCTTCACAGGTGTTAAAAAGGTATATTTAAGTTTGTCATTCCCTTTGTAATTCCTACAATATTCATTTTCGACCCCATAGAGTATATACTGAATTCTTATTCATACCGAGGTCGAACAGTTTTCATTCCGTCTGTTTTCGGGTTGAAATCAAGTTTCCCAGGGCGTTAAATAAGCAAGAACAAATTTAAATACGCCAATCGTTCGAAAATTTTGCTTTTGAACACCAGCAAGTCGGTCTATGTCCTTCGAAGTAGCGTGCAAAACACAACTCCTGCCTCCAATTTATTCAATATCATTTAGAACTACAGATGAGCGATATTACAATACCTGTGATTTAATCACTGTGATTAAAAAGTCACTGGTCACTACAGTGATTGAGTTTAACATGTAACAGTTCCGCACACATACAAATT
Source organism: Cistogaster globosa (assembly GCA_937654795.1). Lineage (NCBI taxonomy): Eukaryota > Metazoa > Arthropoda > Insecta > Diptera > Tachinidae > Cistogaster > Cistogaster globosa. The sequence continues at coordinate 64,118,120 of OW569406.1, forward strand.
TTTGGATAGCAATGTAAGTACTTTTGACCCTTTCATTCTCTCATATGTCAAAGCGGCTTCATTGTTGTGTACTTTTTTCTTGCTTCTTCTTATAAAGGACAGCTATTTTTATTTCCAATTTCACACATATACCTATACATATTTAACAAAAAACAATGTTTGTGATTTTTTTCAGTGTTACCAAATTTTATCTTACTGTTCAAAATTAATTACAGCAGCTTTGAATGTAGAAATCAAAATTTGCATAAGCATGTATGATTAAATACAAATGTATGATTAATAAAAAAGAAAACAACTACTACAAACGCTGATCACGGTAACTGATCAAATCTGATATTTTCCGAGACATGAGCTTCCTTACTTTTCATACAAAGTACGATTGTGCACCATATCAACATAGATAATACTTAAAAGCTTTTTAAGACATCTTTCAGGAAGTACTAAAATACTTTTAGAAATGCTTAACCTATTAGGCGTCGATGACTTTTTTATGTGATATTATACATACTCGTAGTACTATTTTTTGTTCTTATTTTTGAATTCTCTTTCTCCCCAATATTACGTATAAGGTGAAGGGTATATAAGATTCGGTATAACCGAATAAAGCACTCTTACTTGCTTAGATATCTATTTATATGGAAGTTGTGTTTTCGTCTTAGCTTTTACACAGAAAAAATATTGATTAGTTTTTGTTTAAACAAAAATTTTTTTAAAGTTAAATTAATTTTTATTACTGTTTCAATTGTTTTTATAAATTATGTTTTTAAATTTTTTATTTTATTTTGTGTTTACTGTGAAAATTATGTATTTCCAATTACTGGTCCTTTTTCAATAAAAATTTTCTTTGAGTTTGTGTAAATTACTATAAAATTAATTTTTTTCTGTGTAGCTAGAGTATTCAATTTTAATCGCTTTTCTGTTTGCTGTAAAAGGATCCTGTAAAATGAATTTTAAAATATTAATACAATCACTTGCTAAACTATAATTAATAGGTTACAAGTTTTAATTGAATCCTCCACTCATACGAAAACAGTTATGAAAAAGTTATATGTATGTATATCAGATCCTACACAGAGAAAAATTATTGATACAAAAAACCATTAAAATACAAATTTAGGTAGTCTCAATATTAAAAATTGATGCGTTACTTGTACTGCAAAAACAAAACAAAAAAACACTTTGATATAATGAAAATAATATGTTTGTATAAGTCATACAAAAGAGTAATTAGATGGACTAAATAATTGATAATTTGATTCGCATTGAATGAAATTTTATTATAATTATTATTATTATTATTATTATTATTATTATTATTATTATTATTATTATTATAATTATTATTTTTTACCAATGGAAATGCTTTTTATCAAAAAGGTTTCATTGATAATTAGTTAAAAACAAAGTAATAATGATTAACTTACGAATTATTGGTTTCTAGCATAGCCATTAATAAACGCCTCTTCTTGTCCTTGAACACTAAATAAGCTCCTTAAAGTATAATAGAGCAATATTTTAAAATGGCATTTTCATCACAAAAATTTTGTGAAATATGTAAGTAAATGTTTTAAAATTCTCAGGAAAAATTAAACATTATAAAAACACGGTTTTGTTTTATTGTAAGTAATAAAAGCTGTTAGCTGGAATGTTAGGTGAATACAAATCTCGGATATAAAGTTTTACGCCTAACTAATATAAAATTAAGAAGTTATTAAAACAAAAGAGAAAAGTTTTATTTATTTTCTACATAGTTATTTTTAAAGGTTCTGCTTTTGTTATTTTTTTATTGAAACAATTTTTTTGTAGTTAGAAAGTTTCATTATACTTTCATTACTATGAGTAAATTATAATAAAAATAAAATCATTAGCATTAAATGGTAGATAATTTTTTTCTTCGTCACTATTTTAAACAATATTCCTGTCATAAATTTATTTTTTTAATATAAATAGTGAAAATATGAATTTGTTTTATGTAATTCAAATTAATATTTCATGGTAATTCTTGAATTATTTTTTTTAATAGTTGTTATTACCATATTCATTTAGTTATTACAACCGAATACAATAACTGACAAAAATGCTTGGGAACAAATTCGGCTCTCATAACGAATTTCTTCTCTCTCTTTGCATCTCAATCTGTTACTAACTAATATGCAAAAATAAAGTCCACACCTTTATGTCCAACTTATCGCTTCGTTTAATATGTTTTATTAAGTTAAGGTGTTAACACTATTTTTCACATAAATATCGTTATGGAATTATTTACTTTTTCTTTTGAGCCGGTATAAAGGGAATAGTCTTTAAAAATATTTACAATTTTCTAAATTCTTATTTTTAAGGGCATCCCAAAGTAAACGCAAGATAAGGTATTGCAATGAATTTTTTTTCATGGGTTGCTTATTTTATTAAATGACAAAGCATAAAAAAGAAAAATACATGGTAGTCTTTGACACAAACAATCTTTAAAGATGAAACAAGAAATCGAAGAGGTAAGATATTTTAATAAATAAATATTGTTTTTTTTTTTTTTTTGTTTTTTTTTTTTGTAAAAAGTAGAAAAGTTACATAATGTTGCTTTTCATCGAAATTAGGAGTCACCAGCTATGCCAGCCTTATCCACGTAAAGCACGATTATTTTATTTTCCAAGGGAATTAATGCTTTTAAAAAATTTTTACTTTCTGATTTTATTTTAATAATTTGAGTAATAAAAAATATTTCCTAACAAGAATACTTTTCATCGATTTTTTTATTTTCAAACCAAGACAAATTAAGTACTAGGTGGCGGCTCGGCTACAAAAACAATAATTTTATATAATTTTGTTGTTTCAGAGTACCATGTTGATGCCAAAAATAGCTGGCTAAACAAAAGAAAGCCGAATTTTATTTATCTTCTATCAACGTACTCCAAGGTAGCGTCGAAGAAATAGTGTCGATTTTGTTAATACAAAAACCAGGGAAAAAACGGGAAGTAGAAATTCCCCGGGATTGGGTATTTTTAATTAAAAAATTTAATAAGCATAAGTTTTGGAATCTGGAAAAAGAAAAATTCATGTAAATTATAAATAAATAAACAAAACATTTGTATATTTAGAACAAAGGTTCTCAAATGGGGGTCCGTACAACCATCCAAGGGGTCCGCATTAAGAACCGAAAAAACAGTGTTTTCAAAAATAATAAGAGTTTTATTTTGAACTTTGGCTTCAGAGGGGTACGCGAAAAAAAAATTAGTTAACTAGGGGTCCGCGAGCAGGAATTTGATGAGAACCCCTGATTTAGAAATTATTTTAAGAAAGTTTTTTACTTATCACAAAAAAATAATTTTTCTCCTGAAAATTGCGATACATTTTAAAAGTAGACACCTTAACGAAAAAACTTTCCAACCGTGCAAAAATTCTGCCGATCTGATTCTGCTTACCACCTGTTCTGAACTTCCTCGTCCTTTTTTTGTTCAACGCCTTGTCATCTATTAGAGGAGATAATGTAAGCCGATTAATTCTTACAGTTCCTACTGCATTTATATATTTCTGATAAAGTATTTATAATAGATGGTAAAAAATAACGGAAACCTACGTAAGAATACTAAACGAGGGCAAAAAAAGTCGACGAAAAGTTGTTGCCATATTTAAAAAATACTTGTCAAATTCAGAAAGCAAAAATCACAAATTTTCCTGTTTGTTGACTAGAGTTATTATTTTATATTTCAAAATATTTATCAAAAAAAATTGAAAGTTTCTGTCCGAAAAAGCAATGACAAATTTCATGGATATAAACGTTCACATCCATGTTAAATATGTACTTATGTACATAACAGGGAGTCTACACCTGATGAATTTATATCTTGATGAAAGTCAAATTTATATTATGATGAAAATTCATCCTGTGTAGACTTCATTTATTAGTACTATATCATCGTTATGATATAGTTATCAGAGCTCATAGACTAATAAATTCATCATGATATAAAAAGTCATTTTATATGTGATTTTATTTTTGACATATAATTTTTTTAATAAAATTTTAAATTATTATAGCTTAGGCATTTTTTTATTATATTATTATTATAAAAACCAACCGAAAGTTCAAAAAATAATATTTACACAGAAATATTTGGACAAATTGCCTTTACAATGACCAATAAAGAAATATTCATCATAATATTAAATCATCAACGTCTACCCCTTTGAAGTGATATTAATATAAATTTGACAATTGTTCTGCCGGCGTTTTATTAGGCATTATGATGAAAATTTGTCTCGTGTGGACATAGTGTAAGTATGTAGAATAAATATTCTAATATCAGAATTATAATGTTAAAAATATCAAGTAACATAAAAAAATATAAAACTAAAAACATAAAGATGTGTTAAAAACAACTTGTAAACAAAATTAAATTATAAAAAAAATATGGCAACAATAATTTATTGTCGACTACGAATGTATTCAATTATTGCAATAGGTACGAAGAATTATCTTTATTTCCAACTTCAGTTCAAAAGTAAATGAAATGTTAAACAAAAAACTTGAACAAAATAATAATAATAATAATAATAATAATAATAATCATAATAATAACCATGAATTAATTTTTTTCATACACATAATCCGCCATCCTGAAACGATAAGGAACTTAATTATATACCTAAATGTATGATTTTATTATTTTTAATTTACAAGTGGGCCTCGATTAACACGGCCTTGCTGCTTTTGAAAAATATGTTATTCCAAAAGCCTTCTTTTTGCCTTCTAGATTTTAACCGGCGGTACGATATTCACCAGCATCAATACCTATTTGAAGATATAAAGGGCACTATTATGCCACAGTGATATTTTTAAATAGAACATGTACCTACTTCCCGTTTTAAAGCATTAACTGTAAAAACTAATTAATTTATTATAAATAATAGATTTTCTCAATCAAAGCAATAGCAATGTCGATTCTCTTTAAAAATGTGTACTTTTATTTTGATAGGTATTTTTTCTTGTTTAACTTTTCTTTTAACGAAGTTATGTAAGTTTTAAATTCCTTTTTTGGGTTATAGCTAAACGCATTTACATATGTATGTAGATATGTACATACAAAGCGGGATGCGCTCCTCAGACAGGCCTATTTACGCCAATAGTTTTGAAACAGTTGAAAAAATTTAAATTAAAAATAATTTATAACGAATCGCTTAACAGAGGCCTATCTGTATAAAATTTTATTATTTAATTTATTCATCTAATAAATAATTTTTTAATTAATTTTTATTTGATATTTTGACTACTTGAATAAAACAAATCCAACTTAAGCATTATAATAGCAATTCAAGAGTGATGATTGATTTTAACAATTAAATTGATTAATTGCAGCAACCGCAAATCGATTACACAAAATTTTCAAGGTTGTTTTAAAAACAGCATCGGACAAACAAGTTTATTTTATTTAAAAATATTTTAAAATTAATTATAACATTCTTTCTTTAATGGAACTTTTTTTTGATTTTTGGTTTATTGTTTTGGTTTAAGCTTTGGTAGGCAAGTATGTATGTATGAACATTATTAAATCTTTAGGCATTTATGAATGCCAATATGGCTACTAACAAAGTCAAGTTAATTGACTCATCATTAATCCTCATATAAAAATATAGGTACATACATACATATGTATGCATATGTATTTGCATTAAACTACATGTAAAGAAAAATATACCAAATAAAACAACAATACAACAACTCCAATTAAACCCATGCCAAACATAAAATTCTGTGAGTTTTCTATTGTTGCTGCATTGGGAATGCGTAAGACAGAGATATCTAGAGAACTAAATGAAAAAAGGGAAGAAAAAGGTTATCAAGAAAAGGGCGGAGTTATAAACTGAAAACAATGCAGAAATATTGATTACAGCAAAAGATACAAACAGTAAAACAAATAAGTTAGTAAATAGAAAAAATTAAAGAGGAACAAAAGAATAGTAAATAAATAAACATTAATTAATTTTTTACACATTTATTGGAAAATATTTTACACTGGTTATACCTATAGTACAAAAAAAACTACGTAGGTACCTAGGCGTAACAAATTTACAGGCAAAAATAATTACCTATACCTATAATTAAAAGCATTTTAATAAAATGTGCCTTTAGAATTTTTTTTTTTATAAAAATTTTAATAAAAATATTCTATTTATTTTCTGCTTTGAAATATATTAAATTGGAATAAAAAAGAACGTTTTTGCCAACTGAATTAAAAAAAATACCTTAATATCTTTATATATATTCTCTTACTAAATGTACCTAGTGTTTTTTTTTTTTATTTAATGTTTATTTTTAAATTTCCTTAATGTTAAGGAATGAGCATTTAAGTACCAGAAAATCAATAGTGTTTAACCACGTTGAATTTAGACTAAACGTTTCCTGATTTTTTAATACTTTGGATTTCGGGGATTCCTCATCTTTAAAGTTCAAAATTTAGTCGTTGTGCAATGTTTGGCAAACAGTGCAGTAGAAAAAAATATATAAATTAATTTTGAAATAGGTATTCAAATAAATTTTTTTAAAAACTTAAAAAAAAATCTCTAAATACATACGAAAAGGCTGATATATCATTGAATGATTATTAAATTAAAGCGGGAAAGTTTTATTTGTTAGGTATTCGCTTAAAACATTAACATATGTTAATAGTAATAGGTAATAGTAAGCGCAAACATTTTTTTTGTTACTTTTTCGCGATAAATTATCGTTATAAAATATTTTCTGCATTGACGTTACAGTGATAATAGTAAAGTGTTATACAAAAAATTTTATTCGGAAAAATTTAGTTTTCCTTCTGCTAACTTAACATTTAATAGTTTCATTTATTGTTGAGTTTAATGAAATATAATTATATTTTATTTTTAAAAGACACAATTTTTACCTTCGAAATCTAAATAAAAATTATTAATAATGATAACCATAGGCATTATACTACTTGCATTACTTTTATCTTTAAATTTCCTTAAAAAAATATTCGAAATTATGCTTAGTTGTAGCTGTAATAGATAGATAACAAACGCTTCTATCTATTCGACTTTCCTAAAATTTTAGTAGTTTTATTTATTATTAAGCCATAAAACATGCAGTTTTATGAAATGTAATTATTTCTTATTTTTAAAAGAAACCTTGTTTATCCGTAAATATTTTTTTAATTATTCTTAGATTATATTGTTTTAGATTTTAATTCTAATAAAGTAGTTCTTTTAGTTTTCTTTTAATATTTTTTCATAATTTAAACTTGGCACTACTTTTATAAAATTTTCTTACAGTATTACCACATTGATAATAACCACAACAAAAACATATGTTACCATACTGTATCATTGCTTAAACTGCAGCCAACTTTGCCACTATTACCGGCTGTTTATATTTATGAAAAGAAAATAAAGAATAAAACGAAAAATAACAAAAACTGGGTGTATCTTTCTTGAAGTTGCAGAAAATTGAAAATTCGAGTTGAAAATAGAAAAACATATATAATATATAAATATTTTTTTTAAACAGCTGACCAACTTTAATAAATACACTAAGAATATGTCGAAAAATAAATTAAACTTAACACTGCCTCCAGTGGATGCGTCAGCCGCCTCGTCACAGGTGATACCAACACCACCATTCAAAACTCCTTCTGGCACAGAGTAAATATTCATTTTTTCGCTAATTATTTCTATTTCTATTATTGTTTTTTTAATATATTTAATTGCTTTACACACATCTATATATTTAGACTAAAAATGTGTATAACGAATGATCTAACTAATATACTATCCAACACTATTCTTTGAACTAAATCATCACTATGGTCGGATATTTGCAAGAGTTAAAGAATAGTAATCATTTTGTAAAATTATTTAACATATTGTATATAGCATACAACATAATAATTCCTGCATACCTACGTAGTCACTCTAAATTGAGAACTTAAATTCCATATCATTTACTATTCCATATACAAAATCAAAAAGTATATTGTTAAGTAGTAGCTTTAAAAAATGTTTAACGTTGTACATACTTATATTGGATCCTTGTGGCTGTGGAATGTTTTTTTTTATGACCCAACTTGTTTTGATTGAGCTGCATTTTTGATGTAAAGCGCGATTAATTTGTGTAAACTATTTTTCTCTTCTACGTTAACCAACTAATCCTTTGTAGCAATAATTTCAACAATGTCTTCACATCTACTACTTCTGTTCTAAGGCTTTTAGTTTCCTCATTGTTTGTTTGCATAATTTTTTGTTTTGTTGTACAAAAATTCATTAAAAAGTTAAATTAAAGAAAAAACAGTTTGCTGGGCAAGCCGAAGACGAGCATTGAGGCCTTGACTGAAACACTGGAGGAACTTGAAATGGATGACACTGCCCGAAAGCGTATTAAAGTATTCCTAAGCCAAAAGGAAAAAATAGGCGAGTTATCAGATGACGATTTGGAGAAATTGGGTGAACTGGGATCTGGAAATGGCGGCGTTGTGATGAAAGTGCGACACATACCTACTCAGCTAATAATGGCCAGAAAATTAATACACTTGGAAGTAAAGCCAGCCATAAAAAAGCAAATAATACGAGAGCTTAAAGTATTGCACGAGTGTAATTTTCCACATATTGTGGGTTTCTATGGTGCATTTTATAGTGATGGCGAAATCAGTATTTGTATGGAATATATGGATGGTGGTTCATTAGATTTAATATTAAAAAGAGCTGGAAAAATACCAGAATCTATATTAGGCAAAATAACATTGGCAGTACTAAAAGGCCTTAGTTATTTAAGGGAGAAACATGCCATCATGCATAGAGATGTTAAGCCAAGTAACATTTTAGTAAACAGCAGTGGAGAAATAAAAATCTGTGATTTTGGTGTATCTGGCCAATTAATAGATTCCATGGCAAATTCTTTTGTTGGCACCAGAAGTTATATGTCGGTACGTTATTATACATTAATTGAATCAATATTTTAAATACTTATAAAAATATTTATCGTTTTTTTTTTTTTTTTTTTTTGTAGCCCGAACGACTGCAAGGCACTCACTATTCAGTACAATCAGATATTTGGTCCTTAGGCTTATCATTGGTAGAAATGGCCATAGGCATGTATCCTATACCTCCACCAGATGCGAAAACAATAGCAGCAATATTCGATGAAAAAAATGAAGATGGCACTCAAGCAATAGTGGAACCAAAAGTAATGGCTATATTTGAGTTGCTGGATTATATAGTTAATGAGCCACCACCAAGGTTAGAACACGATGTGTTTACTGACGAGTTTAAGGATTTCGTAGATATATGTTTGAAGAAAAACCCCGATGAAAGAGCTGATTTAAAAACTTTATTGGTAATAAATTTTAGCTTTTTTTTTATCATTTGTTAATTATACATACATTTTTTGTAAAAAATTCTTTTTGTTATAGAATCACGCATGGATACGTAAGGCTGAAATTGAGGAGGTTGATATTGCAGGATGGGTTTGTAAAACAATGGATTTACCACCATCTACACCAAAGCGTAATACTTCCCCCAATCAATAATTAGATTATTGAAAGAAATACATACATAAATAATAATTTTAACTTAACATAAAGATATATTGTCAAACAAAGAAAAAATGGAAAGAAATTATCAAAACCGAGAATAAATGCAAATTTATTTAAAACATATTTCTCAATTAAGATAAGTCAAATAAAATCGAAAAAAATAATATTCATCATAATTCATCCATAAAATAATTTAGTAATAAAACTGTGAAAAGATCATTTCTGCACATGAAATACTTTTGAAAATTTTGTTGTTGGTGTAGATAGTAATTGATATGAAATACAAACATTTATTGTGTCCGCATCACGTCAAAACTGCTGGCTGGATTTACATAAAAATTGATAAGGAGTTCCGTTAGAAATTTGTTTAAAATAAAGAATACTTTTTGTTTCGTAAAAAGTGATTTCGTAGAGAAAATAGAGATACAAATGTGAAGTCACACAATTTTACCGGTATAATGGTACTAAACAGAACTCTACAATAAATATTTTAAAATATATTTTTCAAAATTTGAATTTAAAGAAAATTAGAGATGACACGCTGATGAAGTCGTAGTCACTGTTAGTAAAATAAATCTCTACGTATGTTTGTTTGTTAGTTCGTCAATCATGGCTAAACGCCTAAACCAATTTTAATGAAATTTTAAGAACGGGCATGTCTGTATGGAGCAATAGAGTATATTTTCTAACAGCGGACAGGACCATTTATAAGAATCATTTGATTCTGAATGAGTTGAAATTTGTAGCTGGTTTTAATTTTTATAAATGGATTGCTAATTGTCTGTTTAATAACTTTACTAGCAAAAAGACTGAAACTAGAGAATAAAACAGAAATTTTAAAACTATTTTTCCTTTTATAAAAAGGTAAACAAGGCGAATAAATATACGGTGGGAGCGATGGCGAATTCTTTAATTTTCGCCGTTAGCCTGACTGTCAAACTACATATAAAAAAATAGTATGCAGATTTTTTATATATGGAGTTTGACAGTTAGGTTACCGGCGAAAATCAATGAATTCGACATCTCTCCCACCTCATATTATTGCGCCATGAAAGTAAATGAACGCTTTACTAGTAACAATTAGCAAGTAAATTATTGTGGCTTTGGACATGTTGCGAAAGACTTTAAAACTGTACGGTCTAAACATTAAATAGTATTATTTTTAAACTAAATGTACAAGAGTGAAACAATTTATAAAACGATAGACCACTATAAGCTAGTAAACTGATGTCAGACACAAGGAACGCTTAAAAATAGTAAGAGGGCTATATTCGGTTTTGCCGAATCTTAAAAACCCTTCACCATATGTGTAAATCTAGCTTAATGAAGTAGTTCCAATTAAAAAAGGAAATATTAGGGTGACAGAGAATAAAAACTTTAAACAAAATAAGTACGATATATAATTTTACATAAAAATGCCTTTGTGAACTACATGATACAAAAAATGATATAAATTTGTGTAAAAATATTATTGAAAAAATATTAAACAAAAAGAAATAAATAATAAAAAATTAACAAAATGTCACAAGGGTCAAAAGTACTTATATTTCGAACGGCGTATTAAAATTTTTTGATCTAGTGCCTCGGCAACTTGATTTCGACACTAACACGGACGGACATCGTTCAATCGACTTCGCTATGCATAAGAAGTCAGAAAATTTATATACTTTATAAGGTCATAAATGTATTTTGTAGATATTACAAACGGAATTAAAAAATTAGTTATATCCTTTTTCCACTTTTTTGTGGTGAAGGGTATAATAACAAAGCAAGCAAATAATATGTGAAATTTTTTTATATTTAATTTTTTTTTGAAATATTTAAAAAGAAAAATATTTATTTAACAGTAAAAAACAGCTGTTTGAATAATTCTTGCTGGTAAAAGTTTTACAAGCAAAAACTTGCAACAAAATTTTCTCTCATAAATTTTTGCGCTCTTATTTTACTCTCTCGTTGCTAGTATTTCGACACGTTCTAGTAACAATAAGTAACAATCTTAAGTTACTGAACAGACTTAATAAATATGCTAACCGAAAGTTACCGCTATAGACTTTAAATCGCTTAAACTTATAATGCTAAATTCACATTTTAATTACTTACGCATTCTCTTTATATTAATAATACCTAGAAACGAAAAAAACTTTCGAAACACAAAAATTTAAATGATTTGTTTTTACAAACAGAAGGACAGGAAATCCCTTGATTCAATAAGCTTTTCGTAATACCACCGAGTATAGTAATGCTAAGTTATCTACATTATAAGCTTTTGGTTGCAATTCCGAAATCTGAATGTAGAAGCATTCTTTTTATTGAAAAACATTTTTCTAATTCATTTTACGACAGTTTTTTTATTTATTTTGTTTATTTTTATTTATTACTTTTATTTATTTTAGCCAAGCAGTTTTGAAGCCAAAATTTTCAATTAAAAAATGTTTTACCAAATAAGCTTTTATTTTTTTATGATGATGGTTTATAGGGTTCCGTACTTAAATGGTAAAAATGTAATCCTATCACTATCATTCAAAGTTTAATACCTTTAGAACTGTAATAGATATTTGAAATTTCCATAAAAATTGTACATTAACATTTTTTTTAAGTTTTCTTTTTTTAATTTATTAGTAAATTAAAATTTTTAGGAACGTTTGCTTTCTATTAGAAATATAGTATTCCACTGTCGAATAAAATGGGGTGCTAGCACTATCTTTTTTATTATACTTTCTTTCATGTGCTACATTTCAGTTGTTCTGAATAATAAGAAGCCAATAAAATTCTCATAAAGTTATTTATAAGTTTGATTAAAAGCTTAAGCTTTAAGGCAATCAGGTCAAATCCGGATTTAATAGCCTTCAAAAATTTTGGTGTCTTATTGGTGTAATATAATGCATCGGAGTTATTTGTATTAACTGCGTTAGTGTATTTAGTTTATCTCAAGGTAGCGTTGAAAATATTGCATTTTATAGGAGCAGCACTCGGTGGATAACCACTACTTATTCAGTGGATTTAAACAAGACAAATTGAATACTAGGTAACCTCATCAGGACAAAAACAAAAAACCCTTTTATTTTGTTTGTGTAAATTTACGTGGACGTGTCAGTAAACAGTGATGAATAATATAAAAAAACAAAGAACGAAATTAAATTTACTGAACAAATTCTACTTCATTTTATTTTTCCTTTGGTGTATTTCGGCATTTTGAACAAAGTTCCACTCCCGCACTTCTTATTTTCCAAACCACTCAAATATTTCTTTCAATATTTTTTATAAATGTACATACATGCATACATATATTTTGATTAAAAATTTTTTCAATAAAAGTTATTTTTTGTATGTTTTAATTTATATTTTAACTGAAATTGGGCACGCACACTCGTTTTACTTATCACAAAATGGCTTATTTGCACATTCACTATTAAAAAAAAATGAATTATTTAAGAATTTTTAGCCGATTTTAAAATAGATCATTTTTTCATGTTTGTAAATGGCGCGTCAACAAAATGTAAACAATTTTTGACTTTGGTTAGGAAAAATTTGTAAAGCGAGTTCAATCACCTGTGCTATCAATTTTAATTAGTATTCAATTTGTCTTGAATTGTAAGTTACAATTTGTAAACGAACTAGGGGAATAGGTTAATAGGGCGAATAAAATAAAAAGATATGAAAAATATGGCAGGCTGAAAGTTAATTTGGTCCTGAATGGTGTAGTTAGATTGGAAATTATAATAACGTTTTCCGTGAATTAAAAATCTGTTCGCAGAATTTAAGAAAATTACAAAATCTAGTTGTGCTTTCCTTTATACATGTTTAACTAACTAGCTTTTCGTACCCTGGCTGGTAATTAGCCTTGTAACAATCTGGCATCATTTTTTGTAAATGGAAATTTTCATCAAAACAAAGAACGTCAACCGACAACAAATGCAAAACAGTCATATAAAGAACACTAAAAAAATAAACAACATTAATAAAGCAAACAATAAAATTTAAATAACTATAAAAAATAAATGAAAAAAGTCAGGGAGAAGAAAAAATACGAGAGAGTTTATAAAACATAATAGAAATATCTACGTTGCTAAAAGAAAAGACGACGTTTAGTTTATTGTATTAATCAAGTGCAAGTGCGTATTTTTTCTTATTCGTTGGCTCTTGTTATTGAGCAAAAAATAAAAGTCAACAACTACTGCGGTATACCAAACCAAACGCCCGACCCTTCTCCTCCAGCATAACAAATAATATTTATAAAAGTTGCCGTTCAAATGTAATATTACAGTTTATATGCACACTCTCATATACAAAAGGCTACGTACATGTGTATTTTTTTCTTTCTTTTTGTTGGTAGAGCAGAGTGGAGTAGTGCATTGTTTCAAGAGTAAGCGAATTGAAGAAGCCAGGTGCAGTTGCTGCTGCTTTTTTTACTAATACTGCAGAGCTTACCACATTAATAATGCTGGTTGTACTGGCTCAGTTCTTTAACGTGCGTCCACAACGACGGTCTTAATTTAATAAAACTATAGCACAAAAAAATGCTCTGTTTCTGTTCCCCCCAATAAACAACATACCACAACAGTGAGATTTTATTTTGCGAAAATTAAGAATTATTTCAATTAATTATAAAAAACTTGATCTTTGATTTGTTAAAAAAATATAAAAAGAAGTGATACTTAAGTTGTTACAAGAAAAAAAAAAGAAACTTATTTGTCAACATCATAAAGAAAAAAACCGGAAACTACATATTAATAAAGCATTGCATTTTCTTCACTTCATTCCCCACTGAAAACTAATGTTCTATGTTTGATTAAGATCATGGCCAACACTACAAACAAAGAAAGCCCCAGTCGTGAATCTACAAATTCCTCTTCGGCCCGCATATCTTTACTTGCAGATGCAGATTCTTTGACCCGTGATTATAGTTTGGGAAGTTTAAACTCGGCCGTCAGTCAAGATGAGTTTTTTCGCTGCCGCGATCACGCTGAAAGTGTCCTTAAACGTATGCAACTATACTTGGAGAATCAACAGCTATGTGATGTTGTCCTTATAGCAGGCATTGATGGGCGTAGGTAAGTGTACGCAATAAATATTTTAATACAACAATAAAACGTCTTTATTCGGAATTCTATTTTAACAAAAGAACTTATTGTTATAGTGAATTTATTAGACTAGTTCAACTTTGGAAAATTTAAAAAGGCCGTAAATATATGAATCGCACTTGTGCTTCAATAGTGTATTAATTCAAAATTTAAAAAAAAAAAACGTTGAAGGAAAAAATTAAATGAACAAATAAACAAGTGGGCTAAATTGCAGTAGCTTTTTACAGTGGGTATATTCTCCTCCCTAGAAAATGAAAATAAAAAAATTTGATTTATAAAACTATTGTTTTACGAGTAAAATTGCGATATGAATATTTCACGGCGAATAGGTACGTTATTGTAGATTAAAAGGTTCTTTGTAATAAATACCATTTCGTTATAAATTCTACCTATATAAATCTATGTTTGTATGTTTAGATCGTATTTAATCAATTATACCTAAACAGACAAATGTTTTTAGTTGAAGTTGGATCACAGATAGATCTTTATACGGATTAACATGTACGATAAATTTTTCACTTTGTAAACCGGAAAAGGAATAGATCATCGAAATATTCTTTAAGCATTAGGAATAAAATTACTATATATTCATAGTGTAGTAGTCAACATCAAATGATGCTATTATTCAATGTTTTGAAACTTTTTATAGTACTTTTACAAACTTATTAAAAACGGAGATAAAGTTGTTCCCACGATAAATAATTTTACGCTACGGAAAGACAAGGAAATTCTTCAGCCAAAGCTATATCTCCTCAGTATGAGTTATTGGTAACATCTATAATTGAACTTATATTAAACTTGAAAACTCCAAATAAAAAAAAATACCTCTAAAGTAAAAGAACTATTTTGGAATTGTGTCTTTAACAGCTTTTATAATATATCTAGAATTTAAAAACTTATTATTATTGTTTTATCAACGTTTTTAAGAAAGTATATGTATATGTATCTTGAAAAATAATACTACTATTATTATATTAACAAATACCTACTTACATGTATGCGAAACCACGCATCTAGTATTGAAGGAGGAGTTCACGTGTAGTTCAAATTTATTGTATTGAAAATTTTTTTTCGATTAATCGATCATCACAAAGGTATTAATATAAAGTGTGAATGCTTTGTACTTTATGTATTACATGCTTAACCAATTCTTAAGATTACTTGCAAAAAACTAATTTGATCCACCACACATGTTAAAAAAAAATTTTAACTATTTCTAAAAATAATTTAATAAATAAATTTATTTATTTTAATTAATAATTTCTTGTTTCAATTAATGATATCATTTATTAATCGATTAATTTTTACTTTCACCATCACAACTTGTATGGCTTTTTATAAGAAATATATATGTGCTGTTTATGTATTACAGGCGATCAACTCGTCTAAAAAATTTGTATGAAAAGCTCTCAGTTTTTAAATTTTTTTCCATATAAATTTTCCAGACGAGTTGATCGCCTGTAATACAGAAACAGTACGAATTCTTATTTAAAAAAGAAAACGTTTTCCACACTATTTGATTGAATCCATTCATATATACTTCTATATACATTTAAATATATATTTTATTCTGAAATTAAGTCGTATAAAATTTTCTAAATTTTCTTTAATGTCACCCTAATAAATTCAATTCAATTTGTTTGTATCCAAGAAAACAAACAAATAGTACGTTAATTTCCCACCATTATACTTACGATTAACAGCATCATCTCTTTGTTACAATTCAACAATCTGCAAAGGGGATTTTCTTTGTTTGTAAAATATTTCACAGATTCTTGTTTTTTTTTCTTCAACTTTAAATGGCTGTTGTCTTGGCGGAGATTTATTCTGCTTTAGACAATGAGAAGTGATCGCGAAACGAAGAAAGTGAATTGAATGTCTGGATATTTAACAAAAGTTTTTGTAAAAAAATAATTGTCACTGTGTGTTTATAAACATATGTACATATTTATATATAAAAGAATGTTTTTGTAATTAGTTTTCTTGTTCATAAGTCTACATATATAATGGAAACTATATGCTTAAGTTTTAACGTATGCGTAGATAAATTGTTACACTGTTTAATATTCATCTATTCTTCAACGTGTAAGGAATGATCAATTAGTCTCTTTGTAATAATAATCGGTTGACTGTCGTTCATTCACTTCTTTATTCATAAATGGTATTGTTATGTTGTTGCAGCTTTTCTTGCTTGTTTTTTTTTTCTCATGCCACCATTCAGTGTAGGTCGTAGTAAGTTAAAAGAAAATATAAATAACAAAGTAAATCGAACAGTCAGTCAGACGACTTTAAAAGAACATTTAAGTAAGTTTATTGTGTGTTAATAATTTCTTGTTGTCATATTTTGTAGGAAAAATTATCTTCCTTTTAGCTAAATAATAAACAATTTTCTAAATTATAAATCTATAAGAACCCACAGATAAAATTTCATTGCAAAGTTTTCTACTAAGTTTAAAAAAAGCCCTAGCCCATTGTAGATTATGATCTGGTTCTGTATGATCAGAGTTTCATTTGTGTTACATCTTTCTTGTGTAACAGTTTTGTAATTAAGCCCTCTTTTTGTTCGTACAAAGAACAATACTTCTTCTAATTCTATTTAATTTGCTGTAGGCTTGCAATTATCTGAGTAACAAATGCACAATTTTAGGATCCTTTCGGGCCCTTTAAGCCCCTTTAGGTTCCTTATTTATGAGCCACAAATACTACAAAATATCTTTTAATTTAATAATCTTTTCGCATATCACCACCAAGTCACAAACCACTCTACTAGCTTTTTATTTAGGATAGTTATCTTTCTCTCTTTTGACTAATAATTGTCGACTGTCTTTGTCTACCCCAGTATCAGCTTACAACTGAGGTCCTTCGTGGCAATTACATTCATTTACTAGTGCTCGTAACTCTTGCTATAATGCATGCTATCGCTGCATATTCGAACGCAATGTGCACCTCCGTCACATCCTCTTTTAAGCACAGCCTATCAGTTACTTCCATAAAAAAATAACAGCCATGATATAGAAATCAGTCGGGAGTAATCGCCATATAACGGCTGGTAATAATAATGACAATCGGTTGGGAGTATTCGGCTAAATACGGATAACAGCATGGATTGCACTGAATTCAGTCGAAAATATTCGGCTTTATACTGGCAATCAGTTGGAAGTACTCGGCTTAATATGGACAGTCGATCGGAAATCGTCAGTGATTATTTACGCCTTTTCTATGTACTCAGTTAACAGGCATCTGAAGCTGCCTAAGAAAACAAACAGCAAAGGCGCTGTGGAAAACAGTCACCCAAAGCCGCTGTGGTAAACAAAAAGCCGAACCGGTAAGGTGGAGTCCTTTCGCAGGTGGTCCGATGCATGAAACAAGCCGAACATCTTTTACTTTCTTAAGCGTTAAGAGCAAAAAAATTTTATTCTCTGAATACTCACCAAACAGGCATAATTAAAAAATCGTGCGAATGTACGGGAGGCAAAAGTTGTACAGCGTGTATTTAAATAAGAGAGCTATATTCGGCTATGCCGAGGAAGGGATAAAAATACTTAAAATTATCGTACAGATGGATATTTTGTATTACCCTTCACTACAAGAAGAAGAATCTACATTAAGTTTTAAATTCTTTGCAATAATGATTGTACATCTGGCCAATATATGGATTAAAATGAATACTGTATATATATATATATATATATATATATATATATATATATATATATATATAGCCCCTGTTAAATATGATTCAATACAAACCTTAAGTTTTAGAGTACTTTCACATCTACCGATTGCCGGAATTTATTCAAATATGCCTATACCTCCTATAGACATAGGCGTAACTATTGGCCAGCTTCCTTAGCTTATACATCGTCTAAGGCTAGGATTCTGATAGGTCTGAATCTTCTTGTCAATGCACATCGGTGTATGAGCGGCTGTAGATCTCGCATATTCAATTTTTCCCCTAATGAAGGAACTATAAAACTTCAAACTTCCCTAATGTTAGTCAATCTTTTAAGCAAATCAGTAGACGCAGACGATTTCCTCAAAACACGATCATAATGATAATTTACACTCAAGGAGCTTTTGATAGTCAAACTAAGAAACTTATAGGAACAATGGGACTACATTCGATTTCAAGGTTCCTTCCAAAAAACATGCACCTGGTCTTTGACGGATAAAATCGCAGGTTAAGAGATGTTCAAATTACGTGAAATCTTATAATCAATATTGGATACAGCTGAATGGAAATTGTGATTAAAAAAGAATTGAAACACAAGGCTCCTATCATCTTCAGGAGAGTGAAAATCAACCGTATACAAAATAAAAAGTATCGGCCTAAGACAACTTTCCCGTGGAATGCCAATAAAAATGCAGACAGACAAATCACCCATACACAGAACTCTTTCAGAGAGAAAATTCGATATCCAATCGAAACTCGATTCCAACGGAATATCCTGACGGACTAACATGTTTCTAAGAACAAAAACATTTACACACGATAGGCATTACTGATGTCAATAGATGCCTCAACATATTTCAAGCTCTATTTCCCCTTGTAGGCAAAGGATCTTGCCGGTTAAGCGTCTAGTTCATCCACAAAGCAATCAGTCTTCCCTATACCATCATATTAAATAGCTTTAAAAATACAGAAATAAGGGCTGCTGGTGTAATTCCTGAAATTATTCAGAATCCCATTACTCTTAGGTATGGGAACAATCTTTAATCTCCTTCTCGGTGCATGAATTGAAGACTCGCTAAATAAGACATTAAAAACGACTTTTAAGAAGAAATCGGCAATGATTTAACCATATCATATATCACACCATCCAGCCCCCCAGTAGAAGAGGCACGCTTCCAAGAGTCCAAAACGTCGATTAACTCCTTATAAGAAAGTGGTATAAACGCTTCATTCGATAATGTGGGAAAATAACCCTGAAAGCTAGAAGGAGCCTGAGATCTGCTAAAGTTCGCAAAAATTTATTATGATTAGGGTCTTTTAACACTACAATCCTTTAAACATTTGACAAAGCGTCATGCTGCGAAAGTATTCGGTTAATTATTTATCTCTTCAATTTTTCTGTTATGGTTTTCACTTTTAGAATTCTTAGCAGCGAACTTCCACGCTTCTGTGGCAACGACAAATTCTTCAAGATTAATCTGAGATGAATATCTCAGAGCGTTTTTCCTTGCAGCAATATGTATCCTGAAAGGACGCAGCAGGTCATCGTACCAATAAGCCTTTGGAAGAAAATTTCACGACCTAAAGGTTGCATTACAAATTTCCCTACTAAAGGAGTCCACAATGCATACTACATTCGGTTCAAGTACCAATTTAGATATGCTATCCAAAAGCCGACACTTAGAAAGAAAATTAACTGGTAAAACAGAGACAGCCGCAATATTCACAATTATAGGAACATGATGTGAGCCACTAGACCACATTGGACAAGTGTGCCAATTGACTGATATAAAGGAAAATTTAGAAAAGGTCAAATCAGAACGAAGCCTACGCTGCTACTCAAATGCGGAAGAAAGGTGATAGAGCCGTCATTTAAACAGAAAAAATCAGATTGATTAAAAATTTCAGATATTCTACATCCACGTCACGTCTGTCGCCCCAGAAGAAGTGGCGATAATTGAAGTCTCCGCCAAGGATGACATTACGCATGCCCTCAAGAAAGGATAACAAACACAACACTTTTCTAGCACAGGACCCTGTCGATGAACTCGGTGGAATATACACTGACACAAAAACAAAATTCGGATTCAAATTAAGAGTCAAAATCGTTAAGCACCCGAAGATGCGAATCAGTTCTTTCCTTGGTGAAAAAGTCACCAATAAAGGAGAAAAACACAGAAAGTATTCTTTCAATCAGTAGGATCAGTATCCGTTAGCTTAAGGGGTACAAAATATGGCCCCCATGCCGGTTGTTTAGCATAAACCAGACGATTAAATTTCTGTCTAGTAAGTCTTCTATTAACCTCCCGATTCCTGTCCTTTACAGGGAAAGATTTCGCCAAAGGAAAAGACGGAAAATTCGTACTCGTTAGAATGATTAAGACCTCCTTGCTAGAATAATTAAGACCTGCACATAGAAGACACTTTCTAATACAATTCCGCTCACAAACTTCCTTCGAAATCCCTAAGAAGTATGACCAAGACGACCACAGTTATGGCATTAACACAAGGGCAGATAGTAAATATTCAGCTCGATATACGAAAAAATCCTATGTAATATACTCTGAAATGCTTCCAGAAACCTAATTTTGACAGAAAAGGTAAGTGTTTTTGCACCGTTGCCCCTGTTCCTTGAGAAAATCGCCTTACTGAAATAATCACCACGTCTGAACCTGGAGATTCATGAACGTAATCGTCAGACAGCTCCAGTGGAATACCATTTATAACACCATAGGAGTAGACAAATGTGTCCGTAATGAAGGTGTTCAGGTCCACCTGGCTCAAAGTCCCGCTGGCAAATACATTACCTATAGGGGTTATCAAGCGAATTCCGATTACCTTAACTTTCCTAATCTTTTGATGAAGTACAGATACAAAGGACGAATCGTCGTCCCCCATTCTCGAGATTTTTCTAACACGCAACTTTACAAATATAAAATTTTATTGTCCAGTGAAACACCAAGTTAATTTATATTAAAAAACTTTCTTTGCTTTTGCTGAATAAAAGAAAAAATTTTTCTCTTAGAGACGCTTTAAAATAACTGTGAACTCTACCAAAGTTTCGCGAAAAGTCGATTTGAAAAAAAACCGTTCGCAACAAGCGAATAAAGAGAAGTTAATCTGCAAAATTTCGCAATGACAGTTAACAAAAAATTACATTTTTACTTATTTGAAGGTTACACTATCAAGTTTTGCCTTTCAATATATTGAGGGTTACACTATCAAGTTTTGTCTTTCAATACATTCACCAAACATACTTTTAAAAATTGAAACGAACTTGCTTTCAAGTTTTGTTTTAAGTTGAGTGTTTCAATTTACTATAAAGAAAACAGGTGATTAAAATTCTTTTGAACTTTTTTTGGTTTTTGTTTTTATAAATATTTTGCTGCTACGAGGGCTGCTCTATATATTTCTTGCCTAATAGTGAAAATGCGAATATTTATAATCAAAAATGGTTTCATTGTTTTTCAAAGTATTCTCCAGCATGATTTATACACTTTTGAATGCGCTCAAACCAGTTGTCGAAGCACTTTTTCCACTCCGATTGAGACACCTCTAAAACATGGTTTTTGAACACTTCAACAGCTTCTTCTGGCGACGAAAATCGTTGACCACGCATTTTTTTCTTGATGTGCGAAAACAAGAAGAAGTCATTAGGGGCCAAGTCAGGGCTGTACGGCAGATGACCCATTAATTCGACGTTTTGGCCGGTCAAAAACGTTCTGGTTTGAGCCGATGTGTGAGAGCTCGCATTGTCATGGTGAACAATGATTCGTCTTCTCTTGTTGGTTTTTCGAATTTCTCCAATGACTTCAGGCTAACAAATTGTAGTGTACCACTCAGAAGTGACCGTCCTACGTTGCTGAAGCGGAACAGTCGCCACATGACAAGTTTTGCCGAAGAAACAGGCCACCATTTGCTTCGAAGTGCTTCTTCCACGAACAACTTTCGTTGGATTTTGCTCGTCTTTGAAGACCCACACGGTCGATTGTTGTTTTGTTTCGGGCTCATACGCACAGATCCATGATTTTTCACCTGTAACGATCTTATAAACGTCTTTTGAAGCACCGCAATCGTATTTTTGCAACATTTCTTTGCACCAATCGACACGAGCCTTTTTTGAGCGACTTTCAAGTTGTGCGGGATCCAATTAGAACAAACCTTTTTTACGGCCAGGTGTTCATGCAGTATCGAATGTATGCTGGTGGAAGAAATGTCCAAGGATGTCTCTATCTCTCGGTATGTCGCATGTCGATCTTGCATTATGAGTTCACGCACGGCATCAATGTTCTCTGGCACAAGAGCCGTTTTTCGAGGACCTTCACGGAATTCGTCTTTGAGCGAGCTTCGGCCACGATTAAATTCATTATACCAATTTTTCACAGTGCTATAGGATGGTGCTTATCGCCATACAAAGATTTAAGTTCATCAATGCACTCTTGTCGTGATAATCCACGTCGACAGTTGTGAAAAATGATGGCACGAAAATGTTCACGAGTTAATTCCATTTTTTTTCTATATTAATTTTTTCAAGTCACTGTAAACAACACAAATAATGGTCGTACGTCAAAACGTTTTGAGTACGATTATGCTTAAAAATGACAAACTTTCCAATGGAAATGTCAGATTGCACTTGGCAGCACTCTGTGTTGCCAGGCCAGAATTATATATAGCAGCCCTCGTATAAGTTGTTTTCATCCTTACAAAAAATTACTATCAAGTTTCGTGCAGCCTTCGTCAAAGCTGTCAATTAAATTGAATTTTAAGAAGCAGTATGTGTGAAAAACTTGAAAGGATAACTTGATCGTGTGGCTGCAGAGTTAAAAAGGTACTAAAATGACCAACCATAGTGAATAGAAATACTTAAAACTAACAGTCAATTCCAAATTAGCGTTCTAACTAGGGTGTCAGACGATCAGGGTTTCATTCAAGTTTTTAAATTTTTCTCATTTTTTAACCAATACACTCACACTTTAAAAACTTGCGGCGAATTTGCTTTCAAGTATTCGTTCAATTGAGTCTTTCAAATTACATTCAAGAAAACAGCTGATTGAAGTTTTCCCCCCAAATTTGCATTAAAAATTCTGCTGACAGTGTTTTCTTGACATCTTGCTTAAAAACTTGTTTGAAATTGCGTGCAGCCTACGTCACAGCTTTCAATTTTTGTGAATTTTAACAAGCAGTATGTGTAAATTTCTTGAAAGAGAATTTAAAAAAACCGTGACCGTGTGAGACTGCACTGTAAGCGCAATCTACCTGCAAAAACTCTCATGTACATAGACATTGTAACAAGCAAATAGATAGCGCAGCGTCAGTGTTTCGCAGTTGAAAAATCCAAATTTGACAGTCTGTTAGGAAGTGAAGTTGGCTGCTGCTTTGTTTGTATTGCTTTGTTCTTGTTGAATATTATTAACAATTTAGTTATTTTCAGAACAATGCACAGCGCATCTCTATATTTATTTTTATGCAGTGGGTCTTGTAAAACGTTAACATGACTGTTCAAGACACAAAGTTGACATTTCAGCCTTAAAAGTATGCTCTAGGTTGCGTTACGCGTAACGCGCTGATTTAGTTATTACTTCTGTAAGCAGGAATTTTTATTTGTCTTTTAATTTTAAATAAAGCACTCGTCATCGTTTGAAACTTACATTTAAATTCTATTCAAATTTTGGTGAATATCTAGTAAAGTAATTTCCTCCCAGATACTAAAGCATCAATTAAAGACCAAATAAAAAATGATTTAACACTTTGTCATTTTTTAGGAGAAAAAATACAAATTTTTTAATGGGGTTTTATTTTTTAGTGAAATCTAGAGGCGTTTTTGTGGCTAAAATGAATGCTAACGTCAATTAGTGTACAACTTTGCTTTTTTGCACTTTCGCAATTGGTGATGTAAATACTTTTAATAAAATAAAAAAAGTATGTTGATATTTTATAATGACACTAAAGCATTTTTAAATTTTTCATAAGCAAAAATTAAAGAAAATCAGTTCCGAAATGCGTTCAGTTTTTTTTTAATTGCGTGATTTTATTTTATTTATTTATTATTATTTTTTTTTTTTTGTTTATTAAAATTACGTCCTGATGTCTTACTTTTTTATTACCCATTAAAAACATTTAAATTGTATTTTATAAATTTTTATTTTAGAGTGCCTGCACATCGTCTAGTATTATCTGCGTCGAGTGCTTATTTTTCTGCCATGTTTACTGGATCTTTGCGGGAAACCAAAGAAGAAGAAGTGACACTGGGCGAAGTGCACGGAGATGCATTGCAAATACTTGTGCAATATTGCTATACGGGTTTTATTGAGTTACGTGAGGACACAGTTGAAACGTTATTAGCTACAGCTTGCCTTTTGCAACTAAATGCAGTGGTTACTGCCTGTTGTAACTTCTTAGCTAGACAACTGCATCCCTCAAATTGCTTGGGTTTTGCATTTTTTGCCGAACAACAGAGTTGTAATACACTTTTAAGATTGGCCAAAGCCTATACATGTCAACACTTTATGCAGGTGGGCAAAATAATAAGAAAATATCGTGTCGAATTTATTGTTTAAACGGCTGTTTATCGATTTTTTAGGTTTGTAAAAATCAGGAATTTTTTCAACTAAATGCCGAGCAGTTGGGAAAATTACTTGCTAGCGATGATCTCAATGTACCCTCCGAACAAGATGTGTTCCACAGTTTAATGTCGTGGATACAACATGATCCTGCTGTTCGAGAAAAACACATTCCTGAATTATTGGCATTGGTGAGATTGCCTTTGCTTCAACCCTCCTTTATAATGGATCATGTAGAAAGTGTTTGCGCTTCCAATGAATGCCAACAATTGGTAATGGAAGCATTAAAATGGCATTTATTACCTGAAAGAAGATCTCTCATATCTTCAGAACGTACGAAACCCAGAAAATCTACTGTAGGTAGAATGCTAGCTGTAGGTGGAATGGATGCTCATAAGGTAAGTATTGTCGAAAATTACCGTTCAACTAACCATCCAATAATTGCATTGTATTGTTAAAATGTTAAGGGAGCTATTAGTATAGAAAGCTACTGTCCACGTTTAGATAAATGGACTGTATGGAAAAATATGGCAGCACGCCGTTTGCAATTTGGTGTGGCTGTTATGAACGATAAATTAATTATTGTTGGCGGTCGTGATGGTTTGAAAACACTTAACACAGTAGAAAGTTTAGACTTGAATACTTTAGCATGGGCTCCTTTGAATCCAATGGGAACACATCGCCACGGATTAGGGGTAGCTGTTTTAGAAGGCCCTTTGTATGCAGTTGGGGGTCACGATGGTTGGAGTTACCTAAATACTGTGGAAAGGTACTTTTTTCATTTTATAAAGTTTCTTTTTAAGATTGTAGCAGTAGTTGTTTTTTTGTTTTTAAGATGGGATCCTGTGGCACGCACTTGGAGTTATGTGGCTCCTATGTATTCTATGCGCTCAACTGCTGGTGTGGCCGTATTAGGTGGCCGTTTGTATGTTGTCGGCGGACGCGATGGTTCGGTTTGTCATAGATCTATAGAATGCTTTGATCCCCATACCAACAAGTGGACTATGCGCGCTCCTATGAATAAACGCCGAGGGGGTGTTGGGGTAAGTTTTTTGCCCATCATGGAACGTCTTTTATAAAAACTT
Organism: Cistogaster globosa; assembly: GCA_937654795.1. Classification (NCBI taxonomy): domain Eukaryota; kingdom Metazoa; phylum Arthropoda; class Insecta; order Diptera; family Tachinidae; genus Cistogaster; species Cistogaster globosa. The sequence goes on from OW569406.1 coordinate 64,144,055, forward strand.
AAATATCTGTTAAAGGTCGCTGTTGCTCATGGTTTTATTTACGCTTTGGGAGGTCATGATTGTCCTGCTAGTAATCCTTCAGTTTGCCGCACAGACACAGTCGAGCGATATGATCCTGGAACTGATACCTGGACATTGGTAAGTTTTAAAAAATTGATAAAAAGTTTTGTTTTTTAAGTAGAGTTAAAATATGTAAATATTTTTCAGATCTGTTCCTTGAGCATTGGTAGAGATGCAATCGGCTGTGCTTTGTTAGGTGATCGTTTAATGGCTGTTGGTGGTTATGATGGTAACCACTATTTAAAAACTGTCGAAGAGTATGATCCAGAAACAAACGAGTGGACTCAAGTGTCACTGTTAACATATAGTCGTGCTGGAGCATGTGTCGTGGCCATTCCAAATATTATACCCCCTTCTGCACCAATGCCTAGTTCTACAGTTTAGTTGACTTTAATATATTCCTCTACGTATTTATTCTGTTGTAATCTGTCTGCCTAAGTGTAACTATGCCAATTAAGCTTAAAAACTAAAAACGCCTAAGAGAACAAACGAACTGAGCATGATTTTAAAAAAACGGAAATTTAATCAAATTAATGAATGATATTGATCGTCATTGAAACAACTAAAATTTTCTTATGATCATTTGCTTTTTAGAATGAAAAATGCCTTTGCTTTTAGGTGCTTTTATTGCAGTAGCAAAACCATTTGTAACTCGTCTGCAATCTATTTTCTCTGTGCAAGAGTAAATAATTCACATTCCGAAACTGTTTTTCACTAAAACTCTTCTTTAATTACTTATTTAAAAGCTTTCTTAAATTGTATATTTTTAATATCTTTTTTCTTTTCTTTTATTTTACATAAATTTTAAAAATTATTTAGAAGCAATGGAAACCTGTCAGATTGAATCCTAGTTGCTATCGTCGTACTGTGGAATTTGTGGATTATTATAATCTATGAGATGTATGCATAATTATTTGTTTTTTACTATTTTACTATTTCACTCAACTTTAAAAGCTCTCACTGCATACTAGAGATAAGAACAAACTATGGCATAGTGTAATCTCTTGGAAAATAATCTGTAAATAGGAAGTTTTTTTAATGGATTAATCTCACACACTGAAATCATCATGTCAAATTATTTCTATCCACTTATAAAATAAAATTTAGAATTATTTAAAAAATGTATTTATTAAACTTTATATAAAAAACTGTATTGCGCATTCTTGCTTTTAGTTAAAACTATGTGTTTTTAAATACTGTGAAATAAAACAAAACAGTGCATGACATAATGTTTAGTTATATATCCTTAATATATAAAATCATGTAACTAAACAATTTACTCTGAACTGTGTGAAATTTTTGAAGATATGATTTTTGATCGTGCGATGCCAAATTTTAACAATTATAGTCCTACAAAAACTCGAGTTATCATTATACTATAAATCGTAATTATATAAGCGTATTAATTAAGCAATCGATGATATTTTTCTGTATTTACTATAATTTTGCTAAAATAAATATACTTTTTTCAAAAAAAAAATTTATTTTAGTTTTACACTTTCAATTCTTCTTAATTTTGCTTTTTTATGTTTGTGACTGCAGAACTCAGCCATTTCTGAACCAATTTCCTTTTTTTGAATGCTTATACTTACAGATTGGTTCCGTTTAAAAACAGTTCATAACAACAACAACATTTCTTGCATGTATTATGAAACGTAAAGGGCATAAAAGCGTGTAAGTTGACCTATATGGGCCTTCTTTTGAACTGTTAAAGGTAAACGTTGAAAATTGGAAAGAATATCGTTTACTCTGACCGTCATAACAGCAAGTATACATATTCAAAATTAAAGGGTGCCCCAAAAGTTCATTTTATTTGGTGTATACGGACATACTTTTTGACAGTAGTAGACAGACGGTTAAAATTTATAAAGAACCTGTATTGCTAACTCCTTTATAATAACAAGTAAATTATTTTGATTTGAGAATTAAAGGGTGTCCCAATAGTTGCTGTAATTTGATGTATAAGGTCAAACTTTTGATCCGTTATATACAGACAGCTGAAATTTATAAAGAACCTGTATTGTTGTTAAGTCCGCTATAACAACAAGTATACAATTTGAATTTAGAAATTAAAGGGTGTTCTTATAGTAACTCATTGCAAAACTTTTTCCTTATAGTTTATAGAATTTGATCTATGCCTTATCTTTTGAACCATTATAGATTGAAAAGCAAAATTTAAATAAAGTTAATAGTATTTTGTGTACAATAACTGCTACAAAAAATTGTTTCAGGAATATGGCATGCAACAAAAAAATAAACGTTGTTTCAGTTGGTGAAGTAACATGATGTACATACTTATGTATATGAGCTTATCATGTTGACTGTTACAAGCTGATACTTAGAACTTAAACAGAGTGTGTATTGTTACGTCCTCTTTGAAGCACTTTTTTGCGGTTAAACTATTTTTTTAAGAAGTAACTTTTAAACAATAATGCCCATTTTAAATTCAGACCATATTCCAATTTCATGTTTTATCAATGGACATTTTCAATTAAATACAATTTATGTTCCTTTGTATAACCAAGCTGATTGGCCAGTCATTAGAGACTGGGTAGAAAATGAGATTAGGTGTCACGACATTGACCATATCGATAACACAAATTACATAGAAATGGCGCTAAACCAGTTATGTTCTTTTGCCAAACAGGTATTTAATCTGATTCCAGTTGGTCAAAAAAATCCATGGCAAAAAGAAATCTCGAATAAATCTAAAATGCTATTGAGAGATGTGGAGATCTAAACTACAGAACCCAATTAATTAGTATTTTAAAGCAGTTGAACAGACTTATAAATTTCCACAAAACAGGGAGAAAAATGAGTCTTGGTCAAGCTTACCAAAGCACTTTAAGGCAAGAATTTACCCATTTTAAAAATGGGTTTAGATAAATCTTATGCAATTGCTGATGCATTTGCTAATTCTCACGCTATAACAATAAATAATCCATCAACTACGGATACTTGCTTTGCAGATAACGTGGATTGGCTTAACAATAAGTTCCTGCTCAGTGATAGTAATATAGTAATAATTGAAGTCATTGAAGTCAAGTCATATGTGTTTTCATTGAAAAATAATAAAGTCCCAGGCTTAGATGGAATTAATTCCATTGTTCTTAAAAATATGTCTGATTACTTTTTTGAAACACTAAGTAAGATATTTAATGTTTGCATAAGTATTGACTATTTTCCCCATAGTTTCAAAAAATCTAAGGTAATTCTAGTTCATAAAGAAAACACTTTCAAAATACAATGTATAAGCCATAGGAATTCGAATGATTTTCTTTTCGAATCGAAATACAGGGTTTACCCCCTGGAAAGATCCTAAAATGCCAATCAGCATCCTAAGCCTATTGGACAAAATGTTTGCAAAAATCATCATGTTAACGCTAGAATGCTCAAGGCATAACGACAGACTTAGCACCTTTACAGCTCTAACTAGTTCTCCACGAAAAAAATATTTATATTCTTCTACTCAATGAAACTTTCTTAAAACCGCATCTTAAACTTGAACTTAGAGGTTACAAAATATACGGAAAAGACCGCCCAAATCACGGAGGGGTGTTATTATATTGATAAAAATAAATAAAACATACAACATAACATAACATAAACATTAGTTAGTACCAAAAATTAAAACACATAATATTGAGAATATTTCTATGCAAGGTTTCATAAATAGGCGATCAGTTATTTTTCTCAGTTTTTAAGTCAGACTTAAATTCACTAACAAATATTTTTAAAGACGTTTTTATATTTAGCGACCTAAACGCCCATCACAGCCATTGCTAATAAAGTACTATGTGGATATTGTCTTCTTTCTTACTGTTATGTAAATATTAAATATAAATATAAATAAAATATCACCTGTTCAACCTTTTACAGTAGACATTTTACTATCGAACTCCTGTATACCTTTTTCGGCCTTGAAATCCCATCTAAATTTTTTTAATTCAGAATTGTAGAATGTCTTAACGTGTCCCTCCATGCACAGTGGTAGTAATATAGTAATAATTTATGCCATTAATATAAAGTCACCTGTGTTTTCATTAAAAAATAATAAGTGTTTGATATTTGTATAAGAAGTGGCTATTTTCCCCAAAGATTCAAAAAGGCCAAAGTAATTCCAGTATACAAAGCTGGAAAAGATCATAAAATACCAACCAGTTACAGACCAATTAGCATTTTAAGCCCATTGGATAAAGTTTTGGAGAAATTCATTCACAAAAGAGTAGATTTCTTAAACTTAAATAACAAATAATTCAGTAGCAAGCATTAAACTTTGTATCGGAAATTTTAGTTTTTACAAATAAACATTAGTGGCAGTGATACAATTTTTATTTTACAATAAAATTGTTTCACATAGGTAAATATGTTTAATAAATTTAACAAGAATTTGCAATATTAGGTGTTGAACCACTAAATCAAAAAATCTTAATTTTGGGAAAAAGATCTTTAAATAATATTTTGATAAATAAATCTTTTAAATTAAGGTAAAATCTTCATTCTAGCATCGCTGTGATTGACCATAACTTTTTGTTTGTCGTTACCCCACATCTCCACTAGCCACCAAATTGAACAAGACATGCACATAACGCCGGCAAAACAACGATATTATAGTATGTTTCCACGGCACCTGCTTCGCTCTCTATTCTTCCTTCACACTCCAATCATGAGCGAATCAACTTGCTTCGCTATACAAAATTATGAGAGCGAAGCTGGTAGATTCATATTGAATTTACTTGCGAAGCATGAACAATTTCTGTCTTCTCTAATTTTTATCGCAAGTTTATCTGAACTAGCTGGATAAAATGTAAACAAAGAGAGAAAAACAATGTTAAAAGTGGTGTGTGGATATGTGTACTATAAAAAACAATTAATTTCATTAAAATTTTAAATGTAATAAATTACAAACAAAAGTTGTATTAGTTTTTGTGCAGACGTCCAATCGAAGCATGTAGTAAGTGTCGTGTAAACGGCATGCTTCGCAATCATGATTCGGAGAGCGAAGCAAGTGCTTCATTTTGCCGTGGAAACATACTATTACTTTGTTCATGCTCTTGTATGTGGCGAAAACGTGTCGATGTTCATGTTCAGTTTGAGCAGGGCTACCGTTTGCCCGACTAAAGTCGCAATTTGACCTTTTTTTTTAGCGGTCTGTCACTTTTTGTGTGACATTTTTTGTCACCGGCTTTTGCAACTTTTTTAATTTTTGGGACTTTCTAACTTTTTTCTAAAGTTTTTTACAAAAAACATTCAATTTCCAGTAAATTATAAATAGCATACGACAACCAAATTAACATACTGAATATGTAAAGAAGCATGTGTATGAATTTGTATAAAGCAACTGTATATCATGATAAATGGATTCTGTAATCAGCCTTTTGTTTTGCTTCAGTTGTTTTTATTTTTGTTTGTTTTATTATGATTTTAATCAATAATAATGCTAAAAAAGGATTTGCGACTTTTTTTCTCAAATGATTTTTTTGTGCGACTTTATTTTTCAAATATTCCTAACGGTAACCCAAAGTTTGAGCATAATTTTCTGTTTGTTGTGAGAGTTGTTTCAATATCTTTAATGAGAAAGAGAGTGTTAGAGTGTTGATCAATAGATGGCGTTGACTCGAAATAGGGAAATCATACTTAAAGTCATATCTGAAGGTGAACATTATTGGTCAGACACATGTTCGGCCAACGATGGTTGCACATGAACGAAACATGAACATTGAGTGTCTACATTAGCCGAATTCATGTGCGACATAATGTTCACACTGAGTTGATGCCTCGTGAAGACGTAGGGTCGTTTCGTTTTTAACAAGAAAATGAGTGTTCGCACTGTTGATTAATAGATGGCGCTAAATTGATAATTCATAATAAAAGTCTTATTTGATGGCAAACAACATTGGTCAGATAAATGTTTGGCGAACGAAGGTTAAACATGGACATAACACCCTATGTCACCTCTAGCCATCAACTAAGTATTACCATTATGTCGCAAATGAATTACCCCATGTCTCCACTAGCATTTAAATTGAATAAGACATGTACATAACGCCGGTAGAACAACGGTATTAATTTGTTCATGCTCTTGTATGTGGCGAAAACGTATCGATGTTCATGTTCTGTTTGATTATATTTTTTGTTTTTCGTCAGGGTTGTTTCTATGATAGAGACATGCTCTGAAAGCGATTTTTAATGATAAAAAAAAAAAAACAGTTGCACCACAGAACAGATGTTTTTTTGTTTCTTTTTTAGTTTCATAATCTAAATAGTAGTAATGGCTTTATCAAGAGCTCATGCAGACGAAATACCTACCGATGCTGTAATAATCACCGAGGAACAGGCTCTAACTTATCAATGGAAAATTATATCCAACTGGGAAAAATTAAGTGAAGTGTAAGCACGACTTACAATTCTATTTATATAGGACTATAATAAAGTTTTCTTTTAGATGGTCACTGCGTTATACTCCGGGAATACTAGCCTTGTTTGCCACCGGCACTGGAATTTTTGTTAATAATCACTATCGTCAAAAATTAAAATTGGGCACTTACGGCAAGTTCTCTACTTATTTGCCAATTGTAGTTATACCGGCGTTATTTACAATACTGTGTCAGAAATTATTCATTCAAAGATCCGTTTTATTACAACCGATGCGAGAATGTCCATTATGTATCCAACTTAGAGCCGCGGCGTTCCAAGTCGGTTTTGGTGTTATTTATCCAACAGTACTGGCTCCTATGGCTGCTTGTATGTTTGCTACACGTCATTTTACTTATCGATTACCTTCCATAACAGAAAAGCCTTTTGAAGTCTTGAAGTTACTTCAAAAGTTTACCAAGCCTATAGTTCCCACATTAACTACCATTCTAATTGGCCAGTCATTAGCTACGGTATATTTAACTTATAAAGCCCAAAAACAAAATATTAACATCTTAGTCAAACTTCGAAAGTTTGAACACCAAATGGAGCAAGAATTAGAAATGCAATAGTTATGATTTTTGTATGTTTTATGTAAATAAACAGTTAAAGTTATGCATATATTAAGTTTATTTTATGTTTGCGAATATTATTGTGAGTTTGTATTTTTGCTGCTGTTTTTCTGCTCTACAAATTTAAGCGAAATCCTTAAATTTTAAAATTTCAAACGATGTGGGATTAACGTTCCACAATAATTGGTCGGGGAACGACCCGAGTCCTCGGCCAGATTGTCAACCCAGCAACAGCAAACTGAAAATTTTTTTCTCAGGGATAAACTTGACAGCAGCAGAGCTATTACAAAAACAAAAACACTTCTTTTTGGAGTTTTTGTCTGTGTTCGCATCATGTAAAAACTACTAGATGCATTCTATTCAAATTTTGTGTGGAGGTGCCTTAGAACCTTGGATCAAATATAGAATACTTTTTGTTTCGTAAAAACAAGTTATTTCGTAGAGAAAATAGAGATACAAATGTGAAGTCACCCAATGTCATCGGTATAATGGTCACCGAGTATTCTCTGTGATAATGGTGTTAAACCAGTTGTTAGCACATTTTATTTATGAATGTAGATGGAAACTTTTTAACACTGTTTACATACCTACAACAAATGTTTAAAAACACATTTTTTTTAAATAAAAAAAAAATCTATATAAATGATACTAGGACGAAGCAGTGGGACATGTTTATCTATCAGAATTTACTAGGTATAACATATCAATCTAACAATTTAAAATATATACGACGGCACCAACTTTAGAAAAATAGTAAATTTTAGGCAACAATTTTGTGTTTATGCAAAAAATTACTATTAACATATCGGATAAAAAACCTTCAAAGATAAATATTTATTTATGTAAAAAAATCTTTACTGATCTCTGTATTAGACATAGAGTTAAGATTTTTCTGTTATGATATATTTCTGTTCGCAAAAATTACATTTTTAAAACTAAAAAGCGCTAATAGCCAATTAGTTCTTTTGTTCGATACAACAGGAAAATCGCTCAGTTACCATCACTGCGTACGACTACGCGAGTAGAAAATTATATTGCAGGAATTTTCATTGCTAAAAATAAATTTTAAATCAGAGATTTTAATTCAAATAAATACATTTGAAGTAAGTTTATGTGAACAACGAAAAGTGTATAACGGTATGAAGTTTGAAAAATAATTAATAAAGAAAAATATTAGTGAATTAACTACCTATATTGAGAGCAAACGACCTCGACTAATACCACTAGTTCTACAGCGAGTACCAACCATCCGACCTCATCATCAAACAACGTGATTATTATTTTAATCGTAATGTGGTAAAGAGAATAGAATTCTCGCAGTAGTGTGTTGTTTTGCAATCCCAACCATTCAACCCACTAACTATGAATTATTACCACCACCACTAACAATATCGTCGTCACTACTGTCAAGAACAACTAATGAATACCACCACCCCACTTGCGACTTTTCCTTTTTTCCACTTGGGCACTTAGCCAGGCTAGTTGGTTTGTTTTCATCATTATGAGAACACAGTTACTTATATTAAAAAATAAAGTCTTCTATAATATTCCAATGTTATTCTATATACAAATTATAATTATTTTTTTAGCTTTTTTAGATATCCATTTAATTTAAGAAAAAACTGCTCATTTTGCGTAATTCATGAATCGCTCACAATAAAAATAGAATTTTCTTTTTTATGATATGATTTGACTTTCGTACAAAAAAATTGAGAGAAAAATAAATAAATAAAAACGTGAAAACACACAAAAAGTGCAAAATAAAAAAACACAAACATTTTTAAATAAAAACTTGTGAAATATGCAGTGAAAAACGAGATCTATAAAAAAAAAAAACAATTTTCATTTTGTGACAGTGCTGCCAGAAAAACGTTTTTAATAATCCCACCAGTAAAACTAAAATCACGAATGCAATGCTACAAAATAAAAAAATAAACATAGCGTAATGCTAAAGCTGCTTTTACACGAGTTATAATTTAATTTGAATAATAAAATTTCCAATTGCAAAACCTAATACGCCGTGTTAACATTTTAAGCAAGACAGACTAAAAATTATCATTTATTTAATCTGACAAAGCATCTAAAATCAGCTGATGTGAACACTGATAGCTTCTAGGTCTGTTCAGTAACTACTAGCAAAAACTAGCAACCAGAGAGTAAAACAGAAATTTTCAAAATTATTCTCGCAAATGTAAAAAAGTAAATGAACGCTTTACTAGCAAAAATTATCAAAGAAAATTGTTGTGGCTTCGGGAATGATATGTAAGACTTAAAAACTGTATGGTATGACCATTAAAATAGTCCCTTTTTTAAAGAGAAAGTAATAGAGTAGCAAAATGTATAAAACAAAGATCACTAAAAGCTAGCAAACTGGTAACTACACGAAAAAATAGAAAATAATACTCCAAGTAACTGTAAAGAGCAAAAATATTTACATAAAATATCCTTTTTTTAAATTATTTGTTGATAGTCAAAATCGTTTGTGATGCTTAAGCGCATCAGAAATATAACTTTTTTTGGCTTAAATCTAGTTTACGGACGCAGCTTGAAAATGAAAAAAAAGTTATCTACCGGGTGTAAAATTTAATTTTAAGCAAAAAATGTAAAATGAAAAATTTGGCGGCGACGCTTGGTTTCCGAGTTATGGGCCTCTCAAGTTTGTATGGACAATATGGAATATATGAAGTATTTTGTGGTGAAATGAGGCAATATTGGTATCATTGAAAAGGTAATTTAATTATCTATTCAATTTAAAAGGAAAATATTAAAAAAATACAATAAAAACAGGTAACGATCAAAAAAATAGCTTTTTCCATATAAACATGGAGTAAAGTTTGCGGGTAAAATGTATAATCCTCTTCACCCAAATGAAAACTTAGAAGTAAGAGAAATTGCAAATAGCAGTGAAGAAGAATATAGTGACAGTTGTTAATAAAATAGTTTTTAATTTTATTTTTTTATAGATAAAATGATAAAGTAATTTAAGTTGTTGTAAAGAAGTTGTTTTTTTTTATTTTTTGACCTGAACTATTTTTTGTTAATTTTTTAATTTTTGTTTAAGAAAATAAATTTTTAATATGTATGATGCCTTTTACATCTCATTTTGCCGTAAATTCTTTAATGTAGGTATGCAATATTATACTTAAAAATTTTAAAGGTCCGTAGCTCCAAAACTAAGAGTTGGTCGGAAAATTAAAAAAAAAAATTTTTATTATTATTTTTAATATTTTCCTTTTAAATTGAATAGATATTGAAATTACCTTTCCAATGATACCCATATTGCCACATTTCACCACAAAATATTCGATATATTCCATATTGTCCACACAAACTTGAGAGGCCCATAACTCGGAAACCAAGCGTCGCCGCCAAATTTTTCATTTTACATTTTTTGCTTAAAATTAAATTTTACACCCGGTAGATAACTTTTTTTTCATTTTTAAGCTGCGTCCGTAAACTAGATTTGTTCCCCATAGCGAAATTAAAGAAAAATAACAAAATAATATTAATTTTTTATTCTTTGAATTGCCAAATAATTGTATTTTCTTAATTCTTACAAAAATTTCGTTTATCAGAATTTTTTAAAGCCAATTATTTTTTAAACAAAAGTAACAAACAGCTGTTTGGCAAAAAGTTATATAAATCGTCTCCATATTGTCAGTTTCAACAAACATTTCAAATTACATATGAATTTTAACAGACAAGTGAGACGCTAAAAATATATCATCTTAAAATAGCTTGCAATATTTGAAGTTTTTCGGCCATTTCTGTTGCATGAAATTTGAATAGAAAGCTTTCAGTATCGGAATTTCACCCTCGTATCTAAGCATAAACTGTTTATCGGCATGCTAACCAAAATATCAGTTTAATTGAAAATATTGGTAATCTTACTTAGGCTTAAGCTTAAAAAATTGAAAAACAAGAAAAAACGTTAAGTATAATATTTTTTCACAGTGCAATGTGCAATTCAGCATTCTAAAAATGTGAGATATCCGGTGTTATTGCGCTTAAAACAGCTGATTTCAAAACTTATAATAAAAAAGCGGTAAAGTCGTTAACCCTTTTATGCACCGTCTAATAAATTATCTAATTTCATGTTTTACTCATGTAAGGAGTCTGACAGGTCGAACTTTGTTTAAAAGAAAATATAATTAATATAGTTCTTATCCGGAGAAAATTTTTTATTTAGTATAAAATATATTCCTAATCGACATATTAAAAATTTTTACTGGCAGCACAATTTGACCGAGAAAAAAATTTTGTTTGACTGTTTGATATTTGACAATGAATGTTGAATGATCATTATCATATTCGGCGAATAAGACAATAGTACTACAAATCTATGTATATATTACATTTTTAAACGTTTGTTGTTTACTGTATTTTGTCCGTCTGTCTCTTTGTTAATTTAAATTTCTTGGTCATAAAGTGGTTTTCCTTTGGATCTAAAAATAAATGTTTGATATATATGTAATTTTTTTTTTAAATCAAAAATTTAAAATGTGCTATTTGACGGTATCTTGAATTAACATGCTGCTTTTGTTTTCTTTTTATACTATTTAAAATGTTTGCTATTTTGGATTAATTAAAATTAAAAAGCCTAATTTGGTTAATGGAGAAAAACGAAATTTATTTCGAAAGATAAAAAAGTTTAGTTACTAAATGAGTTTTTAAGACAAATATTAAAGATTAAAATGAAAGTTTTAAAACGTTTTGCTATCCCAGTAACAAGATAATGAATAATAAATCACCAATCACACCAATCATATTATTAGATGCGAATAAAGTGATAAGATATAATTTAAATAAGTTTTTATTTATTATATTAAAATGTGAAATGAAACATTCTTTAATAAATAAAACTTTTTTTTTGAATAGTAGGACATAAACTAATTACTTAATGTCTTCTTGATTACAACACTCATTGTTGTAATCAAAATCTATTGTTCTCAATAGCTTTTTGAATATGTAAATTCGAAACCGCTTTATAAAATATAAAACTGTTTACAGATATCGACTAATTCTTATCCGCTTAAATTTTTTTTTATTAATTTGGAACTTTGTTTTTCATGAAAAAACGAGACTAAATGATAGCAAGAATTTTTTTTAAAAATAAATATATAAATTTTTAAATATTTTTCCAAATCATAATTTGAGTTGTGTATATAACTTTTATGGTTTAGGTTGATTTTTTTTATTAAATTTATTTACTTCGTTTTCCAAAAAAAAAAAAATAATAATAATAGACACTAGCAGAATGTAATGCCACATTTTCTGAATCATTACATCCTTCATCAGCATCATTGGTATCCATCTACCTTTATAAACATCTACTTAAAAAAATAATTAATATCAATTTGGTTAGACGAAGTCCTCATACAACTAAAAGCATTCCGCTCTATAACTTGTCTTGAACATTTGGTTTTCCTTTGTACCAACCTTCGGTATGGCCACAAAATTCAATTTTTTTTTAATAATTCATACTTGTTTCCTCACATTATAGATACTGCCCCAATTAAAAAGTGAACCTAATCCCAAAAGTAAATTTTTATTCTTTTGTAATATGCATTTTTATTTATTTTTTTTGTTGCATATTTTATTGAATATCAACTTGAAATATATAAGGTACAATGGTATGAGAATTTACTTAAAATTATCACAACAGTTACAAACTACTTAATTAAATATAAGAAACTTTTAAAAAGAAAGTGTTAAGGAAAAGTTTGTTTCAAAAAACCTTATACAAACCTTAAATAAATAAAGAGAAGTTATAATGAAATTTGTTCAACCATCATCAACTTATATTGTTACTTTCCAAAAGAATCTTAGTGATTGCTTAGTAAATTTCTTATAGTTTCAAAATTAGACAATCTGCATATTTAATTAAATGACAGCGCCAAACCCCTTCAAGGTCGTATTTATTTATTTATATAACTATCTCCTGAATTTCTTTAATATTGTGCTTCTGTAAACTTCTTCGTCTACAGCATAATTCAGAATCTTCTCCAAAGGTTGGTCTTTGTTGAAAATTGGTGATTACACCATAATGTAGTGAATCGTTAAAACAATAATACCTCTTAGTGGATCTGTTTATTCATAATAACACTTAGTATTAAAAACGGTCTTGCCTACTCTTAACTTTAGTAACATAATGCACTGACTTCTTATAGGGGTTTGATAAAACCTTGGAACAACATGGTATCTCAATAACTTTATGTAAATTTAGTCCATAATTTTTAGCACTGTCTCCCATTCATATACGTATGCTTTCTCATTGATTTATTTTGTTTGAATAAAAGTTAGCTACCTATCACACCGAGTAATGGTTAGATTCAGAACTAGACTGCCAAAGTCTTTTTAACACTTGTATTGAGCAACAGCATATAAAATACATAATTAGATATTTTGTTTTGAAATAAACCACGTTTTTTACAATTAGTTGTATTTAATGATTTTACATAATATAATATATGATTTATTTATTTATTTTAAATATATTTTATAAATAATGTTTAATTTATTCTTTCAAGTTTCTTATTTCTGAAAAACAACTAAGGAGATACATACAATCTTATAAATTACAATTATGTAAGAACATCGCTTTAGCAACGTAACTGCAACACCTATGAGGAAATTAAAATTAATGGTAAATTAGATAACAAAAATTTTTATTCACAATTAGTAAAATTGTAGGATTTTCTTTATTATTTTGCAGAGACCCATAGGACTTATTACGAAGCAAAACAGTAAACAAACAAAAACCAAGAACTTAATTAACAACTTGATTAATTTATTATAAATTTAAAACTAAAATTATATAAAATACGCTATATAGAGCGTATAAAAGACATAAAATTAATTAGCATCCATAATTTTAATATGCCGGTGTCGATATCGCCACGCCGATCATCAACTTCAGCCAGTGGTAACATATACGGCTCGTCAACATCCTCGTCGGCAACTGGCAGCTCTACAGACTCAACAACAAGAACCTCAATTGCTGATCGCAGCAGCAGTGGCTATAAATCGTATTTAGATCGTGCTAGTAGTCTATCGAAACTAACTTCATCCTCTTCGTCGTACAGTCCCAGCAGTTATTTGGGTTCTAGTTCTTATTCATCTTATTCGCCGCGTTCTAATTCAAATTATCGTTCACCTGCTTCAAGCTTATCTGGTGGTTCTTCTGCTGTTGGCACATATCGCAGCACATTTTCGTCGTTAGGCTCAACGGGCAACAATAGTTATGATACAACTACGCTCAGCAGATATGGAGTGAGTATGAATTACTTTTAATATGCATTTTTTTTTTAAATTCTTCAAAAATACCAACATATAAATATAGTATTTTATATCAACCTATCTTTGGATTTTTGTGATAAAAGCTTTTGAGGTTTTTCCAATTGATTTCTGGTAACTGATGGTTCTACACAAAATCCATGCACAATACTCACATTAGATTGATTTGAAACTCTTTGTAACATTATGATTAAAACTAATGGCATTATAATATAATTTCTATATACACAGATTTCATATTACAATCAAATCGGCCTGTTTTAATTAACTTAACTTATTCCGGCTACAATAATCATGCATTTTAAACATCAAACACTTGTGCAAAAGTCATGTATATTGTGCTATTTATCCTTCCAACATAAACTTGATCCCTCAAAAAAACGTACCAAATTGTAGGTTGGTTTTTGTTATCATTTAAAAATAAATCGGCTGATTTTGTTTTTTGTAACAAATAATAATAATTAATTTTAATAATGTGTTTCACACTACATTTTAATTTACAACTATTTGAATAAAGCAATACTTAAGTTTTTGCCAATAAACCCAATACCCTACCAACATATATCCTTTACATAAACTGAATTTCTCAGACAAAAAGTAATAACTCGTCAACCTCATTCTCTATTTTGTAGAATAGAAGTAAACCCTTATATTACGTAAAACATTATGTTTTCTTAAAAAATGTACACTATTACTTGGAGTTCGATATATTTTTTTAATGGATACGTAATAGCTTCCTTTATTAATTTTTTTATATGTCAAACTGTTAGCATTCAACTCTTCTTTCAGTAGTTTTTTTATCTTAGACGTAAAGAAGAGTCATCGTTTTAAACGAAAGAAAATCTTACGTTTGTTGCTTTGATATATCACAAAAATGCAATTGCAGTTTAATCCTGGTGCTGCTCCAGCCCAAAATTTTTCAAGCGCTAATTAATTTTTAGTTTATTTTTATCGAACAGCGTTTTTTAATTTATACTACATGCGATAGTAAGCGTTTTCTTTTTTGTTAGGTGATAATCAATACGTTTTTATAGACTCAATTCAATCATTTATCACCAAATCTGTTAGCTGGAAACAGTTTTTGGTTGCCAACAAAGTAAGAGACCCTCCTAAGCTAAAATCTTGCCTGGGTTTTGTATAGATTGATTTGAGATACAAATTTTTTTTAGACAAATTGTAACGACTGAACTGATGGTATTTTTATATACGAAAACGTTTATTTCTCCTGTATTGAATTTAAAATATTAGACAATGTTTGTATTGAAATACCCTTTTAGTTTATAACAAAACCTATAAAAAGAATAATATCAATATCAAAAAGAGAAGTTAGTTTAGGCAAAAATAAATTAAATATTGTATCATTATTGTTTTTTTTTTTTTTGTTGCATTTTAATTTCAACAATTTTTATTTTATTATTTAAAACCTGTAATGTTTACAACATTCATAAACATCATAATTTGCTACTACTACTGATCATCATGATTGTCATTGTTTTGCCACTCGTTAAAATTGTATCATATTCTCATTACAACAATACAACAACTCTTGCCATTTTCGGAACCATTGCTAAAATATGTGTATAAATGTTATGACATCGTACAAAATTGTTGATATTGTCAAAATCCAAACTATCATCAATAATTACAATCAAACAATACAACACAATAAATTGTGCAAATACCAAAACCATGCAATCAAAAATAAAAATATATAAAAACATACGAAGGTGAACCGACGTAGCAAACCCTCGGTTAGTTTTCAAAATGACACTAAAGATAAGACGGTAACAAAGAAACCGCCTTCTGGTTCAGAAGCTAGTGGTGGCAGCAGCAAAGAATTCAAACGTCTGCCAGGCTCACAGTCATCATCATCCCTGGCACGTTTAGTTGCCACTTCTGGTCTGGACCTTTACGAAAAATACAGTCCGGCTCATTATAAACCAAATACACAATTGGATTTTAGTTCTAGATCATCACTAAATGAAGCAGGCTCTGATCTAGAGGAGAAACGTTCAAGTGTGGGTGATATAACAGCCAACATCACTTTGGATCGACCCCGAAATAATCGCTACAGTCGTATATACAGTCATAATGATACAGATGAAACAGACAACATTGCTGCTGGTGTTACATCTAACCGTAGGTCTGCAAGTGGTACACGAAGACCTTCAACATCCGGTCGTATAAGTGCTTCAAATTCGAATACAAATCTCAATACCTCAGATGGTGCGGATGATATACCTACTGCTACTTTTACTTTACGTAGCACACGTTTACGTAAATCTAAAGTGAACGACGAAGAAAAAAAGACCCTACGTAATGGCACAATTGATGTTGACAAATACAATTCGGATGCATCACTTTCTTCACCAAAATCTTCAGCTATTTGTAATGGCTTCGATACAGTGGCTTATGTAAAACTTGACAAATTAAAAGTTTCAGAGCCTAAAACGGAATCGGAAAACAGCACATCATCAGCCGTGTTGTCTTCCTCACGTATTACAAATAGTGGTAGTAGTAGTAAATTAAGAACTCCTTCATCCCATGAAACTATTGTTCCCGTCTTAGAAGTCAACAGTTATAGTAGTAGTAATAGAACAGATGACAAAAATGATTTGGATAACAACGATACAAACAAGGTAATAACTGTCGTCTGCAAACACTAAAAACATTCAGCAACGTCCTATAATTATAACTGATATTTGGCTGATTGGTTTGTTTTCTGCACATAAAATAACCCGGCAACTAACCCATGTACCTACATTCATAACAAACATTTTAACCATGTGCATGACTGCAACTAATATATTTTACACGCATACCCTATCAAGAGTGTGTTGTGTACCCAGAAGTAGTTAAACAAATTAGTAGCGTAGGCTTTGCACGTGCCTTTTAACACAATTTTTTTTTTTTTTTTTTTTTTTGTTTGTTTACAGAAACAACCTTTTGTTTCTAAATAAATTGTTTGGCTTTGAAAAATGTTAAGAAAATGTTGAGTAGAAGAGATTATGCAGAGCGTTTAACAGTGTTTAGTGTACAAAATGATAAAAATTTCAAAAAAGAAGAAAACACTGATTTATTTAAAAATTATAGACGTAATTATAAAGAAAATCCTTTTTATAGTTAAAATAATAATAATATAATTTATTATTTGGAATCTTTATTATAATAATTTACTCTGAGGTTTTCTTTACAAAATTTGGGTAAAATCCACTGATGAGCTATATGAGCAGTAGCGAAATGGCCATATGGAAATGCTTTCCCCGCAGTAATACATTAAATTTTTTAGTTTAAAATAATAAATATTTCATGAGAATATCATGAAACATTTATATTTAAAGGAATCAGGCACAATTAAAGTAAATTATTAATAATAATATAGTTATAAAAAAAATAATAATATAGGATGCGATAGAAAGCATAAAGTGTGTATTAACACTTGTTGTGAACCGGTAAGATTAATAAATATAAGTATTGAACTTTTTATAATTAATAGGCAAGACGATTTTTTGTTTTTCTATTAACGCTTGCCTTATACAATCGACTTTGATGAAAAATTTACGTTTTTGTATACAATATAGTTTTTATTTTAATTGCTTCAGTATTTTATTCGAAGTTCTAAGGGGTTTAAACTGACATTAACACATTGGCAAATAATACACAATTCATGTACCCAGCAAATATTTGATTAAGATATTTTTCTAATTTAAAGAAATTATGTTTCTATAGATTCGTAAAATTGAAGCTCAAGGTTCGGATGACATAAATCGACCGCCAGCCACTCGCGTAAATGTAAACCGTATTTTACTTATCCCAAATAGTTTTAATAGAAATATTTACAATTGAGAAAGAATGTAGCGATCCAGAAAATGCATTATAGTATATTATTATCTAACTTTTTTTCTCTTTGCACACAAAGTAATACAAATAATAATTAATTTGTAATTAAACGTAATTGGAACGTGTATAATTAATAACAAAGGCGGCTTTTTGCTCACTTTAAACAACGCATTATGAAGAAAATTGTACCAGTTTGAAAAACACTACTAATGTTAAGGGTAATGACATATTTTTAGGGAAATGCTTAAAAGAAACAAAGAAAAATTTAATGAAAGCAAAGTCCCAGACATTTCAGTGAAATGTTTTAAATTAGATATTTCATATTTATTCAATTCACAATAATTGTACAAATGTTTCTAGTACTTTTAATGTAAAAATTTGTTACAACATTTACAACATTTTTTCGTGTCTTCACTGAATGTCAATGGAGGAAGTTTAAATTATTAAAAAAAAGGATTTAAATTTTTAAATTTGTGTAGGTTTATTTTTAAACTTAAATGAGATTATTTACTCAAGAAAAAAGAATCTTTAAGATTCTTGATTTTAAATTTATTCTTGATACTAGATATAAATAAATATTTGACATGTTTTCCATTATACATAAAATCATAACTTTCTTCTAACATTAAATACATTTCATCATCATCATTTTTTAACAAAACTCTCCTCTTCCAGCTAATTTTTTTCAGCTCCTACAAGACACTAATTTGTTAAGAAAACGTTGTACAAAACTAAGCAAGACAAATGAATAAAAACAATTTAGAATAATATATAATGATTTCAAAGTGTTTCGCATATAAGAAAACATAAAAGGAAGAAAAATTTTAAATTGTAAACAATTAATATGCATGTACTTTAAAAAAAAAAAAATAATAACGCCACGACAACGCCTTTAAAAAAAAATTAAAAACAAAAACAAAAAATGAAGTGAAAATATAAATATACAAATAAATAAAAAGACAAGCAAAAACAATAACACAATAAATTTCGAATAATTAAATAATGATAGATGTTAAAAAAAACAGAAATAATTTTCAAAAATTTCCATCACTCAAGCAAAGATGTGATTCAGTAATGGTAGTTAAAACACAAACTGCTACAAAAGCCTCACAACAAGCGACGACAACAAATAAAAATATTCAAAATCAAGCAACCAGTTCTATAATCAAGGCAACAATACCAAAACCGATACATTCCATCAAAACAACAAAAATCGCAGCAGTTCCGTCTAAAAAAAATGATATTGCAATAACTTCGAATCCTGTTAGAGAAGCGAATCAAAATTTTTTTTTAGTGCAAGAATTTAAAGATAAAAATTTCCTTAAAGCTGAGTGTAAACAAGCCATTGCTCAAGTTTATAAGCCTTTACCACCAAAGACGACTTTGAATAAAACCGTTTTGCCCGTTGTTATTGATAATCGTCGTCCGATCAACAAGTTTTCTTCGATTAATAACAATTCGGTAAGAATTTTTTGCATCAAAAAATTGTTCTCTTACAAATTTTAAACAACATGCAATTTGCAATAAATAAGTAGATGATGGCACAATTCTATACTCTATTTTCGTATGGAAAATTAAAGGAAAAAATAAAATTAAGGTAAAAAATAGTAAACAAACTTCTTTTGTGGCCAGGAATATGGTTTTTGCTCAAATCAGAAATGTGTGGCTTTTCTATTGTAATTATGTGAGACCACAGTCACTTTGTTCGTTTCTCAGTGATTGTCCAGTGATAGATGTCGACTTTTTACTCATTAATTTCGTTAACTCTTTTTCGGCTTTAAAGATTTCTGGATGTCGTTATCCTTTTCATTTCAGATTAATTCCATAATTTTACTGTTGCCTGTTGGATTAGGTTGAAATTTTAAAGGTTATAAACATTTTTTTATCTTTGACTTTTGTAGTTGATTCTTACCTCATAAGACTGCACAAGCAAGTGAGATGATATTTAAATCATCATAGTCCGCTGCTACTCATTATTGTCGTTCTTCTTTGTTTCTTATCATTTTAAGAGAACGCACACCTGCGTAAAGTTTTATATGCGCAGGTAAATCTGTATTAAATATAAAGTCAAATAGATCCCGAGATAACGACTAAGATTCTTTTGATATTTTGCTAATTATGACCCAAAGAGGATTCTGGTCATTTCTGAAGAGAGTTTGTTTGCCTACGCCCTTATCCTTGACTTTTTATAGGGATGCATCAATAGGTTGTCTGACCGATACGATACTGATATTAAGGAAAAAATCGACGAAACGGCTACGAATTATAAATTTGATTTAGGTATCACGGAAAATGATTCTTGAAAAATAATTTTCATCTTATAATGAATTTCCATACATTGAGTTATTCTTTACAAATCAACAACTATTTCAGATGTAAATTTAACATTGTTGCCGTTTTTTGTCTCAATACAGTAAATTATTTCAACATTGTTTGAGATTTGTTTTCCACTAAAATTAAAGACTGATAAATGTTTTGCTGAAAAATAGCAAAGAAATAAATGTCGTGGTAAAAAGACAACATACTCGTAGAAATTAAAATTGCTTTTTATAAGAAAGGCCAGAAAAAGATCTCTACGATTAAAGTTTTTACTAAATGGCTTTAACAGCTGGAAACGAAATTTGTTTCTCAGATAAGAAAGTTTTTACTTTTTTTATTAAAAGCTCTTGTTGAAATAGAAAAGCTTTTTTGTACTGAAGTGATTTTGTGTCCCATGCAAATTTATTATAGGAGAGTTCGACTGTATATACTATTTTTCATAATTCGTGCATTAAGATTATTTAGTTAAATCAAAATTTAAAACAAGTAGTAATTAATTATAATAGTTAAAAGTCGAAAAATAACATTAATTTACAAGCGAAAAATTCTTGAAAAAAAAGGATTTCAAAACAGATAAATATAGGACCATATACTTTAATAACATCACAAATGGGGTCACCCTTTAATTTAAAATTTTTACTTGTTACAACATACATAGCAATTCATGTCTGTGTAAGTTATAATGGGCTTTCTATGACGATTCAAATTACATCACCTATGAGGACACCCTTTAATTTATAATTTCAATTATATATGTACATACTTTTCGCTATATTAGAGATAGAAGTGCACAATTTGGTATACAAGTTAAATCACTTATGAGAACACCTTTTAGTTTTAAAATATATTTTTCTTGTGTGTTGTATTGGGGCATCATTTATTTCTTTTTTCTGGGGACATAAACTTATTAGGTCGGTTAAAAGTAATTGGAATTATTTTTTAGAAAAAGCGAAACTCAGAAAACAACTTTATTTAGTTCAATAAATAAAAAAAATTAACATAAAGTAGTTTTTAACAAAACAGGTAACTTTTAGAGCCGCTTGTTTTTAATATCGGTATCGGATGCATCCCTTGTATAATATAAAGATATCAAACGTTTCTGTTAATGACTTTCCCAAAACGTTTTAATAATCGATTGGCCTAATACCGTCAATTATGCCAAACTTTCTCCATTCTTTTAACTTATGAAAAGAAATCTTAAACTGGTAGAAACAGTGTTCAACAATAAATTAAGGGGATTTTTTTTAAAGATTGTCATTCTGTGTTCACAAAAAAAGGTACTAAAATTATTAAACACGTTTATAGCCAGGATCGTCAGCAGCTGCAGCTGCCACATTACATGGAATGCGACGAACTGGTAATGGGAGTAATTTGGGAACAACCACAGCGGTTGTCACATCCATTAATAAAGTGGACTTCTCTGGACCACAGTTCAAAGGATTATCATCTGCCACAGCCACATCATCCACTTCGTCGCCAATACCCGGCTTAACCACCTCATCTACTATTAAAAAACCGATTTCAGTTTATGCCAAAACAAATTCCTCCTACAGTTCGTCGAAAATATTACCGCGTTCCGCAGTCAAATCATTGGTGCAACGCAGTGGTGCCTCAACAACAATTGCAAACTCTGGTGGCGCTACTTTACCCACATCCTCTTCAAATTCAAGCCCAAACCAAAGTAATAATAACAACAACGGTAGTAATAGTAGCTTAAATAGTATAACAAATTCTGGCAATAACAACATGCAGACATCTTTGGATCAAGACGACATTAAATTTATCGACAGCGATGAACAGCCTTCTATGGGACCGATGATGTCTGAACGTAAATGTGAGCAGCTGCGCTGTTGTCTTAATAACTCACATAGTTCTGGCGTAGCAAAAGCTCGAGTCAGGCCGAAGTCAACAATTTTATGCTCTACATCGTCAGCCGCAGCTGCAACCGCGTCCTCCTCTTTATCAGGAAATAGTTTGGTTTTCGAAAAGATTAACAACTACAAATATTCAAATGGTGGTTTTCCCTCGTCTGCCCCTGATAGGCGTAACGAAACGGCTATTGACTCGAATAGCATTCGAGCGTCTATTGAAAAATTCAATAGCTTTAGTGAGCAAAAACGTTTACCACTTAGCTCCGTAACGCTGCGTTCACAAAGCGGCAGTGGAAGCACTAGTAATTTACAACATCACCGACACAGTAGCGATTTAGATAACTGCAATCTGCGACTATCTAGTGGCGGTGGAGGATCTCTTACTCGATCACCCTACCGCAGTACAGGTTCAACAGCTGGAAAAGTCATCACTAGTATTTATCCGAATGCTTCGGCTGCAGTATCATCCGCATCGGCCCGCCATCATCATCATCCTCATCATGCTTTAAGCAGTAGCCCGAGTAATACCGGTAGTCTGCCACTCAAAACGAGTAAACATTATGTCCAAGCAGAAGACTCATCGTATACAGGTCTCTCCAGTTCTGTAGATAGTGACGTGAGCAAAAAGAAATTAGCTTCCATAACCGGTGGACTTGGTGACAACACAGACGACAACAGTGTAAGTTCACCTTCAGCAATGAAAATCAAGAAATCATTTAAAAGTAAATTTCATTTAATTAAAATGTAGTACAAGATGTGTAAATTTTAATTTAATTTTTAACAATGTGAAATTAAAACGAATATTTTTAGTTAAAGGAACTACTTAAGTACCTTAATTAAATATTTTAAAGAAACAATATTTAAGATAAACCGCAAAGGTAACAGAAATATAAATAAAAGATAATTACAACAACTTTTTACAATTTTTCAAGTTGTGCACCAACATACTGTTTCAATAACATGGAGTTCATATCTCAATAATTAAAAAAAAAAAAAAAACACTATGGCTATTGTTCACCAACATTAAAATTTAATAACTCCTCTCTTAGACAATAACTTGAAAATGTACTTTATTCGCAAATGAGGCTTCACAGTCTTTTACCTGGAAATTCACTTTATGCTTACGATTGCGAATCAATGCGGTGCAACATTAGAACGACACGGTTGTAATAACGCACCAGCCCAAAAATTAATTTCTTTCTGAAGCACTAAAAAAAAGACACAAATAATAATTTTTAATGCTCTTTCAGTGGCTTGAGCTAATATTTTCTAATTTATGTGTGAATACAAAAAATCTCTAAAAACTTGCGGTAATAATTTTGCACCGCAGTGTAGTTCAAAAGATGTTACTTAGTTGATTATTACTTTTTAAGAGGAGTATTCGGCCCTTCTGCCCTATACCGTTAAGTTTAAATTGAAAAACACATGTAACTTGAGTTCTCTTCATGTAGAATAATTAATATTTACTCCCTATGCTGAGTATCCATACGACCAAAAAGCTTTTATATCAAAACTTTAGATAACGTACTGATTGAATATTGAGCACGCTTCTCATCAATCCGCTCAAAAAAATTAGTATATTTTAATTTCCAGGTCGCCTGCAAACCGGAATCATAATTTGAAAAGGACCAGTTTCACAGGTTGGCTTCCTATAACGTGCAAACAAATACAAATTAATATTCATATTTATATAGAGATAATATTTCGAGTTTGCCCCTAATTATACATACTTATTTTTGTCTGGTCCAGGCATAATTTTGAATGAATTTTAAAATCCGCTTACTGTAAAAAATTTTAGTAAAAAAGTAATTACAATTCACACATCTTTAATATTAAAAAATATAACCTCACAATATACATATTTTTATTTTTGAATATTTCTTTTGAGCTTATTCCTCGTCTTTATATCATCCATTTCATTTTTAAAATCATATACTACACACATCACAATATATTTTTTACCGTTAGAAAGAAAGTCTTATGAAATTTCTTTGAACTTGTATTCCTCGAACTAAAAAAAAAGCAAAAATTTTGTACAAACATTCTTTTGTTGTTTGGTTAGTAGGATTTTTTTCTTGTCTTTTACATTTGTTATCTGTTTTCTCAAGTTCAGGTACTTTTTTATTTACAATAGTTTTTACCCTTCACCACAGGTAGAAAAGCGTATATGTTTGTCAGAACGTTTGTAATTTTTATAATATCCATTTCCGATCCCAAAAATTAAAAATATTCAAAGTGCATAGCGATGTCCGTCTGTCCATTTGTCCGTCCGTGTTCGTATTGGAATTAAATTTGCAGATGCAAGAAAAACTTTAAATACTCCAATCAATCAGATATAGTTCTGAAAACTTTTGCTATTGAAAATCAACAAGATCGGTTCATGTCCTTCGAGGCAGCGGGCAAGACACAAGTCTGCATTAAATATTTTATATATCTTTTTTACACTTTCGTTTGTATTCCTCCAGGTGGTTGTGTTTACTACTTACTCACCACATACAACTTATTTACCATAATTATACTAGGATCTGATACAGCAACCTTTTTATTTACTCAGCTGGGACAACCACTCCAAGCACAAATTGTAAAATAAAAACTTTACGGTAGGAAAGAATATGTATGTTTGCCGATTTATATACATGTGGTGAACGGTATATAAAATTTGGCATAGCCGAATATAGCACTTTTACTTGCTAATATTATTTTTTTGTGGCAGAAATAATAGGCGGTGACGCCAAATTATTATTTGGGTTTTTCAGTCGGTTATATTTTAATTTTTGTACTTTTGCATGTCTTTTTTTATTATTGTTCCTTTGAATGTTTATATACATACAAATATATTTTTTTTGCGACTGTTTTCTTGCTTAATTTTTGTTTAATTTTTAATAATATCACTCACTGTTGTCTAAATTTGAATCACAAAAGCACACGTTTTACCTGGCCCTTTTTTTTTTATTAAATTTCCTTTTTTCCTTACACTTTCCTAACTCACATTGCCATAGAAATTGTGCCAATTTTTAATCACTACTTATGCCTTTTTTAATTTTTACTGTTTTAATTTTTTGTTGGCTTTTATAATTTAAATTAACTTTTTTTATAAACATAATCTTTCAAGTTCTGTATTTCATACGAGGTCAAAAAGTTTGGAATTTACAAAGAATTGTTGCCTTAAACATTGGTTTGTTTGAAATTCCGACTTTTTGATTTCGATTGAAACATAGAACAGGGCAAAATATTATTTACCTTTGCTTTTATATTTACATGTGTACATAAAAATACATTTTAAAATAAATTAATCTTTGGTTTAATGTTGTTTGGTTTGCTATGCATTAATAGGTTCGCAGTTCAGCAGCTTTAAGAAGTGTTCTACCACCGTCCTCTCCGACATCATCCCGTTACTATGATAGGGATAGACCATTAATATCTTCCATATCGTCTCAAAACAAAACAGACGAAATTAAAAAATCAACAGCAAGTGATGAAGAAAAAGAAGGTAAATTAAAAATAAAATTAAAATATTTTGTAGTGTTTAAGCAAAAATTTTTTTTAAAATTCTCATATCGTAGTATTATTTTTCCGAAACAAAAACATTTCATATTCGAACCAAGGTTCTAACGGATCTCCACACAAAGTTTTATTCAAATCCAAGAAGCAAAAAACATTTTATGTATAGAAATGAGGCCGTTATTGTTTTATTATACATATTTCATATTTTACATGCATATGTAGGATATATCTGTCATTGTTTTATCGCACGTTGAACGTATTAAAAATCTGTTTTGCTGTTGTCAACACCGCCAACGATAGGCAGAAGAATATCATCAGTCTGAAGTAATATTCAAGAAATTGTCGCACTATCTTTTTTTTGAATTCGATAAGGCACAACAAGGCAATAAACATTTCGAAAGTTAAATAAAAAAATTAAAAACTTATTCACGTGACTGAATTTCGCACCAAGGTGATATCAAAACAGGTGTGGTTAATGAACCAGCAGTTTAGTTTGTGTTGGTCTGGAAAAATAAATAATTTTTAAAGTTTTAATTGATAAAAAGTTTTTATTTAAAAATTAATTTCAAAAAGGTTTATTACAAAATTTTTGCTATAGTTTTTAAACCCTTCATCACAGGTGAAAAAAGCGTATATCTAAGTTTGTCATACGGTTTGTGTTTCAACAATATCCATTTCCGATCCCATAAATCGATTAAGCGACGTCCGTCTTTCCGTCCGTGTTAGTGTTGAATAAAACTTTGCCAAAGCACTAGATGAGCTAGAAAAAAATTAATTACGCCAATCGATCAGACATACTTTCGAAAATCAGCACGATCAGTCCATGTCTTTCGAGGAAGCGAAAAAATCGCCCGAATTTTTCTAAAATATGGGCTTCTGAACTTTTCATAGAAAAGTATGATTGTGCACCATATTTTTTGAGATAGCAATCATCATTATTTAAAAGCTCTAAAAGAGATATTTCAGGAAATGCAAAAAATTTTTAAAAATGCTTAAACCATTAATTATAAATAGTACTTAATTTTTTTGTTATTTTTCCATGTCACCCCAATGTGTTTTTTTTTTAAATTGGAGTTACTTCACTAAACCCTATTTACATACATGGTAAAGGGTATATAAGAATTGGCCTAGCCGAATATAGCACTCTCATTCAAAATGTAAAGCCGTATAAAAAAAATCATTGTCAAATTTTCTTTATATGTTTGATATTCTGACCAACGGCGAAAATAGCTGATTTTACCTTGCTATCACATTTCTCCTCTGATAATGTGCTTCCCGAAGAAGTTGCTTTGTTGCGAAGAATTCTTCGTATACACTTTATTAACATAACTTGGGTAAAACCGTGGCGAAATTTGTACCAGGTGATGGCAGTGGCGAATTCATTTATTTTCGCCAGTGCTATTATTAAAAATTAATAATTTCTCTACTGCCATCATCTGATACATGACATCGCCAGGGTAAAACTAATAGCCCAGGTAATTGATAACGCTCTATACCAAGGCGAATCAACACTAGGTGGTAACAATGACGAATTTATTAATTTTCGCCAAAACGCTAAATGTAAAACACCATTTAAAAAATTATACATATTTTTTATATATGGAGTTTGACATTTCAGGCTTATGCAAAAATTAATGAATTCGCCATTGCGATCACTTAGTATTAATTCACCTTGCTTTAAATCTTTTAAAAGGTTTGTCTTCAAATTCGAGAAAGTGAACAAAAAAGTATTTATATGTGGAAAAAAAATATTTAAAAAATTTTCTGGTTACGATGAAAACTGTTGTTGCTGTTAGATATGGTTTTATTAACAATTATTCTTTATTTGAAATATGATACAAAGTATAAATATGTTTAGTATCGGTTTTTTTTAATTAATTAAATCGAACCGATGTGCTAAAATGAAATGAAGTAGCAGTAATATGTATACCAAGTTAAATTAATTACCAGGTGGTAGCGGTGGCAAATTCCTTAATTTTTGTCGCTAGTGCGAATGTCAAACTACGCATAAATAATATTATATCAATGGAATCAATCAAGGTACATTTATTTTACTAGGTAATAACGGCTCTACAATAAATACAACATTTGTAAAAACGACATACCATTTTATTGTTGCATTGTGAGTGGAAATGTCAAAAATAGAAAATGAAATTAAAAGAGAATTGCTCTAAAAACATACGCTCTCTTTGTTCTACATATGCTTGTTGTTAGTGTTTTTTTTTAAATTCGTAAACAAAAGTAGAAAAATATAATTAACTTTTGACATGTCCAACTACAAACCAGCTGGGAGGACGACACTACCTAGTAAAATAAATGTACCTTGGAATCAATTATAAGGTTTTAGCATTCATTGTGATTTTCGCCGGCAGCCTAACTGTACACATTTTTTTTATATGAAGTTTCACTGTTAGGTTATCGGTGAAAATAACTGAACTCGCCATCGCTACGACCTGGTCATGGCGAAATAATTTACCAGGTGGCAGCGTAGGCGAATTCAGTGTTTTCGCTGGTATACACGACTGTCAAACTCCATATATAAAAAATATACACAAATTAAATTATTTCGCCATGGACCTGGTAATTGATTCACCTTGATGAATACTAATACATGCTCTTCTATGTGTAGTCAAATAATAAATATAAAATGCAGGGTGAGCAATTGCTGTGATGAAATATTTTTAACAGATACTTTTTGGTATTTTTCTTAATTTTTTTCTGAATGTCTATAGATCCATTTTATGGAAACAAAATGTCCATGGCGAAATCATATATTAAGAATTGAATTTTTATTTATTCGTTTTCGACGTTTGCTAATATATAATTTGGTGACAGTACCGAATTTTATTAATTTTCGCCGTTGCGGGGCTTTACTTTAACATTCTTTTTCGTTTTTAGTGAGCTTTTTTATTTTATAACATTTTAATCAAGACGAATAAATACTAGGTGGTCGCAAGGGCGAATTCAATAATATTCGGCAAAACCTGAAATGTCAAACTCCATTTATAAAAAATGAGAACAATTTTTATATGGTGTTTGACACTTAGCGTTTTTGCGAAAATCAATGAATTCGCTATAGAGACCACCTAGTATTATTTCGCAATGATTTTACTTCCTCAGAAATCTATGTTTGAAACGGAAATTTGCTTGAGGTGCCTGCTAATTTCTAACATTATCCAATAGTAAAAATTAGTTACTATAAAATCTCAGGCTTATTAAACAAGGAGTATGCAGAGCAAATTCATTATTTCTTCCTGGAATGCGTGTTTAAAACAAAGTAGACTAAAATATGAAGAAAATAGAAATTAAAGCAACAAAATTGTAACCTAATTTGTGAAATAAATTATTTTGACGTTTAACGTTGACGTTTTTAGAAAAACTCAACAGTTACAATTTTGCAGTGATGTACCCGATATTTTAATTTTTTTTATGCTGTTGTAATAAAAATTCGTAATATTTTTAAAATTGAATAAAGTCATCACTTTCATTTTCTTTTTTTTTAATCTTTTTTCGGCAATTTCTTGTTAGTTTTAAAAATATTGGTGACTATGTAAAAGACTATCATCTATGAAAAACTGCCACGTAAGAACCACATAAAGGTCAGCTTTAAAAATCAACTTTTAAAAAATTGTAGAGCAAGTAGCAAAAATTTATGGAAACCTATTCTTATACGAAAAATATAAAGCATAAAGTGGATATTAGACCCCAGCATTTTTTTATTTTTTTAAAATAACAAATATAAGAAAAAGAATTAAATACGACTACATTTTTAAAATAAATATACATATTTTCTTTAATGCTCCCTTTTTATAAAATAAAATTTTCAAGCCATTTGTGAACAACTCTGCGTTCTCAAAATTTCAATTTGTCGTAATTTTTGGTTTTATTTTTATTTTGGTATTTTTGTCCTGCCTTTAAAACTGAATGGTTTATCGAGAAAATAATGGTTCGAAACATTAAAAAACTGCTTTGTTTACTTTCGTATTGATTGAAATATTTGTTTTCTTTGTCCGTTTTAGGCTTATGTGGACTTAGAAATATTGGAAATACATGTTTTATGAATTCCGTTATTCAGTGTCTTAGTCACACAAGTGAATTGACAAAATTCCTACGAAATTATAATGCATCTAAATCTCCAACGTCCAAGGATCAACAAATTTTATACGGTAAATATTTAAAAATTGTTGCGGCTGCAAATTAAATTTTAACATTTAGTTTCTTTTTATGTAGAGTTTTCCAAATTAATTAAAGAAATGTGGACAAGTAATGTAAATAGCGTTACACCCATGGAATTAAAGCGTTCTGTCTCCGCCAAACATCGCATGTACAGTGATTACAATCAACAAGACGCCCAAGAATTCTTACGTTTCTTTTTGGATTCGTTACATGGTGCCCTTAATACTGGTACTAAAGGAGAACTTTTAAAAATAGATGACAACTTAAGGTAATATTAGCAAATAAATATCTATTTTGCCTGAAATACTACGAAAATTTATAACTATAGTGACAATAAAAAAGCCGAGCTTACTTGGGAATGGTATGGCCGACATGAAAATTCATTAATACGAGATCTATTCGTTGGTCAACTTAAGAGTACCTTAAGATGTACTGTCTGTGGTAATACCAGTGTTACTTTTGATCCCTTTTGGGATCTAAGTGTTTCCCTGCCTTCGTCATCACGTTGTAAACTTGATGCCTGTCTTGATTTGTTTATACGTGAGGAAGTTTTGGATGGTGATGAAATGCCAACATGTTCAAGATGTCAAACACGACGGAAATGTACAAAAAGTTTTGCAATTCAAAGATTTCCAAAATATCTTGTTATACGTAAGTTTTTCTAAGAAAAATTTGTTTATATAAAATAATATTATTTTTCTTTTTATTAGATCTAAAACGATTTTCCGAAACACGATGGAGCAAACTATCTAACATAGTTGAATTTCCTACGGGTGAGCGTGAATTGAACATGGGTCCCTACGGTGCAAACGCTAATTCAAATATTTACTATTCTCTATATGCGATTTCAAATCATATGGGTAAGAAATATTAGTGCAAAACAAATTTATTGTGCTTCTTGAAAAGAATTGATATTGTCCAGAACAGTCACTAGTTATAGAAAAATAAATTATTTAAAGATTTTTTTTCGCAAAAAGAACAAGTACACATATGTCAAACTATGCATGATAAAACGGCAAGCCCTATTTAATATTTTGACATCCTAAAGTCATTAGAAACATTGACAGCTGCTGAAACATAAAAAGTGGAACAACTATCATTGCTATTTGGTTAATTTTAATTCGTATATTAGGTTAAGTTAGGAAGCAAGCAGTGTATAACAATAACGATGACGGCCATCCTGGTTTAAAGAACGAGAAAACTTCAAATAAATAGTTAAAAATCTGCAGTGCTATCTTAGATGTCTAAGTAGGCCTCTTATGGTGGATAAACAATCCTGTGCCCTTCCTTGTCGTGGTAGCTGGAAATGCAGAAATCGTTGAAAGGAATCCTTCTTTTAGCATGGTTTTCAAATTTGCAATGCTCAGTGACCGTGGCCACTATATAAAGTAGTCGCATTGTAGGCCTCTAGTAATCGTACTTTTATATTAGGTTACAACCGAGGCTACATCAGTTCGGCATTATACTACCTAATCTGAGCCACTCTGAAACAGGCATTGTTAATCTGTCGCCCTCAGGCGAAAAGAGAAACGAATTGCAACTCCTCAACGATTTAGCCGTCTTAATTAAGGATTTCCGGAATTCTTGGACCACGAGTTGAGTTTTAACGCCTTGCAAGGCACTTAAAATATATTATAGCCTTTTAGGATATAACAAGTTAAAAATCTCCGATCCAAGCTATCAATTCTGTGAACAAAGGTACGCAAATACAGAATTCGATTGGATTTGCACGTTTAAAATATGCCAAGGTGCAAAACTTCTGATAAAGAAAAAATACAAATCTAATGATAGAACAAAAATATCATATTCTTAAAAATTGAAAAAATTAACAACAATGATATAATTCTGATTAAGTTCTAATTTGTAGCTGCTTTTAATTTCTGTAAAGGGATTGATAACTGTTTTCCTATATGCAAACAAATGGCGCTTACATTAAGAATGCTAACAGAAAGTTCGAACTATAGACTCATAGTAGTACTACCAGTTTAGCTTTTTTGAAGTTAAATTCTAATTTTAGACCCTGTTATTTTTAAAAGTTTTAATAGACAAATGTTGGTAAACTTTATTTATTTATTTTTTATTTAAGACTATTAAAACGATTAACCATGAAAGTATTAAAGTCAGCAATTACAAAGCGGCTGTCTGTTTCTATGTGATAAAACAATTATCAAATGATTATTCTGTTAGCATTTTTAATGTAAGTGAAAACAGAAACACCATCTGTTTGTACTTAGATAAGCAATTATCAATCACTTTATAGAAATTTAAAGCAGCTTAATATAAAATAAAATGATTGCTATAAATTGTCCTGGTCTGCAATTGAAAATATAAATACAATTTTTTATCATGAGGAGAAATATCAACCCGTGTTTCAAGTTTCATTAAAATGGGTGCGGTCGGACGCACGAACAAACAAACTTTTATAAAGAGACTTATGCTTTCTTTAAAGCTGATATCTCCGCAGGCAATAAGCTTTATTCATCCGGGAATTTAAATGTCGAATTTCTCTTTACGACTCTTTCCGCTTTCATCTGTTTTGACGATAAAACACCCCGAGAAAAGCATTTTAGAGATCTTAAACTGCCAGCTCATTAAAGTGTTGCTACATTTGCCGATCGCATGTACCCCAATGTTCGATGTGTTTAAATTATTTTTTTTTAATTTAGTATTTTTTATAGGTCTCCTTAGAAAATAAGAATATAGCCTAAGCTATTTTGATACATAAAGGTTCAATCAGACATGCCATAACCGTTATTATATAAAACAGCTCTTTAAGCCAACCTTTTAGGAAACACTGTATTTGATTATTAGCGACATAATGCTATAATTTTGATTTTTTACCATAACCATATACAGTGGAATATTGAATTTAAGTATTTGTTTTTTATTTTGTTCTAAATTTTCACGTTCGTTGCATTGTACTGTTGAGCTTAAATTTATATCTTTCGTTTCGCTTCTTATTTAACAAACGGCAACACAAATAAAAGTTGTCTTTGCCCATGGCATCACCATACGTTGACAGTCAATATGATTGCGGTTATGGCCATTTTTAAGGCCATGGCGTTATGGTATTGCACGACTAATTGAACCTTAACTTTGCCTACTTACATCAAATGAGTTTATTCATTAAAAAAAGAAGGTTAAAACAGTTTTTTATGTTTAATGTGTTCAGAGAAGGCAATAAAAAACAACACTACAACCCATACCTTCTAGTAAAATTTTTTGTGGAACGTACTCAATTCATTTATAAACTCTGTAGTGGGTAGCTGGTTTCATTTCTTTTATGATATATTTAGGGACGCTGGTACATTACTTAAACGTCCAGTTCCATCACTCTTACTTATACTTTTACTTTTTAATTTTAATTGCAGGCTCAACTGCTGGTGGCCATTACGTGGCTATTTGCAAACATCCTATCTCAAAAAAATGGCATGAGTTTAATGATAATCTGTATGTGAATCTTTTTTGAAATTAGTAAAAGATAACATATTTACATAAATTATTTTTTGTTTCTTTTAAGTGTTAGTGATTCATTGTCTGAACATCATCTTGTCTCGTCTAGTGCCTATATATTGTTCTATGAACGCGCGTAAGTGATTATGACCCTAAACTTTCCCGTTTAAATGAAAACAATAACGAAAAATATAATAAAAAAGGAAACAATACAAACCAAGGAAACTTCCATTGCTCAGCTATGTTCATTATTATTATTATTATTTTTTAACAAAATAATTGGAATTACAATTAACTGAGTTAAAAACACCGCAGTTTAAACATAAAAGAACTAACAAGGAGAGCAACGTTTAAATGAAAAAAAGTAACTTGTTATAACATAAAAACTTAACTGAAACAAACAAAAGAATGCTAAGACAGAGCTAGCAAACAAAACTGAAAAAATAAAACTTCCTTTTTTGATCATTTACAACTAAATGCAACTATATGAAAATTAAACCGGCCATTCGTTCAGTGGAGTGGTATGCTTTTAAGCTGATCGATCGATCCACTATAAATAAAAGGACCCTTTTAGGAAAATTAACTAATTAACTAAGTAAACAAAATTCTTATTTATTTTTGTTTATATATATATTTTTGACTCTATTTTAACTTCTAATGCTTGTTAAAAAAATCTTGTATATGTTTTTAATTTATGGCCTCACATGTTTGTATATTTTTTTTCTAATCACTGAAGCCGATATATTTAATATAGTTTTAACAAAATCCTAATAGTTATTAATTACAACAAATTGAGATAGATGGTTTTTATTAAGATGAAATGAAAAATAGAAATTATTTATTTATTATAATACTAGTCGTTGAAAATAAATAATGAGAACAAATTTTTTGATAGTCAGCAAAGTAAATTAATAACAAAACTATAAAAACTAAATCATCCCTTACAATTCAATATTGAAAAGAAAAGAATAACTTATATAAAAAAATATTGCTCCTTAATCCTAACTAAACGAGAAAAGAAAACAACATAATGTTAACTTGCTTTATTATACAGTTTTATTAAAATAGAAATATGTTGACAGAAGTGATTCTAACACAAGTTAAATTTCAAATTAAAATGAAAGTTATAAACAGGTCTTTCATAAAAATGTAATAAAAATACTATGGAACGAATTGTTTATTTAATTAAAAGTAATTAATTACAAAATGAACTATTAAAAAAAGAATGCCACGTTTACAGGAAATCAAAATTAAGCTTTGTTTAAAAATGAATAAATTTTTCCCCGAAAGAATCACCTTATTTTTGCTGAGTGTGCCTTAAAATATTTGTTTATGTGCGTGCACTAGTATTTTTTCCTATAAAGTACTGAGAAATCAATAAATGATTTGTGGCATTCGGCATGTAAACCAAAAATTGTTATCTTATTAATAAACTCATAATTTTGTCAGCATAATTTTTAATTAAGTCGTGAAATTTACAAAAAGTTTGTTTTTTTGAGGAGAAATTATTAGTGTTATTCGAAATTCGTTGATCGTTCCAGCTTTGCTTATACCGTAACACTCAAGTGTTAATACGAATTTGAGACAATAAAACGAGCTCGAATAATTTTAAAATTGACACAAAAATAATTCAATCAGTTGAATAACAGAGAGCAGGTGTAAATCCAGAATAAATAAAAAGTGCTAGTTGTACTCGCAGGCAAGGGTAACATTTCTGGACTTTTTTTTTAATTTTTATATTTTATATTATTTTATTATTTGTTGTTAAAATTTTAAGGTTAAAGTCTTTTCTTTTAATGTTTTTATTAAAAAATTTGTGTTTGTTAAAATGCTTTTCATAAACTTGTACTAAAAGTGCGATTGTTAATTATTGATAATTTATTTTTAAGTTTTAAATTGTTGTTATTGCTTTTTAATACTTTCTTCTACTTATTATTTTTTTTTTTGTAATCTAACACAATATAAATACACTTAAGAACAGGCAACAACACAACCTAATAAAACTTTCATTTTAATTTAAAATTTTCCTAGTTACTCACGATTGTCTTCTTAAATTACGGGTACACATTTAATTTACATAAAAAATTAAAAAGTTAAATATTAAATGTAGGTATGAATTAAGTTCTTACGCAGACAGTGAATAATTAAAGTGCTGAAACATATATTACTCACGTTAATCATTTTCACGTTTATTTATAGATGCAATAATTTTTACGACAAATAAAGAATTGTTAAGAAGATTTGCCAATGAAAATAAAAATTTGATATAAAGTATTAATTTTTTTTGTATTTGTTTTAAAAATATACACTTTGAGTTCGATTTTATATCGGATATCTTTGAAATCTAATTCGTTCATATTTTCCATTTGGTTATATCAAAATGTGGCAAAAAAAGATGGAGGCTTTTACATTTGTATCACTTGTTTCTCTAGGAAATGTTATATTTTTATAAAAAAGTATCCTATATTTAAACCAAGGTTCTTAGGGGCCTCATCACAAAATTTTATTCAAATCCATCCAGCAGTTTTTACGTGATGCGAATACAGATATACAGACGGACAGACAAAAACTTCAAAAATACATGTTTTGTATTCTATATCGATTACTATCTGCACTAACTTCAAAATTTTCTAAAAATATTTCATGTACAGAAATGACTCTGTTACTGTTTTATTATATGTGAAGATATATCCAACCTATTGCAGAAGGGAATGTCAGAAAATTTAAAAACGTGGTTTGTTTGTTTTTAATTTTTTAAAGCCTTAACATTTTTGTATTGGCTTCTAAAATAACTCTCATTGATTGATTGATTGAAAGTTATTATTTTTTTTTTAAATCGAAGATATTCGGGTATTTGAAAGATATTGATTTGAGAAATAAAACTTAAATTTTTAAAAATGTATTCAAACAAATTCTTAAAAACAAATTTAAAAGCTGTAATTTTTAAATCGATCGATTCCATCCAATACCTAATAATTTCATGTTTTTGTATAGTTTTTGCAAGTTGGAAAAATAATTTTATAATGTTATATAACCAGATTTTCGATAACAGTTCTTTATTTCGTTTAATTATTGCACTTTTAATAAAATTGAATCAATCATAGAGCTTCATTTGAAATTTTGCGCTTAAAAATAGTAATTATTGATAAAAAAAATAAAACAACAATATATAAAAAATATATATACATTCATAAAAATATATTATTAAATAAGAGCAAGCGATTTCATATATTTTTGAGAGTAATTTATACAGTTTACTTGCAATGAATAGCAACACAATCATCTAAACGAAACATAACTAACAAATTAAACAATTTCCCTGCTCCTGTTTGTTTTAAATTTAAGCCATAAGCAAACTTATCTTTATATTATAAATTAATTTTGTTTTTAGTTAATTTTTAACAACGTATTTAAGCATAAATACATTTAAAACTGTTTTTAAAAATATATTGTTATGAAATTTATTTTTTCTAATTTATTCGAAAATTCTTAAGAGCTAAAACAAATTTTAAAGTTAAAATCAAAAAATAAAAAACATTCATAGATTAAGTCCAGATATACACTATGCAAATTTTTGAGGCATTTTTTTCAACTCTGTATTAAAGTGTCAGCAATATGCGTTATTAAAAAAAACATAAGCAACATAAACATCCCCTCAAAGTTCAAGCCTCACCCTTACCCCTCTTGCTTTACCAACAAACAAAAATTTCATGCTAGTTTCATGAAAAATTGCATAGTGTAAATGCCGTATAAGGGATATAAGTACTGCTTTTAGAATTTTTTTTGTGAAACCATTTGTTGTACATTCTTTCTTGGCCTTTACACATGAAAGTGAAAAATAATACACTAACATTTTTTTTCTTTTCACTAAACTTTTAAAGATGTTTTTAAGAAAGTATTTTTTTACGTTTTGTACAAGCAAAGTGACGAATTGTAAACTCCTTTATTCTCTAAAAAAATAGTCTTATAAAGAAATTGCGAAATGAGTTTTTAAGTCTAAAAACAAGAAAGTCGCCTGTCGATTGAATTAAAAGTTTTATTAAGAAAATACAGAGTATGAAATTAATTATTTTCATGTGTAAATGCAATGTTAATCATTAAAAAAACAATAAATGTTTTTTTTCGAAAGTTGTTTTGCGAATTTTAAATAAAAAACCTTATTTTGCAGAAGCAAATCGTTTTTAAAGCTGTATTAGTTATCTACTTACTATTCATACGTCTGAAAAAAATGACTGGAGCTTGACGAATATTGAAGCTTTCGCTAAGGCATATTTAAAAAAAGGTTCATGCAAGGTGAAATCTTAATTTCTTGCTGACTAAAAGAAAAGAGAGCGAAAAAATAAATTAAAAACAACTTTAATGAAATTAATTTTCAAATAAAGCTGCCCAGGGCTAATCAATAGTAGGTGGTGGGGATGGTGAGTTCAATACTTTTCGCCGAAACGCTAAATGTCAAACTCCATGTATAAAAATATGTGTAATTCTCTTAATACAGTGAACTCGCGAAAACATTAACGACTCGAAAACGTGAACTCTTTAATTTTTTCACTGACTACTCTAAAACGTGAACTAAGTTTTCTAAGTTTTTTCATTTTATTTTTTGAATTTACTTTTAATTTTGGGTATCCCAGAAGAGATTTTAATGTTTACGTTGATTCTTTTCACTAATTCATGCAAATGTATATGTATGTACATTTACTGATTTATTTAAGCCATGACATGCCTAATACCATACCAAAAAAAAAATAAACTTTCTTTGTGTAAAAACTAATAGGAAATAAAACCCGCCAATTAAATGAATATTAGTTTTTTTTTTATTAATTTTAATCAATTTTTATTCAGTTGCTTGGAACTACATTTGTTAGTACATCCGCATGTATTTGAGTTTTTTGTTTTTTAGAAATGAAAAAGTATAAGCATTTTATTTTATTTTTGTAAAGTAAATAAATGAAAAATTTAAATTTTTTATCCAATCTTAGTATCTAGTAATTCATTAATTAAATGTGCTTTTTTGTTCTAAAATTAGTTCACGTTTTCCCGAGTTCACTGTATGGTGGTTGACACATAGCGTTTGATAAAAACTAATGAATTCGCCATCGCGACCACCTAGTATTGATTCGCCTTGGCCGTTACTGTTGATTGTAGTTAATTCGCCTTACAGCGTATAAATATACCACGGCGAATGAAATATAATTATATTTCTCGTAGTTTTGCATTTTGGTATCATGGCACTCGATATCGAATAAAAAGTATTGTATTTTGGGATGATAACATTCAATATCGAGTAATCAAAAAGTTTTTATTTTTTATTTGTTTAAACTGAATTTGTTGGCATAATTTAGTATATTATTTGTTGACATTAAATCAATGTTGTTAAAAATTACGATTCGACTGCGATGATAAGCTTACTCGAAACGTTTTGAAATATTGTTCGATACCGTACGCGGTGATTAGACCCAGTTTTTATTTTACGTATATAACAAGTTTTAAAATGCTTAAGAATATTTTAAAATTTTTCCTGCGATTCTGTAAAAATTTTTTTAAATAGTAACATTAAATTTTACAAAACTCAATTTGTAACATGAATAATTAAAAAAAAAACCATCACATTATATTTAAACTCGCTACGCAAAAAAGATGCTTTATTTTTACTTAATTTATTTATATTAACAATTTATTTAATTTATTTTGTTTTCTGTATTTTTATTATTCTGGCTATTGTTCTGCTTTTGCTTATTTTATTTTGTTTATTAATGTTATTTAAAATTTTTAGGAATTATTTTGAATTTTCTTTTAAAGAAATAAAAAATTTAACAGAGTAATTTAACTAGTTTTACTTTAATATTCTACACATATATTTTCTCATTAAACAAAGAATAAAAATCGATTATGTTGACAGAAAAGTAAGAAAATAAATAAATAAAGAACACTTGCAAATGTTTGATAAAATACTATTAAGAAAAAAAACCTAAACATTTACTACCAATTATTTATAATTCTATATTATTAAATTCAATAGAAAAAATTCAACTTTGTTTTCACTATAATTAGTAATTTCAGTGTATAAATATTAAACAAAAAATAATAAAAAATATTTGTTAAAGAGAATAAAACTTTTTAGTTAATAGGGTACAATTGCTATTAATAAAAACTAAAGAATTAATAAAAGCAGAAGCAAGTTTATTAAAAAAAAAAAGAAAAATTATATTAATTGTAATAATAATTTTATTTCATTAAAAATAAAATAATAAAACGAAATGAATATAAAATAAAATCGAAGAATATTTTATATTAAAAGCTTTAAAATTAAAAAAGTAAGAGTTCTATATTCATCTATGCCGAATTTTATGAACCCTTCAACATGTACGCAAATCTGGGTTAAGTGACGTAACTCCAATCAAAAAACAAATATAGAGGTGTCAGAAAATTAAATAAAAAAAAAAATTACATAAAAATGCCATCGGCTCTTAATGAGTTAAGCATTTTTTTTAAATTTTTTAGTATTTTCTTAAAGATATCTTCAAAAGCTTTAAAATAATACCCATAATAACATTAAAAAAATTTTTAAATTTCAGAGGGCCATAATTTGGAAAATATTAGCGAGCGCCAATATTTTCACTTAATGTGAATTTTTTCTTTCTCTATCGCCTCATATATTTGTTTTTTTGATTGGAGTTACTTCATTGTTCCAAATGATATCGAAAAATTAGAGGTATGCGTGGTGCTTTGCCCTCTGCATCAAAGGACATGGACCGATTTTACTTATTTCCAATAGGACCTCTTACGATACTACTTCTGATCGATTGGCGTATTTAAATTTCTTTTAGTTCATCTAGAGCCTTGGTAAACTTGATTTTAACAATAGCACAGACTGTCATCACTCAATCGACTTCGCTATGCATAAGAAGTCTGAATACATATCCTTTTGGGGTTTGAAAATGGATATTGAAGAAATTACAAACGGAACGACAAAATTAGTTATATCCTTTTTCCACTTTTTGTGGTGAATGGTATAAAAATGTCACGCTTCGATGTTTTGATACGCCACATAATTACACGCAGTGTATGCAGATTAGGGGTATTTGTCTTCAAAATGGGAATTTCTGTTACATTTAGATTTAATAGATTTGGCTTATAATGGTAAAGAAAAAATTAAAAGGTTTCGAATCTCCATCTTTTAAAAGCATGCTCAAACTTATCGTGAATAAGACGTGAAATTTTTGTTCCCATTCCCCTCGAAGTGAAAATTATCATGGATTTCCAATGCAATATTTTTTCATTTCATTTAACAGCTGTTCAAAATTAATAAGCTATCAGTGCACATTGAATGTAAGTTAGTAAAAAGAATAAGCTTAGTGAAAAATTGCAAATTAAGGTTCGAAAATAAATAAATAAAATTTTTATTACAAAAACGTGACGTGCAAGACGCGTATAACCCCTTCAAGTTACCCGAGACATTGCTGACCCATTTCAACGAAAAAAAAAAAAAAATTGTATTAAATCTATTTATATCTCCATTTTGCATTTAATGAAATTTTTAATAAAAAATCTTTATAAATTTACAAGCAGTAGATCTCTTTGGTTTGTATTTTGTCGAGTATAATGTCAGTCTGCGCTGCGGTAACTGATCTTGAAATCAAAAATTAATAATTTTAATATTATAATTATAATTGATTAAATCTTTCATAATGTGTGCAGTTCCCCAGTAAAATTTAAGTGAACAAATGCAAAAAAAAAAAAAAAAAATTCGAGGAAAAAAATTAATCACAATAAAGAGAATTTTTAATTTGGAAAAAGAAAAAACATTTCAAGTGATAAGATATGATGTAATTATATGTGATTAACAATATGTTTGATCCAAGCAACAATTTGAGTATATTTTACACAAAAGTTTACACATCAATATGCCTTTTAATCCAGATCATGTGAAGACCTGACAGAATTAGTGTAGACAATTTTGTGCTTTTAAGAGCATTTAATGTCTACAAAAATTTTTTTTTGGCAACGAACTCAATAATGACAAAAATAAAGAACAAAATTAAAATACGGCATATTTTTTAGAAATTTTATTAATTAGTTATGTTAATGCTTAAATGTATTTAAATTAAAATAGTATTATTTTAATGCAGATTTTTGGGAATAAAATAAACTGGTATCTGGTTGTTAGGGATTCAACCAAAGTATATCTATATCAAGTACATGCAGGTCTACAACAAGTACAACATTAGAATAACAACAGGAATTTTGTTTTTGTAAAATCATGTTTTATGTCAAAAAACAGGTCAGAGATGGCAAAGTGGGAAATTTTTTTATATATTTTCTAATAAAAAATTAATATGAATTTTGCTTAATTATTATAAAAAAAATAACAGAATGACTTTTTATGACTATATCAATGTCAATTTAAACAAGAATTCAATTTGAGCTAGAAAAGTGTAATTTGTAGATTTAGTTTACTATCCCTAATAAGACATAATACAAACTGAAAGAACTACGTAAACAAACAAGAGAAATGAATATCAAAATAAAAATAAAGAAATGGTAATATAATATACTTAATTTTTTTTAATGTAAAATTAAACAACTTAACAACACAATTATGCACTTAATTTGCAAAATTATTACAGTTATTTTAATAACAACTGAACTTTATTTGCAATTTAAATTTGTTCACAATAAACACAAACTTAATTTTTTGTTTAATTTTATTTTAATTTATTTTTTTTTTAATTACTTTTTGAAAAAAACGTTTTAAAAAATGTAAACAAATCTTGACACAAAACATATTAAACACGCACACAAATAAAACTATCACCTGAGCTCCTGCATGTACTTGTTATAGATATACTTTGGATTCAACGCAAAAATAATTTAAGAACCCTAATAACACACTGTCTTAGGTTGCCATTGGTTAGTTCCACCAATCAACCAATTTATCTTTGCACATGAGTTTAACAGTCGTCGATTTAACTTTTATGTCTAAACCGTACTCTTCGCTTTACTGAAAGCATTGTAATTACCGTGATAAAAAATAGAAATTTATGCTGAGAGAAAAAACTATAACGATTTGAAGCATAGAAAATAATCAACTGCTACTACGTAAAAACGCACGCTATTTGCAAATATTTTTTTTAATTCACTATTTATAATCAAGATTTACAAAAAAATAATTTTGATAGTTAGTGGTTCCGGATAGCAATTTTATATTTAACTGGTAACGTTTCATGGCGAAAAAATACTAGTTGGTCTCAATAGAGAATTCAATGATTTTTGCCGAAACGTTAAGTGTCAAACACCATATAAAAAAAATTATACATATTTTTTATATATGGAGTTTGACATTTCAGGTTTTGGCAAAAATGATTGAAATTGCCACTGCGACAACCTAGTATGGATTCGCCTTGAAACGTTTTATCATTTTATAGGTATTAATAGCCTGATAAACAACACTTAAATAGTTAAAAAAAGTGACAGTATTTTACATATTATTTGCAAATCACAAATAGTTGCAAATAGTGTCGTTGTTGAGGAATAGTTTTTGTGAGCAAGCTATTTGCAAATAAAAAATTAATTTGTAGCTTATGTCACAAAATCTTTTACAGGGAGTCCACACCTAATGAATTTATATCTTGATGAAAGTCAAATTTATATCATGATGAAAATTCATCCTGTGTAGACTTCATTTATTAGTATTATATCATCGTTATGATATAATCATCAGAGCTCATAGACTAATAAATTCATCATGATATGAAAAATCATTTTATATGTAATTTTATTTTTGACGCATAATTTTTTTAATAAAATTTTAAATTATAATAGCCTAGGCATTTTTTATTATATTATTATGAAAACCAACCCAAAGTTCAAAAAATAACATTTAGACAGAATTATTTGGACGTATTACCTTCACAATGACCAACAAAGAATTATTCATCATAATATTAAATCATCAAAGTCTATCCCTTTGAACTGATAATAATATAAATTTGACAATTATTCTGCCGGCGTTTTATTAGGCATTATAATGAAAATTCATCTCCTGTGGATATATTTTTACTTGGACAATATTTTTACTTGGGATTAAGCATTGCGTGCAACCGTATTATGTTTTTTTCACAGAAAATAATCGATATTTTTGGTCGCATCTATTTGATGAATTTTAAGAATTTGTCTCCAAAACTTCTTCGATATTTCTGAAACTGGTCAATAGATTTAAGATAATCTTTAAATATGTTTTTTTGATTTAACTTTAATTTGCAATTATTTGCGCAAAACGTCGGTTTTGATAATTGGTTTTTGCTAATGTAATAAAAAATGTAAAAAAATTTTGAACATGTTTAAGGGGAAACAGTTGAAATTTTTAATGATAAAATAACTTAGATGAAAGCTTTCTGTCAAAGAACTGTTAACAAAATTTATCTAAGATACTGAACAAGTTGTTGTGTGCATTTAACATGAATGCTGAATAAAGTTGCCATATGAAATTGATATTAAATCGTATATTAAATAAAATCTGTTTAATATAACGAATCTTACGCTTTATTCATAAATAAAAATATTGTGAATAGAAACTTTTGACGCATAAACGGTGAATTAATTTTTTATTTGCGAATAGCTTACTGACAGAAACAATTTCTGATTAACTTTAACATTTGCAATTGCAAAATGCTGCCACATTTTTTTCTTTTAAGTATTTTTGCATATAAGGTTCTATAAAATTAAAAAAAGTAAAATTTTGAAGGAAAAAATTATTGTTTGCAAACAGAAAATTATGCAGAAATAAATTTTAAATACAAAAAATTGATCGAAAAGTATTTTGGCGGGTAAATTTATAAAATGCTAAATTTGTATGTCGAAATAACAGTTAAATACAAAATTGCTATCCGATATAACTAAAATGTCGAAAATATTCTTCTATGCGACTCGCCCTATTAACAGTGAGTTAAGTAATTAGAAATAATTTTTAATTGCAAATAGGATGCGAATATTCAATGAATAATCGAGAGTTTTTGGAACGCTTGCACTTATTCTTTAAAGAATAGAAAACACAAATTAACCTCCAAGAAATTTAAAATCCAATGTAGTT
The DNA here is from genome assembly GCA_937654795.1 of Cistogaster globosa. Classification (NCBI taxonomy): domain Eukaryota; kingdom Metazoa; phylum Arthropoda; class Insecta; order Diptera; family Tachinidae; genus Cistogaster; species Cistogaster globosa. Next base: position 64,188,649 of record OW569406.1, read on the forward strand.
TATTTTTTCCTCAACAAAAAAAAATAAAAAAAAAGAAAAAAAGAAACAATTAAAAACAAGGAAGAATGCTATATTCGGCTATGCCGAATCTTTTATACCCTTCACCATTTATGTAAATCTAAAAGACAAATATTGAGGCGACAGAATTAAAAAATAAAAAACAAATTTAAGTACTTCATATATATAATTTTACATCAAACTGCCATCGGCATTTTAATAATTAAAGATTTCTTCAAAAGCTTTAGAATGATACCCTTATTGATATTTAAAAAAAAACTTTAAAAGTCAGAGTCCCGTAACTTGGAAAATATATAATTCTTTATCGTCCCATATCTTTGTTTTTTTTTTGATTGGAGTTACTTCTTTGTTTCGCCCGCTGTGTAGAAAGACATGGACCGATCTTGCGGACTTCGACACTATGTCTGATCGATTGGCGTATTAAGTGCCTCGGCAAACTTGATTTCAACACTGACATGGACGTACGTACCTACGGAAATCGCTCAATCGACTTCGCCATGCATAAGAAGTCAGAATATATGTATATACTTTATGGGGTTGGACATGGATATTGTAGAAATTACAAACGGAATGACAAAATAAGTTGTATCCTTTTTCCACTTTTTGTGGTGAAGGGTAAAAAAAGATAACACTGTTTAGTTTATTGGTAATTGTTTCTATACAGATGGTACAGCGGCCTTAAAATTTCGTGGACTAACGTTAAGTTAAAAGTTCTATAAAAAATTGTGTCATTTCTATTTTATATTCGAAGCATTTGTCAATTATTAGTAGATTTTTATTAAGCGAGTAGAGGAAGAAAAATAAATGTTTAAAATAGGACTGCGACACATTCTAATTTATTTGGCTACGAAAACAAATTTAATGATCACTACAGGAAAACAATTCGCATAGATATTTGTTAATCACGGCCAAATACGGCCAAATACAATGGACCTTTATTTCTAAATAATTCGTAGGCATGTTAAATTCTTTTTTAAAGGAAATCAAAAATCATAAGCCGCAGTGCCAAATTGATAATAATAAAAATTGCTGATGATTGATTGTTAAATAGGTTTTGGTATGAGTACATGTTTCCTTTGGATCTTTTTTTAGTTATAAAAATCCTTTCAAAAATACTTTGTACATAAATAAGAATGTGTAAAAATAAGTATTAATTTGGTATATACAAATCGTCAAATTTTTAAAAGAAAACGCCAAATAATTATTTATTTTTAAAATCGTAAAAAAATCGTCAAATCTGGCAACCGTTGTGAGATGTTAAATGAGCTTTTATTTTTACCAAGTTGATTTTATAAACTTAATTTAAATCCATTTCCGTTAGTGCCAATGTAAAACAAAATCAGTAAATTTGATTTTTATTTGGATTTATACAGACTTCCCTCTTTATTTTTATTAAATTTCAAATATGTACGGTATTATGCGATATAAGCATAAGTTTCTAAATGCTAATGAAATAAACTCAAGCTTTTGTTATTGAAACAATATAAGTTCATAAAGTGTGTGTGTGTGTGTGTGTGTGAAAATTATCAATCTAAAAAATTGTTTTTAAAGTTCATTTTTTAGTTGAAAATCTTTAGCTGGAATGTGAGGATTTAAATTATGCCAGAAATTAACTCTATCTTGATAAAGTTTCTTATCGAATTGAAACAGATTTGTGTCCTTTTCGTTTTTACTGCCTATTTTGGCATAATATACTGGATAATCCTTTGTGGGCGACCATTTCGGTAGTTTAGAATCGGGAGGTGTAGGATTACTAAAATTATATGCAATTAAAAATGTTAAAAACAACAACTGAATGATCATTGTTACCTGGTTCTAGCAAAATTAACGCACAATGAAAGCATTATATCTCTGACGTTTTTATCATTTTTGGTGGGCGAAGCACTAACAAATATTTCTTTCGCTATGGGAAACAAATACATCAATTCATCAGCATGACAAGCTCCTAAAGAAAACGAAAATTATCAAAAAAATTAATTTTCAATAAACTGTTCATTTACCGTAAAAATTTTCTCGTCCTCCTTTAAATAATTCTGAAAAACTTGCTGCTCCTTTATGTTCAAATAGATAAACATAAGTTGGCGCTACATTTTTAGGTGCTGCTTTGTAGCTTTTTAAACGTAAACGTAAGTACTCATCTATACCAGCAATAAACCAGCCATCTGACATTAACTTTAACGTACATAAAATTTATTATAAATAAAAAGTAAGAAACCTAATGCACCCTTCACCAAACCAAAAAATCATTTATCTTTTTTAAATTTCGTTTTAATTACATAAAAGGCTTTTTCGTATATTGAGAATATTTATATATTTTTTATATTTTTAGAAATTGCAGATGAAGTGACAAACTGAAATACTCATTATAGTGTTGGTGAAAGGTGTAGTAAAAAAGATTATTAGCTTCTAACTTACATCTGTTATATTTTGAAAATTCTCTGCATTATAGTTGTGCCCATCTCTGAGATAGTAATTTTCCAAATCTTTTGTAACTGTCATTTTTTCGGTGTGGGATAAATGATCGTAGTAAAGTACAATGGGCAAAAGATCATAAAAATTTTCCTTGAATTCATCCAATAAACCGGGAAGATTTAATAAAGCAGACGTTTTTAACAAACCCTCTTCAGAAGTGGCTCCAATCATAAGAGGCAATTGAAAACCATGTGGTTTTGAGGCTTTTCTAGGTAAAACGGTAAGAAAAGCCTCTGGGTGTTCCGGTTCTACGACGGGTGGAAAAGGTATCATTGGATCAAAATCCCATTCCTTCATATACAACATAGAATTATTATTATATTTAAGATTAGTTTGTTTAAAATAATTAAAACTTACAAACAGATCATAAACTGTGGCAACAATTTCATCCACTGGTCTTTCTCTTAAGCATTTCATCGTTTCTGGCCAATTACCATCACTGGGGCAGCCTACAAGTTTTGCCACTTTCTTAGCTCTTTGAGACGGTACACCTTTGTAGGCTGGCTGAGCCCAAGGATTGAAATAGGTGCCTGACTGGGCAATACCTTTGTGGAATAAACCTTTAGACTTGGGAGAAAGCATGTGATATGTAACACTAGCACCACCAGCACTTTCTCCAAAGATTGTAACACTCTTTGGATTACCACCAAACGAGGCAATATTTTCTTGAATCCATTTCAAAACTTCTAATTGATCCTTTAAACCAAAATTCCCAGGACAATCTGTAGTTTCTGTACTTAAGAAACCGAGTGGACCCAAACGAAAATTGGCGGATACTAACACGATGTCATAATTAAGCAAAAAATCCGCACCATAAAAACTTTTTATACCAGAACCGCATTCCCAACCACCACCGTGGAACCATACCATTACAGGTAAAGGTTCAGAGGTATTGGCAACTTCAGGTGTATACACATTTAAATACAAACAATCTTCACTTCCTTCAATTTCCATATCTCGTCTAAAAGGATCACGTTGTCGACATTTGGGTGAATCTTCAATCACTTGTTTTTCGCCCGTCCAAGGTCCATAAGGAACAGGTGACTAAAAAAACATAAATATGTTAAAAATTATTTCGAAAAGCAAAAACTTATTAACAAAGAAATTTTGATGTATTTTCAAACATTGCATTCATTTTAGAAGTAATAAAAGGTTTAAAATTGGTACTTAATAATTAGCAAATAATATAAAATTCACCGGCCACTCTAGCTTTAATAATTTGATAATATAATCAAACCAAGATCAACACAGGTTTCATCTGACTGTCTATAACGGTTAAAAAGTATGGCCACAAGCATCAAATTACATTAACTATCGGGACACCCTTATATTCTATCTCCGAATTATAAAGGGTCATCCAAAAAACGCGCCTACATGTTTCCTTGAAATAAAACACAAACTATTTGCAATTTTTTCAAGCTGTTTTTTTTATTAAAAGTATGATCCATTACAATTATAAGTGGAATAGAATATCATTCAAATGACTGCGTCTGCAGACATCAATCCGAATATCGAAATTTTCAATGACTTTTCGACATGTTGCTGGTGTTATTTCACGAATTGCAACTTGAATATTGTTCTATAGATCATTAATTGTTTGTGGCTTGTTAGCATACACTCGACTTTTCAAAAAACCCCACAAAAAAAAAAAGAAAATGTAATGTTGTTAGATCACATGACCTTGGAGGCCAAATAAAATCTGCATTTCGTGAAATTACACGTTGAGGAAATATTGATCGCAAAAGCGTAACGTTTTCTCGAGTTGTGTGACATGTAGCACCGTCTTGCTGGAAATAGACGTCAGACACATCAATATGATTCAACTGTGTCCATAAAAAGTCTCTCAACATTGATTGGTATCGTTCAGCATTCACATCGAAGAAAAATGGCCAATGATTCCATTTGCCCAAAATGCACACCAAACAGTAACTTTTTGTGGGTGTAGAGATTTTTCATGAATAACACGAGGATTTTCATCACCGCAGATACGAAAATTTTGCTTATTGACGAATCCATCCACTCTGAAATGAGCTTCGTCACTAAACAAAATTTTGCTTGAAAACAATGGATCTGTTGATGATGATGTAAACGCGTTGTTGCAATGTGTACCTGCCCATGGTTAAAACTGTACTACCTTCTAATAAAACAAAATGGCTTCTGTCATTTGAAAAGATATCACGTGTAAAAATTATATAGGCGTTATTTGGATGACCCTTTATATTTGTTATAGCGGACTTAGCACTACAGCTCCCTATTAAATTCAACAGTCTGTTTACAACTGTTCAAAAGTTTGGTAAAATAACTAAAATTACACCAACTATAGGGGCACTCTTTAATTTCTAAATTTTAACTTAATTTTTGCTGTTTTATTTAAATTTTCTGTTTTAAGTTTTAACAGTCTGTCTACAACTGTTAAACATCAACTACTGTAACACCCTTTAATTTGTAATTTTATATATTAATGGTTCTTTCTATACCAAACAAAGTAGTGGACATTCTGTCTAATTTTCAAGATTTTGTATATAACGGTTCAAAAGATACGCCCAAATAGGTCATGTTGCATTAATTTTGGAAACACTTTTTTATTTCTAAATTTAAATGATATACTTGTTGTTATAGTGGACTTAGCAATATAGGCCTCTTGTAAGTTTCAGCTGGCTGTCTATGACGGTTCAAAGGCTTGGCCACATACATCAAAACTCATGAATTTTAAATTCCAAATCCAAATTTTATAATTATTTTTGTAGCGGAGTTAGCAATAAATTGTAAATATCAACCATCTGTCCAGTTTTATATTTTTAAAGCGCGTCAAAAAGACCTAGCAATTTACATAAAAATTTGGTGGTAAATTAAGGGGTCCGAGGAGAAGTGTTTGTTTGGTATTGACACAGCTCGTGTTGGCAGTACATATTGCTTAGTTTTTTGATAATTAATTCTTTTGATTACAAATATCAGGGCGGAATGTATTTATTATTATTTCAAATCTACTGTACACTATGGTACATTGAAAATTCGCTTTTTCTTACTTTGTGGGCTTTGGCTATACTTGATCCCACGGTCTTTTGCTTTACTTTATATGAGCCATCATAAAGCAAACACCCACGTTACACTACATGTTACTCTGGTGAGACATGAACTATAGACTTGTGCCATATAGTTCAATTTAATGATCGCTCTTTTTAGTTCACAGTTTGTAAATGAACTAGTTCAAAATTTAGTTCAAAGGCTCTTTTAGTTCAAATATGCTGTTGACGTATTTTTCGTACTTTCAACTTTTAGTTCAAACGCTTTCTTAGGTCAAAAGCTATTTTAGTTCAAGTGTTTTTTTCAAAATATGATGGCGCAACAACACCGTAGCATTGCCAAAACGAATGTTTAATAAAATGCGTGGCAGCACTAATTTCATGTCGGAAATAGTCAACAAGGAAACACAGACATGAATTCTAGTTCATCTTGTCTGGTAGTTCAAATACAAAGTATAGTTTAAAAATGAAGAAGATATACTTAAAGGTATAAACTAGTTCACTTAGTACAATCGCTGGAATCGTTTAAACGAACAAGTTCGTTTATGACTACACAAGTTTAATGAACTACTCGATGCCTTGTTTAGTGAATTAAACCATCCACAGACCACCCTACGCTTTACATCCAAGTCAGTCATCCCCTTTTATCCAATTGCAACACCACATCTGTCATACACTGTTGTCATCATGTTAATGCTTCACCCCAACATTTAGAGCTTTTTCTCTTATTATATAGGCGCCTTGACCATTATCTGTTACTCCTGTGTTTATTAAATAGACGCCTTCCTTCACTAGCTAATCTGCTTTGGCTTTTGCTTGTATTTTCTTATGCTATTTTCTTTTTTAATTGCGTTGCACACATGTCAGATAACTGGCTCGAAGTTTACGAATGAAAGTCGTACCACACCTCTGCCAATGCAGCCAGCGTAGTCGCTTAACTTGTATTAGCTAATCGTCATATTATTCTGTATGTAAATCTAATTCAGTATAGTAAGTCCAATAAAAAAACATTGAGTTGAAAGAATTAAACATATTTAATTTTAGTATGTTCTAAATGATACTCATATTGATATCTTAAAAAATATGACGCATAATCGTACTCTTCTATAATAAGTTCAGAGGCGCATAACTCGGAAAATATGGGTGAGCGCATATTTTTTTACTTTATATATTTTTTTAATTCGATACTTTCCCATATATTTGTTTTTTTTTTATTGAAATTACTTTATTGATCAAAAAGATAAGGAAAAATAAGAGGTAGGAGAGGTGTTTTGCTCGCTGCCTCGAAGGACATGGACCGATCTTGCTAATTTCCAATAGCACCTCTTTCGACACTATGTCTGATCGATTGGCGTATTTAAATTTTTTCTAACTGATCTAGTGCCCCGGCAAACTTGATTTCAATACTAACACAGACGGACATCGCTCGATCAACTTCGCTATGCATAAGAAGTCAGAATATATATATATACTTTATGTGGTCGGAAATGCATATTGTAGAAATTACAAAAGAAATGACAAGGGTATAAAAATAGAATTGAAAATACGAACTTGAGCCCTAACAAATCTTTTTATTTGTTTGTTTACAGAAAAAAATGATTGCAAATAATTACTAAGTAGAATAATTTAAAACATACTAATTTAAAAAGAAATAACAAACAAATTATTATTTTTTAAGAATATTTAACAACCAAACAATCAACATTTGAGTAACTTGTAAATTCGTTCAAATATTTATGCATTTTAATTGCCACAAAGTAAACGATATCAACAAAAAATACATACATATATTACACGATGTTTTTAAACAAATCCAAAAAGTTAAAAATCTTTTAAATAATTTGTAAATAAGACGAGGTTTTTTATTAAAAAAAATGATTTTAGCTGTTATATGTTGTAAAACAGGAAATAAAAGAGTAAATAAAACTTGTAGTTTCTTAATGATCCATTATAAGTTTCTTATTGTTAAAAATATTTTTAATTTTTTAATTTTAAATAAAAAGTGTAATATTATGCTTTTAAATTCAAATATAAATTTTGTTAATTTATTCGCTGAGGTCATTCATTGATCAAATAAATTTTGTTGTTTTTTAAATAAAAAATTTGACTGCTTTCTTGCCTTCAAATTTGCTGTTAAATAAAAGTTTTTTAAAGGTGTGTTTAGACTATGTGTACAAGTCATATTGTATGTTAGATTTTTCATATGTGAATCATTAAACATTGTGTAAATCTCATGAAACATAACAAATGTTATTTTCCTATGTGTTGTAACATGTGTTACTGCCATCCCAAAATTAGCGCGTAAAGCGCAAGGTATCTGTCAAAATTTGTCATGTACATACAAAATGTATGAAGCATCCCTAAATAGCAGCGCGTCAACGCTTAGCAATTGGAAAATCAAATTTTGATAGCGCGTAAGGTACTGTAGTTGGCTGCAAGCTACTGTTGTTTACATATTTTTTAGAAAACGTTGCAAAACAGCAAGGCAATTTTAGCTTTTTTCAGCTTTATCTAGCGGTTTTATCACTGTTTTGCATTTCATTTTATAGGGTTTTATTAAAAATGATAAATTAATGTTACTGTTTACAACAAAAAGTCACGCTTTTATTTAGGTATGTCATTTCAGCGTAAAAGCCATACATTATTTTGCGTCGCGTCTTACGCGCTAATTTAGGTATGGCTGTTAGTTTTTTATTTAGAGCATGTTCGATTTGATATGTAAAACTTTATGACAACAGATGTCCGTGATGACAACTTTCACTTCTATTATTTCCACACAAGGTATTAAAAAGAAAAAAAATTAGATTATCGTCCACGACAGGCAAAACAGAAATAATTTTTTTAACTATGATAAAAAATTAATAAATATTAAATTTTACGATTGGAAGATTATCTCTTAATGCATTTTTGATGAGCAAATCTCATACATTAAGCTTAGCGCTAAAATGTATAGTAAAAAATTAATTATGGGTCGTTTCAGTGGCGAAAACTAAAAAAAAAACAATTTTTACAATGGTTTACTTTTTTACAACTTATTAATAACACTTGAATACATATTATGCATAAACAATGAGCAAGATTTGTATGTTAATTGCTTTATTAGGCCATTAAAAATTTTAAATGTAAAAATAAAAAATAAAAACTAAAAAGTTGAGGAGTGCCTTTTTTCTTTTAAACGAACACAGCCAAGTACCTTAGTACAGACCTCTAATATTTATGATAACAATTTTAGTCTATAACCATTGACGTAAAACCATGTCCACCATGTCTCTACGAAGCAACCATTTCTGGCTCCACAAAGACCGACTCTTTTGTTACCTTTGTATCACTTGTCGCTTTTCTTTTCAATTGCTATTTCTATAGCAATCATTCTGCATAACACAACTTTAACGTTTTTAAATCCCTTCACTTCTTTCTTTTTTTCAGAAAACTTTAAAAACAACTGTTTTAAGTATTTAAGTTTTCTTTTCAACAACAAGTTTGAACATGAATATTATAAACCGTATGTTAAACGCCCAATTACATATGGATAGAAGTTTTGACATTCCATGTGACTTGTACACGTAGTCTAAACACACCTTAACTAAACTAGCAGTGCCCACGACTTTTTTTTTATTAAAATTTAGAAAAATGTGTTAAAAATGTTCAATCTTCAAAAATAAAATGTACTGACAACTGTTTTAGTACCATTAAACCGATAAAATTGCGTGACTTCACATTTGTATCTCTATTTTCTCTACGAAACATTTATTTTTACGATACAAAAAGTATTTTATGTTTAAACTTAGGTTTTAAGGGACCTCCTCACAAGGTTTTATTCAAATCCATCTTGCGGTTTTTATAGATAACAAAAAGTCAGGCTTCAGTCATCTTACACATGATTGTTAACCATAACTTTTAAACATTTTGGTGCGAATTCTTATACGAAGTTATAATGACGCTTTTACTCAAACAATTTTTAAATCATTCGGAAAAAATAGAGTTGATATCTAGTTTGCCGAAGCACTAGATCAGCTAGAGAAAATTTAAATACACCAATCGATCAGACATAGTGTCGAAAGAGGTGCTATTGGAATCAGCATGATCGGTCCACGTCATTTGAGGCAACGGGAAAAACACCACGTCCACCTCTAATTTTTTCGATATCATTTAGAACAGTGAAGTAACTTCAATCGAAAAAGTATTATTGGTATTTAGCCCACTGCTTCGACGGACATGGACCGATCTTGCTAGCACCTCTTTCGACACTATATTATTTATATTTTTATTTTTTCTAGCTGATCTGAAGATTTTAACAAACCAGGGGAAAAATTTCAAATAAACTAAGAATTTTTGTCTAAAATTTAAAGTAAATACAAATATCAAATTAATTGAATTTATTCCGCCAGTAAATATAATACTGTTTCAAGGCGGCTTGAAAATGATGTCTTTACATCGAAAGCGCTCGCCAATCGTACCAAATAAACTGCCAGTGATGATGGTCTTTGTCAAAAGGTATGACAACAGTACAAAAATCAAAGTTTTAGCAAAAATAACAATAATCAACGAATGATTTAATTTTTTTTTTGTTTATTTAAATATTTTGTGCAAAGTTTCTTGAAGAGCTAAGAAGGCGATAGCAAAATGACTACCGAGACATGCTTTGTTGAATTTTGTTGCAAATTTATAATCAATCAATCAGTTTCTGATTTTATGTTTACGTGTGCTTTTTCTTGAATTTAAATTTTTATGTATAATTTTTATTTAGTAAATTCTTTTTTTTTCGTCAACAGTTTGCGGGTTTTTGGTGAATTGGTGTTTTTTTTATTTCAGGTTTTATTTTTTTAATTTTTTGCAAAGAGCGTTTGAAATTTTCTAGGTCGAAGATCAAGTTTTTTTTATAAACTTAGGAAAAAAAACTTTGGGTTATATCGGACCAACATCCGCCTAAATTATTTAAATTTCTTAAGAAGTAAATCGTCTATGCTTTATGTTCCTGCCTGTATGCTTCCTGTTCCTGTCTTGAATTTATAAATTAATTTTATTAAAAGTCATCAAATTTAAAGTCTTAGAAATTGCCAGGGTTGTGGAGTTACTTTCAGAAGCACTGTAAGACAGAGTGAATTAGCAAAGTCTTGTTCAAAATATTCAATAGAGAATTCTGTTGGGTTTTTTAGAGATTATGAAAAAATAAACACATTTGCTATTAACTGTAATTTATTTTTTTAAGCGACAAATTGTGTGTTTGTTTTTCTTAATTAGCAAATTAAAATTTTTAATTGAATACTTATTTGATAGATTTATTACTTTGGTTTTTTTGCTGAAAAAATTTTATGTCTAAATTTTGTTATTGCTCGTAAAAATAATGTTTTTATTTTGTAGAAACAAGTTATTTTTGTTTAAATTTTTAATTAATTTTTAAGAAACTCAAATAAAAGTTAATGTTTCGAGGGAGTATCTGTAATTTAAATTTATTGCTCAAAAAAAAATTAAATATAATGCAAATTTTAATTTCCACTTAACGTAGCGTTAACACAGTACTTCTTAGACGATTAGACATCTGAATTTGTTCACTTAATTTGCAAAAAACGTGGACGAAAAGTTAGTGAGTGAATTTGGAATAATCACAGTATAATTTTAAGTCTTTCTTTAAGTATTCATTGTGAATGGTTTGTAAAAAAAAGGTTTTAGTTAATAAAGTAAATAAGAAGAACACTGATGACAGATGTAGCGGTCTACAGTATGCTGCAATTAAACCAGCTGGTGTCTTGTTTGGAAAACTTCAGCAAATATTTGCAAGTAATTTCCCTTTTTAAATAAAAAATTTTAATAAATACCGGGTGTCCCAACTAGAACGCAATTTTAAAATTTTAAATAAAACACAGATAATTAAAACATTTTAAATCACGGGAATATTTTTTAATTTAACTTTAAACTTGAAAATCGTGCTAATTATCCCGACCGAATTATTAAAATCACCGATATTGACTATTGAAGGTGAAAGCACGTTTCGATGGCCATTTCGCTACCGCTTACTTAGCTCTTCAGGAAACTTCTCACTTACATTTTAAATAAACTAAAGATTTTTGTCCAAACAATAAAGTAAAGACAAAAATCAAAGTTTAAGCAAAAACAACAATAATCAACATTGATTTTATTTTTCTTTATCCACTGTATACGGCTGACTTTTTTTCGGCTCTTTTATACAGTTAAAAGATGTTGAAAAATAAAATAAAACAACAATAAAATATCATAAAACACTATGATAATTTATTTTTGTTTTTTACACGGGCACTTGCAGTTTAATAATTAAAACATTTTAAATCACGGGAATATTTTTTAATTTAACTTTAAACTTTAAAATCGTGCTAATTATCCCGACCGAATTATTAAAATCACCGATATTGACTATTGAAGGTGAAAGCACGTTTCGATGGCCATTTCGCTACCGCTTACTTAGCTCTTCAGGAAACTTCTCACTTACATTTTAAATAAACTAAAGATAGATATTTAAAAAAAATCGTGAAACTTTATTTTATCATAAAGTAGACAGAATGAGGTTATGTATGACAAGATATCGTGCAGATGGCCGCCGCGGCTTTGCTGGCATATACGCCATCTTTTAATGAAATTTTCAATGATGTTTTTGCATAAATGCTGCGGTATTTCATTAATGCAGCGTCCAATTTCCTATTTTAAGGCTTGAGTCATCGTCGGCTTATTCGCGTAAGCCATTGACTTCAAAAAACCCCTAAGAAAAAAATCTAAACGTGTTAAATCGCTCGGTTTAGGCGGCTAATTCTGGTCTCCAAAACGCCAAATAACCGGAAAATGACTGATGCAGCAATTGAATTGTTTCTCTGGCTGTATGATATATGGCGCCATCTTGTTGAAACCACATGCCCTCCACATTCATTTCTTCAATTCTAGGCAAGAAAAAACTGGTTATCATTTCCCGATACCGAACACCATTGACTGTTTGCGCTTGACTTGACTCATTTTTATAAAGAAAAGGTCCAATGATTCCTCCAGCCCAAAAACCACACCACACAGTGACACGTTGAGGATGCATTTGCTTCTCGTGAATCACTCCAGGATTTTCTTCAACCCAAATGCCACAATTCTACCTATTGACGAAGCCATCAAGATGGAAATCGGCCTCGTCACTGAAGATGATTTTATCGGCAAAATCAGCTTTTTCATGTTGCCTCTCCAATACCCAATTAACGAACTCCCTTCGCTATCCATGGTTAGCTGAGTCAATTGAACTTTGTATGCATGAAGATGCAAATCTTTCGTAAAAATTCGCTGCATAGTGGATTTGGAGACACCAATTTGCTGAGCTCGGTGTCAAATTGAGGCGGATGAAGTTTGAGCGACATAATCACGTACATCTGCGACATTTTCGGTCGATCGACCTGGTCGAAGGCGCGTTGTTGTCTTTACATCACTAACAGTTTCGGTAAATTTATCGATTAATCTCTTTACAGTTGACTCTTTTGGAGCATTATTGTGACCCCAAATTGATCGCAATTTGCCAACTGTAGCCGCAAAACTTTCACCATTTTGGTAAAACAATTTCACAACGAGAATGCGTTGTTCATTCGTGTAGCGCTCCATTTTTACTAACCTCGTACCTTCTACTAGCGAACAATAACAATTGTTCAAATGTCAAACAATGATACTTCGAATCGCGCCAAATTTAAAAATTGTGTTCTAGTTGGGACACCTGTTATAAATGGTCTTAAGCTAAATTAATAAATTTTTTTGTTGTAAAAAAAGAATTGTTGTCAGTAATATTGTAATTATTCAAATTTGATTGCAAAACCAACTTGTTTTCATTCATCACTGCTATTTTTCTATTTTTATAATAAAAATAATTTAACAGTTAAGTTTTTTTTTATAAATTGAAAAATTTCCTTATCTATACATATGTATAATAAATCAGTGAAGGGGTCATTTCTGTACATGAGATATTTAAAAAAATTTTGATGTTGATGTAGATCGTAATGGATATGGAATACAAAACATCTATTTTTGAATGTTTGTCTGTTTGTGTTCGCATCATGTAAAAACTGCAAGATGGATTTAAACAAAATTTTGTGAGGTGGTCCCTTAGAACCTTGTTTGAAATATAACTTTTTATTTGATAAAAATAAGTCAATTTTTTTTAGAGAAACTAGAGATACAATGTGAAAGCACCCAATTTTACTGGTATAATGGTACTAAAACAGTTTTCTTTACATTTTATTTTTGTAGATGGAAAATTTTCAACACTGTTTTCAGAACTCTACAATAAATATTTAAAAACACATTTTTAAAAATTTTTATTTTTAGAAAATTATAAATGATACGCGAATAAAGTCGTGGGCACTGCTAGCTTATGAAATGAATCTGACTTTGTAGCGCAGAATTATAATTTTAATGTTAAAATTTAAAATCCAGGAGTTTTGCCGAACATTTCAAAATTAAAAGACAACAACAAATCTATTAAAAAGTAAGCCATTCGTCAATTAAACTATAGGAGCACTGTTTTGAGCTGACTGCTTTCACGATATATTAAAAACCGTCTCCACATCGTTTCAATTATTTTTTACAGTGGCCTTTCTTTTCCCCTAGACGTTTTTTCACCATCGTCTTCCTTAACTTCAGCTAAGAAACCAGCAGCTGCTTACTTAGATCGTTGTTGAAAGTCATATTTCAAGAAGTATGACTCTTGATATTATGAGTAAAAGTGAATAATTCTTCACAGAAATTTTTGAAACTTTTTTTCAACTGATTTTGAATGTCTCGCCCTCATCAAAGTTAAATGTTTTTACAAAAAAGGTTTTTTTATTCAACTCAAATCTTTTTTGCATAAACACAACTGGGTAGAACGACGAGCACTAAGAATTTGTCATAAAAAATTTAACGACTGAAGCTCAATCGGAACCACAAGATAATAAAATTTGTAAGTTTGTTTCAACCGGTGGAGGTACAGAGCCAAAAACACGCAAGGATTTCAATGTTGCGGCAGCGGAAGCTTTTTCTGATAAAGAAGTGACTTTTCAATTTAACAGCTAGGGACTGATGCACAATTTTTTTTTAAGTTAATCGATTTAAGTATAATTTGTTTAACAACATTTAATCGCAAAAAGCTAACGATTGGACGAATTTAAACTTGGGTTTGGCATTTTAGTCAAGAGCTATTTGTGTAATAAAGTTTTGACACATATATAAATAGGAATACAGATAATACTTTTTATATTGTTTTATCGATACTTTCAAAAAATAGTAACTTTGATGCCTCTGGAAGAAAAAAAGTCACACTCGTGATTGTTTCATATATCATTGAATTCTATGGCCTGCGTTCATTTAATGCCTGAGAACTAAATAATAAGTCTGTCTTAAAATATTTTTTAAAAGGGTGAGAGTAAATTGTGTGATGTACTAAACCACTTATATTAAACTCATATGCAAAATATCTATAAAAATAATTTAAAATGAAACAAGTAGGAATGATATTTTTGACTCTGCTGAATCTTATATACCCTTCACCATATATGTAGATCTAGTTTATTGAAGTGAATCTAATCCGAAAAACAAACATTGGGGTGACAGAGTATAAAAAATAAAAGAAAGTAAAAATTAAGTACTATATATAATATTTAATAATTAATTAAGCATTTTAACAAAATTTTAGTATTTCTTGAAATATCTCTTTTAAAGGTTTTAAATGATACCCATATTGATGTTAAAAAAATATGGTGCACAAGCGTTCTTTTACATAAAATTTTCAGTGGCCTATAACTCGAAAAAATTCTGGCGAGCGTCAATTTTTCCACTTGATGTTTATTCTTATTTTTAATTCTCTATCACCCCATTTATTAGTTTTCTTATTTGAGTGACTTCACTAAGCTATATTTGTTCTAAATGATATGAAAAAATAAAATTTAAGGCAGGAGTGGTGTTTTGCCGCTGCCTCAAAGGACATAAGCCGATCTAACTCATTTTCAATAGCAAAATTTTTGAAACTTTAATTGATCGTTAGGCGTACTTAAATTTTCTCTAGCTCATCTAGTGCATTTACATTGTTGATTTCAATCCGAACTTGCTATGCATAAGAACTAAGAGTATATATATTCTTTATGGGTTCGGAAATGGATACTGTAGGAATTACAAACGGAATTATAAACTCATATATAACTTCTTTCCACCTGTGATGAAGAGTATAAAAACTGAGTCATACAAATACAGGGGTGAAAAAACCTATTGATAAAATTACTACAGATTTAATGAAAGAAATGAAATATAAATCCACTCTCCATCAAACTTTTAATTTGCATTACTTTGGTCGCATATGTTATAGATTTCACCTGTTGTGATTTCGATTATAAAATTGCATGTATTCGGAGTGGATTTCTATAGCAAACAAGGCTATAAATATATTTAATACACTGCCTAGAAAGGCCCTTAAATTAAGCCCAGGCAACTCCGGATACAATAAGCTGGTGAATAATAAAGCAGATAAAAAATCACACAATATTATAATAAATATGGTAAAGTTTTTATGCAGCAATCATTTCAATAATCGCGCCTTTTTTAACTAAGAATTAATTGCGCTCTTTTGTTATTTTTTAAAGTTCAAATTAAAAATTGCACATTTTCTGACGTAAAAAGATATTGAGAGTTTTTTAATTTCGCTTGAAAGAGAGTGATATTAAATGTTTTAAAAGAACTGAAGTAAGTTTTTAAAAATTTAGAAATTTTAACTATAACTATAAATGACCACTTTAAGGGAGATAAAAATTTTAAAATCCTTTTAAACCTGATGAAAAAACTTAATGAAAAGCCTCATAAAATTTAAGTATTCCAATGCTTGTTTTACTCCTAAAAGGACTGGAAACCTCAAACTCAAGTTTAAGCTTGTCATTTCTTTAATGTCATCAATCGAAATTGCTTGCCAAAATGTAATGCCAACCCTTAACTTCGGTTTGCGATAGCGTTCACTGGAGAGAATAAATTTTCCTTTAAAATCAGAGCAGCATTTAGGAGTTAAGAATATTACAAAATTTAAAGAATTAAGACTTAACTTTTACCATGTAATAAAGCAAAGATATATTTTTTATCTAAACTAATCTGTTGTGTTTTTCTTTAAAGTTCCGAAGCGTAAAAATTTTTAAATTTTTTAACTGCGTATTGTTTTTTTTTTCGTTGTTTACTATTTCATAATTGTTTGTTTATAATTTCAGACCTTTTATTAACAATTTAAATCACGCAATTAAAACTTCACATAATTATGACTTTGGCAATTATAAAATTTTAATTTGATTTTCGAAATAGATTTTTTAGTTAACTTAAATAAAAACTTGAATTGAACATTAAACACTTGTCACAGGTAATAATGTTAACCATAATTTACGTAAACCATTTAAGTTTGCAATTATTTTTTTTAAAGAAATTAAAAAATATAATTTTAGATTTTTGTTCAACACAAACCTTGAAACGTAACTCGCCTACTGGTGGCTTAGCGTAGGGGATTCCCATAAACGCTCTCATATGACGTCCTAAATGGGTCAATAACTGACGACCTACTAAAACTCCGCCATGTGGAAGCTTAACCTTTAGAAACGCTGAAGTTCGCGCTTCACAAATTTTTGAGTCGTTTAAAAGAATTAAGACAAGCGTCGAGAAAATAACAAATTTTAAAACGTTTAAATAACGTGCCCGCCTTTCCGAATAATTGTTTGACATCTTGCGTGAACGTACTTAGAATTCAGACTGAGGCTTGTAACAAGACGTTGTTGCTGTTTAATATTAACTTTTTGAGAAATCTCGACTAAAACCGTTGGCTGCATGCGATTGTTTAGTTGCGTTTTTTGGTTTTTTCTGGTTTACAAAGTGCAGGTATGTGACAAAAGTTGTACTCAGATTTTTGTTTGTGTGAGTTGTTAATTTTTGAGCTTAAATTACAAATAAAATTAACGAATTTTTTTGCCACAAGATCAGACAATAAATTTTTTTCTCGTTGTTTTGATAATTATTTTAAGACAAAATTATAAACAAAAGCTTTTGAAATGATTAAACTGGTTTATGGGAAGCCCATTGAAATGGTTTATTTATTAAATCAAGCACTTAAATTTAGTAAATATTTATTTATCACTTAATTTATAATACTTACTGCTGCTAAATAAATTAACTAATTATAAGTTTGAAAAAAAAACAAACACTTTATCAATTAACTTAATAGGAATATTATTGTAATCAAATTAAAGTTACGTTGTTTAGAAAGTTAAAAAAACGGTTTAGACTATTGAAATCACATTTAAGAAAAATAATGATTATTAAATTCACATTTATAGTAAGAAAATGTATTCCGAAATTCTTAATAAAAATTATTTATTGCTGCATGCAAGGAAATAGTTGTAATTTTTTTTAAAATAAATAAATTTTAATTTTCGTAAATGTTTGGTTGTTGCATATTTACTTAAGGAGCTTAAGGAGCAGAACATATCCTGCATTATAAAAGTTTTTAAAATTTTTAAAAAAGATTTTTCTAATGTCAAAAAAAAATATGAAATTGAATAATCGATTCAAAACATAGAAAAAATATAATTCTAAATGTACGGTCAGATTAGTTAAATATTTAACCAAAAAAGCGTAATCACTATTTTTATAAATGTTTATTCACCCTCTTTTGATACATGTTATAACGAATGACGATTTATGATACAACAAATGTGATGCTTTACGTTTTTTATTAAGTTCGATCTTATATTTCTTAATAAGTTTTTTTTCCATAATTTAGTGGTTACGTATTTTGGTCAAATAATCTGACTAATCTGACCATACCTTAAGTATAATATTTTTAATTTTTGAAATTATTAGTCGAACAGTTTTAACATTATAACCAAATGAACAATTTTAGTTCGGCTAAAGTTCACGAATGTGATAATATCTAAATTTATTAAGAAATGAAAATTACTTGCAAAATTTGTTGCAAATTTTTTTAAGAAAACAGAAAAAATAAAGAGATAATAAATGTTTTAAGCAATTTTGTTCTCTTACCAAGCAAGAACTAATGTTATTTGATACTTAGTCTTTTAAAAAAGCAAATTTCAATTAATCTGAAAATCAAATTGAAAATTTTACCCACGAATCGAATTTGTTTTAATTTCATTTATTGAAAAATCGAAATGTTTATACAGCAATAAAATTTTAATAATTATTTATTAAAAGCTTTTAAAATTAGTTTTAACAATTTTTGTCTATTTTAGGTGTATTAACCTGTTTTAAGTTTTTAAAAATATGGCCATTAAAATATATATGTGGCCCACCGTACAAAATAATTTGTTGCTGTCAATTGTTTTTTTAGGTAAGTGTAACTCCATTTTTATCACAAACGACTATTTTGTTTGTATGGTGTACAAAATATTGAGCGTTCGAGGGTCTGCTTGCTTGTTAAACAGAAGATCATGAGTTCGAATCCCAACAGATTCTCAAGCAGTAGGAATAATGAAATATTTTGAGTAGCCATGATAGATGAGTTGTTTAAAAGGTGAATAAATGAAAAACATTGGATCCAATCCATAAAGAGTCTTTGGTAAAAAAGGCAAACAATTGATGTGTAACTTAAGTATCAGATAATTTGTTGGGGACTTCTGCAAATTGACAGCAGATGTATAGAATCAAGACGTAAGTTTGCTAAATACTGCATCATGTGTTCGGTTCTTGCCGTACTGATGGCTGTATTATTGCATAGAAACGCATGTTTGGCAAATAAATCGAAATATTAGAATAAAGAAAGTTCACAAAAATTGCTTCTGTTGCAGGATTGACTTTTTTAGTTTACTTGAATGTCACGAATGATGAATAAGAACGTTTTATTATTGACTTTCCTTTTTCAGAATATATTCCTATTCATCTTCCTCTAAACAAATTAAACTTCTTTTTTACCATTCCAGCTTTAAAATTAGAGTTTAAAACTTTGACCCTTTCTCGATTAGTCGGTTAAGTATTTGCAAATTAGTTTAGTTAATAACCGATTAATAAATATCGGTCCAAACATTACAGAAATCTGCTTTTTTATCTGATTTTGGTAAAATTTATGTACAGTCATACCCTCGTATTTAGTGTTTATTTTTCAAATGGTTTTCTTGTTTAAAAAATACTTTAATTTTTTTTAGTTACAAATCGTTGTGATATAAAATATAACGAGCAAACGTTTAATAATATTAAGTAGGCTCTTTAAATTCATTGATTTTTTCTTACTTCTGTATAGCGTTAAATAAACCAGAAATCTTATAATTAAACAGCGATACCTTGAAATACGAACAATAAAAATTAAAAATGTTAAGAAATAAAGATACAAGTGTAAATGTTACTTCAATAATTCATTCACGTGCCTGTTAATAAAATAATTGTACAACTTTTTATTTACGTTGTCTTTAATTGATAAATTCTACAATTTTTAATTAAACAATTGTTTTAAAAAATATGTAATGGTTAATTCATTGGAAACATCATTTCACAGTCGTGGTTAGAAATATAATTAATTTAAGCCACAAAGATTAGATATTTTTATTCAAGTTAAATTTCTAAAGAAATAATAAAAGTGACAATTTGTTTTGATTATAATAAAAATACACTTAATTGCATTAAATGAATATGTTATTATATTTGCTACTTTAGCTTGTGATTTGTTACAAATAACAAAATTGTTAGTAAGTCCCACTAAAGTTTACAATCTAATTTTGTGCGATCTTGTTTATTTATTACTAATTAACTTAGCCTTTCAGGAAAAAAAATAACTGCTCTTTAACTTTTAATGATTCTTTAAATTTCTATTAAAAAAAAACAATTAATTTTTTATTTTTATTCAACAAATTAATTAGTTTTGTGTTAAATTAATTTTTATTTTTATTTGTAAAAATTTCAAAAATAAGGAAAAATTATTTTCATGTAACTAGATACCAGTAGAACAAAACGCAGCATCCTTCATTTAACTTAATTAACTAATTAAAAAAAAATCATTTGAAAAGTGCGAAAATGCATGTTTGTTCTATAACTCCTCATTTCGTGTTTGAATAAATAATTCAAGCTAACAAGATAAGACAACAATTTTATTTAAACTTTTCGGTTTTAATATAATGTGAAATATTAAAATAACAAAAAAGATATGTTGCGACCTCAAGATCGAATAAATAATCAAAAGGTAATTTAAGTTAATAAAAAGTTAATAATAAGCTTGGCCTTATATTCTTTTAAATAATTATTAAGAACTTTAACAAGTAAGAGTGCTATATTCGGCTATTACAAATCTTAGATACCCTTCTGTGTTAAATGAAGTAACTCCAATAAAAAGAGCAAATATTGGGGTGCCAGAGAATTTAAAAATAAGAAAAAAAAATAAAGATTACATGTATATAATTTTACATAAAAATGCCATCGGCTCCTAATGGGTAAAGCATTTTTAAAAAAATTTTTATTTCCTTAAAGATCTCTTTAAAAGCTTCAAAATGAAACCCATGTTGATATTATAAAAACTTCAGATGGAAAAATATAAAAAAATTAGAGTAAGGCGTGGTGTTTTCCCCGCTGCGTCGAAGGACATGGACTGATCTTGCTGATTTTCAACAGCACCTCTTTCGACACTATGTCTGATCGATTGACGTGTTTAAATTTTTTCTAGCTGATCCAGTGCCTCGACAAACTTCATTTCAACACTAACACGGACGGACAGGCGGACATCGCCCAGTCGGCTTCGCTATGCATAAGAAGTCAAAATCATATACTTTATGGGGTCGGAAATTGATATTGTAAAAATTACAAATGGAATGACAAAATTAGATATAACCTTTTTCCACCTTTTGTGGTGAAGGGTATAAAAAGTCATTTAGAGAATAATCATTAGATTCTTTTCTCAAAACTTGCTTAAAAAAATAAATTATTATTTTTTTGCTAAAATAGTTTACATTAAGTTTAGGCTCTGACTGCAGGACAGGTATTTGTAATGTGACTGAGACACCAGGATATGGATACATTTCACACTTTTAAGGTACTTGATATTAAGCCACTATAATCGAGAAAGTGCTTCTGCTTCACTGGACTTGATCCATAAGCCACTCATGACATTGCTACCGATTTATAGATAAAAATAAAATCTTTATATACATTTCCTAATCTGCGAATTTAAATGGTCATGAAAAATTTTACAATAAGTTAATATACACGTTGAGCAGATGATCCTTTTATATTACGTGCTCAGCTTTGACGTTTCTTTGATTATAAAATGATTCAAAGAATCATAGATGCACAAGTAATGGGATTGAATATTTAAAAAAATGGCGTCTGTCAGAGTTGTGTAGTGTAAAAAGGCGAGGAGGTAGTAAAAAATCTATTCTCTCAAAAAAAGCGGAACTTCGCAATACAGCGAAAAAATATTCGCGGATATCTTTAGATTTCCCTTTTAAGATAAAAAAAAGGATTTTACGGGATCCATGACTTCAGGTTTTATATAAAATGGTAGCCTGTAAAAACTTTCTGGGCATGATATATGTACGCAGCGGAAAAACATAGTTGTAATATGATCATAATAACTATTGTATGCTCTCTGTAACAATGCCTAGTAATGGCGTACAAATTGTAATTGTTTTCAACAATACTTCAGTCACGGTTAACATTTGTATTTTGTTAACACTTAATCGTTATGTGGTTACTACGTATAAAAATTGCAACATGGTTGGTTTTCTATTTAACCATACTATTATACTATTAATCCAAGTGTGATTAAAAGCAAACAAACAGTTTTAGCTTTTTAAAATATTATGTTCTACGAATTAATAAAAAGCTTTAGTAATTTGTTTGTAAGCTGGCGGTTCATGGGAAGAGGCTTAAAATTAAAATAGTTACTTATGGTGAGAGAAAGTGAAAGAAAAAAAATTAATACACAAAATAAATAAAAATTAACGTTTTTTTCAGTAAAATCAAATGCTACTGGGCCTTATAATATACACCAAAAATATGTGAATGTGCTTTTGCCTCTAATTCTCTCTTACCTTACCTATCTTTTTGGTAATATTATTATGTTATCTACGTTGGCTTCGATATGGAAACATGCGAAAATTTTGCCTCTGCCTAAGGCAAATGGCGTATACAGGCCAATTGCCATTCTTTGTTTTCTATCAAAAGTTCTCGAAAAAATTTTGTGCTAGCAAATGTCATACATTAACGGCAATAAATTACTTTCTAATATATAGTCTGGTTTTCGACAAAACCATAGCTGTATTACTACTCTTGCAGAAGTAATTGAGAATATACGACAAGAATTGCAAAGTAGAAGCATGTGTTTTTTAGTGCTTTTAGACCACTCTACAGCACTTGATATGGTGGATTATGATATATTACTTAAAAATTAAAATTCTTTTTCAGATTTTCAGACACATTGGTCAAGCTTATTAACACGTAGACATCAAGTCGTATACAGTCGGTTTTTGTTACTAAAGTATGGTCGGACAAATTGTTACTTATTAGAAGCGTGCCACAGGGGTATATTCTATTATTTGCAATATATGTGAATGATTTGCCAAAAGAGCTTTCAAAATACAACGTCCACCTATACGCAGATGATGTGCAATTTACACTAGGTACTCCAGCTGATAATGCGACCACTAGTCTACCGCATTAAAATAATGAGTTAAGGAAAGTTTATCACTGGGTTTGTGCAAAACGACTTTGCTTGAATCCTTTTTAAATCTAAGTGTATCGTAATAGGCAGAAAAAGTCTAGCAATAACTTATTCAGGGGATATTGTTTTTAAATTGTTAATAAGGCAAAAAATCTCGGCAAAATTTTTAACAACTGGTTGACATGGTCGGACTATGTAAACTCTTTCGTTGGTCAGTATTATGTAAAGTTACGGACGCTCTAGACCACGTACTATTTCACTTCATTACGGATAAGAACTTTGCTCGTCAAAGCATTCCTGATTTTAACTTTAATGTATGGATGTGAATTATTTAATAATTGTGACGCCGGAATTAAAAAAAATTGAATGTTCTGTATAATAATATTAGATATGTTTATGGTTTATGTAGATTTGATCACGTTTCATCTTTTTCAAATAATCTTTACGGGGTTAGCTTCGACAGCCTTATAAAGATCCGTACTTTGGTTTTTTTTACACAAAATAATAAAAAAAAAACGTATTTCCCAATCGCCTAGAAACCGAATTAATTAAATACCTTGATATTAATTTTAATATCTGAGTGGCAATTTTGTTTGTGTACTGCTCGACTTTGGAGCCTTTCAGCATATCATAAACTTAGCAACTTAGCAACGCTAATAGCTGCAAATTATTTTTATTTACTTTTTTCAGATGATTTTTATTTTATTTATTTATTTAACTTTATTTAAAAAAAGTACGTTTAATTGTACTTGTAATTTATTAAAAATTATCAAAAAATTATGTTAATTTAGAGTGTAACGACATGCGTTTTTGTACTTTAAAAATAAGATATTGTTTTGTTGTACAGGAAATGAACAAATACACAAACAAACAAAAACAACAATAACATGCGTAATAAAAAAAATAATAATAATTAATTGACTTTTTTTTTAAATTTATATTTTTTAAAAACTTTTGTATTAAATTATTTATAAATAAAATAAAAAGTAACTAAGTCTTTAATTTTAGGAATTGTTTTAAACCATATTATGACATTTTAGTTTAATAATTAAAAGTTTATATTTGAACATTATATTATTACATTTAATTATAACAATTGTACATATTTAAGTATAATTTATCATTTTTTTGTTATGCAAGACAACAATATGGTTCCAAAAGCGATATTATTATAATTATTATTATTATTATTATTTAATTTAACAATACTAGGTTTTTCTTACAACCATGTTTTTCTTTGCGTGTACTTTTTAAGATTTCTGTTATTGAATCTTCTGTCGTTAAATTATGAATTTATAAAAAGAAAGAACACATTTTGAAGAATGTTGCAAATCGCTTTATTAAAGGCGGAAGCAAAAATATATTAAAATATATTTTGTGTGCTTTGCTTTTTACTAACACCTGTCGCTTTTTTTGTGATAATTTTTGAATGTAAACAAATTTAAATTAACAATATTTGTCATTAATTAAATTTAACATTGACGATTTCATTGCAAAAATGTTGAGGAGATATAGCAAATGTATGTGTATGCAAATTTTTGCTATTAAACTCTAATTAAATGTTTAAATTCGGTAAAAAATGAAGGATTATAAGATTTGTAATAAATTGAGCTAATAAATTGTACGAGTATGATCAAGATCAAAACAACTATTGCGTAATTCATAATCGGATTTCAAATGGCAACTTGTTTTATTTAATCTGATTTATTTACTCAGCTGGACGAAAAACGAATTTAGTTAAACTTAAAACAAAATGTACAGTTTCAAGAAAAATTGAGGATCTTTTTTTAAAGATTATTTCTAGACTTGTTATAAACGGCAGAGGTTTCAAGTTTGTAAAAACAAATAATAATTTTAGTAACCTTGATTTTAGTTCAATTTAAGCTTTATTTTTTTATTAAACCGAATAATCTAAATTCACCAATATTTATTATTATTCGCTACCGCTTACTTAGCTCTTCAGGAAACTTCTTACAAATTGTTAGATGAACTAAACATTTTTTTTCAAGCCAAATAATTAAGAAGAATAATTGCCACGCCTTAATTTAACTTATGTGAGTTAATGTGAGTTATGTGTGCAAAGTGCCTGTACATTGAACGAAAACTGATCACAATTTTTTATGATTTATTGTTTGCTTTATTTTTTATTATCTTTTAGAAAAGTTGGCCGTACGCAGAAGAAGAAAAAAAATTATAATTAAAATCATTCGTCGGTTATTGTTTTTTTGTTTAAACTTTGATTTTTGTTTTTACATTTTGAATTTACTATTATAATTTCGTCATTTTGTTTGGACTTTGTGTAGAAGTGTTGGCTCTTCCCCTTCTGGTCCAAGTACCCTCCAGATTAGGATATATCTGTGTTTAAAGTTTCATAAAAATAATATCGACCCGATGGCAATTACTCAGTCCCTTATGGATCTGGGGGTTGAACAATAGATCATTAAGTCTGTTACATGCTTGGTGAGGTATAGGACAATGATGTCCACTTTTGGCACAGCGTATGTCACTGATTGGCGATAAAAATCACAGGGTGGAGTTTTGTCTGTGCGGTTATGAAGGCGATGTTGCGCTGGCAACAGCTAAAATTCATATTACTATGACATCGTTAAAGTTGAAAGCGATACTCAAGGCAATATGCACGTGAGAGGAACAGAACGGATAAAGTGTGAATACGACCAAAACCAAATTTGTACTTTTCTCTAGGAAATAAAAGCACCCTTACTCAAGATTAAATTGAGTACCACTTACTCTATTTGATAGTACGAAATATTTCGGCATTATCTTTGATAGTAAACGGTCACTGTTATGGCAATATATGTTTGCACCTAGGAAAATTAACCCAAGGGTTAATCAGATTCAATACGACTCTACGGATTTGTTGTCTGCTGGAATGACTAGATACTCTGCTGAACATCTCAATTTGTATCAATTTTATTTATTTAT
Organism: Cistogaster globosa; assembly: GCA_937654795.1. Taxonomy (NCBI): domain Eukaryota; kingdom Metazoa; phylum Arthropoda; class Insecta; order Diptera; family Tachinidae; genus Cistogaster; species Cistogaster globosa. Next base: position 64,214,749 of record OW569406.1, read on the forward strand.
TTTATTTAGTAGTTCTACTGGCTACGGTACTGACACTGAGAACGGCAGTCATACTTAATGTTATGATTTTATCAAACCACAGATTATGAGGACATGCTAGTTTTCTAGAAACTACGAATGTCATTCCTGATATCATTGATTACTCTACCCCAGAACACTTTTTAGCAAGAGGACTTCTTTTCGATTTGATAGAGGGTCACTCTCTTCTATTCCGAGCACTCTGCGTTTAAGCGGATGGCTTCAAGAGAAGGATGAGAGTTGGGGTAGAAGTCTATATAAAGAAATTTGGGATAAGAATGTGCTTAAGGCTCCCAAATGACTATAGTACTTTACTGGCAAAAAATATCTGCTATTTGAAATAATAGGAATATCTGGCTTTGCACCGACAGTAAAGCCACAATTATATTGCCTAATGTTGTGTTTATCACATCAAGTCTCGTCGCAGAATGCCAGGCATTTTTGAATGTGAGGGTGGAAATTCGACTGTCACCCCAAAAAATGTAAGGAAACATGGAACTGTTCTTGGCAAATTTGCTGCAGGAAAAATGGCGACGATGGTGACAATGCTGTTTTAAATGTTTTAAGCTAGTTCAGGTGGTCTCAGCAGTTGACTAGCGCTTACCTGCAAGGACAATCTGTCCCTCAAAACATAAGATGCAGCTGCAAGACTTGGTAGCTGTTGGTAGTGGCCACTGCCTGCTTGGAACCCATACGAAGAGGATCGATGATCTTTTTAGAAGCTGTTAGGAAAAAGTAGGAGACTATGTAACACCTCCTCTGCCTTTGCCGCGCGCTAATGTACCGACGACTGAGGCACCACTGCCATAGTTGTTTTATCATGTAACAATGCCTGTACTATTCTCTTTTTTTTCTTCTAGGTTCGTGTAGCGAAAATTTTCATTTCTTTAAATTGTATATCTTACTAACCATATTTGCTTTTAACATATGGCAGAAATTGCAAAGGAAAAGCAAAAGCAACATATTGGGCTACGACTTTTTCAAAATCCATAAGATTAGCAGCTCAAAATTATTGCGCACTGTCTAAATATCTATTCACAATTTTATATGTTGAATATTTTTGTCATAATTCATTCATATTTAATTAATTATATTTGCAAGTCAATGTACATATGTGTCGTTAGTGGAAGTAACATAATTATTAACAATTTTGCATATTTGCACTTGTTTTGCGAATGGATGTAGTGTGTTTGTGTTTAGTTTGTTGTTAAAAAATTTTTAACATGTGCACTAAAATTTCAAGGCTGTTTTTTAATTACATCTTTTCAAGAATTTTTAATACTCTGTTTACATAAAACAAATCAAGTTCGTATGAAAGAAAAATTCAAAGAAAAAAAAAAAAACAAACAATTTTCTACATCATAGGCGATGTCAAAATATGGTCAATAATGTATTTAAAAAAAATCTTATATTTCTGCGGCATGTTTGTTTTGCTGGTACTGAATGCAACAAATAAATCTACATTTTTGGTTTGTTAAATTTGTTAAAAGAAAATCATACAAAATATTTTAAAACATGGCTAAATTATTTTCTACATCTGCACAACATCGTATTAATTGTGAGTAATTTAGATGGAGGGTGCAAACGATTCGGCAAATGTGAATTAATGCATTTTATTATTATTTTTGGTTTTTGTTTATTTAAAATAAATTAAATGGATAAATGATTCGGCATTAATAATAGTAAAAAAGTGGGTAAATATTAAAGAAACACATAAGAAAAAAATTAAAAAGAAAATAAAAAATACATTTAAAAAAACTTGTTTACAAATTTCAAGACTCATTTGGTTGCAACATCATTTGAAAGATTTTGATTCTCATGAACAAGTTTTTTTTTAACATATTTGGTAAAATGTTTTTGATTTTAAATAGTGGTTTTAAGTGTTTACCACTCTTAAGACTAATTTGAAGCTGAAGTTTTTAAAACTGAATTTATTGTTGTTGAATTTTTGCTTCTTGTCTTGTTTTTTGTTGAATAAATTGTTATCTGTCAGCATTTTTTGAATGTTAATGGCCAATGCAGATGAATTTTATCTCATTATTTCTCTTCTCTTTTCAACATTTCTGATTTATTGTTGGCAAGCCATGAGTGTTTAATAAATTTCGACTTTAGGCAATTTATTTTCACAAGTTTTTTCTAGTTATTTATATTTGATTTATATGATTTTAACTATTATTCAATAATAATACCTTTTTTCTCTTGAGTCTCCCTCATATGACCATTTTCCAATTAATCAAAGTTTTTAGGCGCTATCTGGACTGATAAATTAAGTTGTAACAAATAACTAATTTTGAATAAACTAATTTCGTAAAACTACCCAAAAAATGATTTAGTTTCAATGATTTAACTTATTTTTTTTTTAATAAATAAATCACAGTTTTATTGTCCAATGTTGATAGAGATAAATGTATAAGAGTTTATAAAGTTTTTAATTTGCTTGAGTGGTAATTTTTTTGTTGTTGTTGTCAGCGAGCATACACTTAGCAAAATTACTTTTATTTGAGGGAAACTTAATATTTTTAATTTAACATTTTTCATTGAAGTAAAGCAAACAAATTAGTAAAATTGCTGCTTAACTAGCTCAGGATAATTTACTGTGTTTGAAAAGTAATAATTCTAATGCGCATCCTTTTTTTTCGGCCGAATCGTCGCAAATTGCTGCGCTACATTCAAAAGCAAAATGAATAAACATTACTTTTTCAGCAGTTAATTACTTGATCCAAAAGCGTTATTCAAATATCATGATTTTTGTCTTTAATTATTATTTAACCAGTTTGGTATTTTACAAAACAAATGAATTGATTTATTCGGCTTAAGTTCATTTTATTTTCATTTATTCATTTTTTTATTGAGAAAAAAATTATTTGCAAATTATTTAATGAAGTTTTGGTAAAAAAAAAAAATGTAAAAGAATAAGAATTCTAGTCGTGGCTAAACCGACATCTTGCAATAACATATATGTGATGACTTATAAAGAAAATAAGAAAGAAAAATTATGGTTGCGTGTAAACTTTGTCTATTAAAATTAATATTGATTGATTATGACTATTTATTACATTCTTAGTTACAAAATTGGTTGGTTAAATGGATGATGTTTATAATGTACACAACCTAAGGTAGATAGATGCGAAAAATGCTGATGACGGATTAAGCCATTCAGAAAACGGTTGCAAAAACTTCTAAAAAATTTTCTTTCTTAATAAAAATTTTTAAAACTAAAATAAACTGTATCGAATCAATGAATTTATTGGATTTATTTTGGCCAATTTTTATTTTACAAATGATAAGTATCTTGTAGATAAATATCAATAATACTGACGATGGTTGTAGCGAACCAGAAAGTGCATTTCAATACGCTGCAATCTATATTTTGTTATTCTCGTTACAGTTTATCACAACTAATAACGAATAAAAGCTTAACTTAAAAGTCATAATTCTTTTTATCATTATTCTTTTACGATTTTCTTAGTTGTTTAGTTGTTTAAGGTGTTAACATGTTATTAAGTTTTTTTAAAATACGATTTAGCATTTCTTACACTTTCTTATTTTATTAACGGCATGTTTCAATTTTATAAATGTCCGTATTTTTTATAAACCTGAATAGTTTAAAGATAAAAAAGCACAATGCTTACCCACTTTTTATAAGAAGGAGGCCTACATACTACGATATTTTAAAATGTTTGTTTTGAGTTCCACCTAAGTCTTCTAGACATTTTTAAAAACAATAAAATTCTTTTAGATTCCAGTAATTCCCCAAATTTTTTTTCTGCAATATTTTAATCCAATTATTCCTCTCTTTCTCTCTCTTCTTATTCTTCAATTCTCAATTAAGAGTTTATCAACATGAGTAGAGTAAATTGATTATACTTAAAACACCCTTGACTTTTGACTGCATGTAAGAAAGCAAGTTTTTAATTTCTCTCCAAATTAGTAGGAAGGACGACTACACCTTCTGGCGTTTTTAGCGTTATGTTGTTGGTTTTTCTTGTATAAATAATTTAAATCCTCGGCTGATATAAATTTGTATACTACTGTAAAACTTGATACTTTGTATTTTCTTTTATAATCTAGTATTCTATATTTTTGTTTTGTCATTTTTTATTAACTATGAAAATAAAATGAGTCTTTGAAAAATACTTCTAAATACAACATATTGGCGACGAGCGGGTAAAATTAAAAAAAAAAACGTGTGTGCATAGAAATGGTTAACGAAAACGATGTTTTAAAAGAGATGTTGATCCAACAACAAGCTTGGACGTCTAAAATAATTGAGGAACAAAAACAGTGGATGGAGGCAGTGTTAGGAGCTTCTCAAGCTGGAGCTTCCGTAGAAAAAAGCATAAATGTGCCAGCGTTCCATTCATTTAATAAAGAAATGCAGCCATGGGATTCGTATATAGAACAATTAGAACAGCATTTTGCTACATATTCGGTAAAGAATGCACAACAGAAAAAATCTTATTTTTTGGCTTGGAGTGGAGAAGCAATATTTGAGCTTTTGAAAAATTTATTTGGTGGGCAAAATCTGCAAGATAAAACCTTTAATGAGATAACAGAGAAGTTGACGGAGCATTTTTCTTCAAAAGTACATATTGTTGCTGCTCGCTACGAATTTCATAAGCTTATCATGAAACCAAACCAAACCTACAGAGAGTGGGTAGCAGAGCTTCGTGGACTTGCGCGGAATTGCAAATTTACTTGCAGTTTGAATAGTTGTGCTAAAGAATATACCGATGAAATGATACGTGACATGATAATGTTGCATACACCACATGATGCTGTGCGTATCTCTGCTATGCAAAAGTTACAGCCGACACTAGCTGAAGTTCTACTGATTGCGGAATCATACGAAGCTACAACGAAGAGTGTACAAGTGATAAAAGAAAACAAGGAAGATAATTTAGAAGGGTTCTCAAATGTAAATTTTGTCCAAAATAAACATGAAAGGTCAAAAAACAATAAAAGGAAAGAATATAAGTCATGTACTGGTTGTGGTATATCTCATGAAAGGGATAGTTGCAGATTTCGGTTTGTTACTTGTCATCAATGCCATAAGAAGGGTCATATAGCCGCTGTTTGCTTGTCAAATGATTCGATTAAACATAAAATTAAAACCAATGCGAACTATAATATTGAAACTGACGAAGCAAGTGATCATATATTAAGTATAACTGATATAATAAAAAATGAAAACAACAAAATGTTTATTGATGTGCAAATTGCTGACAAAATTATAAAATTCCAATTAGATTCTGGTGCTTCAACGTCAGTAATTACCAAGAAAACATATGAAGAGTTAAAAAAACCTAAGTTAGAGAACTATACAAAATCGCTTTTTGCTTATGGTCGTACCCGTTTGAAGCAAGCAGATCTGTGAAAAATATAAACATGTATTTGAAGAAGGCATTGGCACTATAAAATCGTTTAAAGCTCGTATAGTTCTAAGAGATAATGCCGTACCTAAGTTTTACAAGAGATGATCAGTGCCATTCGCTCAAATGCCTACGTTTAAAAAGAAAGCTGAAAGATTGGTAAGTGCTGGTATTTGGAAGCCAATTAAATTTAGTGATTGGGCTTCACCAATAGTATTAATTACAAAGCCAGATGGTACTCTTCGTGTTTGCGGCGATTTCAAGGTTGCTGTTAATAATCAGATTGATATCGAACAATACCCATTGCCATCTCGTGAATCTTTATTTCATAAAATTCGTTATGGAAAAATATTTTCGAAAATTGATTTAAGGGAAGCTTACCTTCAAATGGAACTCGATGAGTCATCCAAGAGTATTTTGGTTGTGAATACACCAGCTGGGTTATTTCAATATCAGCGCATGCCTTATGGTATCGCAAGTGCACCAGCTATATTTCTAAAATACTTAGAGCAATTATTACAAGGGATTGAAGGATGTGGTAATTACTTGGATGACATAATTATTTCTGCGTCTAACATCCAAGAGCACATGGTGCGGTTAGAAAAGGTTCTTAGCATCTTATCAGAAAACGGAATAAAATGTAAAAAATCAAAATGTGAGTTTTTAAAAAGCAAAATAGAATATCTTGGACGGCAAGTAAGTGCAAACGGTATTCTTCTGGATGAATCTGGAGTTCGTGCAGTGAGAGATCTTCCTTTTCCACGAAATATTAAAGAAGTTCAAGCCTTTATTGGAAAGGTTAATTATTATATTAGCTTTATACCAAATTTTGCGCAAATTGCAGCGCCTATAAATCAACTACGTAAAAAAATCCAAAGTTTATTTGGGGAAAGGAACAACAAGCTGCATTTCAAACACTTAAGGACCATATTGTGCAAGCTACTGAGTTGGCTCATTTTCAAGAACATTTGCCCATCGTCCTAGCAACAGATGCCTCTTCCTATGGAGTGGGCGCCGTTATCTTTCATTTGTTCCCAGATGGAACAGAGCAACCAATAGCTTTTGCATCAAAGACTTTTGATCAACACCAACAGAAATATAGCCAAATTGAAAAAGAGGCATTGGCCATTGTTTTTGGCGTGCAGCGTTTCCATATTTATTTGTATAGCCGCAAGTTCATACTCCTAACGGACCATAAGCCCCTAGTTACACTTTTTAGTCCAAGCAAACAATTGCCCGTAATGACAGCGCATAGAATTCAGCGTTGGGCCATTATCCTAATGGCGTATCAATTTGAAATTAGGTATCGCCGAAGTTCGGAGCATGCTAACGCGGATGCCTTGTCGCGCTTACCGATTGGCTCCGACCCAGAATTTGATAATTATGAATATTGCAATTCGGTAGTAGAAATGAAAACACCAATTAATATTGATATTCTTAAGGAACACACTCGTAAAGATCCAATACTCAGCAAGGTAAAAGCATATATCGAAAAGGGGTGGCCAAGTTTCATGGGATCGCAAGAAAAATGTCTTCTTCCATATTTTAACCAAAAGTTTAGTTTGGTCGTCATAAATGACGTCATATTTTTACAGTCATCAAACTGTTCTCGCGTTGTCATACCTGAAACAATCAAAAAAGAAGTTTTAAACTTATTGCACGAAGGCCATTGGGGAATAATAAAAATGAAAAGGTTAGCTAGACAACATTGTTGGTGGGTAGGTATGGATAAAGAAATAGAAATAATGGCTGCAGCATGCAAAATTTGTAAATTACATGGTGCTAGTCCGATGAAAGAGTATAGCAGTTGGCCCGTTGCGATACGTCCGTGGCAGAGAATACACATTGATTTTGCTGGTCCCATTTTTGGTAGCATGTGGCTAATTTGCGTTGATGCTTACTCACTATTTTCTTTTATTTGTAAAATGTCATCGACAACGTCTTCAGCAACTATATCGTTATTATCCATAATTTTTTCCATTGAAGGACTTTCAGAAACCTTAGTTAGTGACAATGGTCCACAGCTAACATCTGAAGATTTTAAAAAATTTTGTTACGCCAACGATGTAATGTTGTATACATTTGACAACAGCACCTTTCCACCCAGCTTCCAATGGATTAGCTGAGCGCTTTGTGCGAACTTTCAAAACATCAGTAGCAAAAAATGTAGAAGACGGTTTATCGGTTAAAGACGCTGTGTTGAAATATTTATCAACTTATCGTTCTATGCCAAACTCTGAAGGGAAAACTTCTTCTGAACTACTTCACGGTCGTAAAATACGTACCCTGTTAACACAATTGCCAAGCAAGCCGATAAGGCAAGAACCGGAAAGAGAAAAAAACAGAACTAAGTACAAAATGCATGATCCTGTATTCGTTCGAAACTTTAGAAGAGGAAAAAAATGGATTAAGGGCAGAATTGAAAAGATTATCGGAAAAATGGTATACATTGTCAAAACTGATCTTCTTTCCTGCAAAAGACACCAAAACCAGATGAGGCCTAGGTGGGACCCAAAAGATTCAAATTACCCTTTTCTTCTTCATCCTGTAAAATTAGATATAGTTGACGGAACCAGTTCCCAAGAAGAGACGCACCCATTGGTTTTCCCACCCAGAAGCTCTCAAGAAGCGACCCTGCCAGCAGTTTCCTCTACAAGAAGTTTTCAAGAAGGGGCGCAACCAGCGCCTTACATTACAAAAAGCCTTACATCACCGCAGGCAACAGAACCACAAGTAAGAAGGAGCGGAAGAACTCGCACGATTATTTCTCGATATAATCCAGAGGATTTTTGGAAAAAAAGAGGGGAATAATGATATAAATTTGTATACTACTGTAAAACTTGATACTTTGTATTTTCTTTTATAATCTAGTATTCTATATTTTTGTTTTGTCATTTTTTATTAACTATGAAAATAAAATGAGTCTTTGAAAAATACTTCTAAATACAACATCGGCGGTGGCATAAACTTACTTTAGCATGTAAATGGTTTAAAAAATATTTCTAATGAACTTTATCTTTTATCATTTCCAAAGGAATGCCCTGAGAACGTAAACACTATAATACAGGTATTTTTTGTCGATTAGTATATACAAATTGAATATTGTAATAGCACCGTATAAAACACGACCTTTTAAATAATAATTTTTACTAGGTGTTAGTCCTAGGAAATTTCAATCCTGGGGTTGAAATTGGGGAATTTTTTTTTTTTGAATCAGTAAAATTTTGCGAATGAAATTTTACATTAAATATCTCTGATTTGTAAGAGATATTAAATCAGGTTTTCATCGCATGTTTGTAAATATAATCAGTAAAAATTTTGGCAAACAAAAAATTACAATTTTCTTCCCAAATTTTTAATTTTTTCTTCAATCGCCTCCCAGACCCAATTTATGTACAGAATGTCGACAAATTTTGGCCAATTACCTTCTAAATAAATCTGCTTTTAAAATAGTTATAACTTGTATTTTAAAGTAACTACAGGTGAAAAACACAAAAATGCCACGGAAAAAATTTTTAATTTTAACTTTTAAAGTCAATTTTTTTAAAAGTATAAAAGAAAACAAGCAAATTTCAAGCACGTTTTTCCCTTATCTATCAATGTTCATTACTAGAAATAAAAAAAATTTAAAATTGGATTACTTTTGATAAAGTAATATGCTCTGAAACATTTTTCAAATCCGAGGTTGCCTACATTGGCGAGCCGTGGTACTATCTTGTTCTAAAACAGGGTGTATGCAGTAGACAAAAAACTTATGTCCTCCCTTATACATCGCAGTTTGTTTCATTAAAATTAAATTATAAAAATTTATAATTATCGTGCTACTTTCCCAAATAAATTATTTTAATGACCGACTTTTCCAAATTAATTATTTTAATCCAATAAGGAGGTGAAAGCACGTCTCGATGACCATTTCGCTACCGCTTACTTAGCTTTTCAGGAAACTACTCACAATTATTTTATATGAATTTAAGATTTTCGTCTAAAAAATAAAGTAAAGACAAAAGTCTAAGTTTAAGCAAAAACAACAATAATCAAGTTTGATTATGCCTTTCTTTATCCACTGTATACGGCTGACAGTTTTTCATCCCTTTTTCATCCCAATTAAAGATTTTTATTAAAATAATTTACTCAGGAAAGTAGCACGATAATTTTAAAATGGAAATTGTTTGATATTTTTATTTCATATTTTTGTATTTCATGCCACTATGCATTGTCCTTAAATTTACAAACTCTAAAAGCAGTGATAACGTGAGAAGTTGAAGCCTTTTCATCTGACACGACTCGTAAAGTAATAGATATCTTCAAAAAACGACTCAACCAGTGTGTCAACAATGGGAAAAATTATTTAAGAGATTGTTTAAAAAGTAAATTAATTAAACTAATGGTTACGGCACGATCTGTACTTTTAGTAAATAAAAATTTAAATTCTTGTTTCACTTTGTTTTTAGCTCCCTTAAAAGGGAAGGCTTTTCGGTCGGACCCTGTATTTACGAAAATTGGAAAGTGAAAATTATTCTATATTTTTTAATACGCAATGTGCTACTAAAAAGAGTGGAGAGTATTTTATAAAATGTATATTTTTGCAAGTTTTTAAATACAAATAATATACATATCGTTACCTTAATATAGAAAGGCCATATCTCGTTTTTTTAAATCGAATTTTATAAATATTTCGATAAATGATTCTCTAATGCAACAATAAAAGATTAAAAAAGTTGAAACAGTATTAAATTTTATAGAGAATTTAATAACACAATGCGCTAATAAACAATTTCCAACTACAATCTGTACTTTTTATCAAGTTTTTTTTTATTTTCCTGTAAAGAAGGACAAAAGTTTGATAGGGCCTTTCTATATTAAGGTAACCATATGTACATGTGTTTAATAAGAACACATTTTTTATGTTTCCAAACAGATTTAATTTTGCCTTTTGGAAAGAATAAGTTAGGAAACATATCTACAGTAAAACCTCTTATAACCGGACAATCACCGTCTCGGTTATTTTGTCAGGTTATTAGAGGTGCCCGCTTCTGTTACATGTTTTGTATTTCATTTTTAAATGATACATTGATTGATTAATAGTTTATTGTGGTTAAACAAAAATATTTATTCGAGTAGACGGCTTTAACTTGGATTGTTTCAATTTCAGCTGTTTGGTTTTAAACTGACCTTAAATTTTTTTATTTATTAAAATGCAACAAAGTCTTCTCTAGCAAAATGTCTCAAACGAGAAATTTGCTTTAATGTTTCATCATAAGAATTTATGAAGTCTAGTATTTTTTTATGTTCTCCAAAACAGAGTTTGGATTTATTATTTCAAAACAGTCATCTTAGGTGTTAAATGATTATAACTATCTGCTGATAAACTAGCTCTCTGAAAGCAGTTTGGGATTGTTGCTGCTTAAACTTTGTCAAAAGAGGCCTTGCTGAAATAAAAAGCTTCTTGAACATCAATAGATTTTGCGAAATTTGATGCTGAAGTTGCAGTATCGGTCATTGATAGTATGTGCTTTAATACTCAGCCTGTATCGTTCTTCTAAAAATTTTGGATTATACCTTGGTCAAGGGATTGTCACACTGCAGTTGTATTTAAGGCAAAAAATATTATATTTGTTAAATTTAATTCTCTTGGATGAGATGCTGTATTGTCAAAAAACAAAAATATTTTATCTCTCTCGGATTTAATTTTTCTCTTGAACTGCTGTAGCCATTCACCCATGATTTTTTTTGAATGCTCGAGGGCGGGCTGTTTTACCTATGACTACCAGCAGCTCTTTCCTTCATAAGAACTAATATCTAAATACAGCTCTTGTTGCTGTGTTTTACGCATCTGCCGCGTATGGGATGTATTTTTAACAATATTTTTTTAATTGGTGTCCGCGTGCGGTTATTAAAGCGTCCGCTTATGGGAATGCATTTTGTATGAAAAAACTAATGACCGGTTATTAAAGGTGTCCGGTTATAGAAGGTGTCCGTTTTGAGAGATTTCACTGTATGTTTTAATATCTTTTAAATCGGATTTTCTTATAATCGGTTAAGACGCATAAAACTGCAAGTTTGTTCTCTTCCTTACTCTCCCTCCAATTAGTGTTGTCTTCTAAATAAACATATAATTCTTTCTTCAACATATCTAACTCTAACTCCGTTTTCCCCTTTTTATCTCATATAGGTTCTAGCTCTGAAAACGTGTAAGTATTTAGTCTGATGAGGACGTATCTATGTTTCGAATTTTATAAACATCTAATAGCCGAGAGTTTGTTAAATTTAGTTCAGACTCACAAAAATGCCAGTTTTTCCTTTTTCTTACCACCTGGTCTTCTAGTTTAAAATCTAATACTATATTGCAACATTCAGACAAATATTTACCCATGTTATAATTTCCATTAAAACCGGTTCAGTCGTTGAGCCGTGATTGAAGAGCAAAGAAACAAAGAGACTTATAACGTGATTAAAAATATAATATTTGATTATGACAAATGTTCCTAATTAAGTTTACACGGCCTGATAAAATAACAAACTATTTTTGACCATTAACAAGCCTCAATTTAGCTGTACTTAAAAAAATTATAAAAACTTCAAAATACGAGCAGCATTTTTTAGCTGTCTATTCCACTTTAAAATTTGTACAAGCAATTCTACATTTTAACCCTTTTTGTTTAAAATTATTTTTTTTATAATATTTTGCTATTGTTTCTTTATGATTGTTGTTATTTTCGTGGATATTGTTAAAACATGATTTATTGATGTTAAAATATTTATTGTTTTTACCGTTAAAATATGAAAATTGTTTTTACATTTTTTGTTGCCTTTTTTATTTATTGCATTAAAAAAGGAAATAACAAAAAACCTAAATCTTTAGTAAAAAAAACAACCTAAAAATTTCTTTGTAAGTATTTATTCAACAAAAATGCCAAATTTGTTTTTTTATTTGTTGGGTTAGAATTCCCTTCTTTAAGTCAACTGTGTTTTTTTGTTTGAAGCGTTTGTTTTTTTAAATTGTTTTTTATTTTTGTTGTGAGCAAGCTTTCAAAAAATACTCTTTCCATATACGTTTCCTTTGGGTCAATTACTCTGGTTTCATTTAATTAAAAAAAAAAAGAAATGAAGGAAAAATTTTTATATACAGTTATGCAAACTCGCGTTATATGTTTATGTAAATATCTTCTTTTACATATTTTACATCCTTTTGTCCTGCTTTCTATGTTGTTTCACTCCTGCCACTCTTAGTTTCATACCATTTTTATTGTGTTTATTTAGGATCAGGTGGGTAAAGAGAAATTCAAGCAACAACCAACTTTTTTATGCAAAAAAAAAAAAATCATATAAAAATTATTTAGTAAAAAGGAGAAATAGATGATCCCAAGCATTTAGAGGTTGCTTAAATACGCGGTTTCAATTTCTATAGAGTTTGTCAAGCGACATCAGCCACACAAGAAGAAGAAGAAGAAGCACATTACTTGCTTATTTAAGCTACACAAAAAAAAAAAAACAATCGAACCACAAAACAACCATTATTACAAATTCAAAGAATATTAAATTTTGAAATAAAAAATTACTTTAAAAAAATTTTTGTTTTAAGAAAAATATTTAAGTAAATTTTTTTATAAATTTCTAAAGCTTTTTAAGAATAACAGAAGAAAAATGATTTTATAATAATTGCTACCTCAATAGATCTGGGAGGCGCGGGAGTTTGAATACGTTTTTAATAAAAATATAAAACTATTAACTTTTTTGTAAACGTTTAAATGCACAAAAACATTTTATTGTTTCTTTTTTTTTGTATTAAGTATTTAAATATTCCTAAAATTCTTGTACGGCACTTACACTATGCAATTTTCCATGAAAATAGCATAAAATTTTTGTTTCTTGGTGAAATAAGCAAAATGGTATTGCTTGAATTTTGAGGGGATGTAGCTTTTGTTTATTTTTAAGTAACGCATATCGGTGCAACTTAAACGAAGAAATAAAAAAAAAAAATGCCTCAAAAAATTGCATAATGTAAATCTGGACTTGCTCTAACAATTTATTTTTATAATTATTGTATTATGAACAAAACTACTTTTTATACAATTTACCAATTTTTATACCACCACATATAAAAAGGGAATAATATGAGTTTTGATTCCGCTTGTTATATCTGCAATGTTTGTTTACTTAACCGATGTTCGTCAGTCCGTACGCAATCGGGTTGAAATCAGTTTGAAATTTCACACAAAACAAAGCGTACAAAAAATAGCCAAAAACTATCAATGATTTTAAATCTTATTAAAAACACCATTAGCGAAAAAAAACACATTTGCACTATTGAGTCTTTTTTATACCCTTCACCACAGGTGGAAAAAGGGTATATCTAAGTTGTCATTCCGTTTGCAATTTCTACAATATCTATTTCCGATCCAATAACGTATGTATATATATTCTGAGTCCTTTTGCATAGCGAAGTCGATTGACCAATGTCTGTCCGTGTTGGGATTGAAATCAACTTTGTCAAGGGACTAGACGAGCTAAAGAAAATTTAAATATGCCAATCGATTAGACGTAGTTTCGAAAATCTTGTTATTGAAAATCAGCAAGATCAATCTATGTTCTACGAGAAAGCGGACAAAACATTAAACCTGCCTCTATTTTTTCATATCATTTGAAACAAATCTAGTTTAGTGAAGTAAATCGAATCAAAAAACTAAATATATGGGGCGGTAAAGAACAAAAAAAAAAAAAAAAAAACAAAAAAAAACATGGAAAAAATAGCAAGTGGAAAGTTTGCGCTAGCTTATATTTTTCAAGTTAACGGCCTTTTGATCATTTCATAGAAAATTACGATTGTAGGACATATTTTTTATATATCAATATGAGTATCATTTAAAAGCTTTTGACAACACCTTTCAAAAATATTAAAATTTTTAAAAATGCTTAACCTATTTTTTTAACTTAATTTTTATTTATTTGATTCTCTGTTCCCTTACAATTTGTTTTTTTATTGGAGTTACTTCACTAAACTAGATTAAGATATATGGTGACGGGCATTTAAAATTCTTCATAGCCCCATATAGCATTCTTACGTGTTTATATTATAATTGTACAAGTGAAGCTGCGAACCAAATAACTGACATCTTCAGAATATTCTTCTTGGCAAAAGTTCGGCTTATTTAGTGCCTTGCTTTTCGCGCTTATATTAAAATAGATTCAATAGATAGGTTGCAAATAAAAGGCTCAAGTTCACCACCAAATATCTTCACTATATCAAAGATATTCATATTCCTAAAAAATTATATTTTAAGAAAATAAGTAGACCATTCTTTTAAAATCCTAGCTGATTACGAGATTGTTTTTTTCTGAAAACATCTTGCATTTTAAGGTTGTATACAGGTACAAGATAATTATTATACATCCTTTATCTAGAGAACAACAAAAATGAGTCTTTAAATTGAATGTAGGCTCCTCTGAAAGTAAAACACGATTTTAAGACGCAGAGAAGATGGGTAAGATTATTTATATCTTATATATGATTATTCCATATCTGAACAATTAAAAAATATTTTCCTTAAAAATAATGTATGTCACTTTGCGCATAGAGATCGTTTCCAAAGAAAGGTTGAAAGTGTAGGAAATGAGGCGATGTTAGCCCCCTTCACACAATTATTATTTATAAAGCGACTCTTTAAACTTGACATGGGTTCACAAAAAAGCAAAGTGCATTACTAAATGAAAGCCTGCAGGAGAAGGAAGAGGAGTTGCCTGCCATAAGAATTAATTAATTAGATATTCTATATCTGGGGAACTATACAGCAGAGTCTTGAAATTTTATGAGCATTACTTTGTTGTAGTTTATGTTAGTAAACTACTCAACTCCAATTAAAAATTTTTACATGACTTGTTTGCGATGATTTTTTTAATAGTTAGTTTTCAGCAAAGGGTGAGTTTCCTACCATTATTTAAAGTTCATAATTTCAATGATTTTTAATTTAGCAATAATGCACTGCATGTTTAAAAAATTATAGCCAATTGTATCACACTTTTCTTTCTTCTCCTTCTCAAGATTTTTTGTATTTTTTAAGACATCAAGTATAAGAGACTTTTAGCTGTCTTAAGTCTGTATTTTAAAGTTCATCAAATTTTTATTCGATTCTTGACTGAAACTTTTCTCGGCTGCCGAAACTTGTGTGGTTATTAATTAATTTTTCAAAGTTCGCGATTTGTTCACTAAAAATGCAATTGTTCATTTATTTTTTGCATTTTCATTTTCGAGGTAAACACTTTTTTAACAAAAAATATATATGTATTTATTAAAATATTGCTATCTTTAATGCGTTATTTTAATAAATAATTAAAACTGGTAATAAATGGTTTAATAAGCGCATGAAAACGAAGTTCCTCCTAACCTAAACATACTGGAAATTATTTTATATCCTTGATTTAAAATTTACATTTGGGGGTTGCCGTGAGTTATTAACTCTTAAGTAATTTTTAATTGTTTATGGTTTGTTGGTCACGCCCACTTGAACCAGTTGTGCATTTGATGGTTGTGCTACGAAGTGGAAATTATGACTGATTTACTTCAGCGTATTTTTTTTCCAATTTCGCGATATTTTTATTCCATTTTATTTTATTTTATTTTATTTTTTTCAACTTTTAAGAGTCTTTATATTTTTTATTTGTTTCATAAGAGCTGCTTGACATCAAGAGTACTTGAATGAAAAAATAAAAAATTATATTTATTCGTGTAGAGATTTGAAAAAAATAACTAAATAAATAAGCAAAAAACAATTACTTTTTAACTGTAAAAATATGCTATAAAAATAGAAATAAATTTTTTTTATTTATTTTAGCTGTGTGTGTGTCGAAATGTTAAATGGAAAATAAATAAAAATTTCAATTATTGGCTACAATCATTTGATGTACTAAATGGTTTCAATAAAAATGGTACATTCTCCGTCATCTGATTACCAAAACTTGACAAAAAATCATCAACTGAGAGCGGATGAACACGAGCATTTCGACAATTTTTAATAATCTTTAATGTTTACTTAAAAAATTTTCAATAATCTCTACAACTTGCTGTTCTTGAGAGTAATACACAAACACAAAAAGAACATTAAGTTACCTTTGCGCTCAATAGCTCTCAATTGATGTGTTCGATATTTTGCTGGCGTACAATTTTCATTTCTTACTTATTTTTTAAGAAATGCGTTTGTGCACTGGTCAAAAAAAGTTCAATACCGAACGCTAATGTAAGGCTTTTTAGTGTTATTTTTCAAACACTAATACCTCCGGCTGACTTTAGGTCCTAACGAAACCTCTGTAGGTAAAGATTAATGGTTTTTCCTACATCGTCAGTCACTATTTTCAATTTAAAGCACAATGGCATATGATTTGAATACGGGTTATAAGCAACTACAAATTTACTTACATATTGCATGAATTAATGAAAGGAAATGCAAAAGGAAGGAGTAATACTCCAAAAACTCAATTATTCTTCGTAAGCTTCAATTATGTTTACTCGAACAAGTTCTTAAACAAATTAAAACAACATTGACATTGGTTAATAGAACATATAATGGGTTAATTTCTATTGTTATTAGATTATCTTCTCATGTTAGAAACATTTTCTAAAAATAATAACCCAACAAACATATTACCTACATTATAATAAAATAAAATGCATGAAGAAGTATTAGCCTGAAAATCACGAAAATATCAAGTTTCTGACAAAGACTATAATAATAAATAATGAAGAGTGTTAAGCTATTTAAATCGTTAAAAGGAAACAAGAAAATAATAAAAAATTTATAATGTTTTCAGAAAATATTTTTAAAAATAAAATAATAAAATCATAAAAAAAGTCTTATATTTAGAATTAAGATATTAAAAGTGAAATTTTGCGAATGAAATTTTACTTTGATAGCTGCGAATATATAAGAGATATTAAATCAGGTTTTTTGTCACATTAAAGTTCAATATGTACGGAACTAAAATCAGCAAAAAATTTTAAGAAACAAAAATTTAAAAATGTGGTTTTATGTGTAGTTAAAAAACTTTTTTCCCAAAACATTGGACCCCACTTATGTGCAGGCTTTAAAAGAGTAAAAACCCAAGTGTAATTTTTTTCCAGTCTCGAGAATTTACATTTTTGTTAAAATATTGCCCACATTCGAACAATACTGAATGGATGGATATGTATTACTCAAGGTTTTATCTTGAAGAAAAAGATACAGTTTTCTTTTTAATTTACTAAAAACATTGAAAATCTACTTGAAAACCTGAAAATACTTTTTGACCAAAATTTAAAATTTTTTTAATTTTAACAAAATTTCAAATTAATAAAATTATTAACATTAAACCTAATGAAATAAAAAAATACAAATTATTTCTTATGGTATAATCTGTTTTAAAAATGTTCTATCTTGTATTTAAGAAAGAAAAGAAAAACTACAGATGAACAACCTAAAAATTCCAAGGTAAAAATTTTGTATTTTAAACCTTAAAGTCTAGTTTCTCTGAAAGTGTAAAAGGCACTATGCAAATTTCAAGCGCGTTTTTCCTTTATCTATCTATGTAGATTACTAGAATCGGTTTACTTTTGATTAATTTATAAGTTCTTAAATATATTTGAAATTCGTTGTGGTTCTTACCTGTACTGAAAAAGGGCTTATGTCCACCTCAATATACTGCCGTTTGTTTCATTAAAGTCGGTTAAATAGTTTCGAAGTTCCAGACTTTATTCTATTTTTTTTGTTGTAATTCACGCTACTGTGTAAAGTAATTAATATTAGAGGGTCAGCAAATAAATATTAAACTGCCTTAAAATTATGCTCAGTATGCAGTATTTTGTTAAAAATATTCAAATTGGCAATTACTACTTATTATGAAATTATTGCTGGGATATTTAATTTTTCTCTCTTATTGTGTGCTTGTGTTTCAGGGCATATTTACATACGATGTTTATAATAAGTTTAATTAATACAAAAATACAATGTAACATTTAAGGCAAGTGCGACATTCAAAACACAAACACAAATACAATGTGGGAAAACTAGAAGAAATAATATCAATTTCTTTTGTTAGATTTGTTAATTAAAACTTAAATAACTTAATAAGTCAAACTCTTCGCGTATATTGTAATTGTTGAATTTATTAAAAAAATTATTTACAAAAGTTTGTGCAAATTTTTAGAAGAAAACGGGGAAAGTTAGACAGCACTTCGTGGATTACTACAAACTTTATCAGCATAAGAAATATTTTTTTTTATAAAAAAGAACAATTATTGATGACTTCTTTCGGGTAAAATACACATAAATGCGATGATTTTGATTTTTTTTATTAAAAATTCTTTAGTTTTTAAATCAGAAAAATTTTCAAAATATGTTATATTTTGCTTGCTAACTATGACAAAAAAAAAATCTAAATAACTTGATAAAAATTATACCCAATATTTCGAGAAAACTACACCAAGGTATTAACAAAACAGAAAACTTAATTTTAAAATGCTCATAACTCGATTATATTCAACCATAACTTGCATTTTAAAAAACAATGTTTTTTAATAATTGGCGAGCATATAAACATTTTCAGGTTCGAAATATCTAACTTTGTGACCACATAGAACAACCCTTAGAAAATATATAGTTCGCAGTTTTAAAACTGAGATGATGTTCTATCAGATAATTCTCTGTTATGCTTGTATAATGTTATGGACCAATCGGCCTAGCTCTCTACAAATGGCTGAGTTATTATGATTCTGCCCCATTGTGCATTGTAAGCATCATCTGTTTAACCCACTAATTTAAGAAATAAGAATACGAGAAATATTCATAATCAATCAATATCAGTTTGGTATTACAAAGTCCGCACATAACCCAAAGCTCCTTTTACTGAAGTTAAAATTTATGTGAACTTAAGACCAGTAAAAAACAAAATTATTTTGATGGAGCTATCAAATTAAACAGATAAAACATTCGGTACTACTAGTCCGCAGAATTAGTTTTAAAAGGCTGTTTATAAACAATAATCAAACGCAAGTCTTGCTTGCTTAAAGTTTGTAAATAATAATTTTTAGGTTCTTCATAAGGGCAAGTTTTCAAATTTCTACATTTTAACTGCTTTTTTAATCAGATAAAGAAAGGGATTTTTGACACATTTAATTTGATTTATTTTAAAATAAGTTTTTAATTATTTATTTTATTAGACCACTGTTTTATTTTTTCTGGATTATATTAAAAATATTAAAAAACAAGAAAAATTAGATGTAGGAAAACGTCCGCATAAATTTGAAAATTAATTTTTCTGTGTAAAAATTAAATTAAAAAATGAACCAAAGCCGAAAAAGTAAATTTTAATTGATTTATAAAAATCCACAGTTTAACCCCTGGCTAGGGAAATAATTCAAAAATAATATTAAAAAACTTTAGTTTAATTTCTCTTCATTAAGTAGTGTTAAAGTAAGCAAAATATATTTAAATATTTAAGTATACTTTAAAAATTAAAGTAAGAAGTTTTCTATAATTAAATAATTTTTTGTTGTAAAACAAAATCTGGTAAAATTAAAAAAAAAACTTTTTATGATCATTACAAATAACAAACGAGGTAAAGCAATATGAAGTCTTGTCAGAATTCCCCTCAAATAAATTTTACTCATATCATTGAATGAGTGATGATTAATGTATTTTACACGTTGGAACACCTGCGTTTTAAACCAAAGAGTTTAAATAAAATAAAATACAACGACAACTTGATATTCAAATTTTAACTTTTACTTATAAAATTTAACAAAGACGTTATCTAATTTTGTCAATAAAATATGGAGAACATACGGTTGCTTCCAGTAAAATATAAGACTAAATTAACAAAACTATTAAGATGAAGATAATGATTTTGATGTTACAAGTTTTTTATTAGAAATATAATTGATGAATATTAGTTAAATATGTTTGTCAGGTTTTCTGTTCACCATAATCCTCCTGTTGATCACAAAATGCCACTGTTTTCCTTAATATTGTTATAACAAATATAAATACATTAAGGATTATTATTTCATAATTTTTATGAGTTTAACAAAATCATTTATTTCCTCTACAGGCCAGCAACAAAGTTCATCATCAATATCATCTATAACACTGTCATCATTCGCTCCAATATATTTGTAAAATGTGTTCGTGCTTTTATGTTAAAGCACCCTCCTGCATCAAATCCATGTTCTATAGTTAATCATATCGCCACCAATCAAGCGTTATAATCTCCATTACTAAAATATTTCGTTTCATTTTTGACGGAAATCAAGTTTCCGTTTGATTTTAGTTTTTGGTTCTGGTTTAAGGCAATTATTACATTTTTTGAATATCAATTTCTACAGTGCTAAATCAAGACATTTTTGTTGTTGTCTTTTTTCATTCATTTGCTAGCGTTGGTGGACAACATTTTCTATGTGATTTCATTGATATTTGGTTTTTGTACATTGATAAATAATAATGGTATTGGTGTTGGTATTGTGGTATGATTTGGTATCTCAACAGGAAACAGGAAGATTATGTTGTCAGTGTGCAAAAATCAAAATTCCTTCATGGCATTGTTAATCATCATTTGAAGGGTAAAAAAATGGAGGAAACAACAAAACTAAATACGAGCAAAAACAAAAAAGCCAAGTAGATTTTATTTATTATTGTGAATCTTTAAACCGTAACGTTAAGTAAAATCTCTACTAAATATTGTTGAATAAGTAATGAATTTGAATGAAGGAGATGAAGCAACAAAATTTTTCTTAAATAAGTGTAAAAATATAACTTTAATATTACTAGAGAATTTTTAAAGAAAATATTTTCCTATAAAGTTAAGTGCAATAAAACTTTTAAAAATGTCATCTCTTAAAACATATTTTCTTTGAAAAAAGCACCATCAATCCTCGCAATGTAAAAAAAATTTTGTTCTACTTTTGTGGAAGGTGCCGATGTGCAGCAATCTGTCTTTATAAATTTTTTATTATCTTTTTAAAAAAATTTCAATTTTTACCATATGTATTTTTTAAAAACTTAAAAAAAAAATGAATTGTTTCTGCCCTATTGTGCAGGATTGAATTTTCTGCTTCTATTCATTTCAAATAGCGCTAATAGTAGGCATGAAAAACTTCTAAGCGGTTTTATGTAGAGCTCATATAAGAATAAGGAAATTTAAATTTAAGATTCTGTTAAAAATAGTATAAAAGCTTGAAGAGGTTTCTTTGACTTCGTCAAAACACTTCTCAGATGATCTTAACTTTGAAATCGGCAATGAAAAAGTGTAGACTTTGTAAGATCGTGCTAAAAATCGTCATGTAAGTTAAGAAAATGTGGACATGATACAATTCTTTATTCAGATCTATAAAAAACTTTATCATTATCGATGGGATTGGGTAAAAAAATACCTGGGCGGTCGTATCGTTTTCTGTGGCCAGTAGCGTGCATACCAACCATATGATGGTCCTTAATCGCTTGAGTTTGATGAACACGTGCTAATAACGATTATAAATTTTTTTAGTACTACTTTTGACCATTCTCATATAATTTCATGCAATAATTTTTTGCACTTACTCATTTACCAACTAATATTTAAAATAAAAATAAATATCACTTTTCAACTTTTTCTATGCAGATTTAAATGTGAAGCAAAATTTTGTATTTTTAATATATTTTTTCTCCACTTTTCATTTCAGCTTAAATATGTATTAATAAAAATCCGCTTCAAAATAACAAAATGTGTCCACTAACAAGCTAAATAAATTTTCTTACTTCTTCATATTTTTTATACTTTTTATTTCTGACAAAATGAAAATATAATTAGATTTTATCGTTAGGTGGAGGTAATACTTATAAGACCGACAGACAAACTCGTTTAAATATGTTTTAATATATTTTTCTTCATCACTACGATTATAATTCGTTTGTGATTTTTCCAATTTTTATATTCATAATTGGAATGAAAACAAAATAAACGCGATATAGAGTGTCGTTACAATTTAACGTTCAAAATACAGCCACTTGGTTACCAAAGTCTAACAATAATAATGTCAATGGTATATTTTTACAAAGACAAAATATAAAATCATATATTTAGATTTTTTTAAAGGTGGTTGGGGATGGCAGTGGACTATTGCAGGTACAAAAATTTAAACATATTTTTTATTATCATTATTTTATTCATGGACATTTTTTTTTACTTAAACAATAAAAAAAGAAATATTATTATATTTTTAGTATGATAATAAGTTGGACGTTTTCTGCCTTAAATATAGTGGGGGAGGGAGGTAAAATAAATTCCTTTGGGACTAAAGCAAATGTGTTTTATAATAAGAAGTCTAAGACACTTTAAAAGACAAAAGCTGTTTGGTCGTTTGTGGGAGACTGTATGTTTGCCATCAGCAATGTAAATTTATTGAAAGTAGTATTTTCAAAACTTTAAAGCAACTAGGACTCTAGTTTTTATATTTTTACCTTCGCCTGTATATGATTTTTTAATCAACTGCTTTAAATTTAATAATTTTGACGTTTTTCTTGGACAATTTATTAAGTTTGTTTTTTTTTTCAAATAAAATTATTTAATAGAGAAATATTAAAAAAAAGTAGGAAAATATTATCTTTATAAAGAAAATCATCTTAAATCATGTAGAGTAATTTTTGGTAATTTTTAAAGATGCCATAAAAAGGTTTCAAGATTAACCTGGTTTTTAAATTTACTCCGTTATATTATGTCGCTTTTTTGCACAGCAAAAGTAGTAAAAACCCTGGACCTGTTTCTTAAACATGATATCGACACTGAGGATTGTCAACTAAAACTAATTTAACATCCGGGACATACAACCCAATTGCTTAAGAATGAAGAAAAGGTTCTTGGAGAGATAATAGTTAAAATCGTGTTTTTATTCCATAAGTGGCAGGCAAATCCAAGTCCATATGAATTGCTTGTTTATAAAAAAAACCTTTTGTTACATGTTTACTAAAAATCTTTTTTTCAAATAATCTTTTTTTACCACTTGATCTTTTTGTTATTTATGACAGTTAATGGCTGCTACTTAAACATGATGTGAGAGCTTTTTCTAAGTTACCTCAAAATGTAAATCAAAAGTGTTCGGTTATGATATTATTGGTAAGACGCTTGGCCAACTTTTCAACCAATCCGAAGGATTCAGCATTTCTTTATAAACAAAACAAATCTAATGAGTGATGGTTTTGATTTGCAAAAAATATATAAATAAGTTGCAGATATTTTTTAAGTACTTTTCAAACAACATGTATGTTTCTACTTATTGAACGGCCGACAGTGGCTAAATTAGAAAACGACAACAGTAGCACTAGTTTCAGGGTTAAAAAATTTACTACTCAGTCCCTTGTGCAAACAAATTTCCCTTTTAATAAATTAAAAAAAATCTAATAAAAGCTATTTTTCCACCTTTTATTTAGAAAGTGCATTTGCCAATCACTTTGAATGTGTTTTTTAAGATACAAAGCAGTAAACAAAAAATTATGAAATAATTTCAGTTTCAGGATTTTTATCGTTGTCAAAAAAGATGGACCAAGAAAAAAAAGACAACAACGAAAGAGGGCTTTGAGTTGTGTGTGAACTTCGTCTAAATTGATTGTGATTTGTTGGCCAGTGAATCACTATGCGAATTTTTTAGTGAACTGTTCGTATGTGCGCTTATTTTCATATGCAGGTCTTTACTGTCAGTGCGTAAGAATTTAAAGCGAATGTCCACAAGCAGTACTCCCTTTATCCTCCGACTTATAACTTTATTTCCTATTCCAACATAAGTAGGGATCATCCCCTGAGTACTGATCCTATTAAAAAAATATATTCCTCGCATTTTTGGTTACAAAATAAGTTGGTTTAAT
Source organism: Cistogaster globosa (assembly GCA_937654795.1). Classification (NCBI taxonomy): domain Eukaryota; kingdom Metazoa; phylum Arthropoda; class Insecta; order Diptera; family Tachinidae; genus Cistogaster; species Cistogaster globosa. The sequence goes on from OW569406.1 coordinate 64,238,996, forward strand.
AGATGATAATTACAATGTGCACAACATAAAGTAGATAGATGCAAAAAAAAAAGGAAAAACCAAGTGAGAGAAGTAGCGATCCAGAAAATGCTGCAATACATTCTGCTGTTGCCTTATTTCACTTGTTTTCTTAGCAAAACATTCCCAGGAATTTGTAAATAATTTTTCATTTTTAAAATTTTTAGAAATCAATTAAAAATCATCTAAGGCCAAATTTTTTAATTTTAAGTATAATAATAGTATGTTCATACATACACTTTTATTGAGTCAATATTCTGTGTATTGACAAAATCAGTTTGGTTTAGACGCAATTGGTTTGTATCTGAGATTTAAATATCGAACTTTTGCTTAACACACATTTACTGAACGGTGTTATATTTTAATTTCTACTCAATATTATAAAAACTTCGTACTTATTGCGCAAAAAATCATTTAGATTTTGTATGGAATATTGAGCTCAATAATGGCTTTTATTGAGAAAACCTGACTATTGAATATAAGAAGTAGAATTATAATAATAAATAATTATTTTTGCATTAGTGTAATGATATAAATCAAATATTTTTTTATAGTTGTAATTATTATCTCTAGGTCGAATAACTTTCTCTTAAAGAGTTCTTTAAGAAATGAAAAAAGTTTTTGCAGTGTATTAACCATAAGAAATACAGTTTACAATTCTCTTCGAAAGCAAACCCTCTCTATAAAATTTTATTTTAATGAAAAAAGAGTATAAAATAATTAAATCTAATAATACCTCTGAATTTCATCAATACATTAGCAAAAAGCTTCAACCAAACATCAATTTAACAAACAACCACCAAACAAATCATCAGCATGTTGTCATATGTAAAGGAAATGTTATGTAAATGTCTCTTATGCAACAACCAAAACAACACCACATGGTTCATTTGTCAATCCGCACCGTTTATGAAATTTATCCTGTTAACAAGCACAACGCATCTGTTAAATTGTCATTAAATTTACGTGGGAATTATTAAACGTATGACTTGAATGTTATAAATGAAGCCTACTTATTCAGGATATGAACGTATGAGAATGTATGTTGACAAGGAAAAACAGGAATGTGTAACACACCGAACAAAAGTGTTTTTGCGTATCTGCAACATATTGTCATATTATTGTCATTTATTCATATTTTTCTTTTTCTTTTATTATTTTTTTGATGCTCTGTGATTAAAACATAAAATATGATTCTGTCATAAGCGCATATTAAATGATAATTGTTGTGTTCATATGATGTGATAGTGTCACATTAATGATGACTACAGATGTTACATCAATTTGTAGAAGGAAATACATATTTAATGTTTAATGAAAGTCGATTAATTAACTCTGATTTTTGTTTCAGCTTAGCAAATGTGCATTTTTGTTTATAAATTTATGTAAATATGTATGTACACGTGTATTTATATATATGTGCTTATATATTTGACAGTTTATAATTAGTTTTAATATCGTTAAGAAAATAATTTCAAAAAGAATATTTATGTCGAACGGTTTATAAAAATTATAGCAGAAAAAACAAACAAAAAAAAAAAAAAACAAAAAAAAAAAAAAAAAGAATTCTCAAAGTACTTTTAGTAGGAACAATTTTTTTTAAACTATAGAATTGGCACATATTTCCTTGTCACGCCATGGACGTGGTTTGTTTTTTAAATCTATAATTATAATTGAGGACTTAACACAGGTGGGATTAAATAGAAAAATTGTATGAAAAGAAATACGTTTACACAATTAGATCGGTTTGATACCTTAATACTAATGCAAATAACATAATTACTTGCGTTATTCAAATTGTTAAAAGTACCAATTTGCCATGATTTCTTTCGTTTTTTTAACCGTCAAAAAAAGGAGGCTATCATCGGATTTGAAATTTGAGTTATGTTTGTATTAATTTGCAATGATTTTGCAATTCATTAGAAGATTACTAACAGTTGCTTATACTCTTTCATGCTATTTTTCACATCTTTCAGCCAAAGAAGCGGTAATAATCATTAGCTTAACCCTTTCAATACTAACGGTACACATAGGTCCCACTGAAAGTTTCTAATTTACTAAAACACAATTAATGCCATATATTCCAGTTTTTGCAAGCAAAGAAAATGTTTAGGCATTCTTAACTTTCGTTTTTCTTTGAATTATGCAAAACAATATTTTATTTTGCAGTTGATTGTGGCACGTGCTACTTTAGTAAGTAAAGTTGAACTTACTGAAAATTATTGAGGTGCCAACAAAAATATAGACGATATTAAAGCTTCATGCCCTGAGACCATTGCTTTCTGCCAAATATATGAGCGGTGTGGATCTTTCAGATCAATTTTCATCTTTTTATTATCATCGGGAAACCGGTGAAAGAGAGTTTTTCAAAAGTTGCTTTTGATTTTCGTATCTAACACTTGGATTCATTTTTAAGAAACACGACATAGACAATACACCATTATTTAATTTCGTTTGTATTTTGCCGGAGTAACACAGTGATGTTGTTGCATGTAATTTGTAGACAGAGCCATAGAGTAGAGTAAAATAAAACAATTTAATGCTGGTATTTGCAATCAAAAGAATTCGTTTTTTATTCAAAAGAGAAAAGCGTAACAATATTTTATCAGATTTTATATTATTGTGCCTTAAAATATATACTTCAACTGCGGCTTGATTATTCAGGCTCAGTTATCAATTAAAAAATTGTTACTGCTGCGTTTGTTATAAAGCCTCAGAGTGCACAAGCAATACGTGAGTCGAACATCCATTGAGTTTTAGGACACAGCATATACCTTTCGCCGGATTTTTCTGTGCAGATCTCAATTAGATGAATCAATATATGAATAAAAAAATGCAAGTTGTATTTAAAATAAGAGTTCGCAACACTAAATTCACCACATGATCAACTTTGTTTTATGTTTAACAAGTTATAGAACGACGCGATGTCTTTCAGCTTCAGCGATGCCCCTGTTTTCTCGAGGAGGATTAATCCACCAATATTTTTTTGTCCATTTTTCTAAAGTCGCAAGGTCTAAGTCAATACTCCATAAAGTCAACATTAACATAAACATAAATCAGGACATCGGCAGAGTCATTGGAAATTGCATCGCTCAAATATTAGACTCCATGATAAGCCACGATGGTTATTTGAACAAAGTCTTATGAGAGCTTTGATAATTTCTCTAAAATATGAAATTCATTAATTAATTTAGTATCAACTTGTATCAAAAGTTAAACGAAAATGGAGTTTCTGCTTTGAAATGCAATTGATTTGTGTTAAATATCCCATTAACACAAACTGTATAAATTTTAAACAAACCCATATTTCTTTATTTAGATAGGACTATAAAAATGACACTTCATAACAGGGAAACAGTAAATTTTATTCATTTAATGGATACAAAATAAAAAAAAAAAACTAGAAAAAAGAGCACAGAAAAACACACAATTACGATGGTAAATCAACACTCATGGCCAGAATGGTTGACAACTCAAATAGAATAGGAATTTAAACGCCAAACATAAGTGCCTCTTAACAGACACTTGACACTTTCTGTTAAAGGGCCGTGTACCAAATGTATATAAACACATACATAAACTCATAAAAATAAACAAAATCAAGCCCAATACATTTGCAAAACAAAGTTCTTGTTCACACTATGAAACGGCACTGTAGATACGGTAACACAAGGAAATTATGCAGATTAAATAAGTCAGTCAGTTTGTGTCTGTCCATCTTTAAAGGCGGTGGAGATGTCATATAAAAAACGTACCTTAAACGATTTCATTGTAAGCGCGTGTTTGTGCAAAAAAATTTTATATTTTTAACTTTTTTATGAGTTTTTTGCAAAAATGACACGGTCGTCGCGTTATTATTTTCATTTATTTACACATTCATGATGCTGTAAATTTCACACATTTGCTGTTGATTTTCTACTTTTTACAAAATGCTTTTCTACCCTTCATCCTTATAGACAATAGCAAAGGATGTTTGATGTTGTAATAGTGTTGATTACAACCCTCTAATTTTAAAATCAAACACTTGCTTGCTCCAAATCAAGTGTCATGAAAACGAAGTCTATTTTTTAAAATTGTGCATTTATGTGAGCAACACAGTACACAAAATGGTGTTATTTTCCAAAAATATCATTTGCACTGATGATTTACTAAGAAATGAATTGTAAAAAAAAATCTATGAATTACAATGACTGTTGTGGTTAAAGTGTAATTTAAAAGACAAGGTCACAAGAAAGGTTGACATATAAGAGGTGGACGGTTCAATCTCCGATGTTGAGCCGACCAAAAAAAGATACTGAAAAAATCGTTGAGCCTGCCTGTTTCAATAGGAAGAACTCTTACTGGAGTCTAAATTGAAGATGAGTGTGTATTAATAAGAGTATTTAGACCACAGAAGAAATGCCGTAAGTTTTTGAAGGCTAATACTGATATTCGTAACCGACTTCATAGATAAATCCGAAAGTGAGTGAACTTACAAAAAAATGTATAGTTCACTTTCGAAAGTAAAAGTATAGTCCTGAACAGGCATCCAGAAATCGAGGCCAACAGGGCTGCAGCAAGTGCTACTGCACAAATTGGTAGGTATTTTACTCCTGTGGTAGACCAAGTAGAAATAAAACAAATCATTTTATTTACGAAAATTGAAGTGTAGTTCTATAATTGTTCGCAGTTGGACAGACTCCTAAAACTTGAAATTAACCAGGTACTAGAACTACTATTGTGTACACTAAAATGCACGCTTCCCAGAACATTAACGAAAGTGAAACGGAATTGTAAAAAACTTATAATCCTGAATAGATAGAAGAGATGAGAATCAGGCGCTGAGACGGTATTGCACTTGCATTTTCTAGCCTTAGAAATAGTGTAAAGGAAGCAGCTTATTGAATGTGGTTAACAAGAGTGACGACATTAGTATAAATTTAATGATAGTAATTGGTCGTGACTTTATGATGAAAATGGATGTTAAAAATTATGGGTTGACGACAAATATCACTTTTGTAGATTAAATGTATGTTGGGTGATCCAAAACTTGGTGACAAGGTGGAAGGTCGTTATCCTTCATCAACTCTTTACTGAGCATAGAAGACTAAAGAGAAGCGTGTCATTCCCTCTTCACGTTACTCGAACTGTGGGTAGCTCAAGATTAGAAAAACTAAACAAATGTCTAGAGTGGCTTTTCTAAAAATTTAAGTAAGTATCCTGTTAATTTGCACAATCCACAAGTAAATTTGTTTTGTTAAAACTATTATTATGTTTTATCATTCAGTTTTTAAGCCATTAAGAATACGTTAGACAGATCATTCAAGCGTTTAAAAAAACATTATTATAAAAGAAACTTGTAATGTTATTGTTACAAAAACAGGAACTCTTTACTTACTTGTGACAACCAATTAATGTGTGAACCTGTGCAAAACAGAGAGAGAGAGAGATTTTATAAGTCTAAGGGCTATTATTATTAATTAAAGTTTTTGTAATGCAAAACTATTTGTCAGGCAGATAAAATCCTGCCTTTAACTAATGGCAAGTTGTAATAATGCCCCTAAGAGTCTTCAGACCTACGAAAAATATTTTTATTTGGCGTTTGCCGTGGATTAGTTATTTAATGGGCGAATAAATGGAAAACAGTAGTCGTTCCTTTCAAAGTCTCGATTAGAAAGGACAACAATTGTGGTTTTGTTGAGGTAAATGAGTTCGTGGAGAATGAAATAATTAGGGAGCCTGTATGGTAACAATAGCGGGATTCATGGTGCAAGCATTAATGGGCCATAGTCATGGCAAGATTGGTTAGAAAGGCTGATGGTATAAACCTACCACTTTAGCGAACTTTATTATTTTTTTTAGACATTCAGAATCTATCGATACTAATCCTAATGCTCTTAGGTAATACAGGGGACCTTATGCAAGAATTGTGTCTGTTATTAAATAACGTGTGGTAATGTGTCTTTTGAGTTTCTTTAGTTTTAGTTTAAGCAATCGTTCTCGAAAACTTTATTCCAATAGTAAGCGGTAAAGAAGGATCTTTCCTCACACAAAAGAAATGAGATTTACTTTAAATTTAAAAACTTTGATCCTCCTTTTTATGTTATTATAAACAAACAACCAAATTTTAAAATGTTACTTGGGACATAAACTTTAAGTCAACTACATACTATTTACACAAATATTCATACAATTCAAGACATTTATTCCGCCCTTATGAAAATACAGTAAAACCCTTTTAAATGTTGGTCGGTAATGGAATATATTTCTTTGTTATCAGATTTTAATTCCTTGAAAGTGCACTAAAATGTACTTCTTGTTGATAAGCAGCAAAAAATGAATAAATATTTCCTTAAAACGTGAACCAACACATAAAGATTACACATGATTTTAGTTATAAATAATTTTAGTCTGCCTTAAATTTCTTTCTAGATTTACTTGTTATACGAATCAGTACGTGGCTGTCGTTAATTGTTACAGTTCTACGTTTTCGCTTTTCAAAAAACTGTCAACATTATTTGATAATTTCAACTTTATTTCGGCTGTCTGCATCTTTGTCTTTATGTTACTGGCAATTTAAAATTACCAGTTTGAGTTGCGTTTTTTGTGTTGCATGCGAAATTGAGTAAAAATGCGAGGGATGTTATATTTTTTCTATAGCTTTTTATATTTAAAATACTTCTTGTAATGGAATTTTTATTTTTCATAGTCTTCATGACTTTATAAATTATTTACATAAATATTAACTATGGAACAAGGTTCCGCCAAAAGCTGCGCATATGCAATAAAAGCGTTTTGTTGTATTACGGTTTTTTCTTATTATTTTAAATTAAATTTGCTGTGGTCTTTTATTGCATGTTTCTCAATAGTATCCCACTTTATTTAATATGGGCCTTTGATTATTTAATATGGGCCTATGGGACTCACAGACTTTTGTTTTAACAACTGGTCAATTTTATTTTTATCTCGACTAAAATACAATCTTTTTATGTTATTAATTTTAACTAAAAACAAGGCATCGTTTATATTTGAACCAACGACTTTCTTGTCTTTCTAACAGACGATTTAATCATCTCATCTGCTGTTCTAATAGAAAAACGATTTTTCCTGATATTAACCGCGGGTACACGATAAATGTTTTTCTTTTCCAATTGAAAAAAGGGTTTTTTCTACTCAAAGTACTTTTGAAATGTAGCACATTTTATTTTTGTAGATGGAAAATTTTTAGCACAGCTTACAGATTTCTACAACAAATGTTTAAAAATACATTTTTCTAAATTTTAATTTTAAGAAAGTTATAAATGATACGCGGCCGACGTCGTGGGCACTGCACTTGAAACAATTAAAAATTTTGTTATATTTTTTTACTGAAAACAAATAAAACAGTTAATGCTGTGGATTTATAGTGATATCATAACATTTATTTGGCTTCAGCGAGTCTGCGTGATCGTTTTTTTTGAGACTGTGTTCTTCCACGGCATTCGTAGAGAACAAAGAGTGCCGTGGATTCTTTTATAAATTTAAGATTGGGCGTTAGAACAAAACAATCTTTCGCTTATATGATATTTTGTCATGTTATCAGTGTAATTATTTGTTTGTGTCAAAGATTAACTTTCCTGCCTGAAAGGGTTGTGATTACCGATAGATTTTCCAGTCAATTTGTCCCTTTTGAGTTTTGTAAGTGTATTGAGTCCGAGCACTTCAGCTAGATAGGGGGTCCTTCTGTTTTATAAACTAAGGACCTTAATTGGACGATTCGCGAAATTCTGAGAAAATTCAGCCCTAAATTTAAGCTGAAAGCCGATAGGCGCACAGAGTATGCCACCAAATTTCCTTTTCTTATACGTTTTCTTTAATTTTTTTTCTGTTTAATTTATTAAGTCTGATTTCGATTATTAAAAAGATAACGTTACGTTCGCTGCTTAGCATGTGTATTAGTACTTTAAACCTGTTAGCGTACATCATAAGAGATTTTGCCTGATATTTTTTCTTCTCTCCCCTAAAAACGAAATTAAGTTTTTTTAAATTAAAATTTCCTATTTTAACTGGATTGTATTGGATATTTTTTTTAAATAAGCAGTCACTTAAAAATGCCCCTAAAAAAGTAAATATAATGTGTAGTCTCTTACACCAGACCAATGCTTACCCAGAGATTCTTCCATAAATGGAAAAAGCTCTTAAGCTTATTACCATCAGGTTATGCAATTTGTTTTGATGTATGTTCTTCTTGCCAAGAAATTAGTACCATCTTAATCAATTACTGTAATATTTTAAGTCTTAAAACCTTGGAAACAATTTGTATCCCAACTTTTTTTTTTTATTTTAAAAATAGTCTGGCTAAGTAAGATAAAAAATATTTAAGCTTCATTAAAATTCTTTCCGATAACCGAAAATTAACTTAACTATGACTTAAAATTCTAACTTTGGAAGAAATAACTAATATTTGAAATGCAATAGAAATCTATTTTTCAAAGGCAAACAGAATCCCTAAATCTTCACCAAACATCGCAAAATTAGGCTTTTGTCCATAAATCCAAAACTAGGCATGGGACCTTATAACATATGGATCAAAATCGAAATGTCAAGTCGAAAAGGTCTCAGCAAATCCGTTAAATTTTTTCTTATTCTGACCGTACCTTTCAGAAAAGTTGACGAAGTTATATGTTTATCAAGAAATGTTTGCTTTTATGAGGTGCCTTTTCTACTAAAAAATTTTTCAAAATGTGTCATTTTGACAAAATTCAAATTGAAAATATTTAATTTAAAATGTAGAAAAAATGGTTGCATTACAAACTTTTTTAAAGTCTCACAATTTTGTTCGGTAGATATTTGGAAGAAAATCTGGAGGGACATATTTAAAATCTATAAAACATTTTGAAAAAAACTTACCTTAAAGAAACAGAATTTTAAAATTTCGAATGCAATAACCGGATAACCTTGAGTTTTATATTTGGTTATGAAGTGGTTATTTAGGGTTTTAAAACTGTAAAAAATGTGGTAAATAAATTATTAGTTTTCCAAAATTAAAAATTCTCGAGATGACCTATTTGGGGAACCTTTTTTGCTACTCAAACTCAAATACTCCTCTATTACTGCTGATTAACTTCCAAAATGTTTCTAGCCCTCTGTTGAGAAGCCAATTAAAAGCAAATGATAAATGTTTTTATGAGTAAAAAAATTTCCAAGATTTAAAAAAATGCTACGATATGGAAAGAATTAAAATTAATTTAAAGAGAAAAATAGGGAAAAATAGCGTAAATTTACGAAAATGTGCAAAAATAAGCTTTAGAAATATCTCTTTTAAAGTTAAAAAAAATCTTTGTTAATATTTTGCTACCCTCGTATAAACTTACAGGCATTAAAAAGACGTGTGAATAGTTTGAACGCGTTACTGTCTTTTGTCAGTCAGTGTTGGTTGTCATGATGTTAATTACCCAGTGTAACATCCAATCTTTATAACTTTTTACATACTGTTTATTATCATCAATTCTTTGTTTTTATATATATTTATTTCCCGACTTCATTATAAAAATATAGAAACAAAGAACTGTACTGTATTTATGTATGTATGTACGCAGAAGATTATTTTTATGCTATTAAATGTAAAACAACAACATACGAGCAGACACAAAGATTTACACACGACAAAGCAGATTATCTCAAAGGACCTATAAATCCAGTAATTAAAGTCAAAGTCACAAGACATTTCTAGCTTACAATATATTCATAAACGTAAATGCAAACATACATACATACTTCCATGTAAATAACTGTATACATATGTAAGTAACATTAAAGATGTTTGTTGGCTGTTAGTGTATGGGACCTTATTTTCCTTTATGAGTTGTTAGTCTTATCAGCTAATAGCTGTTATGTCGTGCATTTACAGCTACTGTCTGGCTTAAAATCCATTTACATGTAGTATGTGTGTATTTGTATTCCTATGTTGGAGTGTATGTATATTATGACCACCATCCCTGCCACTTGAAATACATACAAATTTTAAGTTTCAACTTGGGTCTTTTTGTGAAATTAAGCAATTTCTTTGTTATCTTTATCTACTTTTTGTTATTGTAAGCTACCAATTTAGGCAATAAACAAGTGTCTTTTTGGCTTTCAAATATTTGGAGGGCATTTTAAGACTCTTAACATTTTAATCATTATCATCTTCATCCTCATCACTTCCAGTATTTAGTTTGATAAACTAAAAATTCAAGCAAATGTTAAAGCTTATATGCAAACTAAGTAAAAAACAGTTTTTTCTTCAAGTAAGAAATCAACGTTGAACTTCTTTATTTAAGGATTTCTTTTTATTTTCAAAAGGAAATTATCTAAAATACCTCATCAAAATGCTATAAATCACCTTTTTGTGGTATTAGGAAACTAAATGTGCTACTAAATATTAAGTACGTTCGCACAATAATTTGTATAAATATTTATTGTAGATATTTAAATGCTACATATGCTATCTGCCTGTTATACTGCAGAACCTAATGCAGAGCTGTCAATCGACCCAGTGTGATACAAAATCGAGTCAATATAAGTAACAAATTTGTGAAAAGCATACAAAATATAGTCCACATTCAATTATTGCAACGTTTCTGTCATTGAAACTTAACTCTAAGAGATCACTATTCTAAAATGTATGCTAAAAAATCTTAATATTGCCCACTTCTCAAGAAATAAAATGGAAACACTACTCAAGAGAAGGACCCAACAAGTAAAGTCACATCCACAAAACTCTCAGAAACAATCTCATATATGTATTTAATTAAAAGTCGTTTATGATATATATCCGACTAAATAATAAAAAAAAGTACACGGTCATTAAAAAACAGTGATAATATTATTACGAAAATACGATCTGGCAACCCTTTTTGATAGTGTGTCTATAGAATAATATGAGTTGGTAGAGATGTGTGCTTGCTGTAAACAAAAAATCGCCAATTTTATAAGTACAAGCCCATCATCGGACATTATTGCATTTAAAAATATAGCAGTAGTTACAAGCCTGAGGCCAGGACAGATTAGGAATAGTTTAGTTTACAAAGCGAAGTAAAAACAAGGGGCTGGCACTGACAACAATATTAGTGCTCTAGTTTCCAAGAACAACTTAAAAGAAGTTATTGCCCTAATACGTCTCTGTTTTCTTTTTCAACTTTAAGCAAAATTGAAAAAAAGTAGGCGAACAGACCTATTAAATAAAAAGCAGGAAAGCGAACGTATATTAACGTTCAAATTGGTAACAATTGTATGCATTTTCACATATCTTGTCAGGTGAGGATTTACATATCCCTTTTAACTTTTAATGGAGCTTACTCGATGACAGTTACATAAAATAAAGAAAATTATGGCCAATAACATTCCAAATTAAATATTGAAATCTTTTGAGAATACTTATTCTGAGAAAAATTTTATTAAGCATAAAATAATATCAGGAAAGAATTTAAAAATTATTATTGTGGATTTTTGCTAACGTAATGTGTTTTGAAATCAAACAAAGCATTTGACCAATAATTGGGTGAACAACTTAAAATTAAAATGACTGCATAAGCGTGCATGAGTGTTAGTGTGAGTAGAAAATAAGCAATTAAGAATTTTAGATATAAGAAACTAAAATCGGAAATAAAGAATCATTATTAAAGTAAAATACAAAGTGAACGTTTGAAAATCATTATAAAGTATCATCTTGTCAGGGTTGGGATTGAAGAAGTTGATAATTATTGACTGTGCCTAGAAGGGAATGAGATGATAGTGCACATTGTGTTCGAATGTCGGGCACTGGTTGGCTTAACACTCAGGAACGAGGAATGAGGAAGCCTTAGATAAATTTAATTTTTTTTAATATATATTTATTTGAAATTAGTCTAACAAACAAAACAATAAGCAAATTTCTTAATTTGATAATAAATGACAATTCATACGAAGTTCTAATAAACTATTGATGTAAAATATTGACAATACAAAGAAATTCTAACTAATGAATATCAAATATTTAGGTTACATATTTACAGTCTAGGGCTTAGTTTTTAAATGGTAAATCTAATATATGATTTTGTTTTAATCTTTTTATTTCGTTGCTGTTATCGAGGAGTGAAATTGCCAAAGGATTGGAGAGATCACTCTGTCTTTGTTAATACCTTTTGCTAGAGTTGCGAGTTTTTTGGGAAACTGATGGAATGTCAAGATCAACAAGTCTGTGCTTATTTGTTACAAACCATGGTGCATTTGTGATTAACCACAAAGTTTTTGATTGGTATCTCTCTAATATATTTCTGTTTGATTTGCTTGTAGTATCCCAGAGCTGTATTCCTTACGTCCAAACAGGTTTCAGAATTTATTTATATATTCTAATTTTGTTGAGCTGGGATTTTGTTAAGTTTATTTTGTTTAGCCTTAATATGTGGTTTCCAGGTAAGGCGTCTATCAATTGTCATACCAAGGTAATACGACGACTTTACGTTATGAAATAATCTATTGATTTTTACTAACATCAGGGCAATTTCCCCTACTTTTTGGAATTTACTATTATGTTCATTTCATTTGAACAAGAAGAGATGCTTCCGCTCTACAGAGACTTGCTGCGATAAGAGTAATATCATCAGCGTAGGTGGCTACTGTAACTTCTGGATTTGTTGACATATCGGCTGTTAATACTGTGGAATACCGGCATTGATTGAAATTATATTTGATCTCTCGTTTTTGATTTTTACATAAATAGATCTACTTGGATAATAGCCTTGGAAAAAAAGGAAATATGGTGCCGGTAATGTTTTCTCAATTTTGTAGATAAGACCTTGATGCCACATCCTATCAATGGTCTGCTGCACGTCAAGACAACCAGCTGAGCATAACTTTTTTTCTCAAGTGAAACATGATTTAACGTTAACAACTCGGTGACACTGCTCTGAAGTTCAGTGTTCATGTAAAAAGCCAAACTGGTGTTCCAGAATTATATTCTCTTTTTCGAGCACCGGTTGCAGTCTTTTTAGAATTTTTTTTTTCAAATACTTTGAAAAATGTTGCCACTAAACTTATTGGTCTGCACGAAGTCAAAATATTATTTGATTTGTTTTGCTTTGGAATCATTATGATCTCGGCACACTTCCATTGGAACGGGAAGTGACTAAGACTAAGTATAGAATTGTAGATTAGAGCTAGGAATATAATGCAATTCCAACTAAGATTTTGGTTACGTAAATGGATAAATGCAATAGCTAAGAATTCTGTGATGAGAAAGAAGGCTGAAAGTTGCCTTTTGACATGCTTAAAGGAAATTAAGACGCTAAAAAAGGGAAGATTTCTAATATTTTCAAGTTACACATATATTTAAGTGAAAAGGAAGTTTTCTAATATTTTCAAGTTACACATATTTTTTAGTGTTTCCAGTGATGATGACAAGTTCTCTCCAGTAGTACAAGTATTCAAAAGCCTCAGAAGCAATTTTCCTTATTTTAAGGAGCAAATTTTAATCCGATTTAAATCACTGTGACATAAAATCACAAACAACTTAATGAGTAAAAGTAAAAGTCTCTAGTTTGAGGTCACTATTTACCAATTGTACTTAATGCCGTTATTTTACACTAACCTCGCAATAACCTTTTTGTGACATTTTAAGTTTAATTAAATATGTTTATTGAATCGATGAAACCAATAATTGTGCTCTTTTTTATCCAACAACAATAAAAAAATTTTTGTACAAATTTATTCCCAGTAATAAACAGACCAAAGGCAAAAGTGAGAAGAAATGTCAACACAAGGCCTTACACATCGCAACAAACGCAAATATACGACAGCTCACATAACAATGACAAGAAAACAAATATTAATCTTTATACTTCAATTTGAGTTTGTTTACGAACAGATTTCAATAATGACAAGTGAAACCAGCTTGCGGCTTTTATTTACCTTAAGATTTCGATATTTGACAAATTGATTCAATCAATAAAGAATAAAATGATGACAAAAAATAATAAAATAATAAAAAGAAAAATAACAACAACAACAACAACAGATGTTTTAGCTAATAAAAATGGAGTGGGAAAAAAATCATTGCTAATGTTTTATAATGACACCTCAGGGTTGATTGTTTTATTTTATTGTCGAAAGCAAAAAGGGATAAAGCGGTAATTGGCAAAGAAAGAAAAATCTGAAATTCTTAACTAAAATAAATATATTTTTTTGTAAAATAGAGCCTATTTAAAAATAAGTGATATTTAATAAAATACTCGGTAAATCATTTTTATAGTAAAATAAACCTTAAAACATAAATTCAAACAAGTATTTGCTTTTAATTAAAATTAAATTAAAATCAAAAAACTTAGTCAGGTCCATAGAAACACATGTAAAAGGTAAAAACTATATTTACTCTGTGCATCCATTTTATTTAATATTTTTACTCAAATTTGAAGCGCTTTTTTTCCTTTGTAATACAATAAATAAATTTAAATAAAAATTCGTTCAGAACTTTCAAAGTAAAAGTTAAATTATTTTGATGAAAAAAACAAGCTGCTTCACTGTGTTATGTTCTGATAACAACAACTTTGTTTTCTAAAACAGAATAAAACACACAGACAGATGTCGATTCTTTTTAAAGTTTTTAATAAATTTTTAGCAAAATGACGGTTCTATTTTGTTAATTATTCCATTAATATTAAATCACATAATTTGGCAACGCACTTAACACCTGCTTTTTGTGAAATAATGCGATCGAGAAATTTGGTTTGCAATAAATTGATCGTTTTATTGGCTGTGTGACATGTGACACCGTCCTGTTAAAACCACATGTCATCAACAATAGGCCGAAATTGAGTTGTTAATATTTCGTGATAGCGTGCTCCCTTGACCGCATTTCCAGCTTTATCTTCGCAAAAAAATGCGCAATTATGCATCCAGAACATATAGCGTACCACACAGTAATACGTAGTGCATGCTTCTCAATAATCGCTCCAGGATTTTTGAGGCCCAAATGCGCCAATTTTGTTTGTTGACATACACTGACAGGTGAAAATGGGCTTCGTCTGAAAAATCGTATACAGAAAAACCAGTAAGTATTGTTAATTATTTAAATGCGATTTTCGAGATAAATAAGTCTAAAAGCTAAATGTCGAAACTATCATGTTGTTGGTGGTCTTTAGGAGGGTGTGAGTCTCCACGCTGTGTAATTGTTGGAAATATAGATTTTTGTTTCTTTATCACACAAGTAAAACATGTTTGTGTTTTTTTAAATATATCGTAACTTTTGTAACGTTAAATTCAATAGAAACGAGATTTTGACGTAAGCCACATAACATATTTGTTTTCTACTCCACGTTTTGCATAACTGCGATAAAGCTAAAAATACAGAAAGTTACTCACGATACACAGCCTCTTATTCTATCAATGATTTCTAGTTTTCCTAACCTGTTTAGTCCGGTAAATTTTGGAATGCTAATTAATTAATTCGACAGAAAGTTGGCATATTTCTTGGTGATAAAAATTTACCTTCTTTAAGTCTGAACTTATAACTAAATAAATAACTTTTCTTGCAATTGATAATTAATTTAGATAATTAATTTAATACATTTATTAGTATGTGAGTTTATTTATTAGTGTTAGATATAATCCGAGCTGATGAGGGGATATTTAGAATCTTGTCTAGCATGTTTATTAATATTTTTTCAAATACCTTTGACATGTTGAGAAAAATTAATTGGTAAATATGCATAAGTGTAACTCTGAGTGATCTTCCTCTAACTTAAATATTCCGGCAACTAATGAAATATTTCATATGGTAGAATAGTATTCAAGTCGTAGAACAGCATTTTAACTAAAAGAATAATTTTTATAGTGGACTCAGGGCAAAGTTGTTTGTACATAAATGTTTTATGCCTTCATGGGATCTTGCAATCGTTATGAAGTGTTACCTTATGTAAATATTTGCTTTATTTCCGAAGTTTTTTACGGTCTTATGAGATTAATTTTTTTTTAGCTAGGAAAAGATTAAGAAAAAAAACATATTATTTAGTTGTTTTAGTCTATTAGCGCAGGTATGTTTTCTTAAAAAGTTTTTTCCTCAATAATCTTTGATCCATATTAAGCATGGGTACATGTTAGCGTACAACGGATCACGAATGATATTCCTGATCTTGTTGATTTTTTTATTCCAAGACCCTCCTTCACAAGGAGGAGACCTGATGGACCTGATGGAGAGGTACTCTCGGGTATGGTTCCAAGAGAGTGGCGAGAGTTTAAGGTGGAGTTTATATAGAGGAATTCGGGATTAGAATGATTTTTAGACTCCCAAATGACTGTAGTGTTTTACAGCCAGAAATATCTGCTATCAGAAGGGCGGCGTGCCTGGTACCATAGTATATCCAACAGGGATATCTTTTTCTGTACCAATAGTAAAGCCGGACATTATACCCTTAAAGGTGTGTTTACCACTGCTGAATGCCCGGCATCCCTTAGCGGGATGGTGGATTCTTCAACAGTCACCCTGAAATGGATAACGGGACATGGGAAAGGGTGCCATTGACACCTTCTATGGCATACCCCTCTCTACTTGCGGATGGCGTATTGACTCTGCTTTATACAATCTGGCTGAGATCAGATGGTCTTACTTCGGTTGGAGTTAATTCGGTCAGCGATACTATAAGAGCTTATCGGGTATATCAACACTAAGACCAGGTAGTATCAGTTCCTTCTTGAGATACAGTTAGTAAATCAAAGGCCCACAATCGAACATTGTGACACAAAAAGTGGAATAAGCGCACTCTTTTGCCAATGGTCCTAACCGGAGGATTCTTCTCTGCATTTTTTATGCCTATACTTCTTTCTTTCTCTTTTGCTGTTTGCTCGGCCTCTCTTTCTTCTGCGTTCATATTTTCTTTTCTCTCTATATTTCTTCTTTCAGCAGTAAAACAAAGGGACCAATTAATGAACCCAAGTGGACTGTGGCAACACAGCTGCCTGCCTAATCCCACCTTATTAGAATTGTATGTGTTTATCACAGTCATGCGATTTTGAATGCGTTTATTTTTTTACATGTAGTTTGATATTCGAGCTAATGGCGAAAAATTTTTTATATATAAAGTTTGACAGTTAGGGTACCGGCGAAAATCAATGAACTCGCAATCGCTACCACCTTATAATTGATTCGCCTTGCCTACAATAATGTAAGCTAAATTATAGCCACACATGCTTACTAAGAAAATTAGAATAGAAATAAAAAATTAAGTTTTCTTGTTAAGAGTTTAATTTTGTATTTTGTATTAAGAAATTTGAAGAGTGTCAGTAATAGTCTTTAATTCAAATCAAGCAAACCACAAAGAAGCACAAAAGTGTATGTTTATAAATTTAAATTTTTGAATATTATTTTAAAGTGATAGAGAATTTTAAGGTTGAAAAGAAACAAAGTTTTTAAATATTTTCCTTAAGAAATCTACTAATTTTACTTGTCTTTAAGCTGTAATAGAAATTAGAAACCCTTTAAGGCATCAGTTTTTGGGTTAATTTTGCATAAAAATGTAGGAAACTTTACGAAAGTAATTAAACAATATTTTTTTATATATTTCTTTAGCTTTCGAATTTCCGCCATTTTTGATAAGACTCATCTGTTGCGTTTATGATTGGTGCGATAAAAGGCTGCCTGTGACACAGACAAACAGACTTTTGGCGCTTAAGTTGGCTAAGAACTTTCAGAAAAAAAGTTCTTTAAGAGTGACTTTGAAAATAAACTTTTGTTTTAAATAAAAAAGAGAAACTTTATAAGAAAATAAAGAAAAAAGGAATATTTTGAAGTTTATCTGTTTGTTTTTTACAGTGAGTATGTGTGTGTGTGTATTATTATTTGGTTTCCAACATGGTCGGCAGACTTTTAATAGTTTTAATTTTTGTTTGTATGAAAAATTAATATAAAAAAAGAAACTGGCCTAAACTAAGTAAAAACAAAAATCAATAATTTCATGTGTTTAAAGCTTTTTAAAGCATTTTGTTTAAAAATAATTTGAAATTTTAATTTAAATTAAAATTTAATCAGTTTAATTCTAATCGCATGATACTTTACAAAATAGTTTTATCAACAAAGTTTGAAAATTTATTATAACAAAAACTAAATGAATGAGAGAGAAAAAGAGAAGGACAATGTTGAAAAAAAAGTTACGTAACCATTTCTAATTGTCATGGTTTGCCGCAATGCATAAATCCAGTGACAGATACCCGTACTAAACGTGAGGTTATGTTTTGGGTTACTCACCTTAACGAGTTGTGCCAAACAGTTATTTTTGCATAACAGTAAAAGCAGACACGGATAACTCTATGTTATTGCTATTTAAATATATAAAGCACAAATCGTCTTTGTTTGTATATTTGTTCGTTTGTTTATCGGAAGGCTGTAGCTTTCTATAACAGTGGAACGATCTTACGGCAATTTCTGAGATATGCGGTTAATTGGATTGCATTAATGGGCGTGGTTAGGAATAGTAACCATGGTACCGTGGTACGTGAATAATTATTATCGGTATCTAGAGAACTACAATTGCTATAGTCTTAAAATTTTACACACCTAACACAGATATTACTTTTTATAGTTTGGTGAGTTAATGGCAAAATTGGAATAGTGGGCGTGAAAGCTCCTACACAAAGTAAAAAATTAGTATCATTATAGGAAGAGTGTTAAGATTTATGTTATGGCGAATAATCAGTTAAAAAAGCTGGCTGGATTGCCAGAGTGGATGTGCTAAGTATTTTCCCATTAACGTACTGAAGCGCATCGGAAATTGCTAGTTCGTCTAATAATTTAACAAATTTCATTATAATAATAATAATTTATGCTATTTATTTGTCGCTGTTGTGCATTTCAAGTACAATTATTTCATTAATATAAAGAAATTATCAATTAGAAATCTTACCCAATTTTAAGCTGAAAAAGTAATACATAAAATTAATAAACTATGTTTTAGGTCTGCAAAATATCGATACCTCTTTTCCTATCTGGATTAATTGTTAAGTTTAAGAATTCTAGGAATTTTTTTTTGTGAATATAGCCATGTCCTCTATCTTTATTCTGAGAATTATATTCTTGGTTTGATGCTTTGGGGATCAATTTAACTAACACAAAATATCCATCTCTCTAGTAAAATCTTTAGAAAAATTAAGAAGAGTATAACTAAAAAATTCTTGTTCTTTCCCATTAAAATTTTTTTTTTAAATTAAATAAAGGCTTCCTGATGATCTGGCTTAGAACGAAGTTTCTTCCCAATCAAATAAATTGCCTGTTCATTATTAAATTATTGCTTTTAATAATGTTAAATAATTTTATAAGTAACTGAATGAAATGTTGGCATAACTCTAGATTTTATACTTAACAAATTATGTGATAAATTGTTACGATTTCTCCTTATAAAGTGGGAATATCAGCACATTTATTTTATTTTACTCTTCTGCGTCGCTTTATTAATTTTCAATTTCTCTTCTATTTCTTACTTTGCATTCCTAACAATTTTTGTTCTCAAGGTCTAAATATTTATTATATATCCTTTAAAAATTAAGCAACCAACTGCATTAGATCACTGTGTTAATCCAGAGAGACTGGAACTACTCGATGTCTTGTTTAGCTCGCTTGGACCCTTAAATCGCGCAGCCATGTTCCCAGTAAGGACTGACGACGTGATGTCATTACCAGGCATTTTTAGATGCGTTTTCATCACACTGTTGTTATTTTGTTATTTCTTCGATAACAAGGGCTCCTTGTTGTTTTAATACTACACATTCCTTGATTTACCCATGTACCGCGGCTACAAAAAAATTACTTTTTTCTTCTTACTATACAAGTTCCTTTTACGTTCTTGGCTACTGTTACTTCTACTGCTCTAACACATAGGCGCTTTAACAACGTATTTATCGCAGCTAAAAATATTTTCTTACTTCTCTAATCTAGACTTTTGGATGTTTGTAATAGTGTTTTTTTGATTATTTGAAAAGAAGTAATCAAACAACAATTATTTTTTTTAAATATATTTTGATGCCGCCGATAGGAGTTGAACTCATGGTTTTCCGTTTTTACCAAACACTTGGACACTACTACTAACACAACCTTCGAAATTGTTTAACATGCGTTACCTTACTTTTCTTTTTTTCTATTCAGAAACTACAAAATTTTTTATGGTTAAAGAACAAGGGATGCCAATCTTATTTTCGTAACAATACACATTCTCGTTTAATTGGTCATGTCCGGCGCCTCAATTCCTTTAGTTTTGGTTGTTATTTACATTTACAATTAAAAGCTGATGATCATTTTTTATTTCTCTATTAACCATTTAGACAAAAAATAAAAAGTATTTACTGCTTACACTTTAAATAATTCTTTCACTTATTCCAGGTGCTTAGTTAGACGCTCTGAAAATATTAGAAAAGTTCGACTGATCCAAGTCGCTATAAAAATAAAACTCAACCTTTTCCGTCTCTGTTATCCAGCATACGTGAAACTTACCTGTGCATATAGAAATTTAGATTACACTATTTTCTATTTTACTATTGTAACGAGTTGTGCTATTAAATTTTAAAAAAGGTCTGTGGTTTTAATTCATGCTACGTTTCACTTTGGCGCTTGTTATTCACTTCGTATTTTCAGTTTTTACTTTATTTTTATAATACTTTAGTTTGAAGTCATTCATTGCCAGCTTAGATGTACATACATAAATACATGCATACATAAATACATACATACATCTGCATACATATATACTAGATAAAACGCAACAATTTCCATTTTATTTAAAAAAATTAGAATTTAGATTTAGTTTCCATTTTCCTTGTCGTATTTTCAACTGATGCATTGTATGTGCAAATGTAAAAGTGTTTGTATTAGGATTATTGCAGTATGTAACAACAGATAAAATGTGTTGAAGAGAAATTGTTAAATTAGTATTTCGTTATTTTAAAAGAATTAAGGTAAATTTATTATGAGTGGATGATATCGTTTCTCATCACTTAAAGCTCAAGAATATTTTTTTTTATTACAGTAAAAAACTTTTAATAACATCCGCAAATATATTGCGATATACATACATATAGGAGATTAATGATAAAGAAAGCAAGACAGAGAGGGAGAGATAGAAACAAATATTAGGAGGAATAGTAATAAATAGGTTCATCACTGCTAAACAAAAGACATCAAAAATGTACTAAGTCCTTGACCAAAGGTATACAACGCTAATATTTTATTAAAATCGTGTTGGAAGTTTCTGAATTTACCATTTATGAGTACAAAGACATGTGATTTTTATACAAAAATTGCTCCATTTTTCCATATGGATCAAATTTGATCAAAATCACATTAAAATGCATTTTTTCCGCTTTTATTTCGTAAAAACTTGTTTTAAAAACAGCTATAGCCCACTGCACTTTCTGAATAAGGATTTACCTATAATTCGAATTACATTGATGCCCATTTTGCCCCCTTTTATTTTCACCAAAATCGGTTGAGATGTAAATAATTGCCAGTTTTTCTCCACTCTGTTGCATCGTCCATAAAGGAATAAACCAACAACTAAACTTATAAAGAGGCTTAAAATATTGTTACGGAGACATAAAGTTTGGCAAAACTATATTATCCGCTTCGGTGTAGTAAGCAGACCTGAGTAAATTGTTATTTGTACTATTAACAAGGCGTGTTAGGTATAAACAGAATAAAAGAAAAGTAAACTAACGCAAGTTGATCAATGGCGTTGGCTGTGTAAGATCTGCTTGTTTGTTAAATAAAAGATAATGATCATGAGTTCAAGCCCCAACAGATACTGGTGTGAAAAAGAAAATAATTGTTGTTGAGAAGCCGCGGAAGATGAGTTGTTTAAGCAGTGAATGAAGCAATAATTGTATAACCACAGTAGATGATGAGTTCATGAAGACTGTTGGTATTATAACAAGCAAATCGTGGTGCTGTCACTTTAGAGACTTTGGAAATTATATAAAAAAATGATTGAGAACTTCATGTATTATTTTGCATTAAAAAGTATTAAATATAACATGACTAGTAGCAGTTGTAAAAAATTTTCCAGGATTTAAAATTGAGGACCCTTAATCTAAATCATTCTAATTTCTTAATTCTTAAGAGACTGAAGAGGCCAGAATGTTATAAACAACTAAGGATTGATAACGTTAAAGTTCAAATACTAGAAACCAGCTCTTATCGGTACAGAGGTGTGCGATATTATAACACACATAACACTTTTAAATCTCAATTATAGAAGAAAGAAAGTAGATTAAAGTAAAGTATTAAGTTGATTGGATTTGAACCGCCAGTAAATATTTTACTGTTGTCATACCTTTCGATGAAGACCATCGTCACTGGCTGTTTGTTTGGTACGTTTGGCGAGAGCTTTCGATGTAAGAATATCATTTTAAGCCACGTTTTTGTTAGTACTTGAAAATTAGGTTCTCAACTTGAAAGCAAACAGCGAATGACGACGGTCTTTACCGAAAGGTATGATACAATAATAAAGTAAAAACTCGCGCTTGGTTTGTAGGATATTACGTTGCAACTTCAAAAGATTTACGTTGAAATTATCATAATTGAAAACTTTTAATGAGTTCATTTTGTATCGTTATGCTTTAATACTTTTTTGATACTTAATTGATGAGTTAATAAGACATAACAAAACAGTTTTATTATAATTTTCCTTGTTTCTTTAAGAAAATATGATTTAATTAAATTAAGATTTTTGGCAGTGGCTGTCAGTGACCGACGGAAAAGTTTTGATTCTACATGTAGTCAGTCGTACATTCATGCACGTACATTTTTTGTTGCTTCATTTTCTGCTGGTCCTATTTTGTATTTTATGAAACGGCAAGTGGAAAAATTATTTTGTAAAAGCAGCAACAGCAACAACACTATAACATAAAAAACAACAAAAAAAAACCAACAAATAAATATCGATTTACTAACATCACAACAGCAAAAGCAATAACTACAACAACGGTTATACTCATAATGCCACAACCACATATACATACCTTCTCCTACAGAAGTAATGTTTTGGTTTGAGGTTTGGTTACGAATGTACATTCGTCGGCCGTTCTCTTAACAGAGGATGCATGCGTGTCTTTAGTATATGGGTGGAGTTTTCCAATGGCCAAAAGCAATATTTTTAGTTGTTGTATCATATTGTATGTACTTCATATATGTATGTTATGTACTCACAAGTGTATAGTATATGGTGAACCAGAAACACATATCAGTACGAATACTAACACACACTTACATATAAATACCGATACATAAGTACATTTAGACATGTAAACTCTAAGGACGATGTTAAAAACAAGACCATACAAACGCGTCCAATCAGAATTGAAAAAAATAAAATCCTATACATCGAAAGACAGACAGTAAGACAGTCTTACTGAGTGAGCAGCAAAAGAATACAGCGAACAGTATAAAATACAAATAAATAATAACAAATCATACATACAACTACTGAAACGTATACATACGTAAGCAGATAGACATTTAGGAGAGAGTAAGTGACAAAAATATCATCACGACAATGACAATATAAAAGGAAACAAATTCCTTTTTTTTTCTTACTTCTTCTCTTGTATTTTGTATAATTTTTCTTTCTGGGAAAATCATGGACACAAAAAAAATATTTACATGAGCAAAAATTTACACATACTCGTACTCACACTTTTTTGTAGGGACTAAATGGAATTTTTGAAAAAAATACTGCCAAAAATATTTGTAAGAGAGATCAAATGTTGAAAAAATATTATCTAAGCATCTGTAGGTGTAGGTGTGTGCATTTGCAAAAAATTTTATTGAAGTATGTATAGGTGTAGAATACATGTACATCTGTAATACTCATTCAAGAAGTAAGTACTATAGTGATAAGAAAAAGTGTTCAAACCGTGACTGATTTTATTCTTAAAAAAATTAGTTTTATCAAACATTCTAAAGACAGACCAGAATATTTTCTTTTTTTTATCTATATGTTTTTTTTTTTTAAAGTCAGGCTTTTTTGTAAAACTCTCTTTGATTTTAAAATATTAAGACATAATAAGGAATGCAAATGCAATTTGTACAGGCTCTCTTCAAGTAAAATTAATCAATTTGGCCAAATAAATCGAGAAAATTACATATATTTTTAAAAATCATAAACTAACAGCAAATACGAAGAATTGAAAAGTCGAAATATATTAAAAATGAAAGAGTGCTACGGTATTTATTATCTTTAAAAATAGTTCTTTGACGTTTTATGTAAAGGATTTTTCAATAAAAAGTTTATTTTTTAACTGTGGCAACAACAACATGATAGTTTTTGATATTTAGTTTATTGACGTAATCTTAGTAGATGCATTGGCAATAATTGCAATGAATTCAATTTCGCTCGAACATCTAATTAAAATAATTCAAATCCTCTGGAAAAAGTCATTCATTTCCGTCGGTTTCTCTGGAAAAATCATGTTTTCAGACGAAGCTTGTCTGGGTATGTAAACCCGAAAAATTGCCGCATTTAGACTTCTGAAAATCCTAGAGTGTTTATTGAGAAGACGTGCCACTGTGTTTTCTTTGTGGTCTTGAGCTGAGATTGGGCCTTTATTTTTCAAAGATAAGGCTGGAAATTCGATAACGTGATCAAAGTGTTAAAAAAATTTTATAGAATAATCGACATCTGTCCGCGTGGTCATGGTGGAAACTTGCCAGATATCATTTTTCATTCATAACTGCCGTACTTTTCTCTTCGTGATACTATAACAAATTTTAATCATCTTTATCTAAATATTTTTCTTTATGTTGTTTAAGAATACAGAGTTCTTATTAAAAACCATTATATCGTTGAATTAATGGAAAAATTCTCACTTTTATTAAAGAATCTATGTCAAATATTTGGTTTTTAGTTTCACTTGTACAATTAAAATATAAAAAAAAAAATAATGTGTATTTTGTGGAAGTTTTAAATTGTTGATAGTTATTAGGAATTTTTTCGTATATTTTTGGTTTTTAAAACATACAATTTTTAATGCAAGTAAAAATAAAAAAAAAAAATTTTATAGTAAAGTTTTTAATGGAAATAAATATTTTGGAGGAATCTCATCTTTTAGATGAATTCCAATTAATTACTAATTTAGAAATTTTTTTGTTTATTTTTGAGTTTTAAATGAAATTTCTATTTTTTATTTATTTTTTATATTTTTGGTGAAATGTTGGTGACAATGTTATATTTTGGTGTAGTTAAAATGTTTTAGTGATATTCTAGTTACCTGGTATTTTATATGTATATATTTTTAAATTTATGTTTTTATTAAAACAAAGAAAAAATAAAAGTAAAATATGAAAAACGTAAGAAAAAAAGGACCTCAACAACACCGATGTTGGTAATTTTCTCAAGTGCACCTCTTTCGAAACTATATCTGAGATAATAGCGGTCTTAAATTTTCTGTAGCTTATCTGGGGACATCAAAAGACTGATTTCAAGACGATTACGGTAGGAAACGGATATTGTAGAAATGATAAATGAAATGGCAAACGTATCTATACCACTTTCTCCTGCATAGAAGGGTATAAATCAAAAAAGATTTGACACTAATAATAAAATTTACTTTTACCTTTTTTGTATTCTTTGAATTTAATATTACATTAATTTTTAATTATTTTTTATATATGTATGTATGTATGCATGTGATAAATTGTAAAGAGAATAGTTAAAGTTAGATAGAATTACTTATTTATATATTTAAATTTTCTTTTTATTTAGTTTTACAACATTCGTTTTTTAAGAATTCGTTTACACGCGCTATCAAGATACACAATTATTAAGATATGATAGCGAACTTACGCACAACTGAAAATATTTATTTAATTTTGAAATGTCCTTTTCGTTAAGCTTTAATTCAAGTGTTCGGTTTTCTTAACAATTTCTTTTTCAGATTTAATTGGATAAAAATGCTTTCCATGGACAAAAATCGTCGTTTTGGAGTAATAAATTAGCAAATCATAAATCAGTAATACATCATTAAAGCAGCAACTTCGGCAAGAGTGATGCCTTAATTTACTTTTACTTTTATTTTTACATATTATAATATTATAATCTTTTGTTAAAAATTATAACATAAGAAAATACGTCTCAAGATCACGTATTTTTTCGAGCCACCCTATCGTGTTTTATGTGTTTAATCTTATCATGACATTACAGAAGACACACACTTCATGCAAATTTTTAATGCTTTCCCTAAAGAAGTTTAAAAATTCAGACCGTATACATGAATTAATTTCGGATATTCTTTATTTTTCAATGCCATTTTTGATATTCGTGTTTTAAGGGGATGTAGTTGCAAAAACTGTATAAATTTCTTGTGTCATAAGACACAACTTCAAGCTTCAGTTCCATTTTTGAAAGTTAAATTCAATAACTTTTCTTGTAAGCGAAATATATAAAAGAATGATTCGCGATTAAAAATCATCCATTAATCACTTTACAATGTTGAAAAATCAGTAAAATATTAAATATTTAAATTCACAAAGTATGAAAAAGGAACGTGGGGATTTAAAAAAAAACAGCTACATTTTTTTATAGCGAAAGTTACATATTTCCTAAAGTTTGGGGGATATTCGACTGTTAAAATTAGACTTGTGCCATATAGTTCAATTTAGTGATCGCTCTTTTTAGTTCAAAGTTTGAAAATGAACTAGTTCAAAATTTAGTTGAAAGGCTCTCTTTAGTTCAAAATCTCCTTTAGTTCAACTTTCAACTTCTAGTTCAAACGCTTTCTTTAGTTCAAAAGCTCCTTAAGTTCAAATGTTCTTAAAGCATAATGGCAACAATACTGTAGCATTGCCGTAACGAATGTTAAATAAAATGCGTGGCAGCACTAATATCATGTCGGAAATAGTCAACAAGAAAACAAAGACATGGATTCTAGTTTATCTTGTCTGGTAGTTCAAATACTAAGTATAGTTCAAAAATGAACTAGGTGTACTTAAAAGTACGAACTAGTTCACTTAGTTCAATTGATGGAATCGTTTAAATAAACTAGTTCGTTTATGAACTACACAAGTCTAGTTAAAATTATAATTTTTATTTATTTCTGGCCTTTAAATAGTAAAAACAAATTTTAAAGCATTTTAATAAGAGTCCGCATTACATTTAGTTTTTATGGAAAATATTAAGCCGTCTACACAATTTATGATGGCCCTTTGCAAGACGTTAAATACAATAAAAATTCTAAAAAAAAATTATATTTGGGGTTTTGGGAAATCATTTCTATTAAATTTTATTGTTTCAAGATATAATAGCCTATGATAATTATATACTTTATAATACTACAAATGTTATTCGTGCCAAATCTCTTCAAAATGTCTATTTTCTAAAGAACTTTTTAGAAGAAATGCAAAAAACATCAGCTTTCCATTCCAATTCAACTTCACATTTCCTTAAATAGAAAAAAACTGTTTAGAAAATGACTTGTTATGAAATGTTTATTTAAATCGTAGTTCTTATGAGCTATTTTTATTTCTATTTTTTTTGGCGAACCTGACATTTTAGGTTAATTTTATTACTTATTATTTTAAAATTTAGCGTAGATACGAGTAATGTTTTAAAAAAATCAGCAAAGCGCTTAAAAAACATTTCTTAGAAGTAAGATTTTTGATGTTATTAGTGGAAGTGCATAATTCATTAAAGAAATCGTAAAAATTTTCTTTTAGAATTAAAAATTTTTGATTTTAACGTTTTCAAAAAAGATTTTTTCATTCAACTAAAATCAATAAAATAGGAATAGAAAATTTTGTACTGTTTACGTATTCGTCATTAAAAAGTCTTTGGATGAATTCGACGACTGAAACTACGAGGGCTGCTATATATATTTCTGGCCTGGCAACACTGAGTGCTGCCAAGTGCAATCTGACATTTCCATTGGAAAGTTTGTTATTTTTAAGCATATTCGTACTCAAAACGTTTTGACGTACGACCATTATTATTGTTGTTTACAGTGACTTGAAAAAATTAATATAGAAAAAAAATGGAATTAACTCGTGAACATTTTCGTGCCATTATTTTTCACAACTTTCGACGTGGATTATCACGATAAGAGTGCATTGATGAACTTAAATCTTTGTATGGCGATGAAGCACCATCCTATAGCACTGTGAAAAATTGGTCTAATGAATTTAATCGTGGCCGAAGCTCGCTCAAAGACGAATTCCGTGAAGGTCGTCAAAAAACGGCTGTTGTGCCAGAGAACATTGATGACGTGCGTGAACTCATAATGCAAGATCGACATGCGACATACCGAGAGATAGAGACATTCATGGACATTTCTTCCACCAGCATACATTCGATACTGCATGAACACCTGGCCGTAAAAAAGGTTTGTTCTCGTTGGATCCCGCACAATTTGAAAGTCGCTCAAAAAAAGGCTCGTGTCGATTGGTGCAAAGAAATGTTGCAAAAATACGATTGCGGTGCTTCAAAAGACGTTTTTAAAATCGTCACAGGTGACGAATCATGGATCTTTGCGTATGAGCCCGAAACGAAACAACAATCGACCGTGTGGGTCTTCAAAGACGAGCAAAATCCAACGAAAGATTTTTGTGGAAGAAGCACTTCGAAGCAAATGTTCGCCTGTTTCTTCGGCAAAACTGGTCATGTGGCAACTGTTCCGCTTGAGCAACGTAGGACGGTCACTTCTGAGTGGTACACTACAATTTGTTTGCCTGAAGTCATCGGAGAAATTCGAAAAACCAACAAGATAAGACGAATCATTGTTCACCATGTCAATGCGAGCTCTAACACATCGGCTCAAACCAGAGCGTTTTTGACCGGCCAAAACATCGAATTCATGGGTCATCCGC
This sequence comes from Cistogaster globosa, assembly GCA_937654795.1. NCBI lineage: Eukaryota > Metazoa > Arthropoda > Insecta > Diptera > Tachinidae > Cistogaster > Cistogaster globosa. Next base: position 64,267,821 of record OW569406.1, read on the forward strand.
CGTACAGCCCTGACTTGGCACCTAATGACTTCTTCTTGTTTCCGCGCATCAAGAAAAAACTGCGTGGTCAACGATTTTCGTCGCCAGAAGAAGCTGTTGAAGTGTTCGAAAACCATGTTTTAGAGGTGTCTCAATCGGAGTGGAAAAAGTGCTTCGACAAATGGTTTGAGCGCATGCAAAAGTGTATAAATCATGCTGGCGAATACTTTGAAAAACAATAAAACCATTTTTGATTCTAAATATTCGCATTTTCACTATTAGGCCAGAAATATATAGAGCAGCCCTCGTAAATTAGGACAACAAAAAAATTTTTGAATTAATATTAATATAGATTTTTGTTCGATTTGAAAAGTAAATACATTTGCTTTAAATAAGGTTAAAAGTAAAAAAGAATTAAAAAAAACGGCCACCCTGCATCAAAATATGTGTAGCTCGCCTACTTACATAAAAATAGCAAAAAAATTATCGAAGAATTCATTATTTATGACGAATTTCGGTCGATAAACTTATTGGTTGGATTTAATACACAGAATAAAAATTCCTTGTTTGCCTTTAATTTGCTAATCTTATTAAACTTCGATGGAAGCCAATTCTGCAGAATAATATTAATAAAAATTATAATACTATTTACTTGGAAATACCCATTATTACTTGGTTTCAGGAACCTGATTCACTTTAAAGACTTAACGCTGATTTAATCTTTTTTTTAATAATAAAATAATGGGACAAAGGGCAGCGGGACGTCCATTTATGGTGTACTTAAAATATTAAACCGGGTGTTTTGAACGCCTATATTTAACTGACGTAAATTATTTATTCCATTAACTAAATTTTGGCTAAAGGTTTTCATTTATAAACTTTACACAGCTGCTCTCCGTTTGACGATACAGAGATTAACTAAAGCACATAGGAATTTCTAAAAACTTTGCTTTGGGATTTTATAACATTTGAAATTTTGTAAAAAAATTCATTAAAATCATCATCTTCATATTCGTATCCTCTTAAAACTGGTAAAAATTGTAGGTAGGTCAACTATGCATGACTCATATACAATTCACACTCGGTTTTAAAGACTCGAAAAACCCACAAAAATTTGTATGACGTAATTAAGGAATCTTTTGTTCCTGAAGGAACAACTCTAAACTTAAGCTCGACTACTCCTCTGCTACGGTGGCATTAGGAAATTATTTTCAAGCGGCTTAGATGCTTCATTTGTGCTTCAATATGGAGTATTATGTCCTTCTATAGCTTTGTTCTGCATTAGAGTTTGTTAGACAAAATAAATATTCCCGTCTCTGGGAGGTAAAAAAATTTTAGAATTTAAAACATTAAAACGAAATTTTTACGACGTAATAAAGCAAATGTATATTTTTTATTTAACTTAATCTTAATGCAGTGTTGTTGAGTTTAGTTTCTTCAAAGTCCTCAAGCTCAAATATATTTTAATTCTTAAACTTCGTATCAATTTTTTTCTTCATTGTTTTATTGTATGCAATTTTAGTCACGCAATTAAAACTTCACATCAGTATAACTCAGGCAAGTGTGGTCGTCAAAAATTAAACTAAAAACTTAACAAGACCTCAAAAGCTTTTCAAAATGGATTTGCAATTAAATTTTATTTAAAACTTGCATTCAACATTGTCACAAATAAAAATTTTAACAATCACTTATGTAAATTATTTAAGTTTGCAATTAATTTTTTTAAAAAATTTAAAATTCTATAGTCCCACAAATTTTGAGATGTAACTCTCCTACTGGTGGCTTAGCGTAAGGGATGCCTATAATCGCTCTTTTATGACGTCGTAAATGGGTCAATAAATGACGACCTACTAAAACTCCGCCAAGTGGGAGCTGAAATGCGTGCTTCACAGATATTTGGACGTTAATCGTCGAGAAAATAAAAAATTTTAAAACGTTTAAATACCCTCTCAAATATGTGTTTAACATCTTGCGTGAACGTACTTAGAATTCAGACTGAGGCTTGTAACAAGACGTTGTCGCTGTTTAATATTAACTTTTTGAGAAATCTTGACTAAAGCCGTTGCCTGCATTCGATTGTTAAGTTTTTTTTTTTGTTTTCTCTGGTTTACAAAGTGCAGGTATGTGACAAAAGTTGTACTCACATTTTTGTTTGTCTGAGTTGTTAAATTTTGAGCTTTAAAGAAAAAACGAAGTAGTTTGCTTCAATATTAGACACTAAAATTTTTGCTGCTATTTTTTGATAAATATTTTTAACCAAAATTATTAACTAAAGCTTTTGAAATGATTAAAATGAGTAATTGGAATAGGCTTCTCACTGTTTTGTTTATTAAATTAAGCATTTAAATTTGGTAAATATTTATTTATCACTAACTTGATCTAGTTGCTGCTGTTATAAAAATTAACTAATTATAAATTTTTAAAAAATAAATAACAACAAATGCTATATTCGGCTGTGCCGAATCTTATGAACTTTTTCAAATATAAAAAACAATATTTTTGTCAAATGTTTTAATTAATAAATTTATTGAGAAAAAAAAATGAAAAAATTTTTGAACTTATTTTTAAAGAAAAAGGAATGTCCATCTTTTTTATTTGTGTACGAAATAAATAACATCTATTTAACCAACTGATTTCATAAATAAACATAATCGATCAATATTAATTTGATTGTACAAAGTTCAAACACAACCTGAAGCCTGTTTGCTTCATTAATCCTCACACATATGCATTTGTTCTTGCTTTCTTTTAAGTGTCAAGAAATTTTTTTCCTTACAGCCTGTAAACTTTTAAAACTGCTTCCTTAAAATAACCGCAAGCAAATAAATCTCCATAGTAGCAAGGAAACAATTTATGTGTTCTATAGAAATATCGATTCAACAAATTTATATAACAGTCAGTTAAAAATTTCGATTGAAGAAGACGTAATCGGCAAAATGAAATTGTTTTTTAAAAAATGTTTAAGAAAAAAATCGCAGGAAATGAAACCCGGGGCCATATTGGATGCGGTCATTTCGCAGTCCTCACCCATGGCTAATAAATGTTTGCTATACAAATTGGCAGATTATAAAAGAGGTATAAGAATTCAACAAAAAATCACTAAAATAAATAATTAAGTGTGATTTTAACTCGGTAAAAGGTGGTGATTTGATTGATGCCATTAATACTGGAGGTTTAGTTGCCGTGGAACAATTGCTACGCGAACAATTTGGTGTGTTTATGTATAATGATGGCAAAGGTCAGATTATTAATCGTGCTGAATTCTTACGCTGGAAATATCGTGACCACACTGAGGTTACCATACCCATAGAAGCCTCCTTATCCATACATGATCCCTTGGGCAAATGGAAAGACCATAACGCCTGTTGGCAAATGCAATATCGTGGCGCTTTAGGTGAAAGTCTATTACATGTTCTGATTATATGTGATTCGAAAATACACACAAAACTGGCTCGTGTATTGCTGAGAGTATTTCCACGCCTCGCCTTGGACGTTATGGAGGGTGAGGAGTATTTGGGTGCAAGTGCTTTGCATTTGGCTATTGCTTACAGCAATAATGAGTTGGTGGCTGATTTAATTGAAGCAGGTGCTGATATTAATCAAAGAGCTATTGGAAGTTTTTTCTTGCCACGTGACCAGCAGAGAACAAATCCTGCAAAGAATACAGATTATGAAGGTTTGGCCTACTTGGGAGAATATCCACTCTCCTGGGCAGCCTGTTGTGCTAACGAGAGTGTTTATAATTTACTAATAGACCAGGGTGCTGATCCCGATGCCCAGGACTCTTTTGGTAATATGATTTTACACATGGTGGTTGTATGCGATAAGTTGGTAGGTACACTTTTAATGATGTTAAAATGTAAAAGTATGAATTTTTATGGAAATATTTCTATGTTGAAGGATATGTTTGGCTATGCTTTACGACATCCCAAGACTCCGGCAAAAAATGGTATAGCTAATGATTCTGGATTAACACCTTTAACCTTGGCGTGTAAACTGGGTAGAGCGGAAGTTTTTCGTGAGATGTTGGAACTTTCGGCCAGAGAATTTTGGCGTTATAGTAATATCACCTGTTCGGGTTATCCTTTAAATGCTTTAGATACTCTTCTACCAGATGGCAGAACTAGTAAGTGGTTTATAAAATGAGATAAACAAAATTCTCTAAGGTTTTATTTACAGACTGGAACTCAGCCCTGTTTATTATATTGAATGGTACCAAGGAAGAACATTTGGATATGTTGGATGGTGGCATTATACAACGTCTTTTAGAGGAAAAATGGAAAACTTTTGCACAAAATCAATTTTTAAAACGTTTAATGATTTTAATGATTCATTTATTATGTCTTTCTACTTCGGTTTATTTAAGACCTGCTCATAATGGCGATGATAATGATGGCAATGATGATAATGAGGAAAGCTTAAAGGCTAAAAATATTGAAGACAAAGATCAGGAATATGATGTGCAAACTATAGCCCGTTATTGTGCCGAACTGTGTACCATTATAGGAGTATTGAGTTTTCTTATATTTCAACAAGGAGATGAGATAAAAAATCAAGGTCTTTCGGCTTTTCTAAAGCAATTGGTAAAGTGTTGAATTTAATAAAGTCAAAATATTTTTAATCCATGTTTACTTCTAGTCTCATGCCCCAGCTAAAGCCATATTTCTTGTATCTAATCTTATGATCTTGACCTGCATTCCCTTTCGTTTAATGGGTGATACCGATACTGAAGAGGCCATCTTAATCTTTGCTGTACCTGGCAGTTGGTTTCTCTTAATGTTTTTTGCAGGGTACAAATGCATTGAGTTGAGGTTCTTTAAGAATCCTTTTTTAATTGGTAAACATTTTTAGAGCTGTGCGCCTTACCGGACCCTTTGTTACCATGATTTATTCTATGATAACTGGAGACATGTTTACGTTTGGCATAATTTATTCAATTGTATTGTGTGGATTTTCGCAGGCTTTTTTCTTTCTTTACAAGGGCCATCCTCAGTTGCAAACCACTATGTTTAATACATTTCCAAGTACCTGGATGGCTTTATTTCAAACTACTTTGGGTGATTATAATGTAAGAAATATTTCTCAAAATTTAAGTTAATTTAAATCAAAAGAATGATTTTGTTACCTATGTGTACGTTTTAGTATCCCGATTTAAATCTAACTACCTATCCGAATCTTTCCAAGACCGTCTTTGTGATGTTTATGATATTTGTTCCTATTCTTTTGCTCAATATGTTAATCGCCATGATGGGTAATACTTATGCCCATGTCATTGAACAATCCGAAAAAGAATGGATGAAACAATGGGCCAAGATAGTGGTCACGTTAGAAAGAGCTGTTCCCCAGGCGGATGCCAAAAGTTATCTGGAAGCCTATTCCATTCCACTGGGACCTTCCGATGATTCGGGATTTGAGGTTAGAGGTGTGATGGTTATTAAGAGTAAAAGTAAAACTCGAGCCAAACAACGTAAAGGTGCTGTTTCTAATTGGAAGAGGGTAGGAAGAGTAACTTTAAATGCCCTAAAGAAACGTGGCATGACCGGTGAAGAAATGAGACGATTGATGTGGGGTAGAGCTTCCATATCAAGTCCAGTTAAAGTTGCTAAGCAAAAATTAAAAGATCCCTATAACTTAAATGCAGTAAATACAACAGTTTCATCAAATATTACAAACGCAATGGATATGCTAAATTTTGCTAATGATCCAGCCTCAAGTTTAGGTACGGCTATGAAAGACTCATCTTTGTCTTATGTTTCCATAGCAGATCCCTTCAGAGAACTAGTGCTTAAGGCTGCGGAACCTCCTGATATGCATGATCCACAGTTTTATGCGGCTTTAAGGGAGTTAGCCAATAAGGCTTTTGATTTGGTAAAACAGACTTTAAAAACTCAAGATGTGAAACCAAAAACAGCCACTGAAGCCACCAGTTTAAAAGATATTAAATTAGCAAAAGAACCAGAAGTCTCTCTAAAGGCAGATACCTTAAATATGCCTATGGCCGGTAATTTAAAAACACTCTTTCAAGATCCCAAAGATATGGTGGATCCGAAAAAGTTGGAACAATTTTTGAAATTGGTGGCTGAAGTAGAAACTGAAGAGAGCGATGGAGGGGGTCCCATTCTAGGAAAACTATCTTTAGCTCGTAGGACCAGAAATGCTTTGTTTAAAGCTCCTATTGCAAACGATTCTCTAGCTAAGGGGGCAGATAAATTAATGACATCAGTGTGGGATCAAGGACACACTGCTGTACAGGAAGATGATAATATACCGGTAATTTGGAATGTAGTTACAAATTCGATAAGTTCTAGTGACATGTTTCTTTTAAGGTTTTTGATTTCCAACAAGCTTTAGACGAACACGTTTTAACTGTAGAAGAGGAAGCCGAAGTAGAAACTGAAACAGCTAATGATGATGACTCGGCGGAAACGTATGATGATCTACCCACTGCGGAAGAAGTTCATGCGACCATGAAACAGTTTCATTTGCGCAAACGCCAATACCAACAGGATGATGCAGCTAGAAGAGCAAAAAGTGCTAGGATACGTCGAAAAAATAAGTTGATTTTACAAATAATTTCAAAATATAATGAAATGTGTTATTAAACACTTTTATTACATTTCAGAGTATCTCCAGAATATAATGGACAGGATTACTATGAAAGAGGACGCTCTGCTCCCATGAAAAAGCAAAGAGACGAAGGCAGAATGTCACCACCAGATCCCTTAGAACCTTGGAGCACAAGAGAGTTACAAAATATTAACAAAATATTAGCAAAAAAATAACTTTAAAATTAAATTTTATAATGTTGCTATTTTGAAAAAAAAAACAAAATGAACTGAGTTCTTTCCATAACTAAAATGTCTTTAAACAGAATAATGCAAATTAAATGGATATAAATTCATATCAGAATTTTTAGCTTTGAATTTAAAAACGTAGAAAAAAACTTTTTTTTTTATTTAAGTAAAAATTTCGAATATTTGTTTGTTTATAAAAAAAATTACCATCTTTTTTTAAAACAAACTTTGATGAAACGAGTTCAAGTTTTAAAAATAAGAGAGGTGTGTATGTTATTATACTAACAGTGTTGCCATTAGGCTATTCAGTACCTAAATGATTTCAAGTTTTTTTTTTATCACATATTAACTTAAAGCAGGGCTTAAAAACAATTAGCAGCTTGGAAAATTAATTCTTGTAGTTTTTTTCAGCTGGGAATCAAATGTAAGTTTTATGGGAAAAATTGTAAAATAAATAACGGGATTTTTAGTTTAGGTTTTGGGAGCTATCAAATTTGGTAACAAACTGATCTCAATGTTCTGAATTAATTTGACTTAAATGGAAATATAGAAAGAAATTGTTTTAATTAAAACTCTTGAAGCTAAAAGGTTGGCAGTTTTTTCAGTTTCGTTTTAAATTTTGATTTTCTTTTTGTTATCTTTATTTCAAATAACTGAAAAAAGAATTGAAAATATATGTAAATAAATCCGCCAAGTATTAATTGAAGTCACGAAAAAAATTTACAACGAACCATGTGGGTCTCCCTTTTATTAAATTTTTTTTATTTATTATTATTTATTTTATTTTTTAAAAGTATCTATGTCTATTACTGTTGCAATCTGTGTCCACACGTTTCTGTACATGAAATATTTTTTTTTTTAAATTTTGATGTTGGTGTAGTTAATAATCGATATGAATTACAAAACACCTATTTTTAGAATTCTTGTCTGTCTGTGTTCGCATCACGTAGAAACTGCTGAAATGATTTGAGTAAAATTTTGTTGGTAGATCCCTCAGAACCTTGGTTCAAATGTAAGATAATTTTTGTTCATAAAAATATGTAATTTCGCAGAGAAACTAGAGATGCAAATGTGAAATTACCTAATTTTACCGGTATTATGGTATTAGAACAGTTGCCAGTACATTTTATTTTTGTAGATGAAAAATTACTAACACTTTTTACAGATCTCTACAACAAAACTTAAAAAACACATTTTTCAAAATTTTAATTCTAAAAAAAATCAGAAATGATAAGCGGATGAAGACGTGGACCCTGTTTAGTTTTAAATAATTCTACAATACGCATCTTTATTTAATTTAATTTCTATTTAAAGTTTAATTAAATAAAAATTAAAAGTTGTTAAATGCTAGCGATATTTCATTAAAAAAACTTTTTAGTCAAAGAACCTTATTTTAAAAAAATTCCAAGCTTTAGTACTTAAAAAATTTGTTTAAACAGTTTCTGTCAATATTGTTGTTAAACTGCACATGTTTAAACATATGTTTCTAGCACAAGCAAATGTTTTCTTATGTTTCTATTTTTTTCCATGCAGTTGTTTTGAATTGTTCTGCAGATACAGATATTAAAATTCTAAAGAAAAATATTTGTAAATGTTATTTCAAATTAAAAAAGGTATTTTATATTGATGCCATACCTTTTGGTGAAGACCGTCGTCACTGCCTCATTTGGTATGTTTGGCAAGCGCCTTCGATGTGAGAAAATCATCTTCAAGCCGCGTTTTGATTAGTACTGCATTAATCACCCTGTAGAGAAAGTAAGGAAAAAACGCCGCATTTACTACTTACGAAGTGATACAAATTCGGGTGAAAACCTATGAATTTTATGTAGGCATGTCATTAAAGGCATGTCGTAACTTGAATTAATAAGTTAAATAGATTGGTATGGGGTTTAATTTATAGATAGACGGGCATGTGGAATTCATTTATTCATGTCCACTAATTAGCTGACAGCAAATCAATAGTCTAAAAAATTCTACATTTCTGGCACCTACACAAATTCTTCAGCAATTTAATCAATTTTGGTAAATAAAAAAAAAATAATAACAAATACTTTGTTCAAACGCACTATGAAAATTAAAAATTTGTTTCAACAACTGCAACTGAAATGAAAGTAAAACAAATACAGTGCAACATTTCTTTATAATGTATATTACAACATTTCTTGTGACCCAATTATAATTTTAACAACAATATTAACTCAACTGTAAGAAAAAGTAAAAATAAAAGAACCTGTTTAGAAATTATTAAGTTATTGGTTCTTTTCCAACTCAAAATAGCTTTTATTTTATTTTACACATATAACAAAACCGTAAAGAGGTCATTTCTGTACATGAAATATTTTTTAAAATTTTGAGTTGGTGTAGATTGTAAATGATATGGGCTACAAAGCACATATTTTTTGAAGTTTTTGCATCACGTAAAAACTGCTTGATGGATTTGGATAAAACTTTGTGAGTAGGTCTCTTAGGATGGATATTAGTTCAATTAAAAATAACTTTTTTCGTAAAAATATATCATTTCGTAGAGAAAGTAGAGACACAAATTTGAAAGCACCCAATTATATTGGTACAATGTACTAAAACAGTTGTCTGCACATTTTATTTTTTTAAATGAAGAATTTCTAACATCGTTTACAGAACTCTAAAATAGGTATTTAAAAACACATTTTTCTTAATTTTAATTTTAAGAAAATTAGAAATGACACGCAGAAAAAATCGTAAGCATCGCTAGTGAATTATAAATTGTTTTCTCATTGCTGCCTTAATAGTTCTATTTGAACAACTTTCAAAACACAAAAGTAGAATTACACTTTTAGAAATTTTAGTTTTATTTTTTTGAAATTCTTTTTTGAAGTCCCAATGTATTTCAAGGCTACTAAGGGATTTTATTATTATACCCTTCACCACAAAAAGTGCAAAAGGTTATATTTAAGTTTGTCATTCCGTGTGTAATTTCTACAATATCCATTACCGACCCCATAAAAGATATATATCGGAATCCTTATGCATAGTGAATTCGATTGAGCGATGTTTGTCTCTTTGCCGAGGCAAACTTGATTTCACAAAAAAAAAAAAAAAACATCAGTCGATCACATAGTTTCAAAAGAGGTGCTATTGGAAATCAGCATTTTCGGTCCATGCCCTTCGAGGCAGCAGGCCTACCTCTAATTTTTCATATCATTTGGAACAATAAAGTAACTCCAGTCAGAAAAATAAGTGAAGGGGCGAAAAATAAAAAAAAGAACAAGTGAAAATATTGACGCTCACTCATATTTTGCGAGTTACAGGTTACTGCCTTAATTAGTCCTGACGAATGGCATTTGTTAGTAGACGCATCAAAAGCAAATGTAAGATTTGCTTTGCTAAACAATGGAAATACAAAACCCTTCATACCATTAGCTCACGTAATAACTATAAAAGAAACCCATAAAAGTATAAACACTAATTTGATATTGTATTAAATGTAACATCACAAGTGGCCGTATCATGGTGAAACTTTTGTCACGGTGCTACAAATATGTCTAAACTAATGATAAAATGGGAGTGGAGATGACTTTTACCTAACACTCTACACTCACATAACGTAAGCGAAAGCTTGGGAAACAATATACAAAACTTATTTTTATTTCAATAATTTAATTAAACAAAAAAAAAAAAAAAATGAAAAATTGATAACGTAAGTTGTTAATAAGAATTAGCCTTAATTTTCACAATTTTTCAACTGATATAAAAATTAAAACCCAATTTTTAAATTTTTTTTATTTGAAAAATAAAATAATGTGTTGATTTATTTATTTATTTATTTAACATAAATTATGGTTAACTAGAATTGCCAGGGTTACCACTCAATTTTGCTTTTTTTTAAACGACAAAACCATGCGCAAGAAAGGGTTTTGATATTTTTTTTTATTTGTAAATTATTAAATCCTTGCAGTTTTAAACATAAAAATTTTCTGTTTTAGCTTTAAAGTTTATAATTATTATTAAACACAATAACAATTCAATAGCTAAACTACAATTTAAGCAATTTAACGTTTGTTGTCAGGTAACTCTTATTATATTTAATGCTTTTAAAAACTAATGTTCAATTATTGTAAAAACCGAATGTACTTTTCTTCTCTTTTTGCAAAAAAGGGACATTTTTAATTAAAACATATAGTTTTGGTTAATGCAAAATACTCAAAACAAACATCAATAAAAAATTAAATACAAATATGTTTTGTTTATGGATAAAATGAAAAGTATTCGAATAAAGAGTTTTTAAAGGCGCTCTTTATATACTTCATTATTCAAATAATTTTTTAAAATTTAATTTTCATTAATGGAACAAATCCAAATTAGTCCAGTAGCTGCAAATGGAACAAAAACTTGTCCGGAGTTCAGAGAGCGTAATTTTATTGAAAAAATGTAATGAGATAAATCCTGCCGAAACTTATATCTCTAACTAAAAGGCGGACTTATAAAATACTACTACAAAAAAAGTATTGGCCAGCTGTCAAAAGTGTATTTTTGCTCGGTGAAAAGAACACCGAAAAATTTGCAATTGCCCCTGCATATAAAACTCAGTTTGACAAAAAAATGAGAATTTAAACATGCGTAGATAGCAATGCTTTAACATAACTTACGTACGTTTTTTTTTCAAGCTAACTTACGATAAACTTATGGAACAAACTTTAGTCGGAACCAACATATGAAAAAATTTAAATTTCGTGCGGTTGATCTAAAGTCTTGAATGTCATTTGAAAACGTTATCGCACATTGCAGTATTTTACTAGAAAACTTGAAGTGAGAAAGCGATGACTAAAAAAAAAAAATCATCATGATATCGCCTAATGATATCATGTTCGGTTTTAATTTTTGTTAATTTTTGTTGTCGCAATATCTCCATTAGTTTGAATAGTTATTGTAAAAGAACATTTCTAACTACCTTGCGAGGAAAATAATTATCCTGATACAAAAAATATAAACAAAACCACACTCAAAAGAAAGGAAATTTTCTTTAGGTTACGAATCTGGAAGAATATTTTATGATGTTTTTTGTATAACACAAAATCTGTACGTGTACGACTGTTTTGAATTTCAGATCCGTAATAGCAAAACTTGGTTATTTTAAACTCTTTGATAGAAAACTCAATTTGTTATTAGAGTATTCGGTGCATAACATTCGAATAATCTATTATTGAAATAAAAAAATCTTAAGACAATTTTAATCAACTGAGGACAATCTCACATACCACGCAACACTTATAAATCTTTTTATTAAAGAGAATGTTTATGTTAATTATTTTTATCAATCGTTTTTATTATTAAAATTCAGTTTAATTAATTATTGAGAAGGATGTTTAGTTATCAATTGATGGGACGTCTGACTATGCGAACTCTGCGTACTCTGCGATTTTCGGGCTTTTTGCGAATTATACGAATCTTGCGAATCCTGCGATTTCCTCTATTTCTTCGATTTTTGTTATTTTTGCGATTTTTGCGCCTTCTGCGAGTTGGGCGTACCCTATTGTTCTCATATCTATTATTTTCTATGCCAAGCTCTGGTCCAAGAAAGGCAGTTCGAGCGCCAATGCCAGTTTCATCTCCATAAATGGCATCTTCACCATTCATCAAATAATTTTCATTGTTGTAAAGTATTTCAGTGCTGTCATTATCATCGTCATCATAATCATCATCATAATAATAGTTATCTTCATCACCATCATTAAGGAATAAATTATTATCAATATTTTCAGGTAAGTCAATCTGATATTCTACAGCCTCTCCAGATTTTGTAGCATTTTCCAATCTTCCTTCCAAAGCCTTTTTAATTGAAGATCTTTGCGAAGCAGCTAAACTGTCGTGCACAGCACAGAACAATACTACACAAATGGCAAAAAGTTTTGTAAGTGATATTCTCATTTTTACAAAAGGTTTTTCTTAATTGTAGTTAAGAAACCAAAAGCTAAATGATAATTAAACCTTAAACTCTATGAGTATTTATACTTTAGTTCGGTAAGAATTAAAAAGTGTTCCTGGTTTGGCTGTAAAATAATTTGACAGTTGTGTAAATATTGTCTTAAAACTATGAGGCCACCATAAATATGTAAGTATGTCAGTATTTTATTAGTTTTTTTGTAACATCACGCAAATGTTTATTTAAACTTATTATTATTTATTTATAATTAAGTATTTTGTATATGTTCTAAATTCATCTGTGAGTACAAGAGTCACTTAGCCCATACAATCCACTGTTATTAGGGCTTCTTTCTACCTTTATTCCTTTTTATGAATCGAAGCTTATGCTCGAATTCATTGCACCGTTTTGTTAAAGAATTACAAAATTAGACATTTAAATAATTATCTGAAAATATTCCAAAGAGCTTAGCAATTCATAGTGGTTGGTAGTCATTACGACTTAAAGTAAGCACAGCTAAGAGTCTAAAACATATGTTGCTTTAAAATTCAGGAAAGATTTCAAATTGCCATCATTTGTCGACCGAACTATTGGAATACTTCAAAAAAAGTTTGACAGTGACGGTTTAGATTTTCGAAAATGAATTGTTTCCAACACAAGTGGGACGGCGAAAAAACACAGCTGTTATAATTTTATACTATTTGTAAGCTGATGGGGTGACCATATAAAAATTAATATATAAACACTAAAACATTAACAACAACAAAACTAAATACAATATTTACTTATATTTTTAATGCTTTAAAATAAAATAAAAATAAAATAAATTTTTAACTAAAATAACTTTACTTACTAAAATACTTCGAAACTAAAGCCAAACATGGTCACAATGTCCTGATCTGCTCGTTGAAATAAACTCGCTTCCAGAGTTCGCCACATAAAACGAATTTTATCCGACATCATGATTATGTGCAAGTGCCTAAATACGTTTAAGTTTTGGCGACAATTATTCATGTCTAAAAATTCGTTGTTCGTCCCAGCATATGAAGGAAGGCCAAAAGCGCAGCGCCGAGGTTGTGCAATTTAGATTTGTAACTTTAATAGCACGTTAGGTAGTAAAGTTGACTGCTTAGAAAGGGGTTTATTGTTATTACAAAGTAATAACAATTTTATTTATTTTTTTATTATATTTTTATTTTTATTTTTGATTTCTTTTAGCAGAAAAAAAAAAGTTTACATAAACAAAATGGCACTTTCCTATGAAAAGTTCAGAGACCCATAGCTCGGAAAATTTGGGCGCCTATTTTTTCACTTGATTTATATTTCTTATTTTTTTTCTGTAGCCTCATATATATTTTTTTTATTGGATTATCTTATTGTTCTAAATGATATGAAAAAGTAAGGGGCAGTCGTGATGTTTTTCCCGCTGGATGAAGGGACATGGACTGATATTGCTGATTTTCGAAACTATGTCTGATCGATTGGCACACAAAAATTTTCTTTAGCTCATATAGTGCCTTGGTAAAGTTGAGTTCAACACTAACACGGACGGATAAACGATCAGACGAGCATTGTTCAAGCGACTTCCGTATGCATAAGACCTCAGAATATATATACTTTATAGGATCGGAAATTAATATTGTAGGAACTACAAATTGAATGACAAACCCAGGTATACCCGCTTCTACTTTCTGTGGTGAAGAGTATAATAACGGTGTCATTTTTGATAAAAATAATTCAAAGTAGTGAATCATTTTTTACCTCAGATTAACAATTTTTCTTGAAAGTTAAACTTGTGAATTTTTTAGATATTCCTTCTTTAATAGATGATAGATATTGATGTGAACAAGACTGTGTCGGATGTCACACTGCCTGTGCTATAATTCAGTAACGGGATGAACATTTACTGGTCATGTAGTTACTTGTTCTACTAAGCAGAATTGGCTATTTTAAAAAAATCTTGTCCTGCTTTTGTGCCTTGGATTAAATATTGCATACATTTAAAAACAATTATTTTAACGCCACTAATATTTTTATCTATTTTAGTAGCAATTAATATTTTTAGCGAAAAAGTTTATAGTCCACAAAGAAGTTATTGTTATATGTTAATTATTATTTCTCTCTTCCTACTCAACTAAATATATTACGTCGGCAAACATTCAAGGAAGCTAAAACTGAGAAAACTTTATTTTTTTATTTATTAAAACAGGCAGTAAAAAACCAAAAATTCATTTTGAAAATCTTAAACATCAAAGAAACTCTCGACTTAAAACTAAATACAAATGCTTTTTAATTGATGTATAATTTTCAACTACCATTATTCAACAAGTTTTGTTATTAAAACATGCGATGATGAAAGAGGCTGCTCGATAGATCATACCTTTTTTTGCATATATTTAGGGACATGAAAAAAATTTTTGTGCAGCTTGGCAGACGAAGAGAATACTAAAGGTGGTCATAAGTTTGGCCAATGTGATGAATGTTGTGATGGGTTATTCATAGGATTGTTACTTTAGAGTTTTAAAAGAGAACATCAAAACGCTGTAACATTACTTATACTCACACCCACAAACGCAGGCGCAAACATCATCAAAAAATCATCGTTATCTTGGGATAAATTTTTTTTGGGTAATTTTTAGGGTCCAGTTCACAGACTGTAGTAGTAGTAGTCTGCCACGAGTCTCTATCTCTTTAAATTTATTAATATAAACGCTATAACAACAAACTTGTGTTCCAAAGTGATAATATTGTTATGATTGTCCTAATAATCGGCAAATAACTTTGACTTTCTTTGAATCTAAAAAATTTAGAGTACATTCAAAAACAGACTGCCAATTTTTGATATATCGTGACTAACATCGAATTTTATTAACGATTGGGATATCCTTTAATTTCCAAATCCAATTTATACTTGTTGCTAAAGCGCACTTGGTAATACAGGTACCTCTTAAATTTCAACACTCTGTCTACAACTTTGAAAAATATGCCATTTAAATCAAATTAAATGAACCACCGGGCCACCCTTTAATTTAAAATTTATAATATTTTTACTTGTTAATATAACGATCTTAATAATCGACATTCTATGCAATTTGCAGGCGTTTGTCTATAACGGTTCAAAATTACTTATGGGGACACCCTTTAATTTTAAGATTTGGAAGGCGCTTTCTCTAATTTTAAAGTGGTGCCCTTTACTGTTCATTATACAGGTTAAAGACATGTGTGTTGTATGGGGACACCCTTTATTTTTTTAAATTATTGACTGTCTTTAAAGCAAGACCAATCTGTAAGCATAATCTTTCAAACAAGTCAAACATATTCAAAATTGGTTCAGAAAGGGCTAAGTTATGCAGGCACAAACATTAAAAACGCAACATTAAGACCAATTATAACCTTCCTTTTTTGAATACATTTCTGCAGCAGGTTTAGATTTAATTACAGTAAAAAATACAAATAACAAAAGGATAAAATATTGAATCTTTAAATACTGATGAATATTAATTTTTCCATTACTACCGAATGGGAATTAATTTTTTTTCTTAAACAATATTAAGAAGATCTATATCAAAACATAAAAACATTTTATTCAAATTACCAACACTTAACACTTTCATTGAAATAGTCGAACATGTCTTCAAATATAATATTTTATTTCATTTCATATCAGGTATATTTCCTATGTCTGTCCAACTTGAAGAGGGAGTTATTTATTATTCCTAAAGCATCTTTTAAGCTTTCTTTACTTTATCCTTAAAGAAAATGTTAAAGAAAATGCACGTTAGAAAGTATTATGTTTTTTTTCTTTCTTTAAAGCAGGTATTTCAACTTAAAAGTATTTGTGGTCTTTTATTTATTTATTTTGTTTTTGTTCATTTTATATGTGTAAATGTGATTTCATTATCAGCAAAATCATGATGTTCGTGATGAAGGCGAGCATCATGTTGTCTTAACAAACATTAGCTTTAAAGCCAAAAAAAAAAAAAAAAAAACAAAACAAAAACTTGGCTAAAACATTGGTCACGTTTTCAGTTGTATTAAGCCATCTGGCTAAGATATTCATGCTGATTACTAATTTCTTTGCCACTCTTATTTTCGTCCTGTGTACGTTCTGTTCATTTCCCACAAATGAATGTTACAAACCAAAAAAATAAAAGCCATTAAAGATGCTCTTAGGAAGCGAAGAATTAAAAAAACTTAACCACACTTATATACTGCTATACACTTACACTTACACATATACTCTTTTATTTATAGATACAAAAATAAATAAAAATGTTTGCATTTTTACCACATAAAAATCCAAATCAAGGTGTACACGTATAAAATGAGTTCGATTTACTAAAAATGGACTGCTAATGGTCCCTTCACTGTCTTCGCTTTATTTCAATGACGGTGACCACGACGTTTAGCTATCAGAGTTGATGGAATGTGATGAACTTAAAGACTTGCTAATTAAAGTTAATGCAAAATTTAGTTGATTTTCTTTAAAAAGTGCCAACTTTAATGTTGCGATGCTAACGAGCTTAATAAAAGACACAGTCGTTTAATTCCTTCAATTTGAGATATTATTGTTTAATATCCGTACAAAAGATTGCATGCTTTCTAAAAGCGGATTCAACAAGAAGAAGAAACTATTAAAAATTTTCACATTTTACTTTGCGTTTGGCAATTTTGATTTTTACAATGTCAAATTTTTATTAAATAAAAGTTAATTGTGTGTGCTTCGCTTTTTGAATAGAAATAATCTTGTTACATCCCCTCTTCCAAGCCAGACAGCTTTTTATATGATTATGCACCATTATAAGAATTTCAAAACTCTGCATATTATAGTTCTCTACAACGCCCACTGTTCCAATTTAGTCTGTAATTCGCCAGACTATAAAAACTACCATCTGAGTAACTTGTGAAATATTTCAAGAATCTACCCATTGTTTTTTAGGAACACGATTAAAATTTATCAGTTTGTATAGAGGGTACCATACCCACTTTCCCAATCTAGTCTGTGTTTTTCTAAACTTTGTACATTAGTATGAGATTCTTGATACAAAATTTTAAGGTATCACGCCCATTATTTTAATTCTGCCAGTTTTTCGCTATTTTACATATATTAATATGTACGTTTTTTGAACAAAATTCTTGGTTGCTACCTATTAGTGTTACTAAGTTACAAGATGATAAATGTTTGCTTTGAATGGAAAGCCTACCTGAAATATTAAAAATTTAGTACCTTATTTTACCAATCGCATCTCTAATAAAAAACTGAAAAAAATTCCAGCATTATCGGTCTACAGGTGTAGGCAGCTATTGCAAGATTGATAGACTAAGGACCAATATTATAACCTATCTGTAAGTAAAGTTAGGATTTTATCGGACGGATAAGTAATTTTTCCATATTATAAGTATACTTTAAGGTAAAAGTGATAGATAAGCTAAAGGGTAGATCATGCTTTTAAATTTTAAAGTTAGTTTTAAGAGTTTGAAGTTGCCATATTTTCTAATCTCAAAGTTACCGTTTTTCCGATTTATAAGGAAAACATAAATTGATTGTTTATTTAATTTAGCAATTAAAAAAGCAAAAATTATAAATTTGAAAGCGGACAATTCTTTGTGTATAGTAACGAGGTTGAGGATATTTTTAAAAATACTCTATTGGGTGGGTAGAGCATGTAAAAAATTTCGTGAACAAGTGAACTACGTTAAATACTTCAGAGACACTAGTTTGTACAAAGATTTGGAATATCAAAGAATACATTTAAATATATTTTAAAAAGTTTTGTACAATCATTTCAATGTTAATAATTTATGTAATAATTAAAAAAATATTATTTTAGGCAACATCTCATGTCACCTCATACTTAGTTACTTATAGCGCTAAGGTTTAATGAAAGCGGCAGTTTTCTTTTTACAGTGAGTGAATTTTGTGATGTAAGCATCTCCACAGCAGGTCAAATGGTTAAAGAAACATCGCTTATGTAGATACTTTGTCAAAGGAATATATTAAATTCCCTTCTGGTGCACAAGGGATGCTGCAAACAGAATCTGATTTCTTTGAAATTGCAATATTTCTAAAAGTTATCGGAGCAATTGATTGTATCCACATTCGTATTAAATCCCCAGGATAGGTTACACAGAAATTTTTTCGTAGAAAACAAGGCCAGTTTTCCTTTAACGTTTAAGCAGTGTGCAGTGCTAAGCTAATCTTTTAGGAGCTGGTTAAGAGGTGTCCTGGATCAGCACACACCAACAATATTTTGAATAATAGCCTTTAAAATTTCATAAAACAGAACCAAATTATCCGCAGCGCTAACTCGACGGCAAAAACTATTTTACGAGTAATAGAAAATTACGTTGCAGTTTTAGTAACATATACTTAGAAAAAAAGCACTAGTTAAAAACAATTAAAAAAATTAAAAAAAAAAATAAATAATGAATAAATAACTTTTCAGGAAAAGGTTAATTACTACAGTGAGACAAAAAACCTTATTTAGATAAAAGTTATATACAGTGTTTTGCGTTTTTATTTTGAAAATTTACGTTTTAATTTAACACCTTTTAAGAACACATCAAATACCTAAAAATTATTTTTAGTTTGAATAAAAGTGAACTAAAATTTAAATTTTTCCAAATTTGAAACAAAGAGTTTATCTATGTAACTGAATTCCATAACACCATAGGAGTTGCAGAATCGAATTATAAAGGAGAACTTTACAGTCTATTCTAAGTGTAGAGTTTCTGCTAAAGAGCCAATTTATTTGTATTGTTTTGAATTTTATATGTGTCAGCTTCGCTTCTATGGGCCATTTCCCTTACAGCACATATAAAGATGTATACCGAGGTATTTGAATTCTCTTAGTTAAATAATTATTTGGTTATCTTAAAGGAAAACAGTTCATGTGCCTGCAAGTATGAGAAGCGTTGGTTTCAATTGATTGGGGCGAGTTAATGAAATAATTTTCTTTCGGGTAGTTGAATAGCTTTCTAATAGCTTCCGAAAGTTTTAGGGATATTTTTGTGTATATTTAAGTAGTTAGTTAGTTGTTAATTTTAATTTTTGCCTGTTTGTTTGATCTTTTCTCGCTTAAAATAGTGTTTAGCATATTTCTAGTAATTTCTCAAATAGTTAAAAATGTTTGATAAAAGGCTAACATGTCCATGTGATTTTACATTTTAATTTTTTGGCTTCACTATTTAGGTAACGAATGAAATCTTTTATTCTGCAGATTAATATTCAAGGTGTAGGAAAGTATTAAAACGAAAAGATTTTCTAAGAGTCCCATGCGACAGCTTTACAAGTTTATTGATACAGAAGATGCTTTTTAAATATCTCAAATATTAAAGCTATACAGCGCTGCTCTTTCAGCATTGAAAAGTGATAAAAAAGCTGATTAAAAGATTTTTTTTTTTGGTGTGAAACATATTTTAAAATGTTCAGTTAATAAATAACGATTTTAGTGTCTTTCTGACCCACCCTCAACACGTTGTCCTTTACAATTCTTTTTTTTTTTGTAATTTTTTTAGATTCTCTAATTCTCGAATTCGACTCTTTCACTCTATTTTGAAGTTAAGGAGATGTTAAGGTAATCGAATTTGTTCCGCCAGTAAATATTATACTGTTGTCATACCTTTCGGTGAAGACTGTCATCAATGGCTATTTATTTGGTACGTTTAGTGAGCGTTTTCGATGTGAGAACATCATTTTTAACATCATTTCAAAACGCGCCTTGAAAATGATGTTCTAACATTGAAAGCTTAGAAGTTTAATTCTTATCGTGATCACGCGAGTGCACATGTACTGCAGGGTAATCCAAAGGCGTCTTTAAACTCTTATTGCTTTCATGCTTTGCGATTCTTAAAACCAATTTTTTATATTTTCCATTCCAGTCATTGAAAATTATTTCTTTTTTTTGGAATTTGCTTAAATTTTATTGAATGTTTTTAATTTTAAAGTAACACTTTATGCAGTGAACTGCTAGGAAATTATTTTAACAGATTTGAATTTAAGTGCCAATGTTTTTTTCGAGTTTAGTAATAAACATTTAGCAATAGACATTTTTGTTGTTGAAGAGCTGCATAAAATTAAAAGAAGGAAATGCATACATCGATTAGAAAATTTGCTTAAAAATACGTTTTTCTGTTTTTCTATTTTATTTTATTGCTTACAAATATAAATGTAGATAATTAATCTTTTTGTTTTTCAAAACTTATTATTACACAAATAAATAATAATCATATCATAATCATTAAACATTGTCGGCTTCTCCGTAAAACACCATAATCAATGACATTTTCAAAGGAACTTTTATTTTCCTTTTTTTTTCTTATTAATTAAATGAATTTTTCTTGAATTGTTATTGTATTTGCCCCTTTGTGAAACTAATGAGCTGATACTAATGCGCATAATAATTTTCTACATTATTTTGTTTTCTTGTTTTTGTTTTTGGCGACGTGTCGTACAAATATGTTTTATGTATTCCACTTTACTCCATAATCTTAACATAACAGCTAAAATGGTGAAGGACCGTTTGGCTCAGTGGAAGATGTATTTAGTGTGACAATAAATGTTAGAATTATATTTATGTATAAAAAGACATGACAGCTTTGGTGACAACTACACACGCCCCACATTTTCACAGCCAAAAATATGTTTAAGCCTGATTATCGTTATTATTTTTCTGTTGTTTTCTTTTAGATGTAATTTATTTACTTACATGTGAATAGATGTATCTATGTATTTAAAGCATAAATATATTTATGTATTTGTTAAAAAAAACCAGAAGCCTAAAAGAATTTTCTCATTTCCTATAACGATAGTATTGTGTTAAAATATGTTAAAATAAGTTAATTGTAATACCCTGAATAGGTTGTATCGCAACCTCTTACTAAGACCCTGCAAAAGATTCTTTAATCGATTAATCGACTAAACAAAGAAAGGCTGACTTTTTTATAATTAAAGCAGAAATTAGTTAAATTTTATAAAAACATAGTTTTTGAAGTTTCATTTAGAATACAATTTTTAATTATATTTGAGAAGTTACTCTGATTGTTCAGACGTTCCAATTAAATAAAAATAACCATTCGGTCTAAGCGAATAGGGCTAAGGGTTTTGTTTTCATTTAATCCCAATCGTCAACTAAACAAAAAGTTAAGAGAGATAGTCAGTGATAGTCAGTAAAAAGGTTATTTAGAATCAGTCTTTAACTTTAAATGAACTAAGCGCTGATAGAGTAAAGTTGACTGAAAAGGTTTGGCAGCAAGTATCCTAGAAGTTAAAGTGTAATAAAATGACATATAAGACTAATAGTCAGAAAAATTGTAAATAAATATATGCTGCTAAACGAAGTACTAGAAAACTTTCCTTTTGTGCTGCTATGAAATAATTCTTTTGAAGCCATTTCTACGAATATGAGTTTAACTTGAGACTGCGTCCTAAAGTCGTTTATATTACAAGTCAACTAGAAGAAAAATTTGTCTTTTGTTTCGTTTTAATAATTCTTTTTTAGACTGATTTAGAAATGGCATGCCGCTCATTAAGATAATTGTTGGCAATTAACTAAATTGACACAACATTTGTTAAGTTCCAAAAAGAAAAGGAATAGAAAAAATATCACAAAATATGAACACTTAGTCTTTATATTTCTTTAAGGAGCCATACATAAAATACAAAGAATATATATGAAAACTGTTGTAATAACACAACAACTATAAATTCATACGAAATGTCGTTATTTATATAAAAGACAAGACAGTATCGTGTGAAAAACAACCATTGCATTTGAACGATTATAAAAGGAGTTGTGCGAGTATTTTAACTTTTCATAAACAGCGTCTTAAATATTAATCACACATACGGATGCACATTCATATTTATTTAAAACACAATTTATAATTACAATTAGCTTGTAATGTCTTTTGTGTCTAATGTCTAACGGAAAAATCATAAATTACGCGCTCCAAGAGACGCCTTCTTGCGACAATTACAGCAGTTTCTTTACCTTTACCTTTTTAATTGTTGTTGCTCTTCTTGTTTTCATCAACCCGTGATTTAGTCATGTTTTTAGAAGAACATGATTTTCTGCTGTGCAAGAGTTCTTATGCCTTGCTGAAGGTTTATCTTACAAACATACGAGTAAATATATTTTCTTTGAATGCACTTCCCCTTTTACCTGTTCGAGGAAGAGTTCATATGTATTTTATGTTAAACTTTTGGTCTTAGTTCTTCTTAGTTTCTACTTAGAGCGGAAATAAATGTTACGTGGTATTTGTTAGAACATAAAAGCTTCACGGATGTGGCTGTAATTAATCAAAAGTAATTATAAAACAACCTCGTAGTTATTTTTGGTTAACGACAACTCTTTCGTTAGATGTTTAAAACAAGGTAAATTCTATATTTTAGTGAGTTAACTAAACGACGACTATGAAATAAAAGCTTATACGGGGCCAATCTAAATGCCTTGCAAAATACTCTTTTTCAAAGTTCAAGTCTGCCTCCTGCGATGTAAAAGAAAAGCCTAAAAATGTAAAAATGGCACCTTTTTATTTCATATTTTTGTAGCAGCTGATATAGTTTACATAGTTTTATACTTTTCAAACAGCTATCTGTTATGGTTCATAAGGGAAGCCCATATAAAGGGTGTTTTTTTATAGACGTATAGATCTTTAAGATGAAATAAAACAAAGATAATTTTTTAAAATTCAGTCATTTCAGAGTTAACGCTGTAAATAAGACACTTCACGTATCCCAAAAGAAAATAGAAGCGTTAAGTCGCACGTTCTTAGAGGCCAATTTACGGGTCCTAAACGTGAAATTATGTGGTTGCAAATAAAGGGTCATACAAATGTGACGCCTAGATGTCAGCACTATATAATTTTTACACGTGACATCTTTTATTAGAAGGTAGTACAGTTTTAACCATGGACAGGTACACATTGCAACAACGCGTTTACATGATTCAAAGTTATTATGAAAATTGGCGTTCTTTGAAAAATACCCTTCGCAAAATTTTGTTAAGTGACGAAGCTTATTTTAGAGTGGATGGATTTGTCAATAAGCAAAATTGTCGTATCAGGGGTGATGAAAATCCTCGTGTTATTCATAAAAAATCTCTACACCTACAAAAAGTTACTGTTTTCGGCAAATGGAATCATTGGTCCATTTTTCTCCGAAGATGATTATTCACAGCAACTGTGAATGCTGAGCGATACCAATCAATGTTGAGAGACTTTTTATGGACACAGTTGAATCATGTTGATGTGTCTGACGTCTATTTCCAGCAAGACGGTGCTACATGTCACACAATTCGAGAAAATATTACGCTTTTGCGATCAAAATTTCCTCAACGTGTAATTTCACGAAATGCAGATTTCAATTGGCCTCCAAGGTCATGTGATCTAACACCATTAGATTTTTTTTGTGGGGTTTTTTGATAAGTCGAGTGTATGCTAACAAGCCACAAACAATTAATGATCGAAAGAACAACATTCAAGTTGCAATTCGTGAAATAACACCAGCAACATGTCGGAAAGTCATTGAAAGTTTCGATATTCGGATTGATGTCTGCAGACGTAGTCATAGTGGATATTTGAATGATATTCTTTTCCACTTATAATTGTAATGGATCATACTTTTAATAAAAAAAAACAATTTGAAAAAATTGCAAATAGTTTGTGTTTTATTTCAAAGAAACATGTAGTCGCGTTTTTTGGATGACCCTTTATTATTTCAATAAATCTATTATAGAACGAGCTGTGTGACATGTTGCATTATTGATTGATTGCTTATCATACTTTCTGGATGTAAAGGAGCCTCAACATATACTTGAAGATTATCATCACTTCACATATGGTAGTTTTGTTTATTGACGTATGCGTTTAAAAAAAAGTCAGCTTCATCGCTTAAAAAAATCTTTTCTAGGATATCGTGTGGCTAAAATTTTTGCACTATTTAGATTTTGCAACCACACAAATCAAGATCTTTCTGCAAAATCTTGAATAAAGTGTCCATCCACTTTATCTATATCACTATATCTTATTCTTGTGCACGATGGCCGCTAGACTGCTTCGGGATTCCTCTACGCTGCGCTCTACAGCAGCAATGGCTTTTTCTGAATGCGCTGTACAATGTCTCTATGGATGCGTTTCATCATTTAGAGTAATCGTGGTGCGAAAACGTCTTATAGTTAATAGAATTAATTGCTTTGATGAACGATTATGTTGAGCGTAAAATAAACGCAATGCGAAATTTTCACAATTTGGAAGCGTTGTTCACGCATTAGACCATTCCTGTTGAAATGCCAAGCCACTTGACAGCTGACAAAATGGCCAACTTAAAAATCTATACGCCTACAAAAAACACTAAGTTTAATTTTTATTACATTTTAGCTGTGGCGACCTTACATACATATCAAATGAACAAAAAAATCATGAAGAGGCGAAGTCTACATATTAGGGACATCGAAGGACTTATGACTTCTTGATTAATAACATTATATTGATTTTTTTCCAGCTTGACTTTTTGCCTCAACAACTGAAAAACTCACTCAACGTGGTTTTTGTGAAATAAAATATAAAATTAAAGCTGCCTCAAAATTAAATCGCATCAAGATATTCTTACAAAATTTTAAAATTGTATAGATAAAAGTGTTTTTAATCAAATAGAAAAAAATTAAAATTTTTTATTTCAATATAAATTCCTGAACCGGGCAAAAATTTCCCAAGAAATTATTTTTTTAAAAAGAGGCTACCGTGCCTTTATTAATCAAGGGGCTTTTAAATCCTTTTTGGTTTGTGTAGCCAACAACTGGGTACTGAAAATACAGTTTACTTTTTTTAGTTGTTTCTTTGCAATCTGAGGAATTTGACAATAATTTTTAAATTTTGTTTTAAAATTGGCAATCTTTAGGCAGAGATAGAGAGAGAAAAAATTGTAAGCCCAACTAAAAGAGACGACCTACACATGTAGGTACAATTTTCATAGATATTTTCCAGGTCTAATAAAATTAATAAAATCTTAACATTTAAAAAAATTATATGCCACAGGTACCCAATTCATTAAAATATTTAAGTTGTTCATGAGGTACCGAATTTGTTCATTTTCAAATCACTGTGCGTGTCAGTAGGACAAGTTAGTGCTTCTTCATTTGTAGCATGGGGTTAAGTTAGCATGGTTCTTATATACGACTTATATTTTTCGATTTTATAGTAAGCAAAAAAAAAAAACACTCAACAAAGAAAAAATTTCAGATTGAAAAAAAATATTAACTTTTTAATTAATTTAATTATTTACTTAATTGGAAATTATTTTCTTTGTTTTAAATTTGTGAATAATGAATTAGTTAATTAAAATGATTAACTGATTCGACTAAATATTCAATTCAATTTTTTTCTTTTTCTTTCAAATTAATAAATAATTAAATCAATTAAAATTTAATTAAAATTAAATCTGAAAACTGATTAACCAAACTTCAGTGTTTCTCGTTCTGTTAAAAATTTTTTGTTGCGTTTTTATTTTTCGGTAAACTTTAAATTGTGGTGAAAGTAAGATTTCTTGCGAATTTTTTTTTAATTATTTTTGATTTTTATTATCCAAGTATCTTTTACATTTTTTGTGTTTTTGTTATTTTTATCAATTTAACTTTTCTTATGGAATTTTGTTTATATTATAAAGTTGTAATCTTTTAGTTCACTTTAATGACATTTACTTCTTGATATTTCTGTTATTCTTAAATGTGTTACTTTTTAAATTAAGTGAGTTTTTAATGTAATAATTATAAAATATAAAGAATAGTTTTATTTCATAATCTAGGGAAAATATCGAGTCAACAAATTATTTATTGCACAAAAACCCAAAAATTTGAAACACGTTTAAAAACGTTCATTTTAAATAATAAGTTTTATGGAAAAATAAATTTAAACTTGAAAGCGTAAATTCCAATTCTTTAATAACGGCTATAGCGCAACAAAAACTTCAAGGTATAAGTAAAGTTGCTAACAATTATCGTAGGTTTAAGTAGAGTACTTAGTTTTCCGCACGAAATAAGTGCAGCTAGTGTAATTTACCAGTTGGAAAAATTGTTGGCAAAAACCAATAAGCTTTTTCTAAACATGAGGCAAGGAACATTTTGTGATTATTTATTTTTAGTTTTTTTCGAACTGATATTTTTGCATGGCATTTTGATGGCATTTACCAGTGTGTAATCTTTGTGATTAAAAAATGGCAAACGGCAATTAGAGAAGTTCAAGAACATCAAATAATGAAATGAGTTCTTTTTGAGTAATATTACTTTATTTCTGTTTGTACTAAAAGTTACTTAAATCAAGCCAAATGTAAAAAAAAAAATATTTACATAATGCGGAGCCCTCAAAAGTTATAGGAAAAATTAAACAAATGTAACCAAACGACATCACTGGTTGTTGCAGATATTAAAGGGTTGTCAAACCTTATTTTCGTAGTAATATCTAATATTAAACTTTTGTTATGTCGAATTTTTATAGTATTTACGCAATATTAATAACACATGCCTATGAACCCTGTAAATAATTCATGATTTTTATAATGATTTTATTAAACTAAATCTTCACATACGATTACAATAATTTTGTTTATTTTAATAAATAATTCATATGCATTTATTTCGTTTTTACCACTTTTAAATCTCCATAAACTTTTAAGGAATAAATCTCGAATTATTTCACTGCCTGCCAACATTCGCCTGTAAAGTGGTTTTCTCAAACTCGAATAAAAAATGACAAATGATCGCGTAAAGCTGCTGTAAATCTTTCCATAATTTCCTTCTCACAGGAGGGCTGTTTATGCTAAAAGGTGGCATTAATGTTTCTGTTTTTTGCTGCTGTTGTGTATTGTTGAGTAACAAGAGGAGGTCGTTAAGCGTTTAACATCGTAAATCTTTAGCGTCTGTACGGCTGACTTTTAGCACAAAATGTTGATAATGTTGTGACAAAATAAACGATAATGTTGTGTCAGTTAAATAATTTACTTTGAACGTTTTTTTTTGCCATGAATAAAATTATAGTTAAAGAAAACGAAGTGATAAGACAGACAGACAGACAGACAGCTTAGTTGGGTAAATTAAAGATATTGAAGTTTTAATTGAAAAAATTTAATTTTATATTGAAAGTACATTTGCGGATAGTGAATATGATAAAACTCTTACAGAATTCCATTTATTGACTTTATGATGACCATTGTGTGAAATCTCTTGCAAATTTTACTAATTAAATAAATGAAACGAAGCATTAAGTTTTAAAATACACATTTTTCGACGCATGCAGACCAACATTAAAATTTTTTTATATTTTATTCCAGTTACACTGAATTGATGTTGAAGCACTTGTTAACAACAACATTAAATGTTCAACCATGTAACAATGATTGTGGCCAAAACGTTAAATTATTCTAGAATTAAAACTTTGTTTTTTTCATTTTATTTTATTTATCATAATAAAAGAACCACATTGTGGTTGCCTCCTATAAAATAGACCAGCAAATTCTGTACCAAGTAATTATGAATGGAACAGAGAAAGTATAATAGAATGTTGTTAATAAAAACAATTGTAATTGCTCGTTGATTGTTTGAAATCAATTAAGTGTAAATTAAATCTAAGGAACTGCAGCATAGTAAAACCAATAGAATTAAATTTTCAAAAAGAAGTACACACAGAAAAAAGACTTGGTGGTACTATGATCACAAGAACAATATTATGTTCTCTGTTAATTTCTACAATATCCATTTCCGATAACATATATTATATATATATTTTGAGTCCTTATGCATAGCAAAGTCGATTAAGCAATATCCGTCTGTCCGTCTGTTTGTCGTTGTTAGTCTTAAAATCAACTTTGCGAGGGCACTAGATAAGCTAGAGAACATTTAAATACGATTAAATTTTCGATCAGACATGTTCATGTCCATGTCCTTTGAGGCGGTGGGCTTAAGATCACGCCTGTCTCTAATTTTTCTAAAGAATTTGGAACAATGAAGTAACTTAACTCAAAAAAAAAAAAAATATGGAGCGGTAGAGAACTAAAAAATAAAAAAAATATCAAGGGAAAAAACTGGAGCTCGCCTACATTTACCGAGTTCTGGGCTTCTGAACTTTTCATAAAAATATCGATTGTTATGTTGGTATCATTTGAAAGCTATTGAAGAGATCTTTCATGAAATACTAAAATTTATTAAATATGCTTATTAACCCATTAAGAGCCGACCACATTTTTAAGTAAAATTATATATCGTACTTATTTTTTTCGTAGTTTTTAATTCTCTGTCACCCCAATATTGTTTTTTGATGGATGCTATTTTACTAAAGAAGATTGAAATATATTGTGAATTTTCTTATCATAAAATGTTCAACATGTTTTCTTTGGAAACGTCCGCATAAAATTGTAAATAATTTTTCTTGCTAAAATTTTTTAGAAATTAAATTAAAAAATGAACCAAAGCCAGAAAAAGTAAATTTTAATTTATTTTTAAAATAACAAGTTTAAATTATTTGTGTGTAGTTAAAGAATAATATAAAGCAGTATGTGTACACTAATATAGGGTAACAAAAATAGGAAAAAATTAAGAAATATATTCAAATGGTAAAAAACAGATTTTTTCACATAACCATAATAAGATAAGTCAACCATCATAATATTATTATTATTATGGTTATCCCCCTGAATGTTGCTCTTTTATGTTAGGGTTAAAAATTAAAGGGTGTCCCCATACAACATTTAAGTTTTTGCGTGTAAAGGACGCCACTTTAAAACTAAAAAACTGCGAACCAATAGCAAAAAGTAATACTAGAAAAAATCATAAAATTAAAGGCATTCCCCCCCGTAGATTTTTTGTTTGTTTTTTTTTTTAAGAGAAGTAGCACTTCAGGCATTAAAACCTATTTAGTTATTTTTCGTAACCGTGCTACATTCTTTTAGGAAAGGGATAGATAGAGATAAGACAGGTGGTGAAAGGAGAAAGATAGATAGTTATTTTACTTCGCCGGCGAATCTGCTATGAGAAAGTACCGACGAAGGAGACTGCACGTTTTTTTATGTTAAAGTCTGAATATGTATTTATACCATTAAACAGAAAAAAAAACATTTTTTGTATTTTGATTGCCGCAGGATGTGAACCCAGGTTTGTAGTCAACGTGTTTACCACTTTGACTACAGCAGCTTGGCATATATTGGCTTATATTTTAAGTCGATGCTGACAAAAGCTTGAAAATTAGAGAGAATATACATTTTAAAAACAAGTAAAAATTTTATAAATTAAAGAGTGCCCAAATAGTTAATTTAATTAAATGTATAAAGCCATAAGTTTGAACTGTTATAGACAATCGGTTGAAAGAACCTTAACTGCTAAATCAGCTATAACAACAAATATTAAATTTGGACATGGAAATTAAAATGTGTCCCGATAGTTGATGTCGTTTAATGTATGTGATTAAACTTTTCAATAGTTATAGACAGATAGCTGAAATCTACAAGGAACTTGCATTGTTAGGTCCGCTATAAGAAATAGCAAATTTGTAATTAAAGATTGTCCCTATAACTGATGTTATATGACCTGTTATGCACTACCTTTGAAACCGTTTTAGACAAACACTTTTAAATTACATAGAGTGTCCAGTACTATATCCAGTTTAATAAAACGTTATAATATTTTGTAATTTGATGTAAATGGCGGTTCTTTTGAACATTTTTAGACAAACGCTTAGAATTTAAACAAATTTTATTTTACATCATCAGCAATGAAAGAAACATTCTTTTAAGTTTGTGTGTTTCCAAGTCGGCGTATTTTAAAAGAGTTGTTTTTACGTGATCAGCAACTAGAAATATAAAACATTTTTTCTGTGAAGCAGTGATATTGAAGCTTACTTTTTTTAAATGTGTTTTTCAATCTTTGTTTATCTTTAGTATTCTAAACTTCCGAGAAAGACGTATAAATCACCTCGCAGTTTCTTAGATTTCAATTTAGTTAAGCAATTTTTTAGCGATATTAATTAAACGAATTCTTAAATGCAAGAAAAGCGTGGTTGAGATTAAAAACTCATTATTATTTTTATCGTGATCAGCACCTACTAAATAATCTAGAAAACTTCAATAGAAACTTTAAAAATGTTTAAAACAAATATTTTTAAACCAGAGTAAATAAGTTTTCTTGTTAGCTAAGGATGGCAATTAGGGCGTCATATGTTCAGATCATTTTAACTTGACACTTAGAATAGATTTTTTTACTGCAAGAAAATAAAGATATAAATAAATCCGCAAGGTATAAGTTTGACTAATATACAAAAATTCCGTACCATGCATCGGTCGCCCTTTAATATTTAATTTTATTTTAAATTTGTTAAAGTGAACAAAATGTGTTTTGGGCAAACTTAAAATACGTCCAAAAGAAAATGATGTTATGATTAGGATATCGTTAATTGTATATAGTTGTTTTCGTAGCGATTTAGCAATATAAAACCAGTGTAAATTTAGTCTCAGCCTATTGCGGTTAAAAAAATATGAGGCAGTACATTTCTTTAAACATTTGCCTAAAAAAGCCTTTAATTTCGAAAGTTGTTGTTTTAAATTTATTTTTATAGCGGATATATTTGTATATATATTCTGTGTTACTTCTAAATGTCTGCCTCCTACGTTTAAAAAAATTTAGGCATATAGGCGGTAATAACGTCAATAATGGAACACCTTTTAATTTTAATTTTATGGTTTCTTTATGTCGTTATAGCGCAAATAATAAACATCAGGTAAGTTTCGAAACACCCTTTCCATTTTAATTATTGTATCATTAAAGCAACCTCCAGCTGGCTGCCAGTTTTCCAGATTAATATAACATTTTACTTGGAAATAAAATACCAGTTATGCAAACAAATTTTGATGTATGATAAAAAATTGCTTGACCTTTAAATAAGCAAATCCATTTTTGTTTTTTTTTGTGTCTATAAAACTTAAAATTTGACCTTTTAAATCAAAAAACTATTTTACGCAATTAATAATAATGTTTTGAGATTTTGGTTTTTTCAAATCCTAATGTTTTAAATAAAATAACATTCGCTCAATAAAGCTTTAGAAATTATTTTATTGTTGAAATAATTTAAAAACCTGTTTGAAAAATGTGGTGCAGCTTAATTATTTTAAACTTATTAAAAGCAAGGAAATTTTTGAAACAATAAAAAATGTGCGTAATTTAAAACCTTTTAATAAAAACAAAATTAATGAATGAATTTTTGGCAATATATTAAATGTGAAGATACGATAACTCTTATACTTATTTGGGCACAAGTACTTACTTCGTTACACCATAAATTTTTTGGCTATAAAATTTATTTTTATTATTATTCAGTATGTGTCTTTAATTTGCTTTAGCAATATTTATGAATCCTTGTTAGTAACACTTGCAAGGATTCATAAATTTATACAGAATTTATGAATGCTTTTGCTTTTGTTATGTGAATGTGTAAATGTGTTTCCTAAAATTGCTTCAGATTTTATTAAAACAAATACAAGTATATTAGTTCGTTTAAGTGTGTTAGTGTATGTGTGTTTTAAGAATACGAATTTTTGTGGCATTCATTTGCATAATATTTTTTTTTATAATCTGTTTCCTTAAAAAAAGAAAAAAAAAGTAAAGCATAATTTCTTAAGCTTCTTCTTATATATTCCATAGACTTCATTTATTACAATGAGCTTTTGTAGAACAGCAACACCATTAACCAACAACATGCATTTGAATGGTTTTTAAGGCTGCTTTTATAATGTCTGCCTTTGGATTTTGCTTTTATTTCTCTCATACATTTTCATGAACACATTAACTTCCGTTCTGGTTTTATTTTTTTTAATTTTATTTAGCGCTTTAATTTGAAAAAATAAATTTCATATTATTGTGGTTGTTGGTAGGTAGGTTGTGCTGAGATTCATGCAAGTTCATAATATTTGTTTTGCCTTTTATTATTCTTTTATATTCCATCCACTTTCTATCTTTCAATTGCAGATTAAGCTTCTCTTGTTTTTTTATATCATTCATTCATTCATTTCAATATTTCGTCCTTCACTATGGATTGGATGGCGTTATTGTTAAAGCCATTTGCATAAATTACCGCAATTGGCGTCATTGTTCGTTCGTACTTGCAATATTTCTCCGCATCGATTTGAAATTCTTTATGCTGTTGTCTCATCTCACTTAAGTGTTGGAACAAGTTGTTGCTTGTTTATTTGATTGTTGTTTAGCCATTTAAGGAAAATTTGTATCTTCTTAGTAGTGGATCAGCTGTTGATATAAAAAACCAAAATATTACTTTTTATTAAATATGGTTTTTTTATGGACTAGTACTCTAATATGTGTTACAGAGAGCAAAATAAAAATTATCTTAAATCATCAAAATTATTTAAGTATAAAAAAGAACATTTGCTTGATAAGAGCTTAAAAAGAAGTCAAAATATGGCGAATAAATTCTTCATAGTTCAAAACGTTGAAAATTGTTAACTAAGAAGTAAAACCTTAACAAATGCTGATATTATTCTGTTAGTAAGATTTTAAATTTTTTAGCTGTCAACAGCACTTTTTATCAATATTTTTGTTTTATAATTTGCATCAATCATTCGCATCAGTCATTTTATTTTTAACCCAACTTACTTAATGGGTTAGGCATTAAAAAACAAAAATTAGCATTTCCTTAAGGATCTCTTCTAAAGCTTTAAAATGATACACATATTGATATTTTAAAAAATTTCAAGATTTCAGAGGGCCTTAACTCGGAAAATATGGGCAAGCGACAATTTTTTCACTTGATGTTTTTTTTCTTATTTTTTAATTCTCTATCGCCCCAATTGATATAGGAAAATTAAAGGTGTGCGTGGTGTTTTTCCCGCTGCGTCGAAGGACATAGACCAATCTGCTGATTACTCTACATATCTCTGAATTTTTCAACTATACAAGCCTGTGATCTTATTTGGGGGTGAGGATGTTGATTTTTTTCTTCATAGCAAACATTGTTGAGATCTCAGTTACTTGTTCAGTTGTTTGTTGGAAAATTATATTAAAAATAAGTTTTTAATACAATTTTCAATAAACTGAGGTGTAGAAGAATTTTTAATCAAACCTTAAACATGTGTGTTTTTAATTACTTTATATAATAAATGTTTGTGTTGTCAGATTTAGGTCTTCAAAAAGTTTAACTACTTTTGTTTATTACTCTGTGGCTTTGGCTAAATTTGTAATCACGACTCACGACTCGCTTAGATTCGAACTATTGCATATCCTGTTAAGCAAACAAGCAAATCTTGTCTTCTCAATCTCCTGTTTTAACAAGGCCATTTTAAAAATTATAGCAAACTTTTCTTTTACAACGTTTCTAAGAAATTCTTACCCACCAAACTTTTCAGTGGTAACAGGTTAAAATTTTTTTAAGTACTTTTAAAACAAGACTCATAACATTTTTAACGCTAAATGTTTTTAGATTTAAATAAAAATGTCAGTTAAATAATTTAAAATTTACCGTTATTGGTTATTGAAGATATCGAGGCCATTTCGCCATCCCTTACCTAGATCTTTAGGTAATGGTATTGTAATATTTTATTTGTTTTACGTTTTATTGCCTTTTAAAGAGCCGAAAAAAGTCTAGACTAAATCAATAAATCAATTAACACTAAACCATTCTTTATGGCTTATTGTGGATTTTTTAGCCTTCTTATAGTCTTTACTTTTTTACTTAATTATTTAGCTTAATTGTTAAGAAAACACAAACAGATTAAAAAATTTTATATTCACAAAACTACTCCTCTATCAAGTCACTACTTGGAGATGCTTTGGTGGATGTTTACTATATTTTGATAATTCATTTAACGCTTTAAGTAGCGCATAGGGCAAAAAATCTTCACTTAATATATTAAGAGCAAATAATATCTTCTTTTTAAATAAATGAGAAATAAGTTAAAGAAATTCAACATAAAGATTTTAAACTTAGAAAAAAACGCAAACAAATTAATATTTTTATATTTTTTGATTAGAGTTCTCCTTGTAGCATAAGTTTAAATAATAATAATATATGTAATTTTACATAAATATGTCACCGGCATCTAATGGGTTAAGCATTTAGCATCTCCTAAAAGATTTCTTCAAAAGCTTTAGAATGATACCCATATTGATATCTTTAAAATTATGACGCACATCGTTCTTTTCTAAGGTCATACATGTGGATGACCTTAATTTCATTTGAATTTTTAGTACTTATTCTTATAGCAGATATAGCACTTTGTCTTCTCTGCACAAACTTTAAGCGCCTGCCTAAAATGGTTTGAATGATAATGCAATCTTCGGCCTTTGGGAAGCACCCTTTAATCTATTGTTTATAGCGGACATAAGTATTTGGTCAAACTTTCTGTGAATTTTAAATGTTCTGTTTAATACAGTTGGAAAATTAAAGGCATAAACAAGCACATTCGCTTAAAACTGTACTCATGCACAAGAAATAATATCACATTTATTGGCAGACATGTTTTATATCTTCCTTTTAAACAATGTCGACAGGAATTCAGTTCATCAAAAAAAAAATTTATCAAATAAAATATTTATTAAAATGTTATCATATTATTTTATTTACAAAAATTTATTTTGTGCTTATCACGCTAATAGCCTTAGTCTGCTAAATAGATCAACACCCAAATTTTAATTTTGTTATAGTTTTTCTTTAATTTCTCAAAAAAAAGAAACTTTTAATGTCATTGTCCTTTCAATTTTATATCAGTTTCTTTTATTTGCCAAACCAAAAACAAAAAGTTGAATTTATTATAAAAAAAGTTAATTTACTAACAAACTTTTTATTTTGGAACATTTCATACTTTCTTATGACCTTGACTTTGAGTATTGTGTCACGCCAAATTATCGCTTCCTTTCTCTCTATATATACACATGTTTGTATATATTTCAAAACCAACTTTTCATATCCTGGTACAAAACAGGTCGTTCGCTCTTAGTAACAGCCAGAAAGAGAGCATATATTTGTACCAATACTTCTTGTACACTCGTAAGCCAACAAAACTTTAAATGATCTAAAAGTTTTAACAATTTACATATTCTTTTTTTTTGGCTGAACGAAATAAAATAAACCCCTTCTTTTCTAAGAAAGTTGCTGCGATTTTTTAGTTGTTTTCTCCTAGAATTAAAAAAAATGTTTAAAAGTGGGGAATAAAGTTATTAAAATACAGTTTTCTAACAAAAGTTTATCGCAAATTAAAGCCAACAAACTCTGTTTGAATCTGTATGTGTGTTCGTCTAAGCCAACTAAAACCAGCAAAGTAAAAGCCAAAGCCAACAACTTAAAAAATGCGAGTAAGAGAATGGGAACAGAACAACAACAAAGGTTTCATTAAAATATAGGAAAAAGTCCCAAACTTTTCATCAAAGTCAAAACAAAAGTTTGTATTTTTTATTTTAATTTTTCGTAAATTTGTTGGTTTATTTAAAATTTTTATGTCTGCTCAAGGTCTCGCATGCGTATAAAAAAACTTACGCATTGTTGCACAGCATTAGACAACAAATCATTTATTTAAAAAGTTATCAGGAAAAATGAAGTTAAATCAGAAAGCTAAGAATTTTTGTTTAATGACGATGAATTATTAAATTAAACAAAGAGTTTTCTTTACACCCTACAATACAATGAGAAATAGTACAGTTCCTTGAAGAGTTTGTTTAATTTTCAAATGTTTGAAGCTGACTGTTAATCTAGTTTATTCTTTTGTAAACAAGGTTTGAAGGTTTTCTACTGCTTATAAAAAGGAAGTCAGCTTCTATTAAGTTTTTATTATACACATAGGCCGAGTTCAAACATGATCTTAGTATGAGGGTAATTTTTCACAAATTAACTTAAATGAAATCATACCTTCATTGTAACAAAAAGCCAGTTACAAAACTTATTTGACGAAAAGTGAACTTTTCATATCATTTGACTTAAAGTAATATTTGAAAAAAGTGCATTGATTTGATACCAACGCCATGTTAGAAACACAGCGATACGTTTATTTTTATTTATTATGTAGAGGAATGACGAACAAATTATGCCAATTGAGCAGAGAAGATTTAAGTTTATATCCGTGTATAATTTATATCTGTTTGTAATTTCTACAGTATCCATTTTCAACCCTATAAAATATTTGTATACTGACTTCTTATGCTTCTTAAAGTTGATTGAGTGATGTATTCGTTTTGGAATCAACTTAGCCAAGGCACTAAATGATTTAGATAAAGTTCAAATATGCCAATCAATTAGACATAAGTTCTAAAATATAGCTATTGAAAATCAGCAACATCGGTCCATGTCCTATGAGGCAGCGAGCAAAACTCCATGCCAGCCGTTATATTTTATATATATTTTTATTTACTTTGGTTGTTGTTATTGAAGGTGCTTGTGAACAACAATCCTATGCAAACCTTAAAATTTCCGGAAGAAAATCTTTTTTTGAATAGAAAAACTTTATGGTAAGAAAAAATTTCTTATGCCGATTATTATTTTAACTATTAAATGGGCAGTGATTATGTCGTGAAGGGTATACAAACTTTTTAATTGTTCCTTTTTAGACTTCAAAACTTGAATTTTTATTTAAAAAGCACATAAACTGAACAAATATGTTTAAATTTTTAATAATTTCTACTAGTATTTCGATACATATAAACATATAAACCAAATAATTGATCTCGCCAACAAATATACTATTTTGTTGTAACCTAGAATTTGTTGTGCTAAGCTTTATTCGTCGAAAAATACATTAAAGAAACCGAGTAACTTTGGGTCAGTAAAATAGCACCGTATTAGCTTTGTGTTTGAATTCGAATTGATTTGGGTTTTCGTTTATGAAATCATAACCACAGACAGCATTAGATTTGTTGCCAATCAAATTTTGATGATTTGAAATTCGGTTATAATCAGAGGTTCCAGTTTCTGTGCGTAGTTACAATTATAATAATTTATAAGATTAAATTGTCATATGTTTTTAGATTTCCAAACACAAAAACATTTCAAATTTAGTGATCAAGTTATGTGATTGCAGAATGTGTGTTTTAAATTACAGTTAATGATTTTTTTTTGTAAATGTTGGAAGTGTAGAAATAAATGCACTTTAAATTACATACACTTATATTGAACAATGCCTTTTGTGTTGCATGTGTCCGTGATGTTCTTTGCTGAAGTGCTCTTACAGCTATTGATGGTAGAGGCTAAGATCACTTGAATTTTTAGCCATCTTATTGCATATGTCTGGATAAAATAATATTTGCTATCTGATATATCAGAAACAATGGCATGTCCTACTGCCATTGTTCTACATCACTCTTCGAATCTTGTGACATAACTTCCTCTATGTCACTAACAACGTCGTTTTCATATTTAGAATTAGCAATACCCAACTCATCATTGCACATTTCTTCTATCTGGATAAAATATGATTGTTTTAACAACAAAATACTTGAAAAAACAAATTAAAAAAGTAAATAAAATCACAAAAACAAATACAAATACAAAAATTTACACCATTAGTCGTATGGAGTCAATACGTATTAGTAAAGCAACACGTGTGTACGCTTTCACAATCCAATCGCAACTAATATACGTTCTCTTCTTTAATGTGTGAAGCTATAGAAAAAGCAAGTTCACTCCAAACATTTTTACATATAAAGTTTTTAATTTTGTAATTAACTAATACTAAATTCATTTTTAAATTTTTATTAAAAATGCCTGCCTTTTTCTGTTCTAAATTGTGAATAGCTTAAGCCAGTGCAAATTGGCGTTTGCTTTTAGGGAAGATCATTATCATCAAAAACATAACAGCTCATTTTTTTAGTTACTCTTATCATAATGCGTAATAAAATGTCGGCAGATCAACTGTGGTTGTGAGGGTAATACGAGTATTTCAAAATAATTCTGCCTGAATGTTTTTGTTTCATCGGTTGGTTTTCATAATTATAATTATAAAATGTTGCCTAACTATAGTAATATAAAATTTTTATAAAAAAAATTGTACATACGTTAGAATAATGAATTTCCATTACGATATATATACGTATATCAGGAGTGGACTCGCTGTTACTCTTTTCAATCAGGCAGATTAATAGTAAATGATTTTTATTAATAAATTCAAGTTTAGGCTATAAAATTTACAGAAACATTTATATCTATTTTAACCAAAATTTAACTTGATAAAACGTACTATAAATAGCTTGCTCTTTAGTCGGTGTGAACATAAATAAAATAACAGCAGATTTTAAAAAAAGTTTGTTTTGAACAATTAATTGCCAAACAAAAAAACTTTTTTTATATTTATATTTTTCAATTTCCCAAAAAACAAAAACTTTTTGCCTCATTGATGCGTATGCGCAAGTGGCGCAGTTTGGTTTCTTGAATTGGCCCAGTTTTGTTTAACAACAACAACAACAAATAACAGGAAAATAAAATAAGTTTTAGTATTGCGTCTCGTCGCAAAACTTTTAAACTTTATATTGTATATACTTTTTTTTTAATTTAATATTAGTTGTTGTTATTACTTTTGGGCTCATCTCTCAGTTCGGAGAGTTTCTTTTTTTAATTTTACTTTTGTTTGGTTTGAATAAACTTTGTTTAATGGGTTTTAAACCGGAAGAACTTTTAACAGGAACTTTATACAAGAGTAGAAAGTACACATATACATTTGCACAAAGAAAATCAATATTATGCGTAAATTTTAAATTTATTAAAGATAATTATTTATACATAAATTTAAAAAAAATCAAAAAAAGTTTATTTTTAAGACTAATTATCCCAGAGTTCATATTAAATTAACATAATTTTTAAAATACTTTTTTAGTACCTTTAAAATATTGCCGTAAAGATTAATTTAATGATGTTAAAACGTGCTTGTATTTATATGTATATCCTCCTACACACATCCCTCCTTTTAATATTCATATAAAAAGATTTATGTTTCGTTTTCCTTTAATTATGCTGCATACAAGAGTATTTTTATTTACATTTTTATTATCAAGAGCTTTTATTGAAAAGAAGGGTGAGATTTTATACATTTTATGAAGGGAGGGAGTCTTTGAAATTTTTTTTTATATATCATTTTCTATAAATAATAATTTTATGGCGCAACCAAAAATATTATGATTATTGATACAAACATAAATATTAAGAAGTATTTTATTGTACAATTTCGTTTTTACTATTTTTATTTATGCTGCTGCTGCTGGTAAAAGAAAGACCCTTTTAGAATTTATTTGTTTTCTTGGTGTCATCACGTTTTAAGAATACAGTGGAACAAACATACATGTATTCGGTTCAAAAGTAAAATTTGCAACCAAATTTATTTAAATTCGGCTTGAGTTTATGTGTATTTTAATTTATAAATCAACGGTTTTCAAATGGGGGTCCGTAGCAACCATTCAAGGGGTCCGGATGAAGAACCGAAAAAACAGTGTTTCAAAAATAACAAGAATTTTATTATGAATTTGGGCTTCAGAGGGGTCCGCGAAAAAAAAAAAATAGTTTACTAGGGGTCCGTGAGTAGGAATTTGATGAAAACCCCTGTTCTAAATTTATTTGAAAAGAAAAATTTTTATTACAAATATTTGTGTTAATTTTGAAAGAAAACGTGAAATGTTTGACACTAGCAGAATGTAATGCAGTATTTCCCAATCGGTACTTCCGTCATCAGCATTCTTAACATCTATCACTTTAAGGTTGTGTACGTTTTCAACATTCTTTTTTTAATCAACTAATTTTAGAAATTAGAATATGGGGAATAACTAATAATCAGTATGAATTAATAATAGGAAAAATTAACAATTTTTAGCTATAATAAATTAAATATGATTTTATTTACATATATACTGCATTAAAATTTTTCAAATTAAATGTAAGACACTTTATTTTAAAAGAAATAAAAAGGTTATATGTGCAAACAAAAAACTTAACAGATAAATTTGGAAACAGTTAGTTAAGGTTAGGTAATAAGTAATCAGCTAGCAAATAGTGAGGTCACCCAAATTGAAAAAAAAAATTAACCCAAATATTAGGTCATTTGTTTTGGCAGAACATGACGTAACGTGTTTAAAAGTCTAAAAACTTCAATTTGACTTAGGACGAAATTTAGAAGTTCTCAATGTCTCCTTGTCGTACACGCAAACTGGCAAGCATTCAAGAGCTTTTATAAAAAGAACAAAGGAAGAGTTTAACCAACTTTTTATTGAGATGAAAATTTAGTAAATTTTGAAAAATTATTTAAAACGTTGCTTAAGACCAAAATTTATTAGAAAAGCTTCCGATATTTAGAGAAAATGTTGAAGAGTTCCATGTGGCATACCAATT
Source organism: Cistogaster globosa (assembly GCA_937654795.1). Classification (NCBI taxonomy): domain Eukaryota; kingdom Metazoa; phylum Arthropoda; class Insecta; order Diptera; family Tachinidae; genus Cistogaster; species Cistogaster globosa. Next base: position 64,308,834 of record OW569406.1, read on the forward strand.
ATGTCATTAGAAGCAATGGCCCAACTAATAAAGTATGTAAAGATTAATTTCGATATTAAAAGAAGTGTAATTAAAATTTTAAATCACGGGAATATTTATTATTTTAAACTTTAAAAATTCGTGCTAACTATCCCGACCGTATTATTCAAACCACCAAGATTGATTATCGAAGGTGAAAGCGCGTTTCGACGGCCAATAAAGTAAAGACAAAAAATTAAAGCTTAAGCAAAAACAAAAAAAAAAAAAAAATAATAATCAACGTCGATTTTTTTTATAAACTGTATACGGCTGACTTTTTTTCGGCTCTTTTATCTTGTGTTAGAAAATACCTCGCCTTGGACAATCAATTAAATTTAACGATGAAAAATTTTATTTAAGGTAGAAGTTGTAAAAACCTCGTATCTTACGTTAGCGGAACTTGAAGTAAACGCAAAGAAATTCGAAATTAGGTGTATTATGAGTTAAAACTAAAAGACACTGCAAGGTGACTTCCACCTACAAGCCGCGATTATTAAGACAAAAAACGTAATTTTAGCATTAAATTGTGACCAATAATATAAAATGTTTGGATGAATCCATCCAATTATTGTCATGAATGTAACATCTTGAACATGATCAAATGCTAATGGCTTCAAAGCCGTGTAAATGTATTTGTTGAAACCGATGAGGAGCTGTCATCTGTTTACTGATAATTCCAAGAGACTCCTGGACAGTCAGCAACAAACTAACAATTTGTTTAGCATTTTCTATAATGTCCTTTGTTAGTTGACTGGACAATATTTGTTCCAATGTCATCACTTCGAACTAAACCTAAAATTAGCTCTTAAAGTGTATCGCTTAAAAAACGAGACATATTACAAAAACCTCTTATTTCTAACATTGACAAATTACTTTAATATATCTTGTATCAGAATATATATAAAAGAAATAGACAACTAAAATGTGATGAGTTTGTAACATTAAAATACAAAATAAAAATAAATACCTTTCAGAATATTTATATTATGTAGAATTTAAAATTTTTTTTGCCTTTATCCCACTGTATATATATAGTTTTTATGGATAAGCCTAAAAGTCTGCAATAGATAATAATAAAAATTCCAATGATGCCACCATAGTTTAGCATGAACAACAAACAATAGAATTACATCTATTTTTATCACTCTACTCTTAACTACTGACAGTCATATGAACGAAGTACTAACAACATCATTACCAAACTTAACATTGGAATTTCTAAAAACCGAAAATAAGTTGTACAAATCACCCACATCGAGTATTGATTGGATTCGTCTATTTGCTCACATGGAACAAAAGAAGAAAAACACTATTATAAAATTTAAGATAATGTCAATAAAAATTACAAATAATAAAAAGGCAAAGAGATTTCGTTGTGATAGTATCAAAAGCAGCGTATGTGGCAGTAGCTTAGACAAAGAGCATTAGATTCGATTGTAAATAAATATTTGAACAAAATACTCATTGTCTTTTTGTAAATGTTTTTTTTTTTGTTTCCTTATTTTGGGCCAATTTATACTGTTTAGTTTTGTAGTTTTTTGTTCTTAAGTATGTGTAGATGGGGATGGATCATCACAGAGTAGTGGTAACTAAATATTAGTTTTACATTAGTAGTTAATATTTTTTTCATATAGGAAACTTTTTTTTTGGTTCTAATTTAAGGGTGGTTGTCTGAGTATTTGTTCATTTAAAAGAATTTAAAACGCTTTGATTTTTGCTACAGTTACCAAGGAAGGGTTGCTGCTTCAATTTAATTATTTTGTTTATTTAATTCATTTTTAAGCATCACTTGATACAATAGGACATCTTGTATTCTGATATTAAAAAAAATTTTATTTGCTTTGTGGACTCTTCACAAATAATGCTTTTTCAACAATTTTCAGGTGTGGCTGCACAGTTTTGTTTTCCAATAGAAGAATACAAAAAGATAGTTAATGCTGAATTCACTAACTACTGCTGTTAATAGAGCCTCCATACAAATCATATATCTCGAGTAATTTCCTAGAGATAATACCATGGAATGGTACACGAATGGATCTACAACTCTGGAAGTATCTAATGTGGGAGTAGTAGTATCAAAAATATATTACTACGACTCACTGGAAAAATCCTCAACCATATTTTATTTATGTCATTAAAATATATGATCTTAATTTAACCTTAACTTTATTTGGTTCATATTAGTTCAAATAAGTTCAACTTTTAGCTAACTTGGAAATAACTTAACAAATTGAATCAGTTAGACAGCAATAATCGGATTTTTTTGTTACATATAGCAGCTAGAATGGGAGCAAGTACATTGTTGGAAATGAATCATTTCGCAGATTTGATTTAAACAGAACTTGAGAAGAAATCTCAAAGATGAAAAATATTAGAGAACAATATTGAGCTTGTATCCTGGACTAGGACACGAGCAGCTTACTTTTGAGAGATATGGCCAACATTTTCTTAAACCTGTTGTTTCTTAAGGTAAAAATAATTTATGAATGTTTGTTGCGCAGTCCATTTTAGTTTGTTTCAACAGAATTAGGCTTTTTCAGCTGGCGAAGATTTTGTATTTATAAGGAAGAGACTCAATAGCATATTTTGAAGGACTGAAATGACTTGCGTCACAGACTATATAGCAAGCAAACAGTCGTTGGAAAACACTGATATGATAATAAAATAATCGACCGCACTCCTGAGATTCCTTGAGAGACCAGGTGTAGATAAGGTAGTCTCTCGCAGGTGATACAATAGATATTTAGTTACAGCGATGTACCTTTCCCTTAATTAATCATTCATTTATTCTAGGTGATAGCCTCGGTTTTTATAATGTACATGAAATTATCTTTGTGGACTGTTTAGAATCCTCTTCAAGCGATTTTTCACACTATAATAAAAGTCTACGGCTTTTATTGAATTTTATAAGAAAGAAATAAAAGTGAAAGTTTCTAAGGTTGTTAACATATCCAACGTAATACTTTATTTTAATTTTACACCATCACACTTCAAGTATAATAAAAGTTTCTTTATGAAAATTTATTATTTGATATCTTTTATATTAATTTACTTTAATTGTGCTTGATTCCTTCAAATATAAAAATTTTATGATATTCTCATACTTAAAACCCAGCTGATTCTTAATTATTCTAATTCAAAATTAGAAAATAATTTTTTTTAAAATTTGAAAAGTCAAAAATTGTAAGTTTTATAAAATATTTTTAAAATTAAAAAAGTAAATATAAGGTGTTGCTGGATACGCAGGAGAAAAATCCAACGAGTACAACTTCATTTAAAGTACTAAATGATTATAAAAGGATAAATTGAATTCGATTTCCTTTTGTTTAGTCAGCTATCTAATGTCAACAATGCAAATTTAAAATTACATTATATTTTTGTTATTCTAGCTAATATTAAATTCGCCTTGGCAGCAAAACCCCTCTAATAAATCGAAAAAAAGAGTGTTTCAGACCGCAACAGCAATAAAAAACAACAGGCACTTAAGGATATGGGTAAAGTCAAAGCATAAATAATTTCTGAAACTTTTTCTTATCCCGGTTTTTTTTTAATTATTCTAAAACTTAAAATTCTACTGTTAAGAACATTAAAATAAAAACATTAAGTTTATTAATAGTTAGTTGCTGCTAAAAATGTATTTGTATTGTGGGATATCAAATTCGCGTAATATTTAACATATATATTTTATTTGCTTTCATACTTCTTTACGATACTTCACCCAGGTAGCATTTGGATGATTGTTTAAACAAAAATCACCAATGTGAGTCTTTTAAGACTACCAAAGATGACTTAAAACTGATTACTCAGTGCGCTTAAAAACAGACTCGAATATAACTCTCATAAATGAAAATAGAGCGACTTGTTTAAAAACAAAATGTACAGACCATCCAAGGGCCCGAAATGTGACTTTCTTTTTCTTTTATTGATTTGTCATGTTTGATTAAAACCAATATATTTAGAAATTTGTTTCAAAGCACACGTTTTGCAGTATGACTAAAAATGATTCGAAAAAGTTTCTTTTGATTAAAAGTACGACCTCAAAGAGTATCGATAATAAATCAAAAATGCGAGTCATAAGGGACTCGCTTAAAAAAATCGCTGATAGGGTACTATTTTCTCCCGACAAAACAATTATTTTCTACTCAAAAACGAGCGCATAAACGATAATTAAAGTCACACACACAAGACTCAAATATAATCAATAGCAAAAGAGTCACAAAAGAAAAAATGCAAACTAGGATATATTTGAAAAACTCAGTATTATAATTTTATATAGGATTAACTGTTACTGATTCACTTAGCCATCCTCCTTTTAATGCAATACGTGCTCTTTTTTTAAGTTTCGAATACAAGATCGAAGTTTCAGTTCATATTCTTCAGATTTGTTTCTGGTATGGATTTTTCTGCCATCATATTATTCTTTTCCAGTCAAAAAAGATTTTTTTTTACAATAAAAAGCTATTTTAAGAATATTCAAAAACTCTTCTTTGTGGAACGTTGAAAAAGTTTGCAAATTACTGGATTAGGTGCGTCTGGCTTAAATGCATTTTTGATTGGACTCATTAGTTTTTCCGGCATAATTACAATTTTATATCAATTTTAAATTAGTGTTGTGACGGAAATTTTAACTATTTAAAAACGAGTTATGCTAGTTTTAGAACTATTATAAAATTTCCATTAATAACCTTTTAATTGAATTATAAGCTCTGAGCTATTTAGAGAACATTTTGAAGGGTTAACGATAGTAAGTCAGAAGAAAAAATAAGCAAACTTTATCTGGGTTAAAAAAAACTATCCTGATTAAAATTTATAACAAAATTTTAATCATATATAAGCCACCAATAAGACATTGCTTAAAATATGCTTACATTTATAATAAAACTATGCTCGCTCATATTAAGTGATTTTTTCCAACACAAAAGTAACTGAAATATGATTTGAATTTAATTAGAGTTCTTTAAAATCTCATTATAAATTCATCACTTTAAAGTAAATTTAGATTCAATCTAATTTATCATCTATTGTTTTGTTGACATATTGGTCGAACCAACAAAACAACCAACTTGGCACAACCGAAAAACATTCATTGAAAGTATAAAGGAATAAAAAAGGCAAAATGTACAAACGTAAGAGCACATTATCATTAGTGAGGGCATAAATCGAAAAAGGAAGCATAATCAAGAGAGGATTATGTAATTAGTCTGCAACTGATTGATGAATGTTGGCAAGTATTGTTTATGCTTAAATATTTTTAATTTTTATTTTCCACCGCCTTTAAATGAAAGTGTGGACAAAAAGCTTTTATCCCAAACCTGTACTTTTGGCCAGGCTGGGTCTACAACAGCTTAATTTGTTTTTGTATGGGGCAGCCACATAATGGTATTTCTTTTTATAATTTTAAAATAAACAAACATGAATAAAGCTTTAAATATGATAGAAATCCCATTAAGGTCCTTAATTTTGTCCTGCTAAAAACATCATTATATCATTTCTTAAATCTGCCATTGCTTTTTCTCTGGATTTTAAACTTAATCGTGTATCTTTAAATAAAGTCAGAACTAAAAATAAATTTAATTTGAGAGTGAGTTTTTTATCTTTAGCTTTAAAGAACCCAAAATTTAGTTTTTTTTTCATTGGCTGCTTAATTTCTGTTCGTCCTTACGCCAATCTATACAATGTTTTATTATTATTGTGTGCAGCTAAAGTTAAAGTTTATCAGATTGTATGCAAATATTCTTAATTTGAAAATGATTTTTAATAGGATCGAATGGAATTAGTTTATTACTTTTAATGAATTTTTTTTATTGTCCTTGTCGCCGTCCAGCAGGAACAGCAACAACAAAAAACACGAAAATAATTCAGCCATTCAATTTATTGTTTATGCAAAACAACAACAAAAACAACAACAACAACAATATCAACATCGTTTTCTTCCTTCTTGTAATTCTGGTAATAATGAAAATAAACTTCTTAAGTGATAGACACTGTGAGTCGAAATAATGGCTGAGTAAAGAGGACAGAGTATTTAATCATTAAAAGACACATTCATTATGTGGTAAAGTTAATAAATATTCTATAGAATTTTTATTCAATGCAACGATATAAAAAAGGCCATTGATTAATTTTACTGATTTTATTTACAAAGATTTTAAAAGGGAGTAAAAAAATAAAGAAAAAAAATATGTAAAATTAATTACCTAAATATTTTTTGCTTTAATTAAAAATAGAAAGTTACAAATAATATTTTCGTTTATGTATTTAATATATCTGAATTTATTAAATTTTATTTATTTTTCTTATTTATTTGTGTTTAAAAAATTATTAAAAGTTGTTAACATAAATATTTTGTGGTTTAATTTAACATAGTTTGTTGAAAAATAATTTTTTCATTCATGTATATAATATTTCTAAATTTATTTATTATAATTAATTTGTGTTTATATAGTTCCACAACAGAGTGCAGAGTGGATCTCTGAATAATTGGCAAACATACATACATTTTAAAATATATTAATTCTTGCAAAAACCTGACTTCGAAACAGACAATTTTAAAATCATGTTTCTGTTATTGCCGACACAATAAAATAAAGTTTGTTTAAATTCTAAACGTTTATGTATAACTGTTCAAGAGATTGGCCATTACCATCGTTTTACATTAACTATTAGGACACCCTTTAATTTCTAATTTTTAATATTTTTACTTGTTATTACATCGAATAAAGTAATGAACTTTCTGTCTAATTTTCAAATGTTTATATATAACTGTTTAAGGATAGGGCCATATAGGTCAATTTACGTCACCTATGGGGGCAACCTATAATTTTTAGATTTATAATTGAATTACTTTGTACTATTGTTTATTGTTTGTATTGTTCATTATACAGGTAAAACATGTTTAATTTTTTAAATTACGAATTATTTTTAAAATGGGACTAATTTTTAAGTATCAGCTTTAAAATAAAGAAAAAAATTTAATAATTATTTTAGAAATGACTGCAGGCACAAGTTATACTTTTTATTTAGTTCAGACGATTTGATAACCTCCTTCTTTTTTGATTTCGGCTATGCCGAATTTTATATACTCTTCAGCAAATATGTAAATCTAGTTTAGTCAAATAACTCCAATTAAAAAATAAATTTAGAAATAAGAAACAAAATTTTACATAAAAATGTCACAGGCTCTTAATGGGTTCAGCGTTTTTAAAAAAATTTTAGGCATTGTCTGAAAGATATCTTCAAAAGCTTTTAAACGATACCCATATTTATATCTTAAAAAATATGGTGCACATTGCTACTTTTCTAAGAGAAGTTCAAGGGCCAATAACACGGAAAACATGGACAATCGCCAATTTTTTCACTTGATGTTGTTTTTTCTTATTTTTAATCGTCATCGCCCTTATATTTGTTTTTTTTTTTTTTTGTTTGATTAGAGTTTTTCACTTAAGAAGATTTGTTCCAAAAAATATGGAAAAATTAGAGGCGAGCGTTATGTTTCCCGCTGGACCGATCTTGCTGGTTTTCAGTGGCAAAATCTTGAAAACTATGTCTGATTGATTGGCGTATATAAATTTTCTCTAGGTCATCTAGTGCCTTGGCAAAGTTGCTGTTAATCCGAACACGGACAGACAGATGGACAAACAAAATCACTTAATTGAATATAATATATGGGATATACCCTTTTACCAACCGTGGTGAAGGGTCAAACATCAGTTTTAATAGAAAGACGTAAATGTGAATTGAAAAAAAAACTTTTAGCTAAATTTAATTATGGAAGAAGTTCCGAAAAGTTTTTATGAGTTTATAGAAATGTAATCAGGCTTTTATAGACAATTTGTGCAAAAACGTAAAAATACACCGTTTAGGGTAATTAAGTTTTCCACGGTAAGCCCATATAATTCTAAGAAAAAAATTGATGTTCAAGCAACTCTTAAGAGCCATATCCTTAAACAATCACAAGTGAAATTTGTATGAATGTTATAAACTATAAAACTAAAGTTAAATTTATTGGCTAGAGTAGACTTACTGGTATAAAATTCAGATTTATCTTTAGGATCAGTCTATTCACTGAGTTCGGTTCTTTTAAATACCAAATCCTTTACCGAGATAATTTTATTTTTAAAAAATACAAAAAATGGATGTTGTAATTAATTTTACAAAGGATTATAAATAAGATAAATAAAGTTAAGAAGGCTGAATCGTATTCTACCAGTAACATTTGTGTTAAAACAAAGACGCTGTTTTAGAGTTGGATAAGGCGTCTGCGTACTAAAGCAGATGTAGAAAAGCGTTGAGGAGAAAGACAAGCGATTATTGAAAGTCGCAATGGGTGACATGTTTAAGACGAATGTAATTGATTGCTGTACAGCTGCAGTGAATGAGTTGGTTAAGGCTTTTGCTAGCTTAGTTAGAGTATTTTGAGTTCAAATCTCGGTGGAGCCTCAGTGTAATGTGGCTAAGATATCTGTGTTGGAAGTTTTATAATCATACCTGTTTGTTGTACCAGTAGGATCGTCAGTAACTCTTTAATGATGATTTTAAGCGATCACAGCTAAACCCCCTTTTTCATAATGTTTTCTATGGTTGACAATCTTATACGTCCAGTGATATGTTTAAGAAAAATTAGCACTTACAAAACACACAGGAAAACTATTTAAATTAGCATTTTTTACCATTAAGATATATTAGAATTTCTTTACTTGACAGATGTAGATGTAATACCTAAGCTAAACGTAAGTCTTTGTAATGTGTGTAAACGATTTCTTGAGAATTAATAAACTGTGTAAGGTAGGCGATTAAATTATTCCATTTGTCTCATATAGTAGCTTGAATAGAAATTTTTAAGATTGGTAACTATTAATGAAGCGATAGAGAAAAATCCCTACATTTTTAAAGTTCTCTTTTAAAATATCCGCATAGCAGAATAAACTTAAGCCTTAATAAAAATACTTATTTAAGTAAAATATTTTAGCGTGGACTTAAAGGAGCACTCTTTCAGCAATTGTTTTAAATTTAACTCGAATCTTCACTTTAATGGACTCAATAAATAATATAAAAACACCTCGATGCAAAATAAAGATTATTATTTATGTAGGGGAAACTATAACTTATATAACAACAATAGAGAATGCTGTTTTTAAAATTACCTCCGTGACTGTGGTGATGCATTAATACGCATACACTTAAATTATTTGAGTTCTAGCGTGAATTAAATATAGTATTCCCCTGTGTATTAAAAATAAAAAAGTCAGACTTTATTCGTTTCAAGAAAAAATTTTAATTAGTTTTTTATTTTAAACGGTGGCTCGCTCGCCTTCATCTGTGTGTCATTTCTAATTTTCCTAAAATTCAATTTGAGACAAAGACTAGTGTTTTAAAATACATATTTATTGTAGAGTTTTATAAATTATGTTAGAAATTTTCCACCCACAAAAATAAAATTTGCTGACAACTGTTTTAGCACCATTACACCGGTAAAATTGGGTGCTTTACACTTGTACCCCGGTTTTTCTACGAAATGTATTGTTTTTAAGAAAAAAAGCATTTTATATTTCAATCAGGGCTTTAAGGGACTTCCTCACAAAATTTTATTCAAAACTATCAAGCAGTTTTTACGCGATGTGAACACAGACAGACAGATGGAGATATATACACCAACAAATTTTCAAAAAATATTTCATATACAGATGTATAGATGTAGTAGAATTCACACGAAAATAGATATTTGAAAATTTTTAAATGTCACAACCAAAATATTTGAAAAACAATCAGTGTATTTTTTTAAAGAGCTAATGATTTTAAAATTCCTGTTTCCCAGGTCTGGCAACCCGTACATATCAGAAAAAACAAAAGTGTTGGTTTCCGTGTGTGCGTGGTAAGAACAGAGGTGTGTGTATAGAATACTACGACAATCAGCTAACACAAGTTGAGCGATCACAATGGCTGTATTGGTATCGGTATCGGCGCCCACTTACTGTAAAACAGAAGATCCCCAAGTTCATGAGTTCGAGCCCACCAATGTTTATACGTACGAAACAAAATAGTAATTGTAATAAGACAATTATATATGGCAACCCTGCCTGAGTGAACGTATTTTTTTGCAACTAGTGTATTCTTCTCTAAAATACAATTATTTTCCGCATATTTACGGTGTCAACAATCAATTAAAAGATATTTTGTGAAAACTAAAGACTCGTTTAATTTATTTGGAAATCTTTATTGTGAACATTTTTTCTTACATTACTTTTTCACGATAATCTGCTGCTGCTGTTATTATTGTTGTGTATTTTAGAATTTATTTTTTGCGGTATTACTTGCATATACATACATATTTTTGTGGATCTTCTTGTTTTTTATTATTTTTGTGATCAATTTGTTAAAATGGTGTACAAATGTGGTTCTTGTCAAAGCAGTGTTACCAAAAACCACGATAAAGTTATTTGTAGATTGGGCGCTTCTTGGCACCACCAACAATGTTTCAAACTGGATGATCCTGTAGTGCAGCTGATTAATGATGATGAATCGCCTGTCTCATTTACCTGTCAAAATTGCTTGGCTAACCCAGGCTCTTCTATTGAGAAATTATTGCGGGAACGAATTGGTGGCTTAAATAACAAAATTGATAGTTTCCTTAAGAAAAATTAAGAAGATGCAATTAAAAAGGATTTTAATGAATCTATTGCTGAATTGAAGTCCGAGTTGTCGTCTTGGCGTACTAGTGTTAATGCTGATATTGCTACTTGCAGGGAGCAAATCAAACTGGTTGATATGTCCACTTCATTTAAAATAACCTTACTTGAAGATGAAAATAACGTATTGCATAAAATACTCAATCGTGCAGATGTGATAATTAATGGTTTACCTGAAGGCTTAAAAGACTTGATCTCACCAGTCACTTTATTTTGCTCTTATTTTAATGAAACTTTATCTACGCATGATATTAATTATGCTTGCTACATGTTTAATAGAAAAGCCGCTCTTGTATAGCTTAACAATGCTTTTTAAGGGACCGAATTATGAAAGCATAGTTCAAGACGAAATCTTTAAAACTTTGTGACGTTATGGGTGGTGGCATAGAGAGCCGAATTTATTTGAACGATCACTGTACTCCTGCTGCCGGATAATTGAACACCTTATGGAGACGTTTACTTCACCTTAAAATCATTAATAAATTTTAAATTTCAAATCTGGATAAGGTAAAGGTAAAGCTAACTCTTTTTAATGGCTCTGAAGTTACTTACGGTTTTGATGAATGTGCGGCTTTACTTGGTGTGGATAAGATCGCTGATGCTTTTAAAAAGTTTAGCCTATCGTATTTTTTCTCTATTTAATATATTCTTTTTTATGCTGTGCTCCAATATTTCTCTACTTGTTAACAATGCACTGTCCTTTGTACCAATTGTTAAGAAAAAAGTTAATCCAAGAAAATATAATTGGTTTAAGTCAAGTAATATTGTATTGGCCAGATCTTTAAGGGATATAGCTTTCTCAGCCTAAAAACGTAATAAGTCTGCTGCTAATTGGAAATTTTTTTGCAAATATCGAAACGAAGCAAAAAAAAAAAAAAAATAAACCCAAAGAAAGAATTCGTTATTATTCTTCATTGTTTAATGATCTTGATAATTTAGATATGTGGAGGCTGCTTAAAAACTCTGGTGATTTGGGTGATAGATTTTCTAATGTTGATCTAGATGTTAATGTAATCAATAATTATTTTGCTAATGTTGGAAATATGAGTTCTGTTGATGAATGTAACTTTGATAATTTTAACTTTTATAGAAACTTTTACTGAATTTGATGTGTTAACGAGATCGAGTTACTTGAAGCTTTTAATAAAGTGAAAATAAACTCTATCGGTAATAATGGCATCTCTATGAAGTTTTTGAGAATGATTTTTTCTAACATTTCGGCATAATACTATTTTAATGAGATCAGAATTTCTAGCGATGTGGAAGCTTACTCGTGTTCTTTCTATACCAAAAGTTAACGTTGTTAGTGGTCCAGAAGATCCTAGACCTATTTTAATTTTGCCAGTCCTTTTAAAAATATTAAAACACTTGATTTATTATCAAATTCTTGAAGTTACACATGCTAAAATCTATGAGTCTCAGTGTGAATTTCATGATGGCTATAATACAACTTATTTGCTTCTCAACCTTACAGAAAAAAAATAGAACCAGCTTTATTGATGAAAAACTTAATGTGCTTTTATCCTTAGACATTTCGAAGACTTTTGATAATTTGAATCACTTTAAAATGATTGAGAAACTTGTTTTATACTTTCAGTTTTCCAAGTCTACCTGTAAGCTTATATTTTCCTTTCTTACTGGACGGTCTCAATTTGTTTCTATTAACAGTTTATGTTCTAATGTGCCATCTCTTAATTCTGCTGTACAGGGTTCAGTCCTTGGCCCAATTTTATTCATTCTTTACATTAATGATTTACCAAATAGAATTAATTCGAGTATGTATATATCTTTTCTTTTTGCTGATGATGTTGTTTTATTTTTTGAATCTCATCGTAACTTTTCAGATGTCTTAGAGAGTAATATAAAATTTAGTCTTCAGTGTGTATCAGATTGGGCTAATGAAAATTGTCTATCTATTAATGTTGCAAAAACTAAAGAGATGACTTTTAACCCGTCAAGTCGTTCTAATCTGAATTTAAAGATTTTTTTAAATGGAAGGACAATTGATTTTTTTGATGATTTTAATTGCTTAGGTATAATTTTGGACGACAAGCTAACTTTTGGCGGTCATATTGATTTAATCTTATGTAGAGTTCTAACATTTTTACGTAGAATCTATTGTAATAATGTATATTTACCGCTTCATGTAAGGTACAGACTTGCTTATGCCCTATTAATACCTCAGCTTTTCTATTGCCTCGAAGTTATATCTGGTACACTCTCTACTAATTTATCTAAACTTCATCGAATTATTAATTCTATCGTTCGGTTTGTGTATAATATTAATAGGCCTGAACACATTTCTAATTTTGTAACACGGTTTTTAAGATGCCCTTTTGATACCTTTGTTAAGACTAGGTGAATATTACTTTTCTATAAAATTATTAAAACTGACAAGCCAACTACTTTGTTTGAAAGATTTTCTCTCAGTCGCTAAACCAGAAACCCTCAAATTTACCCAGAATATCTTACTCCTTCTTTCAAAGATCTTTTGCTATTAGAATTGCTCGGTGTTGGAATAAATTACCTTATGAATTACGTACTTATGTTTTCTCATTCGAACAATGTATTAAGGCTCAAATTGTTAGAGTACTTTTCCAGGGATAATACATAAACTATTGAAACATGCACTTTGACTAGTTTCTGCCTTGTAATTTTGCATTTTTAACATCTACTCATCAATAATTTGGATCTTTTTGCTCTATTTTATTAATCTGGTATCGGTTTTCGTTTTCAACACTACGGCTGGGGAGCCTTTTGAGTTTGTTAGGAAATTTTTTTTCTCTCAATATTATTTTTTTTTATTTTTACTTTTCTTTGTTAAGACAAGTTTATTTATGACACTAAAGCATTACGGATATTTTTTTGAATACTGCTTATCCCCATATTTGTTCTATTTGTTTCCGGATTTTCTACTTGTTACATAACTCTACTTGTATCTCTGTTAACTAGTTGTAAGTTGCATTTTTATGCTCAAGAAACTTTTTGCTTTGTAATAAGAACTTTATAAGGCCTTTGTAGGCTTATTATTACATGAAATAAATAAATAATTAAAAATGATAAACAGTGGTTAAAATTTCTTAGCAGATAATTTAGTGAAAACGGTCTATTAAATATAAGAGTGGCAGATAATTGTCAAGGCGCCCGTTATAGGAAGGAGGAACAGCATGACAACAGGGTATAGTAGATGTGTAGTTGCCATTGGATAAATGAGGACGACCACAGGGTTTAAATATACAGCGAGCGAATTTGGTCTAGTATAAAAACAAGGCATCGAGTAGTTCGTTTTTCACCAGAATAACAAAGTGGATGGCTGCATTTAGAATAAAGCATGTTCAAAAAGTAAGAGACCGTAGGATCAAGTATAGCCAGAGCCATGAAATAAAAACAAGTAGAGAAGTTTTTGTATTACAGTAGTATTCGCAATAAGAAACCCGTACATTTGTCCAAAATACAGGTATTTAAAATTTTCTATAAAAAGCAGACTACAAATTTTCAACAATTAACACAAAAAAAAAAAAAATAAATAAATAAATAAAGACTGGCATAAACCCGACTCGCATTGTGCGCATTTATATCGATAATTAATTTTGAAAAAAGTTATGCCCCATCCTTTTTAACTTTTAAAGTGAAGAATTGTCGATGGTTTGCCTTGATCATTCGAAGAAAAGATTTTTAACTGGCTTATGTTCAGTAAATTTTAAACTTTTAAAGCATTTTAACTTTTATAAATTTTCTTAAAAGAACTGTCAGCTGTTAATTTTATTGAATAAATACTATGACGTCGTGGCGAATCTATTAAAAAATGTAATTAGAAATTTTTGTTTGTAAACTTGGAAAAAAGATTTATTTTTTTAATATCAAAATGCAATTTTTCGTTTAATTTTTTTTTTTATTATTTAAAAAATATATAATTAACTCTTATCATCGTTTAACAGTTTGAAAATATATCAATATAAAAAATATATGAGCTTAAGACACTTAAATATTTAGCTGTCTCTAAAACTTGTATGTGTGTGTGTATGTGTGTAGAAAGTTAAAACTAAATGGACTTCTAGCAAATACAATGGAAGAATGGGTTTTATCTTCAATTCATCTTCTTCAACTTCAGCAATTTTTCAATTTACAATAAAATGAATTTTTGCGTTCAATGAATTTCTAAATGAGGAAAATTACTTTCTTATAGTTTAAGCAATTTTCGTTGTTGTTCTTGTTTTATTCTATTTTGTTATATTCTTAACTCTTATATCTAAAATTGTTTGTATGCACACAAGTACACATACACACATACACTTAGAAAAAAAGGGGGTAAAACCTGCAACATCAGCACATGCTTCAAAGAAAATTGGAAAATTGAAAAAAAAAAAATCAAGTAACTTTACAACAAATAGAAAATTGTTCACAATGGTTACGATGGATGACGATGTGTTGTTACTGCTACAACTACTGGTGATGATGTATTTATTGCTGTTGTTGTAGTAAATAGCCATTAGCAAAAATGCTTATTAAAAATTTACATTTAAAGGAAAAATAAGGAATGGAAAAGTTTTTCATTTTTTTGCTTTTGTTTTTGGCTCACACAAGTATTAAAAATTTTGAAAATGAAGCAACCAAGCAGTAAATGAATAAAACTGTAAACACTCATATTCATCTTTACATTTATGTTGTTACTATGTACTGAAGAACGACCAGGTCAGGGTGCAAAAGAGATGGATTTTACATCATCACAAGATATTAATTTTGCGTATGGACAACTCATATTCAACTCATATTCGTTTACTTATTTAGTGAGTTAGCAAGTGAAAAAGTTCTTGAATACATTCGGTCACTCATACTCCAGCTATGGTGTATATTTTTAGGTGTTCATGCCAAGTTAATTTAATAAAACTGGAATTTAATTCATTTGCGGATATTTCAAAAGGGCGCCGGAAGTCTTTACTCTTTCACTTCCATTTACTACATCTCGTGCTTTACGTCATCTTGGCTTTTTTTTTGCTTTACTATTTCCCAAGTGTTTGTTGTTTAATTTTTTTTAATTATTTTTGAAAAAATATTTGCCTTTTATTTTAGGCTTAACTGACCTTTTTTTGTATCTTCTAAATTTAAATATCAAGTGATTTTGTACAATAAAATGTGAAAATTGTTCCTTAAGCATTAATTTGATATTTTCTTTTATTCTGTGATTATTTTGGTTAAGAAAAAAAAACTATAACCGTTTATTCTTTGTAATAAAATGTCCTTAAGCAAAAACGTCAATAATTGCAGAAATATTAAATTATATTTGTTAGCTTAAATTTAATTAATACAGCATAAACAAAATTTAGAATTAAGAAAATAGTGTAAAATGCGGAAGAAGAGACAATTTTAAGTTAGTATTAAAAAGGAATTTCATAGCAGTTCAAAAATGAAATTTTTTTTTCTTTTTTATACATTTCACAACAGGAAGAAAAAGGGTGTGTCAAGGTTCGTCATTCCGTTTGTAATATCTGCAAATTCCATTTTCGAGCCCATAAATTATAAATATTCTAAATTCTTCTGCATAACAAAGTCGACTGAGCGAAGTCCGTCTGTCTGTTTGTCCTTCCGTGTTCGGATTGCAATCAACTTTGCTAAGCACTAGATGAGCTAAAGAAAATTTAAATATTCAAGTCGATCAGATATAGTTTCGAAAATTTGGTATAACAAATCAGCAAGATCGGTCGATGTTCTTCCAGGCAGCGATCAAATTACGACGCCTGACTTTAATTTTTCCGTATCATTTGAAACAAATCTTGTTTGCTAAAGTAACTCCAAAAAAAAAAAAAAAATGTGGCAGTAGAGAATTAGATAATAAGAAAAAAAGCAAGAGCAAAAACTAGCGTTCGCCCATGTTTTCCGAGTTTTAGCCTCTAAATTTTTCAAAGAGAAGCACCATTTAAAAGCTTTTGAAGAGATTTTTCAGGACTTACTTAATTTTTTTTTGAAAAAAATGCTTAACCCATTAAGAGCCGATAACATTTTATGTAAAATTATATATAGCACTTATTTTGTTTCTTATTTTTTAATTCTCTTTCACCTCAATATTTGTCCTTTTGATGGAAGTCACTTCACTGAACTAGATTTACATACATGGTGAAGGGTATATAAGATTTTGCATAGCCGAATATGTGTAACTAAATGCCAACTTTATCACAAAATTCATTTATGCTTTTTATGTTTGTTTGTGTTTTTGTTGAGGCTTAAGCAAAGAAGAAGGAGTGATTTTGACAGATTACCTAATTTTTTTGCAGTGAAGCGAAGCAAGTTATTTATCTCTGAAAGGTATGCAGGTTTGTTATATGGGATTATCTTAGAAAATTGTAGCACTATCCTTTGAATACTAAAATTTTAGAAGCCTGGATTTATTTTGTGAATTATTTATGACGAAAAATGTTCCTTATGATGAAGGCCATTAATAAAACGTATTGCTCTATTACATACTAACAGGCAAAAGAATAACTGTTAGATTTTTAAAGCAAGTAAAACTTACTAAATTGGTAATCAAAATCTAATTTGTTATCAATTCATTAAGTTTCGAAATTAGAGGGCTAATAATTTTTCAGAAAAATACAAAGCCTTGTCTTAGATAGATTCACACCAATCCGCTATTCGCTTCGTCTTTCTTATCTATGTCAAATCCGTTAAACCAAGTTTTACTTGTACAGCAACGAAAACTTAAAAAATTTAATTATCATTTCTTTAATTTGGCTAAAGCTAATTGTGATAATTTTTAATAAATAAGGGGAACAGCAAACAACAGAACAACAACTGAATGAACTGCACTTTCTAGTTTCCTGCAATCTTTGTCACAACATTCTTCATATCCATTTGTTAATTCTTTCATATTGCATTTTTGACTTATTTGTCTTTAATGTAAAATTTTTATTGAAAATAACAATTAGGAAGTGGTGACGATAATACAGCACTTTAAAAAAAATGTTTTCAAATAATCTTACGACACATGATTAAGTGAAATTAGCCAAAGATAAAAAAATGAAAGTAAAATGAAGAGCTAAAAAAAACAAAAGCATATAAGTTCTGGCGCCATGAATTCACACACGCAGATTTTTGAGACACAATTTTCCTCTCTTAAACTCTTGTATGAAGTTGTTTACTCGAGTTATATTTACGACTATGAATCGAGATATAGAATTCCCACAAAGTTCGTGATCTCACCTTAATTTTCCCATTTTCATTTTCAAGTCCTTCTTCTTTTCGTACAAAGCTTTCGGAATTTGTTTATCGAATACTAATTTCACAAACAGCCTACTGTGTACTCCAACATCTTAGAAGTCCTGTCCTGTTGGCAGCCAAAACACGTATTTTCAATTATTTTCAATTTAAACCAAATGAAAGGAAAAAAATATATAAAAAACTAAACAGCTGTCATATACAAATACTGTAGCAAAATATAAAATTAAATTTCAAATTATATACTCGCACTAAAGACAACATGCACATTCATGTCACAAAAGTTATTTCCAAAATTATTAAAAACATTTTAAGGGAATGTCTTTTTGCATTTCGGCAGGTATGACTACAAACTTTCAAATATTTAAATCAAAATTATCTTTCTGTCTCTACAGCTGTCTGTCGTTATAGCAAAGATTGTTTTGAAATGTTTATAATTGCCACAAATTTTGTTTCGTAGCAAATGCAAAAATATTATTTATTTATTTATACTTGAGACTCTCTCTCTCTCTCTCTCTTTCTTCCTCTGCTTATCCTTTGGACAACTTTTTTATTGTAGCAAAACTTAAACTCTCTTACGGTGTACATGTCCGCATTATGCGAATTTCCTTAATTGTTTCGGTTAGCCGCACAATCTATTCCATAGAATTTTGTGCAACATTTCTTCTCACCGCAATACAACAAAACTAAAATGTGTTTTTTTGTGTTTTTTTATTTTATTTTAAACTCGGATAAGTACAGGGAAGGTATAAAATATGAATGCTGTAGCCAAAAGGTAAACCACAGCAATACAAATCAAATTTATTTTTGCAAAATTAATCAAAACAACTGAATTGAACATAAAGAAAATAAAATAAAAGCTTTAATATTAAAATATATTGAATATGAAAATTCATGTTTATTTAAAATTTTTCGTTTTGTTTTAGTTTTTAAAATAAAGCTTTATCTTAAGTAATTATTAACTAAAAGTAATCGTGGCTACAAAGATTTGTAAGCTGGTTCTTATTTTTTGGATCATTTTCACTAGAAATCTGATCGAATAGTTAATCAATTTATTTGTATAGAAACTGACAAATTTAAATACTTCGCTTAAAGTAAATGCTGATGTAAAGTTGCGGTCTCCTAAGCATCATCTGACCTAACAGAAAATCTAGGAATCAAGCTTAAGACAGCGCACATTGCTTTGACTGGCTGATCTTCGCTATACATGCTACTATTTGGCGACGTGTTGATGAAAAGGGAGCGATAGCAATTAGATATATAAAATAGAAAAATGCTACAAAATTAAAAAAAGGCTTGAAACAAAATCAATAGATTGGCTTAAATTAATTTTTATTTTAACTTTTAAAATTTTATTAGGAAAAAAATTTTATTTATTTTTTCCGCTTAAAAAAACGGGACCGCTACATCCGTTATCAGCATTCTTTGCATATATCTTTCTAGCTTGTGTACATTGTAATCATCATCTGTTTAACAAACTTTTTTGATAATAATTCGTAATCTATCAATATTAATTTTATTAGATGAAGTCCAGGCACAATCCGAAGCTTCTCTTTCGTTATTCTCTTTTTTAATCGCCACATATAGATGTTCCTTTTAATTAAATAAACTTAAAACTTAAACCATTTTATATGTTACCCAACCTAAGGTAGATAAATGCGTAGAATTCTGATGACGGATGTAGGGATCCAGAAATTGCTGCATTAAATTCTGCCGGTGTCTATTTTTTCTTGTTTTCTTTAAACTTAACACAAAAACTGTTTTTCTTTCTAAAAAAATTAAAAATTAAAATTTATTTCAAATAAAGCCGAATAAAGATAAATTAATTGTCATAGTGCTAATATAGTACAACAAATTATTTTAAAAATTAAAAATTTAGTTAATAATAATATTGTTTACTGATATTTTTATTTGATTGTCTAAAGTTTTTCGATTTTCTTTTTTTTATACTTTTTTGTATATAAAAATGCGCATCAAACATAACAGTCAGCGTAGTCATAATTCTATGTTGCTTTGCGGAGTTTCGAACTGACAATAGATCCAGCCAAATTACAATATTTTGTTTAACAAACATTTCCATTTTCTGTTTTAACTTACTTAAACCTTAATCAATTCATTAAGTCTTTCCGTTACTCTTAAAGGCGTCTTAGCCATTTTAGTCATCACAGCTTCATTAATGTTGTTTTTTTTTTGCTCCACTCAAGCATTCAATGGGATTTGAACTCAGGATATTTTTTCTGTGTATCAAAAAAGAAGAAATTTTTAGAGCTTAATTTTTACGCCTATTAGTGGTAAAAGGAAATACAACTTTGTGAAAATTATCTAAGACAAAATCATAAATCTTAACTTTGTTGTTACGAATATTTTAAAATACACTTTTGGTAAAGGTCAATTTCTTTAAGAGCTCTAAATCATAACAAGTGAGTAATTAAAGATAATAAAACTATTGTCTGCTCTCAGGAAGAACAAGTTTTTGATTTGTTTTAAGTACGTTCGATATAAAAATAATTAAAATAAATTTTGTTTTAACAATTATTTTGGATATTAAAATGTTTGATAATTTTGTTGTTGTTTTTTTTTTCAGAATAAGTACTGAAACTCTAGACTTATAACTTAAAATAATTTCTCCAAATTTTTAAAGTCCCAATGAAAAGATTCTGCTTGCATGCAATTTTTCTTAAACAATCCTCAACACAAACAAAATTAATAAATTTCATTTGTAAAAAACTAAGAATCTTACAAAGTCATGTTGTGACTCGTATCTTAAGCTAATTTAATGAGTTCCCATCTGTTGGGAAACATGTTAAAAACATTTACCTAAACATTAAACTTAAAAACAAGATACAAATTTTTTTATCGCTGCGTATATTTTTTTATTCAACAACAATACAAACGCTAAAGTTATTTTGTAAAGATTTCCAAGCGAAGGATATGATGGTGTTGCTTGTGGTAATTTTTAAATCTTTTGAAATTTTTCATCATTTATCATTTCATCGAAACATCAAACTGATGACTGACATTGAGCGTCTGTGTCAAGACAGTAACGACACCCAGCACCCCTTCCCCACACACATACTTTTGTATACAGCAACATTTACCGCACACGTACGAAATGTTTTTGAATGCCACAAAATGAAGTAAATTGAAGAAGAAAAAAAATGAATGAATAGAAAAAAAAGAAAGCCAAATTGTGGCTTTGTCACAATTCGCTAAGGAATTGCTTTACTTTCTTTTCACCATAATGAATGAATGAATGAATTGCTTACTGGCTGGCTAAATGACTAGATGGATGGTATGAGTAGAAGAGTACGAGGAGTTCGAAATATAAATTGCTCTACACTTAAGTGGGATTTTTAAGATTTTTATCGCCTTCAAGTCGATTTATGTCTTGTATTTGTTGCTTCTTTGCACTAAAGTAATCTTTTTTTTTGTATTATTTTTGGTTGATCATTTAATGTTTCAATTGCTTGTATTTAAATATTTTTTTAATATATTTTCCCATGATAGCGTGGGTAAGCAAGAAATTAAAAATAAAAAAATTCTAAAAACCTGTTCAAAACGTTGAAAATGAAAAATGTGCCAATTCATTTAGTTGAAATTATCGCAACAGGATATCCGTTTGTCTATTATTTAACGTGGCCTTTTTTTTATCAAATTTCCTTAACTGTTTTATTGTTAATACGACACTTCCTTCCATACAAGTGTTGCAGTGTTGTTTTTCTGTTTTTAAAGACTGTTACTGTATTTTGATAAATCTCTTTAGATAACCTTTAATTTATATCCCCCAGTTTGGTTGTAAAGTGCGAATATGATCCTAAGCTTTTCAAGTGGTATTTGGACATAAATTACTTTTAAAATGAATTGCAGAAATGTATCATTTTTATCATGAGCTGTGTGGCAGTGGGTGCATGACTCGCTTAATGAGTTTAAGCACTTAATGTTAATCTAAGTGTTAAAAAACCATCTGTTTTATATAATAGGAGTGATAACAAAGTTTAAAGAAATAAATAAACAACCATATTTGTCGGTTAATTTATTTAAAAATAATTAGTTTGAAGCATTTTTATTTATATATAAAAATTGACTTAATATCTAAATAGTTTTTGAAACTCGTTCGCAACGGTAACTGACTATTCTAAGCTTTTCCTTAGTAATTCAAAATGTAATGTCAACAAACTTCCCAACTTGTTTTTTCAAACAAACTACGAACTGGAAGATATTTTTTTTGGGCATTTGGGATTCCAGTGTTGAGTGTTATAGTTAAGCAAATTAACGTAAAAAAATATGAAATAATTTTTAAAAATTCCTGATCTGTGTTTGAAAATTTTTGCTGTACAATAACAGTCAACCTTTCTCAAGAATATTTGCCTCATTAAAAAACTAGAACAAAAAATAAATTCTACTAAAAGTTTTTAAATAGGTCTTGTTAATTTATTAAACATTCTAAAGACGGTCTTCGTCAAGGAATCGGATTGTTCATGCTTAGAATTCTCATATGAATCATTCAATATTCTACTTGATTTCCATTAGCCTATTTGAATAGATTTAGCCGTGGTGGAGGGAACCAACAGAAGGCAAACACTATGCAAGCGTAGAAGCAAACGTCCAAGATAAAATCTTATGGAGACTTCACAGATCAGCAGAATCTTAAAGCATCTTGCCATCATTTCACAATATTCCAAACCTTTTAGAAGTTAGGACCACGCAAAGGCACATGCACAATACCCTCATTCAATGTCTTTTGACAAATTTCGAATGGGGTCATTCAAACAAGATTCAAGAGCCTGCGCACAAACTCTAGTGCTGCACACAGAGGCATACGGCAGAATGTGCTACCTCAGCTATTTTTATGGGTGATATTCAATGTGACACTCGGTGAGACAAGTATATTTTTCAAGTTAGAAAGGAAGCATTAAAGTGACTTTATTTTTTGAAACCATACACGAGATACTTTACTTCGACTGATCTCCTTACTAGCAGAATGAAAATGAATTACAACTCTCATGTATGGGCCGGCTTTTTTGAAGTTACTCGAACACAAACAGAAGAGAGTAAATAAGCTCATCTAATATAGTTGGGCACCCAGCTTTGTTGGCTTAATGGAGCATATATGCAATGTGGGATGTTTCATCTTTAATACAAAATACTAATATCTGAATAAGTGCATTCATTAGTGGTCGTTTGGCCAGAGAGTTGCACTACGCATTACAGATAAAATTGGTTTCTCTAAGCCCAATAGTTCATATGTAAAATAAACTTCCTCCAGAGGTCTTTCCTATCATTTCCATTACACAAAGATTTAAATTGAATGTTCACTAGAACTATTCACTCCATCTGCTTTTGCACAACCTAATTTCCTAGCTCTGTCATAATACATTGCTGTTAGTAAGCGAATGACCCTTCGTCCTATAAAAAAGGGCTCGGTTACTTTCATTGTCATTTTCTCAACTCAGTTTCGTTAGTTAGGGGAAGATAAACTTTATCTCTGTCCCTCAAAAAGGAATAAAAAACATATAAGTCAACACTCACTTAACAGGCAGCGCCCCCCTTGGGCCTTTAAATATGTTAACTAATAACAAAAATCTCTTGCAATCACCAATGATTTTCCAAAATAATTTGTTTTTCCCCTCTTTGTGCTGCGAACGTAAGCTGTGTACTTGTGCCACGATCTTACATGTTATCTCAAAATAACTTGCAGAGTTTTTCAAGGTGCTTCTTATATTCAAACAAGAATTGAATATTAGAAATTCGAGTTAAAGAAAAGCAGATAATATTGTATGTTGATAACAAGCTGGGAAGAGTGTGTAATCTTTTCTTTATCATAAGATATTCTGTTTCATCGGTACATAGTAAATCGGGAATCGAAAACGGCTAGCCTCTCATTTCTTCAATGCTGTATAGGGTGAGGCGCTTATAACCGTTATTGAGAACTGTTATTCTGAGTTTTACCTTCAGAGAAGTGACCTAGAAAGGCGTAAACTAA
The DNA here is from genome assembly GCA_937654795.1 of Cistogaster globosa. Lineage (NCBI taxonomy): Eukaryota > Metazoa > Arthropoda > Insecta > Diptera > Tachinidae > Cistogaster > Cistogaster globosa. The sequence continues at coordinate 64,332,729 of OW569406.1, forward strand.
TAAATTTTAAAGCTGCTAGCAAAATACAGCAAGCAGCAACAAGCTTTTGACTCTAATAGTGAAGTGAAACAGAAAAGAAATCTTTAAGCGAACGTTAATCATGTGATAAGGTAAGTACTTTCTTATAGTAGACTTTACCGTACCTGCCGGGTCATTCACTTTGAATGGTACAAATATTTTGGCGCAAAAACAAAAGATGATATATTTGATCTTAATTATACTCAAGTGGTTTCTATTAAAAAGCAGGCGAAAACTTATCAGGCTGGCAAAGTCATTGCAATTTTTACTCTGGAAGGAGGCAGTATATTTTTCCTTATACGATTGTGTATGTCTTGATCATTAAGTGATAACGTATTATGTATTCCAGAAGTGGTTCTCAAAAGTAAAAGTGCACGTTTGCAAACTAACAAAGAAACTTATAAAGCGGAAGTATTTAAACTTTATCAAATATTCCTTTTTAGAATAGTGATTTCAACAGCAGCTAAATATAAATTCAATTTTTTAATGGTTCCATTTATTTTGCAATAGGAATCTGAAGTTTTTTTGACTCTATTACTAATATAGCAGAAAGAAAGAAAAACAATTGAAGCTTCTTATTTTATCAATTTCCGGTTTGTTGGTGCGAGCTAGTTAAATTGGCGACGTTGGAAAAGGTAAACTTTCACGCTTTGTTTTCTTATGAAAATTATCGTTGTTTTAATCGAGGACTTGTTTTTAATGTCATTATAAAATTGAAATGACATCGAACATGATATTAAACATCAGCAGTTTTTTATTAGGTGACATTTTTGTAAGAGAATTCTGCCGGCTCTCTTAAGGAGTTAACCATGAAAAGTGACTGGAAAATAGTAGTAAAACTGATAAGTTTTGCGTCCTAGCACTATTATTATTTCAAAGCCTAATGTTTTTGCAGTCTATGTTTTTGGCTGATGCAGATGGTTTAAGTTTTCTTTGGTAAGAAGCCCTTAGCCAGCCACTGAATATTTCATAGGATACAAGTGCGCAAAAAGCTGTTCTTATTGACAGATTTCATTTTTCTTTTTTGTAAATTTAAATCAGGTGTTTAAAATTTTTTTGTGGATATAGTCAATGACTTCCAACGTTTTTGATAATAAAAAAAAATATCTCGTTTTAAAATCTTTTTGTTCTCTATATGATATTTAAAGACAAATTGACTTATACTCGTTTGTAAAGTTTTGAAAATGTTAAACATTCCTTTAAAAATATTAAAATCGTGTTGAAAAGAAATTTTCTTTAGTTGAAAATTTTTCAAATATTAAAACTGTATGCTTCAAAAACCCCTTTACGCAATAAAAAATAAATTAAAATTATCAGGTTCATAAATAAGCCTCAGCCAGTAAAATTATTATAATTTTTATTATCTAAAATATAATTTTAATGGTTTTAAAATAAAATGATAATTTAAACGATAAAGACTGCTTAAAGGCGTTACAACGATAATTTCAACTACAATTTACGGTAAATAGAAAAAGTACTTCATTGAAAGTACAAGCACCCTTTATGCTCAAAACGAACATTTTTTCATTATAAAAATACATTTTTCAAAAGGCAATAAAAATCGAAATCATAAGTAATTATTAATATTATAAAAATGTAATGGAGCTTTCGAGTGCCGGCTGTGTCATGTTGTTAATCGTGAAAAACCATTTTCCAATAAGGAAGTTCAGCACAAATTTTCCAAACTGCTTTAATGTGTTTGTCATAAATTTTTAAGTAGAGAAAATACAACTCAACTACAGACTAAAACTGTATTATAGAATCTACTTCAAGTTATTTAGAGATGACATAAATAAAGGCAAAAAGAAAAAAATCCTAAAATCTTTAAAGCACAGTAAACAATTGTTGGCAATTAAAATCTGGTGCGTATGAAAATACAAAGCGAAATAAAAATTAGCTGTTTTTCTTCTTAAACCTTTCCTTTTTCCCCCATTCCCTTTTGGTTCCATTAACATTTTCATGACTATTTATGATTCAATGGCCAATGGCTTCTTTTGTTTTTGTGCTGTTGCTGTTGTTGTCGTTGTTTACAAAAGCTGTGTCGCGGCAAATGTCGTTTTTATTTTTTGTTTTAATTGTTAATGAAAATTTCTTGTACAAGAGCAGGATGAACAATAATGAAACAAATCATTGAGTGTGAATGATTCTCGCCGTTTTTTTTTTTGTTTTTGTTGTTTCTCTAACTGACTGACTGTGATTTCCTTTGCATATTTTCGTTTTTCCTTTATTTCCGCGTCCGTCTTAACGCTGTGTATTTTCGAGTTTAATTAGTAAAATGGAATTAACGCGTTTTAGGGCATTTTTGTGTTTTGTATTTTTATGTGTATTGGAAATTAGTGGGGAAATCGTTGAGGGGTCCTTTTTCTGCTGTAGCTGATGGAATTCAAATATCTTAAATTATTTAATTAAATTTTGGGTTTAATTTAAAATTTCTTTCTTTTAATAATAATTAATTTTAAAATTTTTATTTCGTATACATATCGTCGCAAGAATTAAATAACGCTGTAACTGACAAAAAAGTAAAAAAAAAAAAATCATATCACAAAAACTATACAACTAAGGGACATGATTTATATTGTCTGTAAGCATTTCCTCTCAAGTCTATTATTCCCGGTGATTCTGCGGCTTACAGCAAACGATTTTTCTTCCACAGACCTATAAAATGCCGTAATTACAATTATTCTTTTATGGACAAAAATTTAGGATTTTAAAACTTTTTAAGTGACACATTTGGTTTTTTTAAATAACACTTAATAGCTGTGAGTTAAAGTGAATAAATAAAGTGGGAAGAATTTTTTTTGAACAAAATGCAAAGAATGGCGTAAGTTTTAGTTTGAAAAATTTAGCTGACACAAAAGTGCCGTAAACAACAAATGTGAAAATATACTAGTTTTTGTTAGGCTTACGACAAAGAAGACACTGGTATTTTGCAAAACGCAGGCGGCGTAAGGAAATTTTTCTCCATCATACAAATATGGGACCGGGACCAATCGAAGCAGTATTTTCTTCTGATTAAAATTATACAAAAAAAAAGTATGTTCGATTTTTTGTCAGTTAAAGCGTTCTTTAATTCTTGCGACGACATAATATAAGTTTTAATGGGTATGAAGAGTGGATTTTCAATTTATTTTTAAAAGTTCAGTGGGAAAAGTAAAATGATGAGTTTTCTAAAACGATGTTTTTTTCTAGGTTTTGTTCCTTTTATATTAAAATATTCTTTGTTTTTGCTACAATGCCTATCTGTCTGTTATAGATATTTATTTCTTTTTAGAACTGTATTAACTAGACACCTAATTTCCATTGATGTCGCACTGTTACGTTCACTATAACATGAAGTTATAAAATAAAATAAAATTACAAATGAAAGAGAGCTTCCACGGAGGCATTGTTTTCACGGAGATAGCCTACTCTGTAAAGGTCAGTAATTGATTTTCTATCGTAACAATTATCAAAAATGAAATTAAATGACTGTTTCTATAATAGAAATGATTTTGAGAAATAAAAACATGTATTTAAAATTTAAAGAGTTCAAAACTAATTCTCATTTTTCAAAGTCGGAGATATATTAAGGCAATATTTGTTATCTTATTTTGAAATGAAACGCAGTCAAGCTAGAATTTATTGCAACGAACAGGAGGCTACAAATTTTTATAATGAGATGGTTTTATACTCTTGTTCGGTGGCATTTTTCAGCTTTTAGTTTAATATTCATTTCAAAGGAACCAGTTATATTCAGTACACGACGCGCATTTGCTTTTCAGCTGCTTATAATAGTCCAAAGTGGACGACAGCTCACCCGACACCCTACTGATGCATCATAAAAGGCCGTTACTTTTTGTCATCCAAATTTAGCTGTAGTTTTGATGCTTAAAATGGAACTATTTTTATTGTCCATAACAATTCGTTAGAGAAACGATTTATGGCTCTCAAGAAACATTTCAGATGTGCAAAGTCGATGTCAGTTCGAAATGCTGGTAAGTATCTAGAAATTGTTCCTTGAGCTACTTTCAATGCTTTTGCATTCATTTTTTGCATTTGATAAGAGTCTTTATCGTTTTTAACTTACAGTTTTTCACCTTCAGACTTTTAAGACTAATTGATATTTCTAGTGCACTTTTAAATGGTCGTTGTTAAGTCACCTCAACCACTGATATTAGATACAACATTAATGTAGTAAGTCTTACAGAGATTGCATGTATTTAAAAAAAAAATACTCTTCACTTCCAAATATTAAAAAAAGAAGCTTCGTTTTGTACTTTTTCTCAGGCAGCATACAATATAGTGAACAGGTTAATGTTTGGCCTGGAAACGCAAAAAACAGCATTTAAAATTTCATCGTCGATAAAATGAAATGAAGCTATATTTTCGATGAAGATGATGTTATTGAGTTTGTAACCGAAATTTATGTCAAACGAGTTGATTGCGGAAATCTCATTGGCTAATTGTCGAATTCCAAAAACAAGATTCGATGGGAATAAAAAAGAAACAGTTCAAAATGTCTTTAAAAGTTTGTTAGTGAGATTACAGAAATTTCATTGGCATAAATCAATTCAGTACGAAAAATCAGTTATAATTAAATAATTTTTCAAGGAGATGAAGAGTTTGAGAATCGTGACTATATTAGTTCGTGTTATTTAACTTCATTTGACATTTTGGATCTCGAATGTAAATTTTTTTATTCAAATAATAAAATCGTGCGTGCGTGTGAATAACCATAAAATTATTACGTTAGTGCGAGTGACTAAAAATTGTATTGATCTTGAGAGAGAGCTTATCCCAAGGAGCGAATCCAAAGATCTAAATGAATTTAAGCTTTTGAAACAAACAATGCCAACTACATTTTAAGTTAAAGTATATGTATTATAATATAATATAATAATATTTTTTTGAAATAATATCTATCGTAAAGATAATATAGGAATATAAAATTTCATTTATAAAATACGATTTTATTGTCTAAAGCAAGTTATAAAGGAAATTTCCGTTGCTTAAAAAACTTTCTTTGAACGTTTTATCTCAGCTAAGGATTTGTGTTCAGAATCATTTTTATAGTTTTAAAATTTCAATTTGTCAGGTCTGCTTCACATTCCATATTTGAACTTGTGTACGTTTTTAAAACTTGCATTTGTATTTCTTTCAGAGAGCAATTGCAAGAGAGTCATTTCTATGTTGCAAAAAGTCTTTTTATTATTTTTTATTTTATTGTTACATTATTTTTTTATTTATATTTTGTCCTGCTGTAAGTACAACAACTGAGTAGAAAACGTTGTATAAATTTCCTTGAAATTGTTTTTTATTTTGCGAAAATTAAACAACAAGAAATAAAAATATATTACAACGGAAACATGTGCAATTGTATAAGTTCGGATGTGAATGTATGTGTGAGTGAGTTCAGTTGCTTTGGTTGCCATTGCATTATTGCCAGTAACTGGTTTTAGATTTTTATTTTATTCTTGTTGCTGTTATATTCTCACTTTTATTTTTCTTATTCCTGTTTGCTGCCTTTTCATGCGCTTTTTAATGTATTTTTATGGTTGCCAAAGCAATGGACCCGCCTTCTTTTGCTTAAACGTAATCATTATTCACCTATTGTGCATGCACTTCACACTTTTTCATACATTCGTTCTGTAAATGGCAGGCAGTCTTGTTTATGCTGTTTCTTTTTAGGTTTCACTTTAACATCAACTCTTTTCTATGAAATTGTTTGTTTTGGTAGAAAACTTGGAAGTAAATTTCTTGTTTTCTTCATTTCAATTTTTTTTTTCGTTTTGTTTGTCGGGTGGGTGGAAATTTTATTTGTTGGTTGAATGCAGTAACTAAAAATTGGATGGCTGAGCAAATTGTTTCAGTACATATATTTTATAGACCATCATTGCTGCATTCACAGAGAGTGAATAAAAAATGTTCACTATAAATGGAGATTGCTCTTTCTCTACAAAGTGTCTGGTCAGTTGTAGGGATTGTTATTTGTATTTGTTCGTTTGTCCAACTGTTTAATAATGATGGCTGTTTAACTGCTTTGCACTTTCAAACTGCTTGTAATGATAATGTCCTTTATAAAAATGATGCTGGTTGTTTTAGCAAAAATTAAATTGTTGTTGGCCTTAATCAATATCATTATTATCAGCACAGCATGTTGTCTAGAGTCAGTGGATGTATTGTGCAATGATTGGATTATATTTATTGCTTTTGCTAAATTTATTGTCATGTTCAGTTTGAATTTTCTTTTCTTTGTTGCGTTTAAAACAATAATTATGTATTTCGTTATGTGTTTTTTCCTGTCCTTGGAAATCTCATACATCTGTTAAAGTGTCTTGTTAATGGCAGCATATTATTAAATGTCCTATCAACTTTAAAGTTGGAAAAAATTTATTAATTAGTCTAATGTTGCTAGTGTGATTCACATTTATGCACTATTAAATTGTAATCACTTTTTTATATCAGTAAAATATATATGTATATTCGCTTTTAAAAAACTTGAAATAATGCTTTTGTGGCTGTACCACGATGTCATGTTCAAGGAAATACATTTCAAGCTGTCAGACTGATACCTACAATTAGATTTTAGATTTAGATTTTCTTTTTAAGAAATTGCAGTCTACTGTGTCCGTAAAGACTAATTTTCCTTGTGTTTTAAAATAAAAATATTTAAATTTTTTATATTTGGGGGAAATTTTGCTTTAAATGTCTACAAAAAAAAAATGGTAATTTCGGGATATCTGGATTTTTTTTTTAATATTTTTTCTTTTCGCTTGAGAAATTTTTTTTTTATTAACTATAAGAAGTTTTTAAGTTCAAACAATTATGCCTTCTTCCTTAAATCAAATACTAACTAGTGTATGTAAATAGCCCTAAGGTAACAGTCTTCATATCGCTGCTCTTAGTTAGAGGTCCTGAGTCGCATAAGTGTGGTTTACAAGAGAATGTTATATTTAAAAAAACAAATTCTTGTAAAAAAAAACCAAGCGATATTAAATCAACTGTTAAATAGATTGTTCGTACATTGTTACAGTTAGGGACAAAACTATTTGTACACATAATTTATTACATAAATTTTAATTCGCTAAGACTAAAGTGTTTGTACAATTAATATGCACCTATATATAAATATTGCTTCACTTAAATTCAATACTTTGAAGGTCTCCCATTCGCATCAATTACTACCTGCAATCTACTATGCATCGAACAGACCAGGTTTCTCGTTTCACCCCAAGCTTCTTTCAAAGCTGTTTTAAGTTCATCTCTGTTCCGGGCTTTCTTAGCACCAACTTTGCGTTTTAAAATGTCCCAGTAGTGCTCATGGGGTTCAGGTCAGATGTTTGGGGAGGTGAATTAAGTTGTCTCGGTGCATGGTAAAGCAGCCAATCCTTCACTGAACGTAGCGTATGTTTTAGAAAATTGTCCTGTTGGCATATCCAACTTCGGCCAAGACCTAAACCATCTTCGCCATCCTTCAAATTGCCTTCCAATACACGCTTAAACTAGTATTGGTCCATGACACCATCTATGAACGCCAATCGACCCACCCACGGGCTGCCATTATCCCCCCCTACCATAACACTGCCTCCACCATGATTCACTGTTGGGTTTCTTGCAGGGAACCCTGCTTGCAAAACCGCCACTATGCAAAATTCTCCCTATTGTTTTTGGATGAGCAGTTGTTCCTGTAGTATTAGTGACTTGTACCGATAATGTTTTCCGGGTTACTCTTCGATTTTTTGGCACTTCTTTCAACACTATGCTTCCCGTCTAGAAACCTTTTTTGGCCGCCCCGTTCGTGGCGTATTTTCAACAGATCCGTTGTTTTTATATTTATTAATGAGAATCTGTACTGTGGAATGTTGTAAATTCACTAAATTGCTAATATTCCGGAGTGATTTTCCTTTTTTATGATGTTCAATTTTAACATTTTTGATGTCCAAACTTAATTCTTTAGTTTTTTCCCATTTTTGACTTATTTAAATGCAGCAAAATTTTGCAAAAAAAAAAAAAATAGCTTCAAATTAAAAACGTAACAGAAAAATGAAATAGTAGTCAAAAATTTTATATATACAAGTTAAATAAATGACTTTAATATTTAAAGATAATCTGTGCATAAATTCACAGTGGCTGTTCTCGAGGAGTACAAATTTGTTTGACCTTTTGAACATTGCTGGTAGCATGTCGTAAAAAATACGAACCATGTTGGCCTTCAAGATGTCAATGGTTGTTCTTCTACTAAAAGCAATTGAGAGGTTTTAGAACTCATGACTTTGGAGGCCAATTAACAGGGCCGCTTCTCAAAATTAAATTACTGCCAAATCAAATTTATTTCTTTTTTTACATTTATAATTAATTTTACTTGCTAACTGTTCAAGCATTAAGTAAATTTTTATTTTTTGAACTTGGAAAAAACTTATAATTTTGTTTCCTGTTTATTGAAGATGCCACCTAACGGTGTGGCGAAATATAAAAAAAAAATAAAAGATAAAAAGCAATATTTTTATTAAAAAAAATTAGTCGATTGTAACGTATCTTCATCTTGTTAAAATAATGTATATCTTTTCTGAATTAAAATTGTCTATATTTTCAATAAAAAAAAAAAAAAAAACAAACGTTGATGATCGTGCAATAACAATCTTCGATGTAACTGATTCTGTATTGTTGTGGATTGATTTTGCTCGGTATGCAGCAATTTTATTTGTCAATAAATCTGTTAAGCCAAAAATTAGCCTCATCGATGAACACTATTTAGCAATAAATTAAATAAATGATTGATTTTCAAGCGTCAGTCTATTCGTTGTGACTCGCTAAAGTATATTGAGCGCAGCACAACAGTTTTTTTTTAACGGTTAAACAATTATCGGTCTTTAAAAAATCACTCTTATTAGTACAAAATAAGTGCCTGTTAAATATTTACTGATTTGAAGGAAGTTTCATATTTTTTAGTTACGAAAGGGAGAAGAAAATGTAGCGCTTTGCTTTTTGTCTTGTTAATGGCATTTTTCGATACAAAAGAACTTTCTTTTATATATATATTTTTTTTATTTTTCAGTTCACAATTTAATTTAAATATTGTATTTTCAATAAATATATGTTAAAATAAAATGTTTATCCGAGACCATTAAAAATATTGAAAAATTTAAAATTTTAATTTTAATACTTCTTCCTGTTCTTCATATATTGAATTCAGTTTTTCTCATTTTTGGATAACTACATATAATGAATTTCTAAAAAAATATAAAAACTTTACAAGTTTATAACACTTTCCCCTTAATTTGTGCGTGTACTTGTGAGTGTATAAAAGTATAACAGTTTTCTCATATTCAATTCCCTTAAATAAAATACATTTTCAACGTATTTAATGCAAATTGTCAATTGCAAATATTTTTTTTTTAATTAATGCATTTTCGATTGATGTTTTTGTTTCAGTTTATAGCATAAAGATTGTACCACTTTAAAAAAACATTAAGAATAAAGCTTCAAATATTTGTTTACCTGCCGGAAATTCTCAAGTCATTTGAAGAAAGAAGTTCAAGCGTAACACCTGTGCGATATATTTTTTTAGACTCTTACTGAATTAATGAGAATTTATACACTTTGTAGGATGATGGGCTATATTTGTATGAAGTGTGCGATGAACAGAATAAAATAAATTAATAAACTTTAAATGTGTTTTTTATAACATATAGAAAATATATGTTGTGTGTGTTGCTGTGTAATTGCTTATACAAATGTAGTTGGCAACTAATGCTATTGTTTATGTAACAAACGCAGCATGTTTTTTGTAATATTTTTTCTTTTTTTCAAATAAGAGAAGTAAAACACAAAAGAAAAATAAAAGGAAGCAATAATACAGAGCTGTAATACGAAAAATTAGAGAAATGACAGAAATGTTTTAGAGCAAAATTGTTAATAAAAACAATTTGGTACATTTTTCTTGTTACTTTAATTGTGTTTAATATAAACTATAATAATAAAGGATATCTTTTTAGGGATACGTACCCTATTGCTGTAGCTTTAATGCTAATCCCTATGTTACACATACATGGAAGTAATTAATTAGATGAACTAATCAATTGACAATTTCATAAACATTGCATGATAAATAATGCTAATGATTTTTTATCATTGACTTATTTTTACTAATGGCAATGCTTTTTAATTAAAGATTTAATTATTAGTTAGTTAAAAAATAAAATGATTATCATTTACTAATAGTGTCTTTGTACACTAAAATATTACTTTGAAGTGTAGTAGAGCATTATTTTATAATTGCAATGATACCACAAATATAAATGGCTTATAAGTGTTTTAACATTGTAAGCAAAAATGTAACACTATAAAAACATGATTTGTTTTGCTGTAGCAAGAACTGTAAGCAGGTGTATGAGACGACTTAAGATATTCATCATGTTTTACACTTACCTCTAGCTAAATTAAAATATTCAAAAATATATTCATACACAAAAGAGTTTAGTTGTTTTTATTGTAAATTTAATTTCTATAAATATAATTATTTTTTCAATTGTACTGTATCAATAACTGGTTTCAATAAAATATTATTACCATTAATAAAAACAATTAAAATTAAATTAAAATTATCTAAAATAATGCCAATGAAAGTTCAATAATGTATTATAAAATTCGAAGTATACCAAAGGAGCCTTCTGTAGAGCCGTAATGGCTAAACTCCTGAACATATAATAAAATAAGGTTTTTGATTGATTTTCCCATTTATGAATTATAAACCTGTAAAAACAGCCATTTAACATTTACAGAAAGAGCTTTGTTCTACGGTTGCTTTTAAATAAAGGAAGCTAAGAAGTATGAAGTATGACTGCAGGTAAAAGACCGTATTATTTTAACCGCTATAGGCATCACTAGAAACTTTAAGCTCATTTAATACAATGATGAGCTTAACATTGGTGATCAAGTCAGTTTTGCGCTTCTCAAAAAACTTGTATCGTTTAAACAGGGATCTTTTAGCAATTTTCATAATTTTAGTATAATGTTTCATTATTTTTTGCAAAGTGTTTTAGTTTTAAATTTTAACAATTGATATTTCTAGTTCCATTAAATCGTCTTAACTTTTAAATATTCCTTATGATTCATATCACTCTCCTGAAACGCTTAATGCACAATGGAACTTGAAATCCGTAGTCGGATAAATATATCGATGTTGGTGGCAGTAATAATTGGTATGCGCCTTCCTTCAACATTCTTTGTTGGCGCTGCGGGAATCAGTTGTGTTAAAGAAAAATCTTAGTAAATTCAAAGTACTTGCTTAAGCGGTGCTTATTCAGCTTGCAGCTTGATGTAACGGGCATACAATAATGATTTTAACATTTTAAGCATCTGCTTAAAACTGTTAACTGTGTTTGAAAAATTGTTTGTTTGTGTGAGAACTTTTTATTTTCGATTTTTTAATTCATTTTCATTCTGCCTGCATTACAATCGGGCATAACATAAAAATTGGCATTTACTTTTACACACACATACATATTCAAAGTGGTAAACTTAAGTACTACAAATAAAAAATCAGATTTTAAAAGAATCAAAACAAATGCCTCAAAACTTTACTAAAAGACAAATAAATAAAAGATTTATAAATATCAACAGAATATTCTTTAAAAAGACTGGCAACATATTATTCTCTTTATATTTCACATTATTTAAACTCTGGAACAAGTAATTTAAATTATTACAAAAACAATAACAAAAATAAATTGCAAAAAGAAAAAAAATTTATTTAAAACACCAAAGATGTAAGTGAATTCCTACGTACGAGTATGAACAAATAATTCACAAGTTTTATTTTCCATTTGGCAAAATGTGAAAAATTAAGACATTCTCACTCATTTGCATAAGTAGCAAACAACCGTACACCGCTTTTTCTTTATGTAACTTTTGTTTTAGAGTGAGTATTTTTATGTCGACAACTGCTACAACAATTATTTTTTTTGTGTACTTAATGCTGTTGCTGTGGGTGCTGATGTTCTTAAATCTTGTGTAATTTTCTGTTTTTTATTTTTTGAATTTTGCATAATGTAGTCTCAATAAAAACATTTGCCACACATGTGATGCTTGGAAATTTTGCTTAAAAAACAATAAAAAATATATTTCCACTTAAAACACACACTTTTATATTCCCAGATTTCCATTACCATTCAGCTACTAATGAAAGCTACTGCTCTTGAAATTCAATTTCAATAATGAAAAATTTGACTTTAATTAAAAACTCAGCAGTGAAATCATTAAATGGTAAAATAAACAAAATGTGAAAAAAAACATTGAAAATTGAAAAGCACTCATACGAGTTTGTAACAACAAAAAAAAAAAAAAAAAATACGAACACATTCATATAAAACCCTCATTGGAAATTACTCATACATACGTGGTTGGATTTTATTTTTAAACAAAATAAAATTTAACAAAAAACCAAAAAAGTTAAAAACAAATGTCCGACTATAGAATGTCGCTGCCCACATCTGCATTAACTTTTTTTGGTGTATATTTTGCTTTGTCCAAAACAAGTTTATTTATTTTTCTTTTTTTCTCTAAGTCAGATACGGAAATCATGCTTTTACCACATACCACAACTGTGAGTATAGAATAAAAATAATAATGAAATGACGGTCTGCACGTTATTGTATGTCCTGTGGCGGCCACGACTTAATTTAGCATCCTGTTTAAGCATATTGTTCACATTTCCTTAAAACTGATAATTGTGATTTAACAATATGTTGGTAACATTTCATAGCTAAAAATGAAATTTTAAAACAACAAAAATATTTTAAATCTAAACTTTTATAGGAAAATGGTTTTAAGAAAGTTTAGGAGAACAAGGAATGTTTATTCTTATTAGAAAAATTTAACATAAAATACAGGAAAGAAATACATCTACAAATTCTAATGTTTTGCTTTATTCGGAGACTCTAAAATGGGATTTTTCTAGCAAATAATTAAAGGATTACAAGATTTGAAAGATTTTTGAGGAAAAAGCCCACGGTCTACCTAATATCACAAATATATAAAATAGATTGAGAAAAAGATCTTTGCATCACTAAATACCGTATCTTAGAGGCGGTAAAAGGTTGAGACCAACTTTGACTTCATAGCCAAAGAGTTCAATAAGACTGTAATGCCGAAGAAAGAAACATTAGTAGTTTTGCTGTTAAGCCGCTTTAGAATTAAAATAAAAATGCATAAAATATGAAATAAATAATTAAATAAAAATTGAAAAAAAAACTTTAAAAAAGGAAGGCGGTTGCGAGCGAACTTGCGTCCTTTTTACGTTTGTTAGAAATTTTTGGTGTATAATATGTTTTTGAACATTATAATAGGAGCAAACTGCAGCGTGTAAAAATCTCTACGTCGCTGAACATTCCACTGATGTTTAAAAAATCCTAAAAAGTTTTGGTGAGGATATGGTGCTGGCCGTGATCTGAAAATGAGAAGATTTTTAAATTATAAAAAGATGGCCGGAGATAACACATTCAATAAAACGCAAAAATTACAATTCAACCACTCCAAGTTGACGTACTGATTTAAATATTATCTGGATAAGATAAAATTGATGGACCAGCATTAAGTTAAATATTAAATATTAAATGCATTTTTATTTTAAAATGTTTGTTTTAAAAATGCCTGAAGTTTGTATTGCATTTTTCTAGATTTATTTATTTTTTTTTTCGTCTACTGACCAGATGAAGTTATACTTGCGTTGTTTTATATATACTTCGTTTTAGATGATCGTCCAAGGTCAAGATGTTTTACAACGATATCTAATGCAATTTTCAGATCACATAAAGAGAGCCCTGAAAAGTGATTATTACCCGACTTCGAAACTTGAGCTCAGATGCGCTCTGCTATTCTAACGTTAATTTTTGGATCAATAGGCCTGGAGACAGTTGCAGAATATGACTAGCGGTAAGGCCCTGAAAGTAAAGTCCGCAACGACTTCAAGTGGGAGGGCACAATAGCAGCCAACAGTAGGTATAGGCGTAGAATGGTAAAAATCGCATATTGTACACGGTATAAGTTAGTTTTAGTATAAATTAGGCAAGAGAATAAACGTTCTTGTTAGTTACACCTTTTTGTTCAATAGTTGATATTACAGCGTGGTGTGATTATGTTCTTTCAGTATGTGTTAAGGGAGCCAGAGTGTTGAAAATAATTTTCCCATCTGGTAAGATTAGCTGCCCTAAAAGCCAGCATACCAGCACAAGCAACGATCTGGCCACAAAAAAAAAAAAAAAAACAAAAGAAACGAGTTGATCAATTGCTTTCACAACGCCAAACTGTCCCGTTGCAAGTGGCTGAGTTATTTCTTGAATACATTTGTTCTGTCCCACTTTGTAATGTAACACAATTTTAATAAAATTTTGCTGCATTAATTTGACTTCTAAAATGGGTGAGTTGGACACATGATATATTATTGCTTATATTTTTTTTTAACAATGAGAAAGATATTTTTATTATCAATCCTATATAATGAAATATTCCGATTTTCTATCCAGGGGAGACATTCCATTTGTACGGTAAAAAGTTATATATTAGAGCATTTTTTGATCGTGTTTAGTCTGTGAGAAAAAATATGGCTAAAATTTGATTTAAAAAAAGAAAAAAAAAGCAAGTGGCCTATTTCGGGAGCCTGTGAGTCGAAAAGTTATAAAAATTTTTATTTTTTTTTCATATAAGATTTTGTATAAAATAGCTTTCAATGCAGTCTAGAGATTGGATATTTTTGGAAATTTTTTTTATTTCTGATTATTCGTTATAACTTTTCAATTTCCTTACTTTTGACGTATAAAAGGTTTTTTTTAACAATTTTTCTTCTGTATGCTACCTAATTTTGTGTAAATTAAAAACAAATAAATTAAGAAAAATCAAAGGCATTTTGGCTATTAGGAAAAAGCTGTATAAAGGTAAGAAAAAAAAGAAATCTTTAAATTTTAATGCCGAATAGGTCCTAAAATATAAAAATAAGAATCTCTATTACTGAATATTAATTTGCAAAATGAATGGAACGGTAAAAATTTTCCAACGCTTATAATTTTTTATACAACTGAGTTGTGCATTGTTTTATGCATCGTAGGCGTCAAGAATTGAACTCGAGTACTTCAGAATTATTTTTTGCATTTTTTCTAAATGGTGGCAATGGCCGAAAAAATACAAATTTATAATTTTCATCGTGAAAAATACTTGCTAGTTAATCTAGAAAAATGCCTTAGAAACTTTGAAAATTAAGTAAGTTGACAATATCGGATGATGATACCTGAAATCCCTGGTCTAGTGTAACTTTACGTTGGATAACCAGAAAATGTGGTCGAATTCGTTGTTAATCATTGCGCGACAGAAACATTTTGCCTACTTCCTTTAGAAAGAAACTAGTAAGGACATCAATGTAAATGACTGGCATATGATGACGCATTTTTTTCTTGACGTAACAAACAAAGGCTGTAGTGGGGTTTTTATCATTTACATGTAGAAGCATCCGCAATTTGAAGTAGCAAGTAATTAACATAATGTAAAACTGACGGAGGGATAAAAACGTAAAAACTTTTGTTAATCATATTTGTTAAAATTAACATCAATCAACTTCTAAGAAAAATAGGGTAAGCATGTACCCCAACCAACTAATTCAATTTCCAGGATAACTTATTGGTAATCGCTTAAAATGTGGCCAGAATAGGTAACTTAATTCAAGCACGCTTTTAGGCGTTAAAGAAGACAACACTATTACAGTAAAATCATCATATAAAGTAAGACGAGTCTTTGAAAGTTGGATTCCTCATATCTGCGCTTGTTTGAAGTAGCGATGTATATGGGCTACTTCACTTATTACCTTAACAATGACTTGCCTTAATTCAAAAACGGATTGCTAACACAAATAAGATAATTTATTTAAATTTTTGGATTAAACACGCAATTAAATATTTCACTATTCCCATGCTGTAGGGTGCGATTCAAAAATTTTTCACCTCAAATTTTAATTATTTACTGTTTTTCTTTTTTATCTGTAAATGGCAAACAAACATATTTAATGTAAATTACATTTAAGAGATAAACATTTTGTTCCTTAAAAGACAGACGTAAATAATGAAAAATAAAAATTTATATATAAAAAAGCAGTTATAATTCATTCACAACTTTTCTATACATTAAATAATTTTTTTTATGAATTGTAATAAAAAAAATGGAAAAAATAAAGGCGAAAGGATTAAATGTATTTAAAAATGTTTATTTATCTAAAGGGTTTATTTACCTTGTAATTAAGTGATTTATAATGTTTTGCTGATTTAAATTTTGCCTTCTTTTTTAATTATTTTTTTTTTCATAAATCCTGTGACTTTATTTTTCTAATTTAATATGACCTTGAATATTTGTTTAATTCTAAGTTTTACTTTTTAGAACTTTTTGTTAGAAAGTTTTTTTTTGTTGTTGCTTTTTTGTGAACAGTTTTATTGTTTAGTAGACTTTTTAACCCAGTTCAAAATTCTGTTTCAAATCACACAGAAATTAAAACTTTTTCTTATATTTTTGTTTGGCAGCAGTAGAAAAAAAGTCGCAAGTTTCCAAATCTTAACTTTGTTCATTTGTTAAAGTGTTAAAGCGAATAACGCTCAGCGTAAGTTGTGGCTGTGACGTCATATAATTTCTTTCATTTTGCGTACGTAGACTTTATTGTTTTTGTTGTTTTCAAAACACGATTTAACTTTGAAACTTAAGTTTTGAAAACTTTGTTCTTCTTTCTAAGTTTTCATTTCTTCTTCTCGCTTTATTTTTCGTAATCGTTTTGTTGCTTTTCATTCTTTGTTGGCTGTTTTATTCAGCTTTTTGTTTTATTCTTTTACTAGTTAATAATAAAAATTAAAAATGTAATGAAAAAAAGGAAGCCAGAAAGAAGCACAAACTTCTACGCCAAACAGTTTTTAAGAAATAAAAAAAAAAACTATATGAATATGTATACTATGTCGCTTATAAACTCTCACACATTAGCACATATAAACTTACTCACAGATACATATTTACCAACAAAAATTAAATATTGTAACACTTTTTGGCCTAATTTTTTTATGGTAAAAATTAGCCCAAAACTTTGTATTTTTAAAGTCTAGAAAGTTTATTTTATACCAAAAATTATTATATACTTTTTTTCATTTTACTACAAGAACAAATTTTATACAATATTCTGCGAAATAAAAGCAAAAAGTTTTGCAACTTTATTAAAATCAATATTATTAAACATATTCAAGGGCCCTGAATTTAAATGCTTTAATATAACGAGCTAATCAAGGAAAAAATGGCAATAAATCTAAATTTAGTTTTAAGAACAAAAAAAAAAAAAAAAATATTTTTTATATTCCTTTTTAGTGGCAACTCTCGCTTTTTATTTAGAAAAGTTATTTGATTTTATTTTGGGTGATTGTTATTAATATTTACTTTCAACTTCACTTGCCGAAATAGTCAATTCAACCATCAAATATGAATATTAAAAAATCAACATTTTCAACATGAACAGCCGGCTGCAGCGAATATTTGGCAATTTCTAAAATAAGAGAAACAAAAAGAATTTTTGGGTAAAACTTGCAAGTGTGTTTATTTGTGAATAGAAAAATATACTTAATTTGAAACGCAATAAATTTTAAACATATGAAAAAAATCTTAAGAGTCCATCCAATATTTTTTCATATATTTTTGATGAGCACTTGTCTCAAAAGTAATTATTGGAAGAAATTTGTTTTTGCTTTAAATTATTTGATGAATTTTTCATGGTTGCATCCGTACAAAGGCAGCAACCTACTGGTGATGGTATCCTTAATAAAGGATGTTGCCAGTATTGCACATTTGTGCGGTAAAACGTAAGCAGCCCTTAAAACTTTGCCAGCTAATAAGCAAAATGATAGTTAATAAACTAAAACTTACGCTGTTCAATAGAGTTCAAATATGAAATGCTTTTAATGACGTCTGATGAAAACGGTACTTTTGACAGCATCTTTAGCATAACTCAGAGGAGTCTCTAGTTTGGATAACAATCATCAACTGCTATTGCTTCAAGAACGACTTGAAATTTTTCCTGTTTACGCTCTAAAAGGAACCATTAATAGGATGTATATCTACCGTGGATGCTGGCTTCTTAAATCGATTAAGGAAACAAACCCTGGGATGAGGGACTTGGTTGGTCTCCAATTTGCAGATTTTGGATAAATATCATTATCAGTTTAAATATAGATTCAGGTATGTTATTGATGAAAAAATGGATGAAAAATACCATTGCAGCAGAAGAAGGGATTGACAGGTGAGTACTAAAGAATGCGGACATGATACCTTTTGAAGTTGGAGAGGTTAATACTTAAGGTCACACAGGCCAAGACAAGTAATATGGAAATGGACAGACCTGCCAACTAGGAGTGAACAATTTTGCTCCAACAAATTGAAACGTTAACTGGTATCTGCAACATGAATTGAGCGCTAGTTATGTGTTCGAATAAGAGAATAAAAAGGGATTGGCTGAAGGACTAATAAATAAACGGTCAGTGATTCTATTGCGGAAGTGAGTGAACCGCCAAGAAATTTTTAAATAAAGCAGATTAAATCTGATGAGCGTACGAAGGAGACTGTATATTCGTTTAGTGTTGTTAAGTATGGAAGATATCCATATCTTTATCCTAGCAGCAACAAAGCAGCAAAAGTTACTACTGTTTAACTGACATACACTTTATTGGACAGGTTACATAATAATTAGATTTAATAAACCCACGATGAGGAGAAGCCAAAAGGCAGACAAACTCCAATGGTATACAAGAATCCCTTCGGCTGTGCCTGGAAGATGTTGAGACACATTGTAAGGCATTGACTGGTGTAAGAGCAAGGAATGCAGGCAGTAGTAAATTTGATATGAATGCCACTTTAAAGCAAATGCCAATAGCCTTCGGTCTTCGGTCTTCTACACTGTTTCTACAGTAAGACACGCTCTAAAAATGTTCCATTTTTCGTCATCCTTTTTATCCTGTTTGGAAAATTTTCTAGTTTTCAAGCAGGTGAGACATATCTTCTTCTGATAATATTTTAAACAGATCTCTTTTGGTATTGTTGTTATGTTTCCCATTAACGAAAAAAGCAGGAAGTTTTAATTTGTTCTTAAGAATTCTTGTCAAGACTTAAGAAACAGGTCTGTCACTTGTATTTAAATTAACAGAAGGACCGAGAAAGGCGAAATTTTCGAAAATTTAAAATGTATGCCCATCTGATTTATTTCTCGTGAATATTAGAAACTTAATTTGCCCACATTCATCATCAGACTTATTTTGTTTGATTCATATTCTATTCTCAAGCAAGGTTGCTTGTGTTTTTATTGTATCCACTAGTCAGCTTTTCTCATTATGCTTTCCACCAAGCCTCGCTGAATAAAGTTGTTTATGTCACAAACTGTTCAGCGGGAATGTAAAATTTTAAAATATCTAAAAATATTTTATTTCCAGTGGGGTAGTTAGCCCGCTTAAGGAACACTATTCAACTCTGATGCTTCCAGTTTCTTTCGACGAAGCACTTTATTTTAAAAAACCTACAATAAATTTATCTCCAGACCGATATCTGAAATGTTGTTTGTTCTCAAATTAACCTAAATCAAGTTAAGGGATGTTTGATATTGTAGTTGTGTAGATTTTTAGCAATTACTTTTTTTGGAAGAGAGACTTTAATTTTCTTTGTAGCTTAAAATACTTATTTTTTTGCTTGCAAAAATTAAAGTAATTAAAAATCCCATGATAAGAAAAATTTTGCATTTAGTTGACTTTTATACATTCATCTCCCGTGTGCAGCATCAAAAATTCAAAATTATTAAGTGAAAATTTTAATATGTCTGAGCACGCAACGTAATTTTAGTTTAATTGGGTAATTATGCGCGCATGCAAAGCAACTAAATATTCCTGTGAATCCTTTTAATATTCAAACATAAATATAAACAACGTCTGGATCAAGGTAAAAAATAGTAAAGGAACTACTTACTATCGCGCATAATACATACAAACACACAAACTATTTAAAGCAGCAATTTTAAATAATTTTAAATGCATTTATTTTTTTTTTAGTTTTGTACGTTTATGCCAGATTAGGGAATAAATTCGACAGGGATTTACTTACTCTGCCACTCTGCTCAATATAAATAAAAAGGATTTCTAAGAAAGCAATAGACTACAGAAAAATTAGATGATGAGTTAAATGCAAAAACATATTTTTCTCATTTGCTGACAGTTGTTGTTTAACAAACCTGACATTTTGTTTTTAATGAAATCATACGAAAACATGCAGGGTCACCTGAGAAAGTTCTTTTAATAATTGCTTACTTTTTAAAGCTTTTCTAGCATGTTCTAGATTAAAAAAAAAAACGATTTAATATACGAATTTTTAAACAATTTTTTAAAATTTAAAGTAAATCCTTTTTAGCATCATTAAAAGTAGTTTAGACCAAATCCAGATCACTTTTAATGAAGTATTTGTGCTAAATGCATTTTGTTTTTATTATTTCCTTGGCACTCTTTGATTGGATGCAGAACTGATGTTAATCGCGTTTAATTTTTGAAGTTCCACAAGATTTTTAAAAGATGTCCCTTTAAAAGTTTGTAATAAAATTAGTTTTGATTTTTTAGTTAACCTCGTTGTTTTTATACTCCTTGTCTTTTGATAACAATCGCCTAATTTTTCTTGTTGATATATCAAAATTATGTAGAAGTTAAGAAATTGTATTTTACGACTAATTTATCAAAATTCGAAATATTATTTACTTTTTCAAAAGCTTATGTAAATTCAATTTATTGGCTATTAGGCTGGTTTTTGATAAAAAAATGTTCAGTTGCTCTGTATCTGATCATTAGTCGTTACACCTTTCCAAGTTTTCTGCAACACAGAAGAACTACAATTTTTTAAGTTAAGAAAGGAGTCAAACTAAATTTTGATACCTTTAACTAAAGTAAAACTTATTCCAATTCTAGTTGTTCAGCATCAGTCAAAACCAACGGTGGATAAATGGTACAATGTACGATTTAGAAAATCAAGAAAGTAAAACTTCCTGTTCGCTGTTGTTTTAAATATCATTTTCTTTAAAACAAACAATGCGTAAGTTATCTTTAGGCTTCTGTTCTTGTACCATCTGATCTTCTTATTCTTGAAAAAATTAACCGTCCATTTTCAACACATAAAGATCCTGCAAGTCCTTTTTCTTTTTTATAAGTATTTTCAGGAATACTTTTATTTAGTGTTGTGTTATTATTGAATATTCTTTATTTTTATCTTTAACATGAAAAGTGGGAACTTTGAAGCATCTAAGTTAACCACCCGTTGAGTTTATTTTATGTGCAAATTTATTATACGCCATTTTTTAAGTCAATTTGTACTGTTAATATTTATAGGTGAGTTAAAACGTCTAGATTATTTTTATTAGAAAAGTTCTGGCAACTCGTTATGGTTATTTTTTTATATTTGTAGTTTATTTTCTTACATTCATGTCCCAATACATATTTAATAGCGTTATCATGTTTTAAAGTCTTTTTGTGACAGAAAACAACTTTTAAATCATAAAAATAGTTCCTTTTTAATTACAGTTCATTTAATTGGTTTATGCTCGCTTTATTTATTTCTCATTTATTCTTATTTTTGATTCTTTAAATATTAATAGGTTTCAATGTGTCAAGTGGGATATTTACTTGCTTGTCAGCCTCAGACTTGGTTTTGGATATCGAAAGGCTTGAGTTCGTCGTTCATGATTTCTAAATTGTTTTTATTGTTTCTACTAAAATTAAGGCTCTAACAGCTAGTATTTCCGTGCGTCGGCTTTTTTGTTATTAGGACCAGCACTCAGGAGATGACCCCTACTTGTGCAGTGCATTGTGCGATTTACTGGCCAATCGGTCGCAGATGAAAGCGCTCTTGATACACAGCACGTTGCGCGATTTATGTTCTAGTAACGATAAAACAGTGAAACAAAGCCCACAATGCGTCGATGCTCCAATGAATCAATGTAGCTGAATACCCTACTGTCACCGATGGTCTTCTTTGCTCTCTCCCGCATGCGGTCGAGTAACTTCAAAATAGACTTTGGAGCACCGGCACATACATGAGAGTTTTATTCCATTTTCGGTCTAATAACGGCTATGTCAAGCAAGGAGATCAGAGGGAGCTAGGGATTTCTTACACTGTTTCAGAAAACCTAGACACTTGAATGTTTCTTTTGTGAAATGAAAAATATGCTTATCCATGATTTATTTGAGCACGACCTTTTTGCTCCGTTGCACTTTTCGGTCAACTGCTCGTTATGAATAATTAAATTGCACATTAACTGCACTCAATATTTGTCAGCCAATTGTTAGTCTAAGGTGGAATTTCATGCCATGCATGGAACACCCTTTTATTTTCAGTATATTGCTTTGAGCATTTTCCACTTAAAATTTAAAGTGTCTGTCTACTTTGGTTTAAAAAAGTAAGAACACAATACATTTGCATAAAACAGTTACGTCGTGTACGGGGCTTGATGTTATAGTGGACAACGGTAATTTTGCTCTTAATTTTATTGTTTGTTGTGAAGGCAGCATTGGTCATTATACAATTTCTACATGAGAGAACATGGGGACATACCAACATTACCCAGAAATTAGCAGTGTTACCATTTAAGCTTTTTGGTACAGAATTTTGATTTAAAATCCAAACTGAGCGTTATCAAATTTACTTTGAATCTTTAAATTTGAAAAACTCTATTCGCTTGTGGCAATTTGTTTCCCGGCATTAAACTTTACAATATAAAGTCAGCTTAAAAACGAACGAATATGTGAATCTAATCTTTTTATCTAGAGTGTATCTTTTAAAATTCTTAACATATGCATCATATTCGTACAGCTCTACTGCAAATATTTTTGATGCAGTTAATTTATGACTGGAAAGTTTGTTGGCATTTGTTTATGCCACAGAAACATAAATCTACTACACGTTGCAAGTAATTAATAAAAAGAACACAGAGACTGACACAACAACAAGGGAAAAATTTATTATTTAAAAAAATTAAGCTTATGAAATGCAACATACACACATACGAAGAAAATGGGAAAACTTCGTTTCATGTACCTAATTTTATATCCAAAGGATGTTAAAAATTTCAGAATACTTAAATCGTTAAAAGTAAAGTCAAAAATGTTTGCAAAGACAAAAAAGGAATACAAGCTTTTACGTAAAGTAAATATTTGTGTCTTAAGACATCAAATGCAGATTGATTTAATTGAAAAGCAAAAATAAGAATTTATTTATTATGCTCCTGCTACTTGCTGTACTTCATTTTGCTGCTGTTCTGTGGAAAATTTAATTAAAAAAGTCTAAAAAAGAAAAAAACAAAAAACTTCACCCACATCTCATGTCAAATAACTTTTACTTATTTTTTTTTTATTAATTTCCATTTTAAGAATGATGTGCGTTTGTGTGTGTGAGTGAGGTTTTTAAAGACAAGTTCATCTACACATAATTAAAAATATTTCTGTAGTTAAGGATGTGGGAATGTTTTATTTTAGATACTGACGCATAAAATTAAAAATCCTAAATCAAAATTTGGATTCTCACATGAATTATGTACTTGTGGCTCCACAAACACACAGACAGACATAACATCAACACTATTTACATATACCTATGCGTGTGTATGTGTGCATATGTTTAAGTGTTAATGTTAATAAACTCTTTTCTTTTTAAAGTCCTCACTGTTAAAAATATCTCTGGATTTTCATGTTTGTATTTGTAAATCTATTTTTATATGTGTTTGATTAATGAACATATGAATGTGAATGTTTGAGTGAATTTTAATCTATGTGTTGATTTTTGTTTCTTTATTTTTCTAAAAATAATTTTTTTTGTTATTACGGAGATCTCAAGGGCATAGTGTCGTCGTTGTATTTACAAATGAAAGGGTTAAAGAATTTCGCTGTATTGCAGTACACGAATTGTATTTCAACTCATTATCAACCAAGACCCGTAGGTTCACAAAATAATGATACAAGAAACAAATATAAACAAAAATGAAATGAGAAAACAAAAAAAGAAATAAATAAATCAAGCAAATTTTTACTTTAAAGGTTAACATGGATTTACCATAACGAGTGAAAAACTCTCATGCAAATATTGACTCTAGAAAATGACAGTGTCGTACAAAAGTGTGATTGGTGTTGTTTTGGGACGATAGGCATAGTTGAGTTTGATATCTAATGGAAAGTTACTTGTTTAAGATAGAAAGGTATTTATGAAACAAGATTTTATTTATGTGACTGCCGCTGTTAGCTCCGCATTAGCCTCTCCTAATAATCCAACTTATCAATATTTTTTAAGGTGTTTTTCATAAATTTCTCCGAAGACTTAACTATAAGGGTTTCTCGATTATTCGCATAGCATCGACAATAACGGCACCCTTTAAGAAAAACTTAAAAGAAACGTAGACAGATATTCGTCCTCTTGATAATTTTTCGTAAAAAAATTAGCAATAAGTAACATAAAAAACTCAAAAAGGGGAAATTTATATAAAATAAAAAAAGTCACAAAATGGGAGTTTCACACAGTGATATGCTGAGATTGATGACGAGTTAAAGTGCTTGGATATCCACATCTTTCACATTCCCATGCAACGTAGTGTTGCTCATTTGCAAGCCCTTTCGAAATGTTTTTGCAAACCTGAGTATAGTAGTCACACTTCAGCAGCCCACATTCAGTTTGCAATATTTTGCATCGTTATTATACAATCGTATGATACTGACTGATACTTTAATATATAAAAGTACTTGAACCACCCGGTATTTATCTTTTATTGTTGACGGAGTTGCAGACCTGTTTTATCGACACCTCATAATTTTTTTTTTGTAAATTCCAAGGTAAATTGATTTCCGGACGGTCAAGGCCTTGCGACTGGTCTTAATAGACCAGCTGATTATTGGTATTAAGTTAATTGGATTTATTTCGCCAGTAAATATAATACTGTTGTCATATCTTTCGGTGAAGACCGTCGTCACTGGCTGTTTATTTGGTGCGATTGGCCAGCGCTTTCGATGTAAAAACATCATTTTCAAGCCGCGCTTTGATTAGTACTGGTTAGATAGTGTAAGGTGTTTGTTGCATAGATAGTGGTGGGTTCAGGTAGTTTTGTCAGTTAGGATGGTGTCTATTTAAATGGTATTATACAGGTAGATTGCCTGATATCTGTCAAGTTTATTGAAGGTATATAATTTTAATATTTCAGTCTTTTATTATTGGGTAGGTAAGTGTGACCATCTGTGGGTGTTTTGCGTTTGTAAGTTTGTTTTAATAATTAAAGTGGTGTAAAAATTGTGTCGGAGGTTGTATTTACCTGTTCGTTCATAATATCTCCGTTAAACGTTCGTGTTTTGTATATTTCCATGTTTTCAAGAATGTCCGATCTTCGTCCTTTTTTACTAGGATGTATTAACGTCATACATTCATCTATTTCCCTTGGCTCGTGTTCATGTGTGTTGAGGTGTATTGCGAAGTTAGAGTCTTCTCTTTTCCGTTTATATGATGGTTTGTGTTTTGTGAATTTATTTTTAATGTTCGTCCAGTTTGTCCTATGTATATATGGTTGCAGGTGCAAGTAAGTCTGTATACTCCGCTGGTGTTAAATTTATCGGTTATTTCTGTTGATGTCTAGAGGTTGTTTCGTAGAGTGTTGCTTGTCTTTAGTGCTGTCTGTAAACCTTCTTTCTGAAACAGGTTAGTTAATCTATATATTTCTGGTCCTGTGTAAGTAAAAATGTTTCGTCGTGTTGTATCGTTGTATCCTTGTTTTCTTTCTTCTTGTTGCAGGTGTAACCGTTATTTTTAGCTATAGTGTAAATTGTGTCGAGATCTTTGTTATATTTGTTGCTGTCAAAATTTGAAAAAAAGTTTTAAAATAAAATATTTTCAAATAATTTTGACAAGTAGAAAATTATAATTTTTAAAAAATATCAATAAATATCAAAACCAAAAAATGAATTATGAGGTGTTGCTGCGTATGCAGCAGAAAGAAACCAGCTGGTTCGACTTCATTTTAAGTACCTAATGAAAATAGAAGAATATATTGAATTCGGTGTTCATTTGTTTAGTCAGCTTTTTTTGATATCAATGTGGTGCTTTGCAACAACAAAATAACATAAGGTTCCTTTTTTTGTGGTCGAAAATCCACCTAGTATTTTCAATTTCCCTTGGTAAGTTCATTCAGCCAGTTTACAGAACACAATCTGCCGTTTAGACGCGCAAAAACGTTACCGTTTTCCATCTTTGGGTCTTTAAAACACGAATGTCATTTTTTTTTTGTAAAAAACGTAAGGAATGACAATTGTTTCTAGATTATGTATCGCGCATTGTAGTGTCAGAAACGTCAAAGCAGAGCGAAGGAAAAATACCATTCGTTTTAAAAATTTTACATATGCATGTAACACTTTCACTAATAGAACATCTACGTAAGCATCTACTTTAAAATCTTATATATTCATGTAATCACTACACTCACGCTTTTACAAGTATTATTTATTATTTTAAACTTTTTTATTTATTAATTCTTTAAACTTTTTGTTTGCACAAATTTTTTTAACAAATTGATTGTTTGATAATTTTGTTTTGTTTATTTAACTCAGCTGTTTCTTTTTAAGCGCCGAAGTAGGGTTACCATCATTTACGGCAAAAATAAAAAATGTATATGAAAAAAAGTAAATAAAAAATATTAATTAATACATTGGCAATACTACGATTTGACACAACATTTATTTACACGAAAAACAACGGAAGCTAAACGAAAAAACCGAAACGTGTTACATGGACGCTAATTATTACGTATTCCTCCATATACCATCCGGTTTCGTTTCGTTCGTGACGTGTTCTATAAACAGGCTGATTGTTTTAAATAAATTTTGGATTTAATTATATTTAAGATAAAATTCTTACAGAAGGAAACAAAGCATAATCACGGACAAAATTATTGAAATTTTTATACCTTCAAAAAATGTTTATATTTAAAATCAGGGTTATGCTGTTTTTTTATTATTTTAGTAGAAAAGTAAAACATGGATTGTTTTTTGCAGGAAGACTTAGGTTCTTTACTGAAACAAAATTATTCCTTATTTTAGAAGGGTTATATATTTCAGTTATTTTTAAGATATCTGAAGTGCAGCTCAAATTTAAGTTTAAACTAAAATATTGTATAGCTATGCTCATTAAGAACTTTGTTTCGTTTGGATAAGCTGTTCAAAAACGAATTTAAATTTCCCAAACATAAGCAGATTTCGACACAATGTGCAGCGTTACTTATGCAATAATTGGTTTCTTCAATAGCATTTAATGAAATCAATCAAAAAATAGTTTTATTGACATCTTTTACACAGAGGATCTCTTGAGAGCTGAATTAAGACATAAATATAACTCACATTTAGTAGACCAACTACTTCGTTAATATTTTCAAGTGAATTTCAAAGTTTAAGTTGGTCAATTAAAATAACGTTTTCATTCTTTTTAAAAATGTTCTTTATTTTTCTTAAAAAAACGCTTAAATAATCAACCTTTACCCACTTTTGTTTGTTTTGTCGCACACTGTCATTTTTAAATTAAGTAAAAGGTAACCCGTATCACAAATATTCTAGTACTTGCATATTAGAATTTGAGCAAATATTTTAACTTATCAAAACTCTAAAATAAAGCTTTCATATAGAAAACATAAAACTCATATATCATGTAAGAATAAAAAAAAAATAAAAAAAGTTCCAAAGGTTTTCACTCCCCTACTCGTTTTTGCTGTCTTATCTTTAAACACATAAATAAGATGATCTATTACCTACCAGTATCAAAATTTATTTTAAAATATATTTCAAATTAAAAGAGTTAAAAGCTACATAAAGAAAAAAAATACGATTCACCTTAAGCCATTCAGTTAAGCTTTGCGTCAAAGTAGTCTTCCTAAATTTCTCTTTTTTTAGTTATAAGAAGGCATATGACAAGTTGTTAGTGCAAACACATTGTTTTAGTTGTATTGTGCTACTTCTGCTTTTACTTTTAAGGCCGTCAATTTTTTCTTGGGATTTTTTTTGTATAGAAAGGGGGTTGAGTAGCAGCATCATGAATTACTTGTAACACTAAAGTGTGGTATACCACCGGTTTTTGTTTCTTCAATAAGTGTCTCAATTCGTGTACCTTATGTTTATGTTGCCTTATCATTTTATTTTTATCTCAACTCGTTGCTTGAATGAGGCGTAAGAAGGAACATCTTGTGTTTTAATTTTTTGCTATTTCTTATTCTTTTTTTTTAATGATTTTAGGAGGAGGAAGCACTTAATGGAAACATGAACAATTTTAACATTGATTACAGAGCACGGTGTACGATATAACTCTCTTTGCTAAGGAACATTGCTTACATTGCGTAAAAATGCTTTAAGTAAAACAGTTCGTAAAGGAATGAAATATTTGTGAATTTAAAAATCTTTATTATCTGTAGCTAAATTTCATGATATTTGATATTGTTGAATATGATTGAAGAAATAATGCCATGAATAGAATAAACAATGACTATATTAAAAAAGTTATATATTAGGAACTATTTGAAATGTGTTGCTCATGCACAAAAATAATTCAAAAAAAAAAAAAAAAATAAAATTTCTTATCTTTCGAAATTGTTCATGCATAATGTAAATATGTGTTCGATGCTTAGAAAGCAATGAATTTTTGCGATAAGATAGTTTTCAAAATTTTGTGAAAACTGATGGATCTGTTACAATAAAATTGAATAAATAGAAAACAGCATTTCTAAAAACGGCACAAAAGTAAGTAAAAATTTTGAAGAAATTAAGTACCCAAAGACGACAGATAAATTTTCTTAGAAAAAGCATCCTAGATAAATCAATCGGTTGCTTAGTTGTTATGTTTTTTACTTTTAAAATTGCAAATGCAATCAAGTCAATGTTTATTTTTTCTTTTAGCTCTTGTATGGTGTTCATAACTTTGTAGGCCTGACTCGATTTCTTAAAATCTTTGACAAACTAACGAAGCCATCCACATCAAAATATTATGATGTTTTTAAACCCTTCACTACAGGTTGAAAATTTGTATATCTAAGTTTGTAATTTTTACAATATCCGTTTTGGAAACCATAAAGTATATTTGTTTTTAGTTATCATGCATAGCAAAATCAATTTAGCGATATTCGTCTGTCTGTCCGTGTTAAAATAAACTTTGTGAAGACTAAGAAAGACTTTTAATTTTTGACGCTTTTTGATCAGAAAAACTTAATAGTAGGAAAGAATTTCTTATGCCTATTTATATATACATGTGGTTATATATGTATGACGAAGGGAATATAAGATTTTGCATAGTCGAATATACCACTCTTACTTTTTACAACTCTTTCTAACATAGACCCCGTTAAGGCCTTATTATTTGATCTGCTGTTATTAATTGTCTTCCTTTTCCAATAGGAACTCTGAGGGGCTTTAACTTCAATTATTAAACTTTCTTTTGGAACTTTAAAAAGAACTTTTCCACATAACAAAAATTGTTTTTCTTTACATAAAAAGCTCTGTTGGGACTTGAATTCCTGATCATCTTTTTAACAAGCTATCAGTCACCTCTACCAGCGCAGCAAACGTGATTGTTCACCAACCGCTAGAAAACTTTTTCTTTTGTTCTGTTCATACACATCAACAACTTCTTCAGCTTCTTAGGCAAAATTTTTAAGGAGCGACAACATAAACAGATTTTTTAGGCGCTTTAAATTTTACTTTCGTAACAATATGATCATTAATCATTAACTATTTATCCTAAAACTTACACTACTTAAAGAACATGTTTCTTTTTGTACAATTGTGAAAGTTGTAGTTGAAGATAAAAATCACATCACGACTAGAGTGAAAAGTCGTTACAAAATATTATATTATTATCAATCTAGCAACTCTTGGTAATGTAACCATCAGCAAAAAATAGTTATCGTTCTGAATGTGTGATGTATGGACATATGTATGAGCATATGTGGACACAAACAAACAATCAAACCTACATTAGCGCGTAAAGCGATGTGGCCCATAGTATTTTTTGTGTCATGCACAGTAATTTTAACTTATTTTATTTTTTTAAACCTGAAAATTACTATTTTTTTTTTGGAAAGAGAAGTAGCACTTCGGGCAATAACGTCTATTTAATTAGTGTAACTGTCCTACAGGCTTCAGGAAAGGGATAGAGGAGAGAACAGACAGGTCATGAAAATTTAACCATTTTTAATTATTTTACTTCGCCGGCGAATGTGCCATGTAGAAGTACCAACGAGGGAGGCTGAGTGCTTCATTGTTAAATTCTGAATATGTATTTATACCTTAAAACAGAAAAAAATATATTTTCAGTTTTTTGTTGCCGCAGAGGTAGAAGCCTGCACAACCTGATTTGTATTTAAATTGCTTACTACCGAGACTACAGCAAACCTATTTTCATAACTTCGCACTAAGACGTAGCCAACTTCACTTCATAACGCACTGTCAAAATCGTGTTTTCCAATTGCTTAGCGTTGATGCCGCCGCGCTATTGTGGCTTGCTTTATACATTTTATGTAAATGGGAATTTTTGACAAATAGATTTCGCCTTATGCGCTAATTTAGGTTTGGCTGTTAGTGTTAAGAAAAAAATTTGTGAATATCAAGTTTTAACACATAAAAACTGCGTATTAAATAAATACGAGATTAATCAAGGCGAGATTGTTTACTACATGGTGTTAATGGCGATTTCATTGATTTTCGCTGTTGCGTTTAAACAAACGAGTAAAGGAAAAAAATAAGTTCGTTATAGCAAAACAGTTGAATTTTTACATGTGAAAAATTTGTAAAGCTGATTCTTCTCTTCGGTTTTTAGGCATCTATAATTCATATTATAAAAAAGATAAGACAGATGAAGTGTACATCGATGTTCTTCTGCCATCATAAATGAATTTGATAGTGATCATTTATTAATAAATGTTAAATCTCTTTTAAATGTGCAGTTGGGCATTATTAATAAAATGTGGCCTTAAATAACGAATTAAAGTACGCGAAGCCACGGATTTTGAAAGACCTAAATTGTGGAAAGAAATGAATTGTGGAAAATTCAGTCTGTCTGAAGAAAGCAGAGATACTTAAATCGACGGGAAATATGTGTAAAAAACTTGTCTCTTTTCGTGATAGTCATGGAATTATTTAAAGTTAGTGATTTGAGATTTTTACTCTCAATGACTTTTTTATATTTCCAATATTTTAAAAAACGACTTGCCTTTGAAGGCTGTGACTTATGGAAGAAGCTTAATTATACAGTAGAAACTAATTTTTTTGGCTTTCCAAAATATTTCTTTTCGAGAGGGTTTAAGTAGTTAAGCAGTTAATGAAAGAAGTGTACAGAGTTGAAAAGCTTCTAAAATAGGAATTATTAAGACGCCGAATATGTTCTTTTATTTTTTATAAAACCTATTTAATTTGAAATCACTTTGCATACCAATAAATCTTTTTTCTTTAATTGCTCTCTCTCTCTCTCTCTCTCTCTCGATTATTTGCGGATTTAAAGGAGGGTAAATCTAGTTTTTCTTCAGTTATGTATAAAATGCTTAGTTCAATTCTTCTGGCGCTGAATTATTGTATTTCTAGTTGGGCTCAATAAGTTTTGTTTTTAACTAGAATGAGTCTAATTTTAAGAAGGGAAGACCAACTTTAACATGAGCTGAGATCAAAATTGCATACAAAATGTGCTTCTAATAAAAGTGCTTAAATTAAAAATGGATTAACTAGATAGTAAGTTAATGGGGCTTAAAATGATCTTGCAATTTAAAACTGTTTTTATTGTAATGTAAGTTAAAAATTGACTTAAACAAATTTATTTACTTGATGATGATTACAAAAGAAGAAGAATAGCTGAACTATAGGGGTCATGATTTATAAAAATGTACAAAAACTCATGGACTGAATCATGTCAGTTTAAACCTAACAATAAGACTTAAGAGCCGAGTTTTTTAATTTAATGCTTTTTAAGAGTTTGTTTTTTATTTTATTTAAGTGAGACAGAGATAAATGTTAACTCTAAGGTAAATCTAATTATTTGTTAAAGCACATTTCCATGACTGTTAAGCAAAATGAATAAGTTCCTTTAAAGTTCTTCTTGTTTTATTTTTTGTATTTAATAAAAAATTAAACTCTATTGTTTTTTAAGGATTTTTGAGAAAACATTTTTGATTTTATATTTCTTTAGTTGCTTCCTGTTACTTTTGATTTCATGAGTACAACTTTATTTAACTGTTAATTCAACCCTTATCCCGAAATCATAAAATATATACAAATAACTTACATTACGAATTTATTTATACGTTTAATACACATTGCCAATCCTTTATATGAAAACGTCCTTTTAAAATTTAAACTTTCGTACATGTGCGTGTACTTTTCATTATTTATAAAAATCGGTAGTCGTCAACATTCTTATCAGTTTCCCAGGGCTTTATTATTGTTGCTGGCGCTGTTGTGCTACTTCTAACGGTTGACTGCTGTCTCGTACAAATATTTACAACCAAAAGCTTAAGGTTGTGATAATTAAAATTGTATCCGTTATTTAGTTATTTACGTCTTTAAAATGGAATAAAAAGAAATCTTTAAAAATTTATTCAACCCTTTCCCTTTGACTGTGGTACTGGGGTATTGGCAAACGGCTTAAGGCTTTAGCCGACAATATTAGATTTTATGGTTTTAATTTTTAATAATTTAACTGCGTGCAGAATTTTATGATAATCACGAATTTCAGCTTTTAAATATTTGTTACACGTTTTATGTGCTTCTTCTTTTTTTGACAATTCTTATAATTATAATGGCTTTTTTGACAGTTGGGGACATTAATATTTTTTGTACGTTTAATTTTAAAAGCTTTTCATTTTAAAGGGCTTAAAAATTTATTTTCCTTTGTGTTTAAAGAAATTTTGAAGAACTTTACTTTAAAATTTTGTTTTATTTATTGACTGATTATGATGTAAAAAAATAATTGAATCAATTATTTTTTTAAACAAAGAAGCTGATAATATATGTACGCATTTTAGACACGATAGCTACACAAACGATCAAATAGTTAGAACAACTAAAATTCTTTTTCTTTTTTATTGCCGGCTACAATTTTACTACCATCAAAAAGAGATTACAAAAATAACAAAAATCGTGTTGCAGTTACAGCATTTGAAAAAACTATAAATAAAAGGAAAATAATTACTTTCTCATAAGCTTTAGTAAAATTAGAAACGAGAACTGCTTTAAATATAGGGGAAGGAGCGAATTTAATATTTGTCTTTCGTAAAGATATTCCTATCAGGTTACCACACGACAAATTGGGCCTAGTAACAAAACTATTCCCGCCAGGGCTCTAACTGTCTTAACATTAAACGAAAGAAAAAAATCTTGCAAATTGTTCCAAACCCTTTTCTTTCAGCATCAAAAATCAAGCTGGAATCCAGGCGAGTATCTCAATAATAGAAAGCTCACAGTACCTGAAAATTATAAATGAAAAACTTCACACAAAAAAATTTTCTACAATTTCTAAGAGAAAGCGGTCATGATAGTGATCGGCGTTTTGTGGTTCTTAATAAGGAACATGCGAAGAGAACAGAAATTACTTTTTAACAATATGAAAACAAATCTTTCACGGCAAAAATGGTAGCGTTATAGTCTTGGGAGCTTTAATGTATTTCAGCACAATCGATTTAGAATTTTTAAGTGCATAAAATGACTGGAGAAAATTAAAAGACTTTGTTACAATCAGCTTATGTTTTTGGATCGATTCTATGGTTTAAGTAACAAGATAATGTTAGAGTTGTGAAAGGATTTATTTCAGACGAAAATGTTTCGTTTTATTAATTGGTCAGCATATTAAAATGTGTAATCTTTTGGTAATTGTGGATGTAGTTTTGGAAATTGCTTCTCGGTTCCTCGGAGTAGAAGTTTCTGAAGAAGGTTATATATGATTTTATGTGTTTATAAACTTAGCTGCAGCCTAATGAAATCTTCTACAATGTTTACGATTTTGGTTCTATAAAAATGCTAACATGCATGGTAACAATTAAAAACGAAAAATTAAAATTTTTTATGCATGAGTTAACTAGCGAAAAATAGATCGTAAGTTAAATGCAAAAAAGGGAAAGCCTATGGTAAGCATCTGTGAATGACAGTTATGAAGCAATTAAAGAAGTTGTCACGCTAATTTAATGATACATTCGGCTGCAAGTGCTGCTCATTCATCTAAAGAAAATGATTTGAAAAAAGTGGCACATTGCACGAGAAGGTAATTTATTCATGTCCCCGAGATTCCAGAACAGCGACGTTAAGTTCCATCAAAAATAGTCGTGATTATGATTTTATAGGGGGGGGGGTAGATATTTTCTTAGAAGAGCAGTAATTTCAAATTTATAAAAAAAAATAGGATTTGGAAACTTAAACTTCATTAAACGACTGTGACGTAAGATTAAGTTAAATTTTTTTAAATTTTTTTCTTATCGATGGACTTAATCTGGATGGGGTTTTTAATCTTATTCTAACAATAGAATATATTTTTGTTATTTAAAGCGACTATTATTATATTTTAGCTTTGTTAGCTATTTCATATGAAAAAATAGTTTTATATAATAAAATGCTTTACACTCACAAGTTTGTCGATAATGAGTTGCTCACTAACTGTGACTTAAATTTAGTGGACCGACTTCAAATTGTTAACAGTCAGAAAGAGTGCTGCCAGTTTCTTTTTGAGCTTTTTTATACTTAAACTGTTTATTTCTTTTATAATTCTATTTATGAAATCTATATTTTTCATCTCACAATTCGTTGTAAATATTTATGATTGGCTTATTGTTTTCAACCGTTGATATCGAAGAGAAATGGTACTTTAGCTTCAACTGTATCTCATTCCCTTTTTTCCTAAGCGCCTTTATTACTTGACATTTAATAAAAAAATTAGTATTTATGAATACACAATCCAGATTAAAAACATAGAAGTCATAAACTTGGTTAATACGCCGAAAATCATAAAAAATAGTCAAAAATATCGCCAAGTATTTTAGATAGCGCCAGGAATTTCACCTCTCGCCATTCTAAAATTTCCCAGCCAAAAATTAGACATTACCTTAAAAAGTACTTGTCATATAATGGTTTAGTTTTGTGATTGCTAATTTTGTTACTCGCTTACAAAACACATTAAATTAGTTGGCAAATGAAGGAAGTAGAAATTGAACTAGTTCTTTAAGTTTAAAAAGGAAAAGCTTAAAATTCGTACTAATGATTATTATTATTTCCTGTAATAATCATTGTTAATAGTTCTTAATAATTGATTATAAAAGTCTAATGTTAAAATCATTAGCTTAGTAATCTAATTGGAAAGTACTTCCGCCAAAAATACTTAATTTCACACTCGATTACCTTTTCTAAAATTTTTTGTTGGGTTCTTTTTGCCGAAAAGGATTTATTAATGCCAAGTTTAACGAGAAATC
Source organism: Cistogaster globosa (assembly GCA_937654795.1). Taxonomy (NCBI): domain Eukaryota; kingdom Metazoa; phylum Arthropoda; class Insecta; order Diptera; family Tachinidae; genus Cistogaster; species Cistogaster globosa. The sequence continues at coordinate 64,368,250 of OW569406.1, forward strand.
GCCGTAACTGACAACACTGGACAGAAATAATTAAACTAAAATCCAAGTGATTTTTTCTCTTATAAGCACTAAAACCTTATCCTTGAAATAGGCTTGCTACTGGTTGATTTACTTATTTTTACTGAATTTTATAATGGACATCATATTTCGATGTTCAAAAAGTATATAGTTCAATGATAAATACCGTTTGTTTTTACCGCTTGAGATTTTATTCCCAATGTCTGATAGCAGGAGTTTAACTATTAAAAATTATAAGAAAATTTTTTCTCTAGAGTTTCAGAAAATAATTTTTTTTTAAATATTTTTTTAAATAGGCATCAAATAAAAAATCATTCTAAAATTTGTGTTACTAAAATGCAAAAAATTCATTAGAAGACTTATTTCAGGAAAACTTAATTTATTTTTCATTTTATACAGGATTTTTAAAAAAAAGTTCAGATCTTTTACCCTTATAACACTTTACCTTCAAAAGCGTTTACCTCCTTTTTAGTGAAAGCTTAATAGTGGAAAATAAAAGTTTAAAAAAATTTTAAATTAATAAATACTGAATGCTGATAGCAAGCTTATGAAAAAATTAAATAAATTTCTTATCTGTTTCTTTAAATCTTGAAATTAAAAATAACAAATAAAAAAATATTTCAAGTCCTTTATACAGTTACATCTATAGAAAGGAGAAAAAAAAAAACATCTATCGAATGTAATTTCTTTTTTTTAAACACAACTTTCAAAAATTTTAGTTATTTTTTTTTTCTCCTTTTTGATTCGTCTCTTAATATTTAAGAAACATCCGCTTATGCAGTTAATACTATTGTTCTGGTGACACCAACATAAATTCCATACAAATTTTCAATAAAAACATGTGCACAAAAAAAAGGAAATTCAAATAAAAGAAAAAAAAAATACCATCAACTCTAAATATACTTAAGAATCATATTTCCCATGATAAAGTGTGTTAAGTGTACCCTAAAGGCCAGGCCAAAAGCTAAGAGGAAGGAGAATGAATTTTATAGATAAAAAAAATGTCTTAAAATAAAGAATTCTTGTAAAAAAACACAAGTTAAAATATTTATAAGAAAAAAAAAAAGAAATAGGAAAAACACTGAAAAATTCCTAAAGATGTCCATGGTTTGTTCATACCAGTTGAAGTAAATACTCTTTTCGCTGTGATATAAGCTGCTTAAATAATGTTCTGCATAAAAAGTAATGACAAAGATTTCTTTTATTTTTTGCTTTTGTTTTTTCGTCTTCTAAGCGTATTTTATTTCAGTGACATTTACGGGAATTTTTCTATTCTTTGCTGCTCTTACATTCCTATTGTACACATTTCCTTTTTTTGTTATAGTTGCAGTCTTAATAGAAAATATGGGAATTATGAAGTGGTTTTCATATAAAAATTTAGTACTTTTAGTGTCTTAAATAAAAAGTCAATATAAACAATGATTTTCTGGTCGAAGAAAAAGAAAAGCAGTTTACTAGATGGTATAATTTGGTTTCAATTTTTCAATAAATTCTGTTAGCTAAAATTCTTGCAGCTTTCGAATTTTAACTTTGTTGTCTTTTGGATAGTTATTACAATTTAACTGAGGTTAGAATTGTAGAAATATTGTCGTAATTCACTCCTGTTGTACCATTTTGGCGTTATAACTATCCGATTCTCAAATAATGTCAAACATTTGCTTACCTTGAATAAATTTTTGTTGAAAACAACTATAATTTGTTTGCCAACACCATAGAGATATTGCTACGGGGAACATAATATGGTTTTTGTGACCATACTACATACACACTTTATTTATAAAACTATAAAAAAAAATAAATAATAAAATTATAAATTTTTTAAACTTTAACGGCAACCAAAGAAGTCATAGAAGTCCTTGGAAGCAATTTTCATCGACTTTAGTAGGGCTTCAGATCTTACAATGGATAGACCCTATAACCCCAAAATGAGCACAGAAACATAATCAGAAAGTAGCATCTTTAGTTATCATCCGAGAGATACAATGTGTATTTATGCCCGGCAGATTGGCAGATGTGTTTACAAAGATTGATATAAGACTCAAGAAAATAATCACACAGCAACTGAATAAAAACTATGTAATTATTTCACTTAATAAATTGTAAAAAGGAAGATGAATAATTTTCATAATTTTTTTGTTTGAAGTTTTATTTAAGTCAGTCCAGCCGTAAATGCCCGTTTTTTCCTCTTTTTGTCTTATCTAGGTCATAGCTCTCAAAACAGATAAATGTTAGACCTTATAGATGAAGACCGATTAATATCTCAAATTTTATTAAAATCGATTAGCCAAGACTTTAATAAATAGATGGTATAAAAATGCCAGTTTTCCCCTATTCTCTCCCCATGATCTGCTGTTTGAAAATATAAATGATTTAATGCTCCAAATAGAGAAATATCTACCAGTGTTTTAAATTTAATTAATACCAGTTCAGCAGCTTAAACGTGATTATTGCACAAACAAACTTACAGTGAATTATTATATATATTTCTCTTTAAAGCCACATCAAAGGTAAAATTTGTGTTTAATAAAAATAAATAACGCGTTGAATGATGGTTGAGTTGCTTTTATGGACCAATAGTAACTAAGTTGTGATGGATCGAAAATGTTTTTTATGAAATATTCAAAAATTTTTACCGATTATTGTCATTTAATAATAAAAGTAATAACAATTCTAAAATTAAAAAATTTTAAGACACTTTTGGATAAAATTAAAATGCTCTAATAGAAAAAGAAAACTTTAGAAATAGTAGCGTCCAAAACGAAAACAATTTGTATGTAAGTGAGAAGTTTCCTGAAGAGCTAAGTAAGCGGTAGCGAAATGGCCATCGAAACGTGCTTTAACCTTTAATAGTCAATATCGGTGATTTAATTAATACGGTCGGGATAATTAGCACGAATTTTTCAAGTTTTAAAGAGAAGTACAACTTAAAATCGAAAGTAACACAGACAGTGTTGAAAATCAGGAAATTATTTTTTTTTGCAATCAGCAACCGCTAACAATCTAATAAAATACAATAGAAACCATAAATATATTCGCTGTAAAGAATTGTAATATTAATAACAATAAAAAGTGACGGCTTGAATTTTCATAATTTAAAGAAAGTAAAAAAAATTTGTATTTTATTGCACAATTTATGGTTTATTTTCCAGTCGTGTGAGAAACAGTTTTAAACGACAGTAGGGTACATAAATTTAATATTTTCTTTATCACACACTCTGGAATAAATTTATTTCCTTAGAGTAACTTATATCAGTATTAAGGATAAACAAATGCCTGCTAGCTATAATCCATAAGTACAAGAAATTCCTCTTAATCTCTCCTAACAAACATACGCACACAAACATATAATCAGACATAAGAGTATCATGATGATGATGATGATGATGATGATAACAATTTGGTCACTTTAAGTGAAGCAAATTTATTTATAAGCAGTTTTTTATCCAAACAAGACATCACTTTCCTTCACATTTCCTCTTCAAACAACAACAGAAAGAAGGGTGATTTTGTTTTTTTAAGGATCTTATTTTTTTACATATGAATGTATAAGTGAGTGTTTTAGCAAATTGAACTTAATGTGCTTTTTGATGGTCATGTTACATAATTTTTATATCTCAATATCTCATGTGCATGTGTGTGTTTTTATGCGTATATGTTTGCGTTGGCGTCTTAATCATGTTTTATGTAGCGTTACACATTTTTAATGCTTCTGGCAATGATTTTTTTATTTGTAACATTTTTTTATTTCATTCTCTGTTCTTGATCCTGATGGTAGTTTATGTATCAAATCTTTCTTTAATAAAACTTAAGTTATTTATTATTGTTGAGTGCTTCTATGAACATGTGAAATAAAGTGTGTATGTATGTGTTTGTTTGGTAGTAATACTGTATAATTTCATTAAGTTGTGATTTCTTTATTGAATTCTATTGTCCATTTTTTATGAACTGTAAGTCTTTAGTTCAGTTTTGAAGAGAGACGTAGTGGAGGTTGTCTATTTAAGTAGTGAATGTGGTTAAAGTATGTCATGTGTAACTTTTTTTTGGCACTTGTGCTATCATAAATAAACAATTACACTCGTTATTTCACTTACGCTTTCACTTCAGGCAAATGGGTTCATTAATAACAAATGAATTGAAATGTGAAATATCTGCTGTAATTGTGAAGTTTATTTGCACGAATATCAGTTGCAATTATTATATGGTTTTTCTTTTTGCTTTCATTTTTCTAACATTCCATAACAAAGATATTTAGAGTCAGTGTGCTTAGCTGCCTTTATTGTTGACGACAATATATATTTTTTAATGAAAGTAAGCAAGTTACATTTTGCAGTTTTTTTTTTATTATAATTTTTATTTTTCAGAATTTTTTAATTGTATGAGTGCAGAAATTGATCAATGGACTGCAAATAGTCTAAAACTAAGCTAACAGTTTTATCACAGTTTCTATTTCGTTTCTTTCAAGCTTAAACGGCAGCATGTACCGAAAAAATTTTAGGGCTTGTAGCGGAAAAAATCCCATAATATCTTTTAGGCGCTAAAATTTAAATTTTTGAGGCAGGCGAGAAACAAGCATGCCGAAATAATGTTTAAACAACAACTTTTTTAAATTTTTCTTTAGAAAAAAAAATATTTTTTTAATATAATTTTATGGTTAAGGACCAAAAGTCTGCACTGTTTGAAATTAGATGATTGATAAATCACTTAAAAGTTCTTCTAAGCTTTAAGAATTCTCACAAATGGGAATAAAATTAATTATGGCGCAATCAGAACCGTATCCAGAATTTAACAAAGTCACTTTTGTGATATGGATTATTTTAGATTTTGAGCTTTTTTCAATTTCATTTTAAAACAAACAAAAGTCAAAAACGCATTGATTAAGTTCTAGTGAATTTTTTATAATTATCACAAACTAAAATTTGTAATTGTAGTTTACCAAACAGATATAAAAGCCATTTTAAGGCTGGAATATAAGTGTATCTTTTGAAGATATAAATTATTATGTTGTATTATTATTTGTTTGTCAAGGGTTAAAATATCTGCTTTTTTATGTTTATATTTCCTACAATCAATAACAAATTATTGAAAGCATCTTTGTTAAAATACTGCTTGATATATGATTGATTATATTTATACATGTGTTGGTATTTAGATAAAACATTCAATATTTAAAAGCAAAATGCATTAAAGACTTTTTAAATTACTGCATCTTGTTCAAAAGATAATTGACTTAATTCATTCCTTAACAAAAAGTTTGTTTTGTTGTTCAAAGGACATGTTGTTCAAGTATTACAACAATACTTAAGTGTTTGAATGTTTGTACGGTTGTTGCCAACTTAAAATATATAAACAAATAAGTAACCCCAAAGTAAATAAAATTAAAACTCTTAATTTCCACAAAATAAGCAATTAGCTTAAAAAACTTTACCTTAAGTGTCCAAACAAAGTGACTGCTGCTTTTGCAACTCCGATTTACAGGCCAGCAGACTTCAAGGCAGACTACTTGAACTCGAACAAAGCAATCATTTTGTACATGCGGCAAATGCAGTTTATGGTACTCATGGTAAGTTAACATTTAGAAGAATCTTATATAATTAAGTATACATGCATACATAAATATATAAACAGATACACAAACAAATTAACAATAAAAAGGGGACACTTGATTTTACTACTTAAAATGTTTGACACTTTTTGGCACCACATCATCAACTATTACCACTACACTCTTTGCAGTTTCAAAGCTTTCAACAACAAAAGAACTAGATTTAAAAAAGAAAAGAAAAAGTGTTGTACAAAATGGACTTTTGCTTGTTGTTTGTTGATACAACAACATGTCTAACACTTCCAGTACTGTTGTTAAGATTTTGTGAAAATAATTTTTGCCACATTTTAAGTTTCCTATTTTAAATTGTTTTAAGGTAAGCAAATTTCTTTATGTTAGTGTTAGTAAGAAGAACCAAAAAGGACTCGAATCTTTATTTTATTTGCCATCATTTTCATTAAAAAAAAACAATTTTGCAACACTTTATTAAAAGAATACATTCTTCTTTTGCACTGATTTTAAATACACCTACACTTTTCTAAACAAAATAAATAATTGTCCGTCTTTTTAACTGTCTGTCACTTTTCACTCACATTCTAACTCATGTCATTGAAAACATTTACAAAACTATTTTGAGACAAGTGTGAACAAGATGTTTTTCTAACTGGTGGTAAAAAACAATCCATTTAAGTACAATATTTCTTGTTACTGTAATAGTTTTTACATTTGGTTGCTGTTGTTATCCTTGAATCTTCAAAGTCATTTTATTTCATTGAAGAATATCTGCATATTCACACTTCTATTTCTTTCCTTCATATGAAATAATATTGTTCCTGGTTTGGTTTTGTTGCTGCTGCTGCTGTTGTTGTTGTTGTTGTTGTGACATCATTAAAGAAAGAACCCTTGTCAAGTGATTTCCTAGATAATATTTTCCTAAAATAATAGTTTTGTCCTGCCCAAACCAAAGTTAACATTTCTACGACCATCTAACAGATAGACAATCTAATGAAAGCCTTCAAGATTTTTGTTATGTCATATTGTTGTTTTGTTGCAACGTGTTTTCGTTTTTACATTTCTGGTCCAGGTGATTGTGTGTAAAAGCATAAAATACAGCTTAAAGAGAAATAAATGGTCTCATACTGTTGAAAAAAATATTTTTAAAAATATTTAATAGTCAAGTTCAAAATTATTTAATTTCAATTCTGGATTATTTAATGATCTTATTATTTGCATCAGTGTCATGATATTACGTCGAGGTGTGTTTCTTTAAGTCGAAAAAACTCTACATCACTTAAAATATTTACAAAAATTCTTGGTTGAACTAATCACTCAACGGAACTAAGTGAGCCGATCACCATACTGATCTACTTTCATTCATAAGTTTAATTTATTTATTTAGATTTTGCTTATTCCAGGTCTTTAGTTTAATTAAGATCTTTACTTGAATACAGCTTGTGTACCTTTTCAGTTCATGTATGTATTTCGTTCACTTACAATACACTAAGCAATACCTTTATATAAATTCTTTAAATTGTTATTTCATATTCTTCATAGAAAATCAGCAAGATAAGTCCATGTCCTTCGAGGGATAGGGAAATATACCACGCCTGTTTCTGAATGTTGCCTACCTTCAGAACCGTTATAGATAAACGCTTGAAAATTAAACAGCATGTCGATAATTAAAATTAATTTAAAGAGTGTCCCAATAGCTCATTTAATTAAATTTGCATTTGAAAGTTAAAAAGTGTTCGCTTAGAGTGTATGTAATTTTATGAATATGGCCAAACAATTAAAAAGTTGTAGACAGAAAGTTGAAATTGATGTAAAAAAAACTGTGTATTGCAAAGTCCGCTTAAAAAACAAATAAAAAATGTGGAAATTAAAGAGTGTCTAAGTAGTTAGTAATTTGATATGTGTGTCAAACTTTTAAACCGTTATAGACAGAATATTCTAAATTTTAAATTAAGGAGTGTTACAATAGTTGATGTAATTTAAAGTACCTGGCCAAACTGTTGAACAGTTTTAGACAGACAGTTGAAAGTAACAAGAAGCTGTGATACCCTATAAAAGTAAACATGAAATTTTGATTTGGAAATTAAAGGGTAGCACAATATTTAAATGTCATTTGATGTATATTCCCAAAATTTTTAATCGTTGAAGAAAGATAGCTGAAATCTGTTTTAAAGTCGTTTTTTTTTTGCAAGAATTATTCCATATCTTTTTTCAACTTTCGTTTGTAAGACGTACTGCAGCATTACAAACGAATGTTGATGGGACAGCAAAACTACGCTTTTTTGAACAGAAAAATTTAATGATAGAAAAGAATTTATCTTGCCGATTTATAAGTACATGTGGTTAAACATACGTATGTGATGAAAGTTATGTAAAATTTGGCACTCTCACAAGTTTTTGATTGTTTGATGCATTTTTTAAACAGAATCACTAAATAAATGTATTATTTTCCATGTTAAATATTGAATTACAAAACTTTTAAAACCCAAAAATATGAATATGGTGTGTTATAAAATAAAATGTATTTATGTATATTTTGCTAAATATTTAATAATGCATTGTGATCATGTTAAATATTTGCTTGGTACCTGTAATATTTTTCTACCATATTATTTTTATAGATAACTAAATAAAAAATAATATATTTGTATAGAATATAAATCGTAAAATATTTAATTATTACAGAAAACACAAACCCTTCATAGCGCTTGATAATATCAACAAAACATCGGACAAAATTAAAGAAAGTAAGTAAGAAATATTGTGGTTATAATTATTTAAACAATAAAAATAAAATTGAAGATAAAGAATGTTGAACATAACCGCAAGTTCTTTTTTATTGAAAAAAAGTATGTGGCAACACTGATACTGACTGATTCAACTTAAGCGTAGACAGAGGTCCTCTGCAAAGGTGTTGTGAACTACTGATTAAATGAACTAAAAAACTAATCTAAAATAATAAGAGCGATTCCTTAAATGAACTAACAAGCACAACCCTGCTTGGTACTATATGAAATAATATTGGTGTTAATAATCTAAGATACAAAAGAAGTTTAGTGTGATTATTTTTTATACACATAAAAATTCGTTCAGAACTTTTTAATGAAAAAAAAAAACTATTTTTTATAAAACTTATCGGACCTCTGAGCTTGTCGATATTGTATTGTATAATGTAGTTTAAGTTAGAAGTTAATCCTAAGACTTGGTACTAAAAGATAGTACTTTTTGATGTGAAATTTCCATTTAATTTTGTCAAACACATAATATTAGATTTATTCTTCTTGGAGCACCTGGTTTTACTCAAATTCATATAAAAAGTGCCTGTTTCAATATCTGTTCATATTCCATTTCACTATTAACTTAAGAGGTTTAAAACTCCTTAGTAAAGTTTATGATCGATAACCAGCTCTTTTCTTTTTTAATTACCGGTCGAATATAAAAAGAAAAGATTTTCTTGAATGACTTGTTTTAATACAGTATCGTTTCTAAATGCAATACGATTATTTTGCAACTTGCTTCGCTTTCTCTTCTTTCATAAAGGAAAAGACAACAACCAACATCCCGAGATCCGTTTATGAAATATAAATGGTGCAATTACTTGGCTTTGATTTATTTGTTTAGATATTAGAACTTCCCTGAAAATTTAGAGGATAAACATTCTATGAAAAAATTAACAAATTCGTTTTACTTCGTTTTCCAACTAGACTTTGCAATTGTGGCTTTTTCTTACTTACGAGTGATCTCCATCTTTCAAAGTTTTTTACTTGTGTTTTGTCCTTCACTGTTTTCAAAAGTAAATTTTGTGAAATACACTTTATTTTATGGTGACACACACTCGTATTGTCTGTTATACAGTCTATTGTTTTTTTATTTTAAACAAGGAACATATGTTTGTATGTGTTGGAAAGTCAATTTACCTGAGAATGTATTTTTAAGTCAAATAGATATTTAAAGTCTGTGAAATTTAATTCATAAATTTCATTACTATTCTAAGGACAATTTTAAGACAAAGACTGTGTAAGATTGTTATTCAAAAAATATAAAGTGAAAAGATTTAAGGGAATATTTACTTGTAATTTAAGCTAAGTAAAAGGTTTATAATATTAAATTATTATTTCTACTTTTAGTTGTTCAATAAAAATAAATTTTGTTTCTGACAAATTGCAGGATCGTTTAATTTGATTTTAAAAAACAAATTATTTAATGCATAAAACAAAATGAAGGTCCTTAAATATTTAAAGAATAAAATCAAAAAACTGCATAAAAATTATAATTTTAGTTCTTAAACAATTTAAAGTTAAAATTGTTCCTATCAGTTTCTAAATTCTTTTGAAACATCCCTTAAAATGTATTCGTTTCTAAAGAAAATAAAAACAAAACGAAAAGCAAAATTAAAGCCACAGACAATTATGGCAACACATTGAAAAACTAATGACTTTGGTTGAACCAAAACTATTATGCCAGTAACAACAACAACAACTACAACAACAACAACGACAATACATTTATGTATGCAACAACACTTGTTCCTCTTATTTTTTTTTTGCCATAATAAAATGTGGTTAATTTGTTTAAATGTTTTGGGTGCAAATACTCTCAAAATACCAAAAGCCAGTGTAAAGACTAAAAGTCGTTTTAATGTTCAGCTATAACTCTTTAAAGACCAAAAGATTTAAGCTCATATACAACATTAACGAAGACACCAACAACAAAATTAAACATTAACATTTGCTTTTAAATACTCTTGCCACACAAAGAAGAAAAATATCCTCCTCTTTACTCCTCCGTCATTTTGTGTTTCGCTTAAAGTTACATTGTTGTTTGTTAAAGCTTTGCTAAACATTTTGCATGTTAAATGCCAAAATTCAAGATGTTTAACTAAAAAGTGAATTTTTTAGCCAAAAAATAAAAGGAAATCCCACGTAATGACCGTAATAATCGTAGTTAATTAGTCAGACAACGTCGTCATTTCTTCGACATATACAACAAAATACGAGGAATGTTTGTAAAGTTAAAATAGGATATGATTAAATATACTGAGAAAAGTTTTGGCACCTATTAAAAGTTTTATTTGTTTTCAAATTGAATTTTATTTAAATTTAATTATTTGGTACAGTTACTTATTTTTGTAAAATAAAAATGTAGATTTTGTTTCTTCACATAGTTAATTGTATCAAATTTATATTTAATTCAAAAAATTAATTACGAATTTAATAATTAATCAGTTAATATTAGTCAATTAAACATTTAATAAAAATTGTATCTGACTGCAAGTAAAATCTTTAGTAGGACTTTTTTCTGGGTAACGTATAAAGTTTCAAAACAGACTGAAAGTCATGAAATCATAGCACACTTTGTAACATTTTAAAATTCTTCTTTCTTCGGAGTGCGTAATTAAAAAAAAACACATGGTAACGCTTAAAATTTAAGGCCTTTCCTTTTTTATTTTATAACTACACTTAATCTTATAGAGGATACAGTAATAAAAATTTTGGGTAAATTTCAAGTTTTCAGAAGTGACGGTTCGAATGATAAGTTGATATACGTCGAAATCACGGTTTGTTAGAAGCACCCTTTAAAATCGAATTTTATGTGTTCTTGACCTGAATAGTGTTTGCGTTAATATGCATTGTATTTAAAATATAAGTGTCTTTCCAATAAGGTTCGAAAGGTAAGCTTAAATACATGATAACACCTCACTACCTTTTATTATTTAATGTCCGCTCTTATATCGTATACTGTAATATACATTTAAATATATTAATTTCAAATGGCCAGCTATTACATTTTAAAAGATAAATACAAATTTGTTAAATTAATTTCTCTATTGGAACATCATTTATTTTTCCACGACTTCGTCTGCATGTCATATCAACTTTTTTAAATTAGAATTAAGCAACAGGTTTAAAAAATTTCCATCTACAAATATAAAATGTGCTGACAGCTGTTTAATTACTATTATACCGGTTAAGTTGGGAGCTTTCACATTTGCATCTCTAAGCGAAGTGGCATATTAAAAAAAAAGTATTCTATATTTGAACCAAGTTTCTAAGGGACGTCCTTACAAGAATTTTATTCAAATTTATCTAGAAGTTTTGACGAGATGCAAACACAGAAAGATAGACATCATATCAGACATGTATTCCATATCGATTACTATCTACTCGAGCAACGAAATTAAAAAAATAATATTTCATTTACTGAAATGATCTTGTTACTGGTTTCTATATGTTTAGAGTTCTTTCCTTATGAAAATTTGTACATGCTGCCAAAAAGGCCTTTCTTGTATGGGACCACCATTTACGATTAAAAAATCATATTTCTTCCCTTTGCAATCATCCTAACAAAGATATTTTCTAATTGGTGTCGGGCATTTTAACATTTTACCAATCTGAAATTACTACATGAAATTACTAGTGTTAGGAGAGCAAACTAATCGTCTTTTATATCGATCTCTAAATCAATTCCTATTTGTTTACTTTTTTCTACCTTTAAAGGTCTCTAAGGCTGTTTCAACCAGCCGGTGTAAAATAAAATGGCGACTTTGCACAATTGCTTTATAAACCAAAAGTTTTGTTTCTTTTTAAAAATTTGTTTTAAAATCTATACAAGTCAACAGATGTGATTTTCAGATGTCGAATGTGTAAATTCCATTTAACATTACTCTACAAATATACACCTAAATACTTTAAGGAACTGATTTCCACAATTTTTTCTTCATCCACGTACACATTAAATTCATTTGGATAATAATTGTATTGCCTAAACCAATTTCTAGCAAATTTAAAGAATAAGGAAGCATCATGTTCCATATATGTTTTGGCAACTGTTTAATGTTCATAAAGCTTTTCTGTTAGATTAAGATTTTTAATATCATGATAACCCGATTGGCTATATCATGGGGATTTCTTCAAAGCCCTAAATTCTAGTCTTCCTCGTAATCTCCGCCATTTCAGTGTTATGATAAGCGAGAATAATTTGCACCAGCTTTTCCATAAAACTAAAAGAAAGCTTTTTTAAGTTCCGACGAGCAAGTTGTTGCAGACATATGTTTTCTAGATCTGGCAAATGTGGTAAAAAATCAACTTTCATAGAACATAATTCAATTAGGGTCATAAGTATCTACAGAGTTACCCATCTGTTATAGTAGGTAAAGAATAAATAATTTGTATTTTTACGCGATACTGCTAGTCTTGGACATGAAAATGAACAATTTTACGGAATATGGCTGCTGAAAGAAATTTTTAGTTCGCAGACAAATATTTAATGCAGAAACAAATTACCATAAGCTTAATGGATAAGCATTAAGGCAATGCAAAATACATCACTAAAATAAAACACTTCCTGATAGTTTTTCGTGTTAGAACACAAATGTTAATACAATATGTTTTCATATCTCAATATTCTTATTGAAGATATTCGCCTTAAAGTTCAATAAGAAGTAAAGTCAGTTCGTCTCAGTATGTACTTGCGGCTTGAAGCCTCTAGATTTCTAGTCATTCCGATCTAAAGACACCAAACGACTCTATTATAACATGGAGTTATATTTGTTTCTTAGAATTATATTACATCATGCTTATAATTCTCTTTGCAATAATGCCTGTATAAGACACGCTAATTAGCCAACAACTTAAACATCACCCCCGTGCTCACTAATATTTGGTTAAAGCAAAATATTTACAACTTTTAATGGATGATGACGATAATAATAAAATTACACAACAACTGCACATTTTTAAGTATAATTAAGTACATTTCAAATATTGCCGGTACCGACTCCAAGAAGCAAAAAATATGAAAAAGTAACATTATCAGGAAATACAAGAACAACAACAAGATATAGAAAAGGAAATGTATTAAAAGTATTTCTTTAGTAGTGTATTTTTTTTTTTCTCTGCCACTTACTGTGTCTTTAGTGCTCTTATCTGCCAACAGAAGAAACATGCTTGCTTTGAACGTTTCTTTAATGCCTGTGTAAAAATTAAAGGCATGAGTGGCGATAATACAACATTTTATGACTTCACCACATTTATTTTAAAATCGGCAATCATACCTTTAAATTAGTTTGAACTCATACTCATTTAAGTTTGTTCGCCAACAAAATATAACCCTTTACATTTTGAATAATATTTTCGAACGAGTTGTATTGTGCCTGTAGTGGCAATTAGTGTCGGTGTTTTTTTTTTTTTTTCGTTTGGGATGAAAGTTGATTGTATCTTAACTGCCAAAATTTGTTTAAATATTTTAAAAAGCACTAAATGTTGATCGTTAGCATTTCGTTGATGTTAAGACATTGCATTTATTTTTTTACGCAGACTTTTCAAAATGTTCACAGTGACACTAGTGTTGTTAGGTTTATCTTTTCTATTTTGTACTTATGTTACCCAAAGGCAATTGCATTTCATCTAATTTTCTATGTAAGTTTCATTCATTTATAATAATTTTTATAATAAAATTATGTTTCTAAAACCATTTGAACATTTGTCGTATCATTATATTTTGTTAAATTAACCAAAATAATATAAGTGTAAGAATTATGTTAAAACAAAATTTTCGTATTTTTAAAGAGAATCAAAAATTGTACTAAAAAATTTAAAAATGAAAGAATCCGTGATATATTAAAAATCTTTTTGTAAGTTTGCTCATCGATAAACCAAAGCGTAAAAAGCCAAAAACATTGCGCATACCCGAAAATATTGCTGCTGTGGCAGAAAGTGTGCGTGAAGCGCCATCAATATCAATTCTCCGTCGCTCTCAACAGTTAAACATTACGGAGACATCATTGAGGCTAATTTTGCATAAAGACCTTGGTATGACACCACACAACGTCCAATTGGTTCAGGAGTTGAAGACAACTGACCATCAAATACGTTTTCGCTTTGTTAAGAAGATGCCGATTTTGCCAAAAAAAAATCATCTTTTCAGATGAAGCTCATTTTGATCTTGGCGGGTATATAAACAAGTAAACTTGTCGCATTTGGGGCACAGAAAACCCGCATGAATACATTGAAAAGCAAAACGAGTCACTGTTTGGTGCGGATTTTGGTCCAGAGGCGTAATTGTGCCATTTTTTTTTCGAAATTGAGCAAGGAGTGGCCGTCACAGTTAATGGCGATGTTTATCGAGCCAAGTCGAACAAATTTTTGTTCACAAAAAATGAAGAGGAGGATATTGGTAAAATTTGGTTTCAACAGGAGGCGGGACGTGCCAACCAGCCGAAACTACACTCGATGTTTTGCGCGCTGTTTTTAAATATCGTATTATCAGTCTTAGAACTGATGTCGTTTAGCTACCTCGGAGATGCGATTTGACACCGTTGGACAATTATTTTGTGGGGTGCCGTCAAAGATAAATGTTATGCCGACAAGCCAAAGACAATTGAGGCTTTGAAGGTTAATAATTATAAAGACGTTGGTGAAATACATCTGCACACAACCGATGTGCCTTTAAATTGGACCGATCGTGTAGGCTACTGCATGGCCAGCCGAGGCAGCCATTTGAATGAAATTATTTTCCATTATTAACCAAAAGTATTGTACTTTCAAATAAAAAAAAGAAATTTGAGAAAATATTCAGTATTTTTTTTATAGCATTTTCAAAAAAAGGTATGTGGCGGACCCTTTATTTATGCAGGAGGTAGAATATTTTTTTTCATCTGAAACCGATCTTAACAAAATCTGATTTAAAAGACTTTTGAAGAATTAAAAAAACTATGTTCTCATTAAAAATATATATATTATAAAAATTCGTATGTTATATAAATAATGCTAAAGCGACAATAAGCTATAAGGGCCAAAGAGAAGGAGAAACAGGCCTTTATCCCATTTACATCAGAAAGCCAGAAATACGCAGCACCTTTTTTAGGAATTGTCGCCACTATTCTTAAAAGTGGATTAACGGCATATATCATTAAATAATTTTCCACTTTTTACTATCAAATTTAACTGATATGAACTGGCTGCTACAAAATAAGAAATACTCGTTTGTTGCCTGTTTTAGTTAATATAATGATTTGTGTTTGATTTGTTGCAAAATTTTTAATTATAAGAAGCGAACTATTTAATAAATAAAACTATAACAAGAGCTATTTGTTTAATAAAATATCGTTACATAAAGAAACGGTTTGTTTTTATACTTTAATTACACGATAATGATTTGAGTTATTTTAAACCTTTATAACTTTGATGACTCTAGAAGAAACAAAGTCACATTCATGTTATATGACAGACGGAATTTTAAACATGTCATTCACTCACATTATTTTTCACATAATAAAACATTTAAACATCGAAATTTTGTGTCTAACATAATGATCTACGTTATTTATTATATAAATAAATTAAAAATAATAAATTACTAAAAAGTTACTAGTGTATTACGAGAATTTACTGCTAGGGCTATCGGGTCTTTGTTAAACGAGAGCAATTAGAAGCGTCATATTCACCATATATATATAAATCTATTTTAATGAAGTGACCTCAATCAATTGGGGTGTCAGATAATTCAATTAAGAGAAGAAAAAAAGTACTGTATAAAATTGTGCATACAAATGTCATGGGCTCTTAACAGATTAAGCATTTGTTAATGATTATAGTATTTCCTAAATAATGCTCACATTGATATCTCAACAAATTTGGTGCATTATCGTACTTCCCTATAAAAAGTTCGGAGGTCCATAACTCGAAAATATGAACTAGTGCCAATTTTTTCCCTGGATGTTTTTTTTCTTATTTTTTATCTCATTGTAGCCCCACGTATTTGATTTTTTGATTGGAATTACTTCACTAAATAATATTTGTTCCAAATATAGAAATTCTTTTACTCGCTGCCTTAACGAACATGAAGTGATCTTCTGATTTTTGATAGTAAAATTTTTGAAACTATATGTGATCGTTGGCGTATTTAAATTTTCTTTAGCTCATCTAGTGCCATAGCAAAGTTGATTGCAACTCGAACACAGACGGGCAGAGGGGCAAGTTGATATTTGCTGACTAGGTATTGCGTCGTCATCTTAAATTTGGGACAGAAAAGATATTTCTGTAGTTGTTATTTTTCCTGTTAAATAAAGGTGAGCTAATCTACTATGGCCGAGCCTTATTCGTATATATTTTTGCAAAGATTTTCTAGATACCACTACTAATTACAGTAATGTTTATATGAACTCCATTTGGTATTTTGTTTCGGATTTCTGAATATATCAATATTTTATATTGGTAAGTTGTAATATCATTGGCAACTTTGGTATTTCTTTAGCCCCTGTATCAGCTCTTTTATTTCTTACTATATTTCAGTGGCGCAAAATCCACATTAAATTAATTTTGTTTGGAAATCGATTTAGGTTATGACTCATTTTGCAAAGAATATCATCTCTATTTGAGAGTCTTGTATTGCTGTCAAAGCAAATAACAAATTTATTTCATGGTGTTGATAAAGATGTTAAAATTGTACAAGTATTATTGTCAAAAGAGTAGGTACCCAAATAATGGCATCATAAGTACGTTGCGAATATGCATATTTTAATTAACACACCAATTAAATAAAATAGTTTTATCTTACAATAACGAAAACAGTCAAACAAACATGAACTTAGTTTAATTTTTTTTTAGTTTTAAGTTAAGTAGGAAAAATAGATTTCAATTGGAACTATTTACATTTACAAGTAAAGTTTTGTGTTCTCTTGACTTTTGGCTTTGGTTACAGAAATTTTTTTACCTTGTTTTTTCCCCTACTATTATGAAAGATTTCATAATTTCTGTTTTTTGATGTTTAGAGTGCAACATTTTTATAAACTTGTTGTCTGTGATTGAGATAAGTAACGTTTGATAACAAAAAATTACAGATTTAATGACAGAACTGAAATATAAATTGAACCAAATTGTTACAATATTTTTGAACATGCAAAAGTAATCTCATTCAAATTTTGTATTTGAGTACCTTTAGTCATAGATTTGGTGGATGTCGCTTTTCTGATACCTTTTATAGGTGAACTCTGATATTATTCCTTCAATTACAAAATATTATTTGTAT
Organism: Cistogaster globosa; assembly: GCA_937654795.1. Classification (NCBI taxonomy): domain Eukaryota; kingdom Metazoa; phylum Arthropoda; class Insecta; order Diptera; family Tachinidae; genus Cistogaster; species Cistogaster globosa. Next base: position 64,385,849 of record OW569406.1, read on the forward strand.
GGGTCAGGAATGGCAATATATTTGCACGCAAAATAGAAAACTCGCCAGCAATCGTCATAAACAACACAGCAGATATTGAAGTAATAAATACAACAATATCACATTTTTAATACAACTTTTTTAACACAAAAACAATTTTTAGAACACTTAATAATAAGACATTTTCTAATTATTTAAATAAAAACAAAATGTGTAACACAAATAAACAAAACATAAATAACTTTCATGAGATTGATAAAACATTCTTAAATTATCCCCTTTCGTTAATCTTTATGAATATTAGATCGCTCCGTAAAAATTTTGCAACCTTTTTAGTGGATGTTCAAAACGTACTAAATAAAATTAAAATCATCGTACTTGTTGAAACAAACATAACAGAAAATGAATGCAACCTTTATAGTATAAGTGGTTTTAATTCTTCTTTCTATAATAGAACAGAAAGAAGTGGTGGTGGTGTAGCAGTTTACATAAAAGAAAATATAAATTTCTCCGAAATAAATTTAAATACCATTTCGTCTGAGACTATCCGACTTGATATAAATATTAACAACTCAATTATTACCCTTCTCTCAATTTACCGTCCCCCATCAAACAATGTAAACAACTTTATTGCAGAACTTGACCAAATAATAAACAAAACAAAAAAGAAACAAGAGATGATCATTGTTGGAGACATAAATATTGATATAAAACAACAAAATGTAACAACAACGAAATATTTGGAAATGCTCTCAGCGAATGGATTACATTGTATGATAAAAGAAAGTACAAGAGTTGATTTAAACAAAAACACAAATACATGCATTGACCATCTGTTTACTAGATGTAACCAAACAACCACACAAATTCACGCCTCAGTAATAACAACAACAAGGTCAGACCACTATTCTCTTTTCTGTTCATTTCATAAACAAGATCAGAGAAAGGAAAACTATGCTCTACAGGGTGCCAAAATAATTGATAATTACAAAGTTAATGAATTAATAAGAGTGACAAATTGGAATGAATTTATTGATCACAGTACAAATACAAATGATATGTATAATAAAATTCATGAAAAATTTTGTGAAATATATAATAGTTCAACAAAAACTATAAAAAAATTTAAGTCAAGATCTAATAATCCGTGGATAAGTGAGTCAATTATCAAAGATTGTAGCGTTAGGGATAAACTATATAAAAAATGGAAAAATAATCCAAAAAATAAAACATATGAAATGAATTATAAAAAATTTAGAAACATTTTAAACAAAAAAATTCATAATGCAAAAAATAATTACTATAAGCTGAAATTTTATGAAAATAAAAACAATATCCGTGTTACTTGGCAATTAATAAACGAGATTATTGGTAAAAAAACGAACAACATAGACAAAACAATCTTACAGAATTTTAAAGAGACCGATTCAAAAACAATTTTACAAAACTTTGCAATTAGCTTTAATGAAAATGTTAAAAAAATTTTACACAATTGCAACATCAACACAATGAACAGTATAACCACAACAATAAGAAATTCAATGTATCTTAATCCGACAAACGAAGAGGAGATATATAATATATTAAACAACCTGAATGTAAAAAAGAATGCAGGAATCGACGAAATAAGACCAAAAGATCTAAAAAATAATGCCAATTATATTACACCAGTTTTAACAGCTTTCATAAATGCATGCCTAAACAATGCTTATATACCACATACGCTGAAAACCTCTTTAATACGACCGATATACAAGAAGGGTACTAAATCGGACTACAACAATTATAAGCCAATATCAATTTTGCCAGTTATAGAGAAAGTTATGGAAGAAATAATTGCTAGAAGACTTACAGAATTTTCAGAAAATATAAAATAATACATAAAAATCAATTCGGATTCCAAAAAGGGAAAAATATCAATAAACTCCTAGGAAATTTTGCAAGCTACATAAATGAATGTTTAAGTAACAACTATCACTGTTTAGCACTATTTATAGATTTTAGCAAAGCATTCGATACCCTTTCGCATGATAAGCTAATAACTACACTTGAAAGAAATGGAATAAGAGGAATTTGTATGAAATGGTTTAAAAATTACATGAATCGCCGATCCTACAGGGTAAAAATAAATAATAATCTTAGCGAAGAAATCGCAATAACTTGTGGAGTACCTCAAGGATCCAAGCTGGGTCCACTGTTGTATATTCTATACGCAAACGACATGATCAATCAAATAAGAAATTGTCAAACTTATGTGTACGCAGACGACACTGCAATTATTGTAGCACACAAAAACATATGCACCGCAAGCGAAATCTTACAAAGTCAGTTAGACACAGTATCAAAATGGTGTCATGACAATGGTCTTGTCATAAACGCAACAAAAACCAAAATTATTCATATCAAACCACGACATATCTTACATACTAATATAAAAATTAAATTTCACGATTTTAATTGTTTACATAAAAATGCCAACAACAGCATTGATCAAAATGATGACTGCAACGTTTTCATAGAAACAGTTAATACCTACAAATATTTGGGAGTTTTTATTGACCAGAATTTTAAATGGAAAACACACATAACTCATCTTCAAGGGATACTACGCAAAGCGGCATTTATGCTTTATCACTTAAGCAACTGCTCATCCACAATAGTGCTAAGACAAGCATACTTTTCTGTAATCGAATCGTATTTAAGACATGGTGTAATAGCATGGGGAAATTCAACGTATGTAAAACAGTTGCAAAATACACAAAACAGAATATTAAAAATTCTGCTCAGAAACCAAAACTCCAACAGTCTTACAACCAACAACTTATACAACAACAACAGCAACAACAACCATTTCAGTTGCAATTCGTCCAGCAGTAACAGCAACTTTCCATCTAATACTAACATTAACAACATGAATTACAACATCAATACGATCAATACAACACGTAATCACAATATTTCTGAGAATCTACCGAAATATCTCAACATTCTCAATGTGAAAAATATATACAACGTAACACTAGTCAACGAATTTTTTAATGACCATAGATTCCTACATGTGATTGACCACACACATAATACAAGATCCCGTACCGCCGGTAGATTCAAAGTCAAAAAATTTAAAAATAATTACGGAAAAAACATCTTAGCAGTCTCTTTGCCAACAGTAATAAATAAATTACCAATAGACATAATTAATATAAGCAATTTTCACAAACGAAAAAAAATGATAAAAAAATATTTCTTAAATTCGCAATGAATAAATAATGTATGTATATGCTATATAATACACTTCTGCAGACAAGCCTCAAGGCTTCGCAGACTAGCTTAAAGCAACATATTTTATTTTATTGTAAACTTTTTCTTTTTCTTAAATACTATATACTTATTATTACTGAATTTGCTAAATAATAAATAATAATAATAATAATAATAATAATAATAATAATAAGTATTCGGAGCGGAGCTTAAGCAAGACTGTTAAAGATTATTCAGTGTTTACGATAGCTCTTCATTAGACCCAGTCAACGTCGAGTATAATAAACTAGATATTTTTCTAACCCTATCTAAAGGTCATCTTCCTTTAGACTTCATGTGTCGTAATACTTTTCCCAAACCATCTGTGTTTAAATGTGTATTGTTAGACAAGCAATCCATCATGAAGTCAAATTTTATGTCAAGCGGAATATAATTAAAGAACAAAGTTATTAATTTTTAAAATGCCTTTTGTGTATTTTTCTTAAATATCGCAAAATATTTTAAACAACGCAGAGAAATATTTATTCATTCTTTAAAGTTATTTCACTGCATTTGGAATAATACCAAGCTAATATATTATCCCTTAATATGTATCAGTTTTTGTAGGCACAATTCTGTTATAAATGATTTCCGTTTTCAAAATATTTCAAATAGTGGTCATCTTTTTATTAGCATGTTTTAAAATTGGTTTTTTGTTGTTTTTGTTAATATTTGCATATGAAACGCCTTTTACAAAACAATTAACTGCATTAAAATACACTTATTCAATTAAACGTATTCATAAAATTTACATTAATTTTCTTTATGTTTGTAACTTGTACGTATGAAACGTATAATTATTGTGTTAAATTACAGTGCATTAACTTTAATATGAATGCGAGAACATACACTTAAATATACAAGATACTATTATTATGTTTTCTCATTGTCCTTGTTGTCGTTACACTTAAATATGCCTGACCATTGTTTTTGTTCATGCATAAAAACAATGCATGTGTACATTCGGATGTAAGTATGTTCGCGCGGTGTGTGTGAGTGTGTGTTTGCATGTGTTTTGTCTTTTCATTTAAGTGGTGGTCATTTAATGTACAATTTGTGGGGCCTCATAATTATAACTTCCGTTACGGTTAATTTTTTGTTGTTTTAGCCTAAAATGTTGTTCTTACATCCGTTTTGTGTTGCCCTTGCAATAGCCCACAAATAAAAGGTACAACGACTATTAAGTGGCAGAGAACAACGGCAATAACAATAATAACAATAACAAAGCTAATTTGTATACATTATTATTTGTATTTGATATCTTTGGCTTATATTCATCTAAATATTTGTTTTTGTTGTTGGTTTAAACACCTAATTCAATTGCTAAAAGCCGCCTAGTAAAATTACTATGTACATTTGTGCGTAAGTGTATGTGTCCTTATAATACAATTACCTACTCTTTATTAAAGTAGCTGCGTGTGTGTATGTGCTGCAATTATATTATAATTTTTGAATTTTATAAAGGACTTTTACCTTGTTTTGTAGTTGTTTTAAATGCTTTACATGTTTTAATTTGTGTGTTTATATAATGAATGTTTAATACAAAACAGACTTAATTAATTTAACTCTTAATAAAACTTTAAAATTCATAACTATTTACTTAATTTTGTACACAGTTTATTGAAATAAATCCTGTTTTTGAGATGTAAATGTAATTAATCTTTATTCCTTTGTTTTTTCTTAAGGAGGAATATTGAGTGAGTGAAATGCTACGTGAATGAAAGTCACAGATATTTTTTTAACATTTGTATGGAAATATGCAAACTAAATTGACGATTTTAATTGTAAAAACTTCTAGTAAACATAAATATTAAGTGAATTAAAATTTACGTTTCTTTATTAATTTTATTTCTAAATATTTTTAGAAAATAAACATTATTTACAAATGTAAGCGATCGTTCTTCTAAGGAAACCAGAAAAATTAGACACTAGCAGAACGAAATGCAGCATATTCTTGACCAATGCATCCTTCGTCAGCATTCTTCCCATCTATTCACTCTAGGTTTTGTATATTGGAAACATTACCTATTTAACCAACTAAGCAGAATTAATTTGGTAAGACGAAGTCAACACACAATTTGAAGCATTTCTTTGTTGTTCTCTCCGCTACTCACCTTGTACATTGGTTTTTGCTTTTTTTTTACCAACCTACGGTATTATGGCCATGATATATAATTTGGTTTTTAATCAGTTATACTTATTTTCTCACAACAAAATTAAATTTTTTAAAAAATTTTAAATCTTTTAATTTTAACTCATATAAAATAGTTTAAGTCCTTATTTGGAAAAAATTAAAACATAAAAACTTTTATGAGGTCTCGTTACTTTAGTTTGCGTATTGCACATAGGGACGAATCGGAGAGTTATTTTTAGATTGTTAACAGAGGACGTAGTTTGCACACATGTAGGATTGTCAAATAAACATGGCGCTCTTTAATTGAAAAATGCAACTTATAAGAAGAACGAAGAATATTTCAAGGTTGCTGGCGGTACGTACACGGAACAAAAACAAGGTCAGTCTGCAAATGTATTTGATGATATTAGTGGAGCCAGGCACAGTAATTTTCTAAAATATAAGATTAGATTTAGAAGCCATTAACTGATGCGTGGCATGCTCTTATTAATGCCCTGCATCACTTACCTTTTAAAGTACGATTCTAACTAAAAGTTTTAAGAATTGTCTTAATTTTTTCTCCAAATTATTTATCATATCTTTAATATCATTGAACAAACAATAAGCTTTTTAGTTTTAAGTTCAATAATGGCATTAAAGTAAGTTCAGCCAATAATAGACGGAAGAAAAACTACTTTCGACCGACTTATATTGAAATTTATTTTTCTGTAGATGGTTGTGAACTGTTTATTAATATTATATATCTGCGATTCAGAGAAAACAACTAAAATAATTGACTAAATTAAAATTAAATTTTTTTTAAGGGAGTACAAATTGTATTTCCTGCAATTTAAACTTGTGGCCCTAATACCATAAGAACTGTACTGGTAAACGATTATAACATCTATTGCGCTACACGATTTTCCCAGGTTTTTGATATCAAACTGTAAGGCGCACAGAGTTTATTAAAATTAAGGAGTAAAAATTAATTTATAATAATTCTTGCAAATAAAAAACCGACTTCAAAACAGAAAAATTTAAAATCATATTTCTTTAGGACGGAAATTATACATTAATTATATTATATTCGAGAAAGATGTTGCTAGGATTTTTTAATATGTCGTAGAATAAAATAACAATGCAGATTAAAAAAGAAAATTCAGCAGTTATGTGGTCACCCTTTATTTCTTACACTTTTTGTTGCCGACGCAGTAAAACAAAATGTGTTTAAATTCTAAGCGTAAGTCTATAACTGTTTAAAAGATTGGCCATATATATCAAATTACAACCATGAGGGACCCTTTAATTATTAATTTTAAATATTTATTCATGTTATTCTACTTGATATAGTAATGGATATTCAGTAACGGTTTTAAAGATAGGGCCATATAGGTCAAATTACATCAGTTATAGGAACACCCTTGAATTTTTAATTTCAAGTTCGCTTCTTGTTATACCGGACTTAGCAATAAAGGTTCTGTGTAAATTTCAATCAATTGTTTACAAATGTTCAACAGTTTAGTCACATACATCAAATTACATTAACTATTGGGACACTATTAAGACTTGGTAGTTTAACGGTCAGAGTAATCGACATCCTGCCCAATTTTCAAGCGGCTTAACAGATAGACGCATATGAGAAAATTTGCGTGAGGACACCCTTTAATTTTAAGATATATTTTCTATTATTTTTGCTATTAGAAGTGCGCTTAACTGTTCATAATACACTTTAAAAACATGTATTTTGTGTGGGGACACCCTTTAATTTTTATGATTAGGAAATTTTTTTAAAACGGAATCAATTTGTATGCATAATCTATCAATTTAAAATTTTTTTCAAAATCGGTTCAGAAATGGCTGAGTTCTGCAGGCTTAAAACTTAAAAAAAAGCAACATTCTGTCGAACTGATAGCCTTCTTCTTTTTCTGAAATCGGTTTAAGACCAAATTGTATGAAGACCAAAATTATTCTTTAGCTCTAACCACAGTTTAGATAACGTAAAGCTGCTTATAATGCTAAAATTATTTATTTCGTTTCGTAGAGTGTGAAACGTGTAAAAGTAAAAAAAGAAAAACAAACAAAAAATGGAGCAAAAAAAAAAATAAAAAGTTTTATTTTGAGCAATTCAACAGTGATTCTATACTAAAATATTAATTAAAAATTTTTAAAACTTAATAAAACAGCATACACACATCGCACATGTGAAGGCTGTTTTCGTTGGTGGAACTGTTGCATACTAGGAGGACTGAATTTTATCTATCGATCGTTTACGGCATTCGCACGCTACTGTTACTGTTAAGTGTGCAAATTTTACATACTGCTTAAGTGTTGTTGTTTTAGACCTGCAATAAAGAAAGACATTATGTGATTAAGATGAAAACTTAAGAAATCGTTATTACGCATGTCATACTAGATTCATACAAAGGAACATTGATATTGTTCCCTCGTGTATAGCCTAGGTCGAATAGAGTTTTTATTGTAAAATTTTATTAATAACTATAAAAATTATGGGACATCTAGTGTGGAGTTTAAAGAGCTGCAGCTTATTCAAATTTAAAATTAGGATATAAAAAAATTCATTAAAACGTCATTGCTCTTTTAATCTTTTCCATTGACTTTTATTATAAAATTATTTTCTAAGCCAGTTTTTTTTATCATAGTCTTATCCTTTCTCTTCTCCTTCATACAATATTTCGATCGTTGCTTTGTCCCTTGTGTGGTAGCCCCGTCTGTACTGAAAAAAAACATGGTTTCTAAACCATGTCCCAGCTAATATTGTTACGTAGCAGAATACAAACAAAATTATAAATTTTAAACTAAATAGAGTACAAAATATAAAAATTGTGAGACTAAGAATATTTTAATTCAAATCGATATGTAAAATAGATGTGAATTTGTCAGTACAACAACATATCGACATTGCCTTTTACATAGAAGTATTTAACAACGGCTGTAATTTTTCTTTTCACACCTCCAAAACCTATTTAAATTATTTTAATTTTTGGTCTTTTAAAATAATTTTTATAATATGTATCTCTAAAAGAGATAATGCAGTAATAGATTTAAATAATTTAGTAGTTCAATCTGATACATTATTTTCTGTGAAGTGCGAACAGATATAATTTTCGTATTTTAGTCAAACAACCTCCTACACATATTTAAACGTAATCCTTGGCAATCATCGGTCGACAAAATGTTACCATTTGTATCAATTAACCAAAAAAGGGTAAATTTTACAATCATTAACACTGACCATTTGCTTTATCAATGGCCATCATATAAGCCTTGTTAGCAACACACTTACCAACAATGAAATTAATGAGTGTGTTTTCCAGCATAGAAATACCTAAGGGTAGATAATACTAAAGTTTTATAAGTATTTGAACTAAAAACATTTTTCCTTCAACTCATTAGTTAACATTTTTGTTTTGGTTGTTTTATAAATAATAATACAAAAAAATAAAATCCGGGTGTTTTCACAGGACATGTTAACAGGGCCATAAAACTAAATCTTTTTTGTGTTTTTTGAGGGAGTATTAAATGAAAAATCAACAGCTTAGTTTGACCTTAAAGTAATAAGTCAAAATGTTAATTTTGAGGCCGAAGGAAAGATTTCAATAGAGTTTTTTTTATAGTGGAAAAGTTGTATAAAGGAGCTCTGATATTTGAAATCAATTCCACTACTTTGCTTTTTTCTCAACATAAAAAAATGCTTATAATATATTAAAAGAAATAGAAACGATTAATATAAATGATATTTTAAGATAGCATTTGGGCAAGAAGAGGAAATTCTTAGTGGTAGGAAACTGAGATGGCAGCGAAAATTGTGTGTGAATTTTTACACGACATAAATAACTCCTCCGAGTGTGACTTGGACTCCTGTTTCGTACCATATATTGACTTCTTTTGGGATTTTGTAAATTTATATTTTTATTATTTAAGACTCTTAGGTCTATGGAATAACGTTTTAGTTTGTTTTTTTTTTTTTTTTGTAATTATTGATGTAGCGGGCATAGTAATACACAGTTTGTGTAATTTGCAATAGAAAGACCCTATTGTGGTACAAAATTAAAAGCCATACATTTGAAAGGCACGGATTTATGGATACACTTTTTAATTTTTAGCTGCACTTTATTGTTTGTTGTTATAATAGCCATAATAGCACACAGTCTGTACAAATTACAATCATAGAACAGTTACGAAGGAAAGAATTAGAGCTATCTCAACAGGGTTAGGGTTTAACACTTTGCTTATAAAACACTTAAATAGGGAACACAAGAAGTAAGTTTGCTTTATACAATTTCCAGTATATTATAAGGTCAACTTAGCTCGACGTTAAAAATTCTCAGATATTAATAAAATATTACTTATTGTCAATGCAATTCATTTCATTCAAAGTTCAAGTAGATGGTGCTAAAATAAATGTTTAAGAACGGGATAGAAAGAAAGGAAAGATCACTAAAAATAGTAAATTGAGAAATCTTAAGAATTTGACAGTCAAATAAAATTTTGTTATCAATTGTTGTGAATTAACTTTTTTATTATTTCTGCTATTTCATTTCTTACGTACAATAAAAAAATAATAAAAATAAAACAGGGCATATAAAAACATTTCTAAAGCTAAATGTTTAGCAATTGTTTTAAAATAAATCCTAAATTTACTCTTAACATTTTGAGTTTATGGAGGCCATGGAACAATACGTGTGACATACTTTATCACTAAAAAAGTTTTAAACTTTGTTGTCTAACTGATAAAAAAACACATTAATATATGTAAAATATACATGATACTTAAAGATACACATATGAATTATAGTACAAAAGATAAAAATATTCAAACAGCCTTAGGAAGTTGCGTGCATGTTTATGTAGTTGAAACTCTAATAAAGTTCTTATTTCTACCACTGTTGCTTGTTGTATTGTAACGTTGTTGTTTGTCTCTAGATTTGTTTCTTTGAAGCAAAGACATCTATCAATAAAGCAACCCTTTTTTTCATATTTTGTTTAACCACAAGAAACAAATCATCATAAACAATATTCTATTAACCACACAATAATACATAAACAACTTTTTTTGTATATACGAGGTCAGCTAAAGTAAGTGTTTAAAAATTAAAGAAAAAAATAATACTTCATATAATCGTATATATTTATAAATTTGTATTTTTCATTTACAAGAAGATTCTTACGACCGGATGCATAAAAAAGAGTTAGCATGGGGTAGGCATAATTGCTGAAACTAAGCAGGGTCTCTGCAAGGCCCTCCACACAACTTGAAAGTAAAAATAGTTCTAGAATGTAGTTATGAATCAAAATAACTATCTACAATGATTTTAATTGGCTGGCTCTTCGGCACAACACACTGAGAGCCTGCTCAATTTCTTTACTCATGCCAAGCTTATTCTCAGTTTTTGTTATACATACGGCTGTTAGTATTTATATACATATTTTATGTTTTTAATCAATATTTTAAAATCACATTTTTTTAAAATCATTTAAACTAATTGCTGAAAGGATAAGTTATTCGTGCCTACTCGTCAGATTGCCTTCCCCTAGATATTAGAAGGGTGTCTTCAAAAAAATAGAAAAAAACATTTTTTTATGCTTTGCGGTGTTTTTATCTTACTGCATTTTATATTTATCCTCTGTTATTGTTTCCATTATTTATAATGTAGTATTGCGCACCATACAAATGCTTTACATTTGATAAGGCTTATTTCCAAAAGGGGAAAAAATTACACTAGACCGCTTGCCAACTTCGGAAAATTTTTGTGAAGACCTCCATCTTCATGATTCTTCATTAGATTCTACCTAGCTAATACTAGTAGACCTTATGAAGCGAAGACAATCCATTAAAATAATAATGGAGCAAAAAATCATTGCTTCTGTAGAGGCGCATTTTTGTTTGAACGTAATCTAACGCTTCGTCGGTGAGATACAACGAAAGCCCCATACAATCACTAAAAATTGTATATGGCGAACAAGTGACTTCCAGGAGACCCTGGGTCGCATTGTAGAACACAACAATAATACTAAACTTTTACTAAATATAATATATTTTATTAATCCCTCGACCGTGTATATAAATCTAGTAAGGTCATATATTGGGGTGACAGAGAATTAAAGAATCAAAAACAAAAATTTACATAAAACTGTCGCCGGCCCTTACTGGGCTAAGCATTTTTAAAAATCAATAATTTTCTTACAAAATTTTAGCATTTCCTAAAGGATCTCCTCAAAAGCTTTTAAATGATACCCATATTGGCCATATTGACAGTCGAACTTTTTATGAAAATTTCAGAGGCCCATAACTCGGAATACATGGCGAGCGCCAATTTTATTACTTGATGTTCTTTTCTTATATTTAATTCTAAATCGCTTTTTGGATCAGAGTTACTTGATTGTTCCAAATGATATGGACAAATTAGGGGCAGGCGTGGTGCTTAGCTCACTGCCTCTAGGTACGCGGACCGATCTTGCTTTCAATACTTTTCTATTTCGAAACTATTTCTATTTAAATTTTCTCAAGCTCATCTTTTGCCTTGGTAAGGTTGATTTTAGCACTAACACGGATGGATAAAAATACTTTTCAGTTTAAAAAATCCTTTAAATACTACACTCTTTTTTAGCATAAGATGGCATATAAAATAGTATTAATCGTTGTAAGTATGTGTGTATGTTATTTTGTACATAAAACACTTCAATTTATTTTCATATTCACATGTTTGTATGTTTATGTTCGTATGAGTTTCAATATAAATAAATATTCATTCAATAATACATCAACATCGTAATATTCAATCATCTATCAATGTCACATTATAATGTGATATATTTGGATTTATGTGTTACAATAAAAGAAATAAAAAAAACTGTATAAAATAACAATTACGACCATAAAAATAAAACAAAAACAAACCTTAAGTAGCAACTTGCAAAAGGGTTTAAATCTAAGGGTGTCAAAGAAGAAAAATTATTTTTTAATGTTATTGGAACAAGAAAGAAATGAGCTGTTAAGTTAGATTTAGGTTTGTCAAGAAGAAGTTTATTTGGAACATGCATTTATTTATGAGTTATTTAACAATTTGTAAGTTTGCAACTGTTTCTTCATTTTATTTATAAAATGTTTTAAAACATTTGCTTTTGATATTCCTATTTAATTTAACTATTACTTCATCGTAAAATTTATAATCTGTAGTGTAACAGAATTAATTGCATAATCCTTAGAAAGACTATAATAATAAAATTGTTACCTTAATTACATATACATTATATTATAACTAAAATATAAGCTGTAGCGATTTTTAGATTTAATTTTTTTCTATTTTAAAATATTTTCATTTAAAGCAAAATTATTCTTATAAAAATGTTCGCTATACCTGTCCAGGTCTAATCTATCACATATATATAAAATAACTAGTTTTGCACTATATTTATAATTTAATTCTCTTATAATTAATTATAAGTTTTACTGTTTTGATACTATAAAAAATAAATTGAATTAATTTTAGCTGAAGTTTATTCCATTTTTACGTTTTAATTTTTTTGTTAAGAAAAAAAATTATTATTATAAAATTTGACACCAGCAGTTGTATCGTTACCGCCTTCATCAGCATTCTTCACATCTATCTACCTTATTTTCATTACGAACTTTATGAGAAATACAATTTTTTTGTGGGCAGCTTTCGCTTTTAATATAGCGAGCCGTCATATCTTTGGTTGAGAGAAAAAACAATACGCAAAAAAACAATGCGTTTTTTTAATTTCATCGTCGATAAATTCAAATGTAATTATGTTTTAGATGATGATTCGATTAGGTTCGATAAAAATAATCCGAAATTTCGGATAAAATAGGATGACATTAGAAATTTTATTGCCAAATTGGAAAATTCCGTAAACAAAGTGTAGTTTGGCTACATTTAAAAAACCTTTCGTATGTATCTAACAGGGACATGTCCGATCTGCTCACCGTATCGATATACTTAAAGAAAGCTGCACACACCACTCCTCGAGGGCTAAATGAAATTATGAGAGAAGATGACAACAGTTTGGACACAGTTTTTTCTTATGAAATTAATAAGATCAAATCAAAGCTGATAAATAATAAAAGATATTGAAATTCAAACTAGTTCATGAAACTATAATGAAGGCAAAACTTATTTCCTGTGTGGGACATAAAAATTTAATGGTTTTGAAAGAAGGGTTTTGTATTTTTAATGCGTAAGAGTAGGTGAGCGGAAATAATGATTTTTTTTTCTCGCGAAAACAAAAAAGTGTGTAACAGCGAAAAATTTTTTTCGTTACCAAAAACATTTTACCTAAGCCCGAATGAATAAAAATTATCTTGACCCTAAGAAAGAGTTTTCAAACGACCGAATAACTAAGAAAATCAATCGAGCCATTTTGCTGTTACGTATTTTTGTTAAGCAAGCTGTTGCAAGAAATTGCATTTTAGAAAGCTTGATCTTGGATTATTTAACCAAGAACGAAGGATCGCTCAATACTATATTGTATTATTCCTCAGTGAATTTGATAACACACAGTTTCAAGACCCACACTTTATTTTTTAAAATTTTGCAATTTTAATTTAAAAATATTTTCCCATTAGGAAACAATTTTCCTTTTTTTAATTTACAGTAAATATAGTAAAAATATTCTTCAATTAGATATTTTTCATCTTATTAATTTTTACTTTATTTTAATATTTTAAAAGTTCTGTGCTTAAAGTTTAAATTCCATTCTTTGTCTTCTTCAATAAAAAAGGAGACCTCAATATACTTGCTACTTACAAAACCTAATCCCAAACACAAGGTTTTGTTTCACTTACATACGAGTAAACCTAAACATTCTTATAAATATATATTTATCAATATATATATATATATGTTTGTGTGTGTCAGTTTGTATGTATATAATAATTTTTTAGCAAGAAATTTTAAACCACTCAAAGTTGAACATTAAAGAGTCATCATACACGAGACTTCTTATGCAACATCAAGTAGTATTAACATTAACCCGACAAAAGCCGGTTAAAGGATGTGTTCATAACATTTACAGTTATTGATATTTGAAAAAGCGGAAAATTTCTAAGGAGCCTAACGAGCCGGCAAAATAAAAATGACAACATGTGGCGCATTTACAAAAAAAGGAAGTCCTTACTCAGTATTTATTTAGGTAGTTTTAGAAATTCCAACAAAATATTAACCATCTAAAGAAAATAATAAATTTATATTTATGAAGGGTGGATGCGAGTAAAGGTAACGTAAGCTTAATATTCAATCAAAAATCGATTACATATTGGTTTGTGTTCAAATTTTTACGGTTTAATAAAGAAAGGATACAAAAAGACACAAGCAAACAGAAAAAAAGGCTAGAAATAAGGTAATATGAGATTTCCTGGGTGTATTAGTTAAATAGATATTCCGTAATGTTGTATATATTTTTTTATTTCTTTCAGATTTTTTTCTGCTGATTAGTTAAATAACTTTATTATTTGTATGCGGTCTTGTTAATTTATTTGTAGATTTAAGACTAAATTTAAAATTTTTTTTGTGTTTTAATTTGTACAAATTTTTGTTTATAATGAACTACAGCCGAAATAAAAACTATCCGTTTGTTTATATATATTTGTATTATAACAAGACGAATATTTTGACAGATAATTAATTTTCAATATTAAATTATACACAACACAGTGCGCATTCATAATTCCTTTACAACAAACAGTATGGAACATTAATAACTGAGATGAGAAGAAAAACGTGTAATAAAATAAAGAATATTGCATTTATTGCAGCACTGACAGTTTGCCGAAAGCGAGGATTTTCTTCAAAAGATAAAAACATTAAAAATTAAAAAAAAAAAAATGGACGATATTTACAATATACAAAACTTAAAGTAGATGGATGCGAAGAATGATGGATTTGGCGGTCTTGAAAATGCGGCATTACATTCTGCGTCTAATTTTTCTTGTTTTCTTTGGAAAACGTCCGCGTATATTTGAAAAATAATTTTTCTTAATAAAAGTTAAATTAAAAATAAATCAGAGCCGAAAAAGTTAAATTTTAATTGATTTATAAAAATCATCGGTTCAACCCCCGGCTGGTAGAAAAATTAAAAAATAATTATAAAAATTAATTAAATATTATTGTCGTGCATAAATTGGTAGTGAGGAAGACACTCTAGCTGTGAACACTTTTCATCAAAGCAAGTTGACGTGGTTGCTCTCTTTATTTCTTTGGGTAATTTATTATTTATCAGACTAAAAACCAATCAAAAATAAATAAAAATAAACTTTCAGTAGTGCCGCGGATTGATAAAAATAATCTTTTCGCAATATCTTTCAAATGTAGCTTGTCTATTTTAGCACGATTAAGGTAAAGCAAATAGAAATAAAACTTTATTTATTATATATAAAAAAAAATATTGCGAAGAGCTAAACAAAATTATTTGAACTGACTTTTAAAAGGAGTAGGTAATCAATTCATCTGTAACTTCTTAACTTTGTACCCACAGGCCTCATGAATTTCTCTACCGATTTTGAATTTTTTTTTTAAATAATTATTTTTTAACTGAAACGTGAAGAAATAAAAAACGTTCATAATGTTAGAAATTAAAGGGTGCCCCCATACAACCGAACACAGTTTTTGTCTCTATTGAACCGTAAAGAACATCTTATTAAAACTTTAGCAAAGTTGGTAGCACTGTAGTCCGAAATAGCAGAAAGTAATAAAGGGTATCCCCAGGGGTGATATAATATGACTTATATGGTTCTGTGTTTTATAGTCAAACACTTGATATAATAGCAATTATAAAATTGGAAAATAAAGGGTGTTCCTATCGGGTGTATTTTCTGATATTTATGGTGTTATTTTTTGAAACGTTGCATACAGATAATTAAATTTAACACAGAAAGTGTATTTTTAAGTCATCTGTAATACCAACATTATATTTGAAATTAGATTTAAAGGGCGCCCCTATAGCTAATGTTATTTATTGCAGATGGCCTTATTTTTTGAATCGTTGTAGACACAAAATTTAAAATTTAAATAATGTTTTCGTTAAGAAGTATAAATATGTAAATATAATTCGAAATAATTGGAGGTCCTATACTATTTGGACCTGACTTATTATTGGACTTTTGAAATATTAAAGATAGAAATTATAAATTCAAATAAAGTTACCAGTAAAACTTAAAATAATCATATTCGATGACCCTCTGCCTGTCTGTTTGTTTTGAAGTTCGGGTTTTTTGCAAGATTTTTTATACCTATCGCCGTTTCTAGATGCCGGTGTTTCAATCGTAAGAAAATAATAATTAAAACTTATCTCTATCAATATTTAGGAATTTAGTTAAGTTTACTGAACATATTCGTAGAAGCCCTCTTCATCGATGTTTCACATCGAGACAATTTTGGCTCTTTTATATTAGAGTAAAATTGCATGAAATGATTTCCTCCTTGTCAAAGAGCTTAATCTCAAAGAAGCAAATTGAAGCAAAGTCGCACCCGCAAAATTAAACCCGTATTTCAAACTAAATATATATTTTGCAATTTCTGTTTTCTTGGTCTGTTGTGCTTGGTCCCATCGAGTTGAAATATTAAATGAGTGCAGCAACAGTATTGCATATGTTTTCAATAAAACATGAAAAGGCTTCAAATGACATTTTCTGTTAAAAAAGTTTTTCGAAAAATGGTGGCACCATAAGTCTTTTTGCACAGAAAACTCTGTAAAAAATTTTAGAAATTCACAGCACTTAAAAAGAAGAATTTCAAACGTTAACATATAGTGATCGTAACTAATTTCTTTCAAATAAATTTTAAGCCAAACTCTATTTAAAGCATTCTTAGGTTGTTGCTGCAGTTTAACTTGAAGAAGGTCAGCAGTTACTTCTATAAGAACAGGGATTATGTGGGTATAAAGCAATTTGTAAGCAAGGAATATGTAATAGGCTGCGTCTGCATAAGTGCTTGTGTTTGTATGTAGGTGTTTATTTGGGCATATGGTACTGACAATGAATTATTGGCTGTCACGTATTTTCCACATATATTGGCACCACCACTACTCACTTTGCTTTTTTTCTTACAAGATTTCAAAACACATCTTAGAGTTTATATTTCATATGTAGAGAAAGGATGGTCTACCTTAAGAGAAAGTATTATGTGTGAAATTATGACTGTATGTAACAAACATTGACATAATTTTAAAAATCCTTCGATTTTTATTCTCTAACTTTTTTGTTTTTGTTTTAGATGTAGAACAAGGCTAAAGGGGAAAATGCCACCTGTGCCATCGTCGTGGTAATGTCAAGGATATTTAGGTTTATTTTGTTTTAGAGTATTTGTTATTGCCTACCACCCACCGCCCTTTTTATTCGATTATGAATTATGGCACCCAAATGCTAAGACTGAAGGCTGATGATAATGATTTATGCGAAATTTTCTTATTTATTGAAATTTTCATAAACACAATCAAGGAAAGGAAAGTCATAATTTTACCCAACTTATTAAGAATGCCTTTAAATCTTTATAGACAGACAATTTTTTTTCAACAGTCACTGCATGTAAGTATGTGGAAGTATATTTTAAAATATAAAACGAAAAAATTTTAGTTACAAGAAGTAGTTGCTTTACTTTTTTCTTATTTAATTTTAAAGCCAGCTAAGAAAATTTGCGGCAGGAGGTTTTTTAAATATTTCTATTGTTTTTTGTTTTTTTGTTTTTTGTTTTTTATCAAAGCATGTTTTGTGCGTTTCCCTGTGGCCTTTTATACGAACCGAAATAATTCACTTAACGCGCTTCAAATCACTCCAAAGTACTTCGTTATCCAATTACATGCTAACAATAATAATATGGAACAGGAATAAAAAAATAAACCAAATACCACCCTTTGTGGCAGGTTGACTGAAATAAAAAACACATTGGAATTAAAATCAGCAATTTCTTTTGCCATTTTTATTTTCGCGGAATATTTTGTTCAGTAATGTTGGTTGGTGTATTTAGAATATAACTGATACTCTATAGCACTTTTGCAATATTCAAGAAACTATTTCATTGTAGCAAATACTATAGTCATTAGAAAACATGCATACCAACGCATTATTTGGCTTAACTGGGAGATGTGAAATTTAATACCCATTAATTAGATTTAATTTTCGTTATCGCCATTTATTAAGGTAAATGTGAGAAAAGATTTCTTTAGCGGCTGTATTTGTGATGCTGTAATGGATTTTTTCTGTATATTTGGATGATATTAAATCCACTTAAAAAAGTATGTTATTGCTTTAAGCCAAAAATAGAATATGAATTTTATACTATTGTCATACCTTTCGGTGAAGACCGTCGTCACTGGCTGTTTATTTGGTACGTTTTACGAGCGCTTTTGATTTGAGAACATCATTTTCATTTGTGTCAGAGGTTGTATTTACCTGTTCGTTAATAATATTTGTTTAATAATATGTGTTTTTTATATTTCCATATTTTTAAAAATGTCTAGTCTTCGCCCTTTTACTAGGATGTATTAATGTCACACATTCATCTATTTTCCTTGGCTGGTTTTCATATGTGTTAAGGTGTGTTGCGATCGACTGATCGACTGTGTTAGGTGTAGCTTTTTTGTAATGTTCGTCCAGTTTATCTTAGTTATGTATGGTTGCAGTTACAAGTAAGTCTGTATACTCCGCTGGGGTTAATTTTATCGGTTATTTCTGTTAATGTCTTGAGATTGTTTCGTAGGGTGTTGCTCGTTTTTAGTGCTGCCTGTAAAGATTCTTTCTGAAAAAGGTTCTTTGATCTATATATTTCTGGTCCTGTGTAAGTAAAAATATATCGTCGTGTTGTGTCGATTGTCTCCTTGTTTTCTTTCTTCCTATTTTAGGTGTTGTAGTACCGTTATTTTTAAGCTATTGTGTAAATTGTGTCAAACTCTTTTTTATATTTGTCTGACGGAAGTGGGACTGTCTTAATTCTGTGAATCATATATCTAAATGCGAGTTTATGTTGGGTGGGATGGTTTAAGGAACTGTAGTTGTGTCTGTTGTGGTTGGTTGTTTATAAATGTCAAAGTTTAAGGAGTCAATTCCTCGTGTTATTGTTATTGTTATGACAAAATAGTGTAAAGTTCCATCTTGCTCTTTTTTTATTGTGTATGTGATTTTGTTATGAATTGTTTTTAAATTCGTCAGAATTTCTTTAGCGTTGTCCTTTTCTAGAATGCGTATTATGTTGGCTAGGTATCTATAAAAATGAGTTTTTTTATGTTTTTCCGTTAGTGTTTTAACGTGTAGTTGTTCTAAATGTTGCATAAAAATCTCTGAAAATTGCGAATGTCTTGTCTTACATGCCGAGTCCATCAGTTAATTTATAAAAGTTATTGTTAAATCTAAAGTAGTTTTGTTTTAGTATCGTTTTTGCAATATCCATTATTTCATTGATGTATTGATTGTGGTACAAGTTAAAAGGTATGTTACGTATAATAGTTAACGTTTCTTTCGTGGGTATTGATGATTTTCGTATTTTCGGTGATTTTAATGTCCTGAAGTTTGCTAATGAAGTCTTGTATGTTCTGCAAATTTATTTTCTCTTTTAATAATATGGTGAGGTGTTTAGCAAAGTTGTATGCAGTGCAGGTTTTAAATTTACTATAGGTCTGATGAGTATATTTTCCTTATGGATTTTGGGTTGTGCTCTAAGTGTAGGGGGGCCGTTGGTAAACGTTTCACAGCGTTTTAGTAGGCTGCGTATTTGCTATTGGAATGAATTAGTTGGATCATTATTAAATTTCGTGCATTTAATTTTATTATAAATTATAGATAAATATTATAGACATGCAAGATATCTAGTCATCTTTGTTGTTTTTAAAGATTCGCTTGTTTGTTGTGTGCAGTCGAACTAAAGAAGCGCTGCTTGAGATTTTCTCAATAACAAATTATAAGTTTGCTTTGAAGAACATAGCATAAGTATTTTTACTTTATAAAATAAATCTTTGCAGGTATCATTATATATTTTCAAGACCTTAAAATCGGTCCAATCCTTCCATATAAAGCTGTTGCTATTACCTTACTGCTTTTTAGCATTTGCGATTTATTACAAATACTTTCTTCTGTCATTCGAACTATTGGTATTTTTTTTTTACTTTACATCATATGCCAAAAACGTTACTATGCAAATTCTTCATGACCGACTGTAGGCCTTGCATTCATGACAATATTGTTAATATCCGCGAAATTATTTTTTCGTTTAATATTATTTTTTAATTTAATCCAATTTAAGGTTCTAATGTAAGGAAATGAAGACATGGAACAACAAAAACAACAAATTAACAATAATCTGTTAAAATATCTGTGTACTTTGGTACTTCCGCCTGTGGCTGCTGTTCATCAACATCATACTCGTACATATAAATCTGAGGTACATAAACCAACAGTGAGTGTGGTAATTTGCAATTTAACCACCTTTCAGGTTCAGTAGTCCGCGAAATTTTTCAACTGCGTTTGGGGCGTATATACTCATAAGGAGGAATAGCTACAAAATGCTTTTTATACGCCAGGCAATTGATGTAAATTTTAATTCTGACTTTTTATTTTTATATATTTTTCATGGAATTTTTTTTACTTCACAAGTTTAAGCTCGTAAAGCACAATAACGAGCCATAAACAAATTAAATGAAAATAAAAACAACAATAACAAAATTTGCAATGACAACCCAGATTGTTTATTTTGACATGTGAAAAATTGCCCTTTTATAAAAATTCGCGATATATTTTCCTGCACGCGTATTGTGTCACATGGTTGCTTATAGTATGGATGGGTGGATGAGTGTAAGAGGGTATATGTATGTGACTGTTATGTAGTGGTGGCAAATATGAATATATTTATATGTTTACCTTGCGGTAAGGAATGTTAACTGTTTTACTTAAGTACAATGATTTATAAGAAGGAGGTTTTTTTATTTCATTTTTAGGTTTTTAACGAGAATCGTCCTCCCATCACACAAAATAAAAAATAAAATTAATGTTTATTTGCTGATGGTTGTTATGTTGAAAAGGCAAATCATCAGGAATGTGGCAAAAGGTCCCTTGCCCTACGTACTTATAAATAAGCATACATACAAGCTGACTTTATTATCAAACTGTAGGTGGTCTATAAGCTTTATGGCTTCAAGATTTTATAATAAATTCCCGTACTTGCACTCTCCGACATATTGAGCAAGAAGACAATGAACAAGTGAAAAAAAGGTAACAGAAAATAAAATTTTAATAATGAGCTGTTATCAAAATAATAAAAAATCCAGAAACAAAACTTTTGTAACTGACAACCACAGGTTTTGCTTAATAAAACGAAAAAAAATCGGAAAAATATAATAAATTTTAATAAAATAAAAAAAGTGATTGCATTATTATAATGAAATTTGTTAAAAGGAAATAAAATAAATCATTTTAACTTATTTCACATGTGCGTTAAATTAAATTTTTTTTTCAACAGTAATTAATTGAAATATAACAAAGCAACGTTACTGCATTAAAAATTGAAAAAAAAATTTTATTAAGTCCAGTAAAAAAATTTATCGCATATATATCGGTAACAGTGTTACGAAGTGGTAAATATATAACAAAGAGGTATTTTAAATAAAAAAGGGGTCTTTCATTTTTCTTGAAACTCTATTTTACTATGCGTCTTTATCTGCATAATAATGGCAAAATATCACGTCTGAATATAAATTTATTATTTTGGAAATAAAAAAAAATGTTTAGTCTAATGAATTCGTTAGGTGAGAAATATTTATGTGTTGCATTGTTTTCACAAATTTCGAATATGTATTTTACTTCTTCTGTAAAGTTTCAACTAGTGAGTTAGGGCGTTTTTATGAGCCCAACGATATTCGCTGTTGACAGTCTAATAAAGGCTTATGCAAGACCACGACACTGCTATAACACAAAAAAAAAAAAAAAAAAAAAACACAAAGAGTACTCAATAGAAATTAAAAAAAAAAACTTGTTTATAGAGCCTCTTAGAAGACCTTAAACTAAAGTAAAACTGTTTGGTCGAATATAACCCAAACAAATCTTAGAGTTGTTAAGAACAAACTTAGGTGAAGTAAGCCTGTGTTGTGGTCATGTATGTTAGGGAATGTATCCATTGCCATAACCAGAACTACGTTTTTTTTTGGACTGAGGTCGGGGTTTAATTTTTTCTAGTGCTGGCCTACCTCTCTTCATGCAAATAAGTGTAACAATTTAAAAAGAGTCACGTGCGTCCCAGTAAAGCCTTTTAAACATTGTTCATTGCTTCTGAGAACGGAATGCTTTTAGAATTTTTTCCGATAAAATGTGCAAGCGACAAACGACTCTACAGAATGAAGCCAAGAAAAATATTTTTTAACTTTTAACAATCATAAACATTCAAATAAGTGTATTAATTTTTAATTTTTTCTGTTTGCAGCTGGAGAAGTTTTTGGGCTTTCACGCAATGTAAGCAATAGTAAGTCCTAAATGCTGAAATTAAAAATTCGTCTTATAGAGATCAGTATAGATTTTAATAACTAATCGTTTTTAAGCTTTCTTCAGCACCCTAATGATTATGAAAAAAATGCGAGACTAAATTTTATTCAGGGGACGACAATTTAATATTTTTAGGAGCCTGTGCTAGAAGTCTTTATTTTTTTTTTTTTTTTTTTTTGAGATACTTTAGTTTGTAATCATAATAATAATTATTGGAATTATAATAGTGGTCATGGCAATTTTGTGTATATAACTGCTGTAATTACAAATAAAGGCAATATAAAAATAGTAGAATATACTATATACGAGTAACATATAAGTGATTTTTACTCTGCTGATATATGTAGGGTATGGTATAGTAAAGCTGCCCAAATCTTAATTTTTCTTGTTTATTTTTATATTTTTTTCCATGTTTAAAAAGGAAAAGGTAAAATCTGTCTTTCTTTTGCTGTGGTTTTATTCTTTTCATTTCTTCAATTTAAATGAAAGTATACAAGAATAACTTAAATTTCATCTTTTTTTCATCTTATGCTTAATCAAATTCTAAAAAGAGATTTCCTTTTTTTAGACTTCCCTTCTTTTACTTACGACCACAAAACATCCTTCTAAGAATGTTGGCTGTGGTCACTTTGTTTTTCGTAAAAACCATTGATAATCATTCAAAATCTAAAAACTAAATTTGAAAATTACCATAATTCGGGGATGGAGTTAATCTTACAAGATGTTCGTTATGTCTAACATTTCTTAATGGATTTTATTATCACATGAAAAGATTTTTAGTTTTTATGTGACACAAAATATTTTTGCAGGTTTGAGTAACGTAATCAAAAGAACTTTAAAAAGGTAAACCGAACTTTAACAGTTTGTAATTAATTGATTTTTTAATGTATAAGGATTGCTTAAAAGAAAAGTTGAATTAGTTCTTTAAAGATTTTAAAAAATATATTTTATTATAGAGAGATAAAACGATATAGTTTTTAGAATTATTGTGGAACTGCGACAAAGATTTTCTGTGCAAACAAAAAAAAAAAAAAAAAAAAAAAAAAAATTCGTATCCAGCTGCTAAATTTATAAGTTCAAACAATATTTTTATTATGACAATATGGACTATCACATAATTAGCAAAATTTGATAAAATATATCATAAAAAAACATATTCAAGACAAAAACAAAATTAAAAAAAAAAATATTTATAAAATTATTAAAAACATTATTCAAACTTAAGTTGTAAACAGTGGTTGTTTGGTAGAGGCATTTCCTGCTGGCATTAAACTATTTTTTTAAAGGGCAAGTAACCTAAAGTACTTAAAGATAAATTCAAAGAACATATGCACTTTACGGTTTATAATCTCAAAATTAATATATTTCGATCTTGTCATCCAGTTACTTAAAAAATCTTCGATTTAATCATGAAGGAGTTTTAAGTGACGTAAAAATTCATCTTTAGAGATCACATTTAAAGGAGAAGGAAAAAAGACGAATGATGTGTGGATAATTGGATAGTACTAAAACTAGGCTGCATAAATAAAATCAATTCAAACATTTTGTGGATCACATATTTTTTATTTTTAGTGTAGCTAAAACAGCTATTTCGACTCGAAAAGAAGCTTGAAAGAATTTGCTTTAAAAAGTTTATTTAAGCAGGTGTTAAAGAAACTAGATTTGCGAAATATTTTTTCATCTGAGTTGGCGAAGATCAGGAAGAACCGATCTAATCTGGCTCTATTCTACCGCTATCGTCAGTGTCTGGAGCACTGATGTTTTTACAGTCTTGTTAATGTTTCTTTATGCGAATTGAATAGTATTTCATTATGTGGCTGGTTTTCTTTCCAAGTTAACTAAGATAGAAAACGTCTTCTTTTAAAACTATCCTTCCTCTCTTCTTATTTTATTTTTTTGATATATGAAATTTTTGATTTTCCACTGGTAGCAAAAAAGTACCAACGTATTGAACCCAAGTGCGCTATGACTAAAGTAAAAGTTTTTGCTTACGTTTAAAGAGGAAAAATAATGTAAAATTAATAACAAGCTTTTTATGGTACCTCAAAAGAATATTTAAAACTAAGACTTGTTTTTTTTTTGTTTTCTATTAGGACCAGCCCTAGTAGTGCTTGTGGACATTTGGTTTGAGTCTTTGCACATTGAAGTGTTCAACTAAAAAACGTTATGCGTAGTGCGATTCACTGGCCAATCGACCACAAGGGAATGCGCTCTTGATGCAGAGGTCCTTGCGCGTACGAAATTACGGTTTTCATTCATTCCGTTGTAGTAACGATAAAACAATGAAATACATCCCAAATTGCGTTGATGCTCTAGTGAGTCAATAGAGCTGGATACCCTACTGTCACCGATGCTTTCTCCTGCATGCGGTCGAATAACTCCAAACTAGACTTTGAAGCACCATCCTACAATTGAGGGTTTTATTCCATTTTCGGTCTGATAAAGTAACATAGATAGCAAGGAGATCAAGCGGAATGAAGTATTTCTTACACCGTTTCAGAAAACCTAAGCTCTTGAATGCTTATTTTGCGACATGAAAAATATGCTTGTGCAACAAACATCGCATTGAATTTTCATGCCAAGAACATCGAGAGCTTCTGATTCCTTAATATATATATATATCACCCATAATTACAGATGAGGTAGCATATTCAACCGTACATGTATGCGAAAGCACACAGCACTGGGTTTTATGAGCGTTAAATTGAACCCTGCTCGCTAGACCCCATTCGGAGATCACCAGAGGGTCGCGATTAAGGGTAACGTCCATGTGCTTTCGCATAGCCCCAATTTCCCAAAGGCTTGGTCTACTGCGAAAGGAAATTGAACGGCATATGCTACTGTCATCTGCGAAAGAATAGATAAGGTTCCAAGTCTGACGGAGAAGATCATTAAGAAAAATAAGAAAAAGGATAGGGAAAAGGACGGAATCTTGCGGTAGTCCTGAATTTACCTTGAACTTGTTTGATGAGATCCCATTTATAACAACTCGTATATTCCGATCCCTGAGAGAGCTCGATATAAGTCGAGTGAAGCTATCACCGACAGCAAAAGCAATAAGTTTGGATTTGGTGCACCATGCCACACTTTACCAAATGCCTTAGAAATATCTAAAGCCACGACTTTACTTTCGCCGAAATGGTTAATGGATTAGCACCATTTTTTTTTAAAAGGAAGACCAATAAGTCACCTGTAGAGCGTTCCCTAAGGAAGCCGTACTGCCGGTCACTAAGTAAGCTGTTGGACTCCAGATATTTCACAAGATGAAAATTAAGCATATTTTCCATCACTTTGGAAAGTGCAGAGCAAATTGCGATTGGGCGGTAATTTTCAGGATTGCTAGCCTCTCCCTTTTTTGGGGTTGGTGTTATATTAAAAACCGTTCGACATAATGGGAACTCACCAACATGGTACAAAATAATAAAAAGTTTTGCTAATGGACGCGCTAACGTCGAAGAGCACTGCTTTGAGACCAGTGCGGGAGTTCCGTCCGGACCAAGAGACTTGTTTATGTTGACTTTATTAGCTAAGTTTGATAGTTTCTTTTAAGTTATTGATTGATTTCTTTTGAAGAAAAAGTAGTTTTATTAAAAACAAAATAAGCGTTGCTGATTGATATATTTGAATACAAAGAAAAAATCTGGTTGATTGGAGTTTCTTCATTGGGATAATTAGAGGCAAGCGTGGTGTTTTGCCCGCTGCCCCAAAGGACATGGATCGATCTTGCTGATTTTCAATAGCAAAAGTTCCGATACTATACTGATCGATTGGCGTATTTAAATTTTCTGTAGCTCATCCAGTGTCCTGGCAAAGTTATGTACAATACAAACACGGACGGACATTGCTCAATAGAATTCGCTATGCATAAGAACTCAGAATATAAGATAATACACTGTGTGGGGTCGGAAATTGGTATTGTAGATTTTGCAAACAGAACGACCGACATGGAATAGTCATTTTCCACTTTTTGTTGTGAATGATATAAAAAATGTATGGGGCGATAGAGAATTAAAAAAAAGAAAAAAAACATCAAGTAAAAAATTGGCTCTCGCCCATATTTTCGAATTATGGGCCTCTGAACTTTTCATGGAAAAGTATATTTGTGCGTCATATTTTTTTCGAGTGTGAATTGGTATCATTTTTTTTTGCCGCAACAATACCTTGTTACAGAGAACATAATATAGTTAGCTTATCACTATTATAATTTTTCTCTGCGTGTGTATTGGTGTTTTTAGTAACACGTATATTAGCACGAAGTCGAATAAGAATTTTCAGGTGTATTCATTTCATTTATTTGGCTAATCAGTTATTAAGTCTTTTAAAAATAATTAATACTACTATAACATAATTTTGTTAAAACGTGTCCATAATTTTATCGAGCATGCAACCTCCCGAAATGGAATCGGAATGTCTTTAAAATTGTAGAACAAGAAATGCAACCTGAATTACCATTACCGGGTTAACAAGGAGGCTGATTTTAAAGCTCTTTCTAATACCTATTATTGCATTGAATTGAATCTAAAGAATATATTTTCTATTGAAGAAATATAATGGTAGTTCAGTGCTCAATTTTCTTATCTTAAAAAGATTTTTAGTTCACTTTACAGACAAATTCCCTTTCAGAATTAAATGAAAAGGCCCCACTCTATGTTTTCTTTTCGTTTCCTGCAGTTAAATTCTTACTTTCTTACTTTCTATTTTCGTCTTTTAAGAAAGATTTTCTTTTTGTAACCTCTTCTATTTTAAATGTTATAATTAAACCTTTACGTTTATTCTTTAATATTTCTTATTCACATCACGTGACACAATTCAATTAAATACTGACCCTTTCAAATTAACGTATTCTGTTCATATTAATTTTACAATTTAATTAGAGGCGTCCGTTGGCGAGTAGCTCGGACCCCAAAAGTAAAGTTAAAGGGTGTTCGCGCCACTTAAGCCTTTGGTTGACTGACTGCCACCTGCTATATATTTTAATTCCCTCATAAGGTCACTTGTGATATGAGTGCGTGTATGAGTTTAAGCAAGTGTGTGAAAGAATACAATAAAAAAAAAACGTAAAAACAGACACGCGTTAAAAAGGGTTATTAACTGGATCAACTAACACGGACATATTAATTTGTATGCCTATATGTGCATATGAGTGTATTTTAGGAGGAACAGAGGTAATTAATACTTTTCCAAATCACATACATTTAAAAAACTCATACTTACCTTTTAATGCCAGTCAATGTTAATTGTACATTTCACTTTACTTCGAAAGGGCTAAAGGTTTAATCAAATATTGTGCCTTCATAAGTGCGTATGTGTTTTGTTTTCTTATTAAGTCCTTTTAGTTTCTAATTCTAATACTCTTCTGGATGTGGTGGGAATGTGTAAATATAGATTTTATTTAATTGTTAAGAATATGTGTGTTGGAGTCTATATTAAGTATTTTCATTGATATCTTTTAATAAGAACAGTCGCATATAAAATGTACTGTTTTCCCAAATGTCGAGTTGCTTATGCGTGGTCACGCATTATTGTTGTTTAAAGGTAAATATTTGTTTATGGCAAAAGGGGTTAATGACAACGTTGAGGTTAAATATATGGGTCATATTTCTAAATTAAGATTTAAAACAATTTATTTTATATGAATTAGTGAGGGATCCTACACGTATTTTAAAATAATTATATCTGTTATGACGAATATGATTTTGGTCATAAGAAGATAGAATTAATGTTTTGTTAAAGTTATTATTTATTAAAAACCAATTGGTATGCGCATCTAATAATTTGAACAAAACAATGCTAGTTAACAGCCAAAAAATTTAATTGTATTTTAATAGATGTATTGTCGAAAGCTGATTACAATTTTTTTTCATTTTGACCATGGTAAACATAATGATATGAATACGGCAGTTAAACCTTAAAATTGTAAGTCACTGTTTATGAATTGCATGTATTTTTTCAAATAAATCTTCCTTTATTTTTCTACTATCTCCTTAAAAGAATGAAGCACGGTTATTGATTAAATAGCCATTGTTGCCTGAAGTGCTACTTCTTAAAAAAAAAGAAAAAAACTTTGCCAAGGCCTTGAACCATAAAAAAAATATTAATAACAGTACGTCAAGTATTTAAAACAGACATAGTAAATACTCATTTAAGTTAAAATAATTTATTAGTTGCAATTTTATAAGAATATTTTTAGGCAGACAATATTAAATACATTAGTTTATTTATTTTTAGTATTATTATTATAATAAATAATTATTTCCTTTTGATGTTTTAAATTTTAAATTTACTAAGAGTAAAAATTTACTTTAAAATTTGTAAACAGTTCTTGACTCTTATTATGTTTAATAATAACAAAAATGAGTATAACTTGCACACGAAAGTTTCCGTATCATTTATTGGTTACCCTTAAATTTTTAATTTATTTTACCAAAACATACTTCTTGGTAAATTTTAAATAAGTTTCTTTTAAAAATGACGTTACTATTTCTAAAACTTTTAATTTTATTTATTGATACTTGCGACTAAGGAATACATTCTTTGCTTATTACGGTTCAAACAAAAAAAAAAAAAACAAAAAAAAAAACAACTAAGGTGATACATGTGAAAACAATGTTTCTATCGCTATACCCTTCACTTCATTTTAATTTGCAGCATAGCAGTATATTCTTTGTACAAATTAAAAACGTCGCCCCATACCGATATAAAAGATAAGGCAATAATTGTCACATTCACATAGTTTTTGAAAAAATGTTCCTATTTTTTGAAATTTTTCTCTTACAACTTACTTTGACAGCAGACATATTTGTACAAACTCTCTATGTTTTCTAAAGGTCTGCCTAATACCGTTGAAAAACTAAAGCCATATAATGAAAATCACGTCAGTATTGAGATACCCCTTAATTTAAGGTGTTATTATTTCTACTTGTTGCACATGTGTTAATGAATTTGATTTTTCTTTTAAATTCTCTAGTTTTGTAGATTATAAATTATCACTTCTGAATAAAAATGTGTGCAATATAAAGAAATTAATTATTAATATTTAGGAAAGCTTATTATAAAAAATGTTATTAGTTTTAAAACCGCACTTACATGCAATCTTTGCAAAATCTACAGACAATAAATTATAAACATTATCCGTTAAGCCCGCTTTTGTATAGAAATATGAAACAAATTTATAATGCATTGCAATGCATAACAATGCATTGCAATGCATAACAATATATTTTGCAAAAAAAAAAAAAAAAACGTCTTCAAAGCAGACAATCTTATAATCGTGACGGATTGTATCATAAAACTGTGTGATAAAACTGTGTGCTGCTTAATGTACATAAAAACTATTAATTAATAAAAAATGCTCTGAGCAAATTTCAATAGTCTATCTTCATTTGTTTAATCCTTTGGCCACATACATTAAATTACATCACTACCCTTTAATTTATTTTCTCTAGTTTTTAAATGTTTGTATATAACGGTCCAAAAGATAGGTCAAATTACATCAATTATGGAAACACCCTTTAATTTTCAAATTCGAATTTTATACTTTCCATTGTAGCGGATAACGATTATTGGGTCTTTTTAAATTTCAATTGTCAGTCTATAACGGTTCAAAAGTTTGGCCACATACATTAAATGACTTTAACTATCGGGACACCCTTTAATTTTCAAATCCAAATTTTATAATTGCTGATATAGCGGACTCAGCGAAACAGGTCCTTTTAAATTTGTACCGTCTATCTAAACCTGCTCAACAGTTCGGCCACATACATCAAATTACATCAACTATTAGGAAACCCTTTCATTTCCCAACAAAATTTGATACTTGTTGTTATAGCGGAGTTAGCAACGCAGGTTTGTTTTAAATTTTAAGCATCTGCCTATAACCCTTAAGCTGTATAAAATAAACACAGGATTTAAAGGTAATGTACGAAGTTTAAGAACACTTATTACACTAAAAGAAAATTAATAATTTTAATTTAAGAAGGTTCACTCATAAAAAAATTTTAAATTTATTAAGAATAAAAAAAATTTCAATTTTTTTAATCAAATAAAGCAGGACACTAGCAAAATGTAATGCATGATTTTCTGGATCGCTACATCCGTAATATTATAACATTTTACTTTCAAGCTAATGTGGAGTTAAATAACATATGCGATTGTATTTACGAACATGAAAACGCAACTTTCCATAAAAATTTTCCATCATAGACATATGTAAGTTCAAGAAATGACATATATAAAAATTCTGTCATTTTATTTGAATCTCAAGCAGGAACTTTTATTAGGAATGCTAGATATTAAAGCAAAAACAAGATTAAAATTTAAATAAAATTAAACAAAAAACGACCCATTCAAATTTAAATAGTATTTGGTCAAAAACTATCATTACAAACTAACGTCAAGTACAGTTTCGACAAAAAATATTTTTTAACAATTAAAGAGGGTTAAATTATTTTCAATGGTTTACGAAGAAGATTTTAATTTTCTAGTAAAATAATATTGGTATGAAAATTTATGTAAATGTCATAAAAACGCATGAAATCAAAAACTACTTAACAATACAAGTAACTTTAAATCTAAACAATTACACACAAGGGTCATGGTTGCTGAGTAACAAACTGTACCGGTTTAAACGAATAATTTGCATAAAACTAAAAAAGGATCAAAATGGCCGTGAAGTCCTCAAAAAGATTTAAACTTTAAACAAACATGAACAGCATAATTGGTCTACATTGTCGAGGTGGTTATTATTTTTGGGAAGCAGCACAATACCATACAGAAAAGCCAATAAAGTAGCGTAATAATCACAAATAAAGTAAAATTTATTATGAAAATAATGTAACGAAAAATGGCATTAGCAAATTTAAATCCTTTTTCATTACCATAAATAAAACACACACACAGACATATGTATATAAAATAAACCAGAATATTTTAAAGATTTCCATATGAAAGAAGAAGCCCAATTCTTAAATAAAAATTTTCTTTTGGCTCATAAAACACACAGCCCGCAGCCAGCCATACTGCTGAAGACTTTAAAATGCAGGGTTTATAAAATTTATTTAATCAAGATTTACTCTTATACTTAAGAATGTCTATAATACAAATTTTAACAGCCTTTTTAATAAAACAACAAAATCAAATAGTAACCAGCTTAGAATATAATTTTGCCTTTTTGAGTTGCATTAATTTTGCAAAGGCTTTTTGAAATCCCAAAATTCATACCATCTTAAGCGACAGACCTTTGTAATAAATGAAACAATGAAATTGAACACATTTTGTAACTATCTCGGGATTAGCTTAGAGACACATTGTATAAGCAAACATGCACACATACACTAATACACAAACTAACTCTTTTGCGGAAAAACAAACAAACATGTGGACTCTGTGAAAACTACTAGACACCAAAATGTTACATTTCCTTTTCCTGCGGTATTCATAGTTGATGTTGCCCATGTGCATGTTTAATATTAAATAGTTGTAGTTGTAAAAATTATGGTTTCTTAAGTTTACGTTTACAACGTTACGTTTGGAAAACCATTACGACAATTTGAGATTTTGTTTGCTTCTTTATGTCTTATTTTGGCCGGTACATTAAAGCAGACGAACAACGACAAAAACAATCTTTTTTTTTTTCTTTGTCTGAGCTCACGATTTATGAAATTACTATAAATAACCAAATTAGCAAAATGGCTGTAAATATATTTGCGTGTGTGGAGTGAGCTAAAGAAGTCAAAGGAATTTAGTTTTTTGGCTGGTGTTGAATTTCTCATGAAATCCAAATGATTTTGTTTTTTTTTTCTTGTATTAAAAATAAATAAAATGAATATAGAGGACTTGTAAAATTTTAAGGCACCCTCATTTAATTTTAACATTTATGTTCGCATTTATTTTAGACGGAATACATGGTCTTGATTTGTATGTGGCGTGTTTAGTTTATATTTATTGTACATTAATGTTGTTGTTGTTATTTCTTATTTATTTGTTACTAAATAGTTTTTCTTGAACCCACAAAACAAATGAATACAATTGTTACTAGCAATCGAAAAACGAAATATTATATTTGTTTTAAATATCTACAGTTGTGAGCTTCAATATGGCAGGTTTAAATAAAACTGTAATTTACTTCATACAAATTACAAAGAAAGATAAATCTGTAGATTATTTTACATTGAACCATTAAAATTACGAACTATTTTCTCAATCATTTTGTTCTAAAATAATCTCCTCTTTATGAATGCAGTAAAAGATTATGGTGAAGCTAAATCGACGTAAAGGCATTTCCACTAGAATTATTGGCTAAGAATACTAAATGAATCTGAAGTTTCCTGTGAGTAATCATGTCACTTACATTTATACCAGTGGTATTTAAATAAATATTAAAGGAGCTGCCATATGTTTCCATATAATTATAATTTAGACGTTTTAACACGCCTAGAAATATAAATAGAATTAGAAGCTACATAATAAGGTTCTCTTAGTTGTTTGTGCAGAACTCTTTGATGAATTGCATACGTATCTAAATACAGCTGCTAATTGATTCCATATTAAAACAACCTAGACAACCTAGGTATAATGATATGACTATATTAAGCAAAACGTTGATCAGTAAAGTTGCTTGTCCCAGAAAGTAAAGTATTGTTTCACAGTGTTTTCATAAAAGTTTTTTATAGCTTAGTTTATTAATTGTATTGTTTTTTACTGTGCAATTTAAAGAACCTAACCATGAAAAACACGTTAACGTAAAAATATAATAATGTTTGGTCTCCTTTATACCTTAATCCCTTAATCTAAAATTGGCGAGTGATTGGCAACAAAAGCATATAGATAAAGTCTGTGTATTCTGAAGGTTTGGACACACAGAATCCATCGTACGTTGTAATTTAACGTATTTAACTGAAGTCAAAGTAACGACGGATAAGGTTGACATAATGAGTACTTTTCTGACTGATACAAAACCAAAGTTTGCTCACTATTTTTATTTATTATTAAATTTTATTTGTATTCTATTCACTTATTCATTTAATTAAATTTATATCTTTTTTTTTGCCAACAAAATTATTTTATTAAAATCACAGAGTACAACTAAAACAGAGCAAGAGTTAAAAGAAAACAAGAAGAAGCAATTGATGGCTGTCAAAGTATTCAACGTATGTCGAAAGTTGACCAACTTTCAAACTTTGCGTTGACGGACTCATTGCGACATCGCTCATAAGAAAACATGTATTTTATAATGGATTCTATGTGCCCCGGCAGCAGTAACATTAACATATTGACCTATGCTTGAAGAGCATATCTAGCACTGACTAATAAAAGGATGAACACTAGAGGTGTAATCTGCAATTTAAGATAATTCGAAAATGAAAATTTAACATATGATTGTGCTTAGTTTAAAATATTATATTATTGAATAAACAACACCAAATCGAAATAATCTTTGCAATTTGGATTTATAGTTAAGGCATCATTACCACTTTCCCTTTCGTTGTATCTTAAACCTTTTATATGAATAAGTGTTCTTATTTGAGAAGCACTGTAATCATATTTTACAAAAATCCCTAACTCCAAAATACGTTTTGCATTTCGAGGGCAGAGATCACTAGCAAAAGAATAAAATTTTTTATACCATAAATTTTTTCTAAATTTGTCATCTTATCTGTTTAAAGAAAAATAATAGTAAAAATTTATATTTGTATTGAATTGTATAAACCCGTCGTCTTAACCACAAAATAAGTGCAAATAAAATTGTGGCAATTACCACTTAACCTCATATATGCCACACAATATCTACAATTTATATTCATTCATACATGACACACATGTTCTAAACGTATTCCATACACTGCTTCTGCTGTTAATAGTTCAACTTGTAAATATTAAATATTATGGTACGGCATTAATACAAAATACATGTATGAAAAACTAAAAAAATTATACATTTATGCAGTCAGTTAATAATGTTTGTATCTTTCTTCAACTCATGCAAACGCTTCTTTAAAAAAAGTTACTGTTTGTGTTTGAATGTTTGAATGTTTGTCTGTTTTTTGTTTTGTTTTTGTTTTAATAGACCCAGACTGTTGTATTTCAGTTCATTTATAGTTTCTTCTAGATGCTTGTATTCATAAAAAAATATTTTATAGTGTGGTATATTTTTTATTTTTATTAGAGCATTTAGTGTTGATTGCAAACTGTCATAATAACAACTGCTGACTGTCTTCGCCTGTTTGAAAACAAGGACTGTAAAGTTAAAATTTCGTTTTGTCATCATTACGATTTTATTGTTTATTGCAGTTTTTTATTACAAGTTTTTCTTATTTGTTTAAGATTGTTGTTGTTGTTGTTTTTTAATGCTTAAATCTAAGTTAATGTTCTTATTTTCTCAAATTGTGAAAATAATTTGTTACCAATAAATTCGTGTTGTAGATGAAAAAGCAATTTATTTTCTAAATTGAAACGATTAAATGGCAATTGGAAACGCATTTCGCAATGTGACACCTAAAACATTAAGAAACTTTGAGGGAAGAAACGCTGAAAAAGAAAACACACACACATACACCCACGCACACAAATCTCTGCTAGAGAATAAGAACAATAAATTCTATAATGGGTTAAATAGTACCACACTTCAGTTTTTTACTCTGCTCTCATGATTACATCATCATATTCTACGATTATATTACAACATGGGAAGGGCATTTGGGTTGTACTAACATGTATTCTTTTGGATCGATTACCCCCTTGGGTGAAATTTATTTGCTGTCATTGCAACAACAAAATCCTTAATATGCCCTACTCCAACCACTTTTTATACTTTGATTTCATATCACTTTCTTTTTCGCTTTGCCGATAAGTTATTGAATGTTGAATGATTTATTTAAGATTTTATTTGAAACAGAATTTGTCTGAGAAATTTTCCTTTTTTTAGTTATTTTTTCAAAATAATTTTTCAACCATTTTCCTACAATCTTTCCTTTTTTGTTGACTACATTTGAAATTTTAAAAAGTGTAAATACAACGTCAATTTCGCACATCACTAATTAAATGTTGTTTTGTGTTGTCTCCTGTATTTTTCTTTTAAGCATCATTATTAAATTGTTTCTTGCTTCTCCTTGATCTGTCTATAAAAAGACACATTTCTCAGGTTTGAGGAGATATCGTCTACATATTATTTGCTTGCCTTTTTTTGGGGAAAATATCAAGCAGCTTTTTTAAGAAACACATGAAGAAAACTTGCTTTGAAAAGAATTTTTAACTTGACTTTAAACTTTAATAAACTAAGAATTATTAAAATAAGTTAAAGCTGCCAAAGTATATTTACGATGAAACATACAGAAATTGAGAAAAAACATGTTTAGAATAGGAATTTTTTTAAATATATTTAATGTAATCCGCGAAACAGTATCCTCCTAAAGAAAACACTAATGAATTTTGAAAATTGAACATTAGGTTTCAATACGAACATACAGGTTTCAATACGAGATTTTGCACATTATAAATATCTTTCTCTTATTGTTGCATACGTAAGGTGGAGCTCTATTGACATGAGAAATCGATAACTAGGTTAGAGGGAGGGATCGTAAGTAGTGCATTATTGGTATCACTAAAATCCCATTTGCGATTAGCAAAGCTCCCATATCAGGATTTGAGGCGAGCAACTACGGACTGCAGGCATGAAAGTTTGTGTGCTTATTATGTCTAGACAGACAAATTTATTTTGATTAAATTTGGCTCACGGATTAAAATAGGTATGTACTTTTTAACTATTTTTAGTTGAAGGAGCCTAGAGTAGATAAAAACTGAACTACTTTAAGTAGCAGCATATACAAATTTTAAATGGGAGTTATTTTACCATCACTTGAAACTTTGAGACTTTATTGACAACATAAGAAATTCTACGACAAATGAACTCAAAATAACACAACGTTTAAAGACTATTGTTAAAAATCCTTAATAACTGATACGGCCGCTAATATGTTATGAGGGTATTCTAAGCGAATGCAAATTTCTGAGAAGAGCAAAGTAAATACAGAAAATGTTATCTGTTATTCATTATTTTTTAGGCAGAGTTGTCATAAAGACAAATATGTTAATTTATTTAAAGCCAGTGAGTAATTATTAGTCACTTATATTTAAGGCCAAGAAATTTTTGTATGAAAAGAAAGATGTTGACTGCTGTAATCAGCCTTCCTCGAAAGTTAACTAGTTAAAATTGCTTTGTGCTCATACCAGGTTTGGATAATAACACAGTATAGTAAGAATGAATTCAAAAGATAGCCCAGTTGAAAGTCTACGATAACAGGTCCAGAAAAACTTATAAGCTGCCAGAAGAAATGGATGGTCAGCAATAAATTAGTTCAGACTGTCGGTTTTTACTTGATGCGCTTCCCTTATAAATAATTATAATTTGTTATTTACTAATAAAGTCTCACTAACTATAGATAAAAAGCAAAAGCACAAAAACGTGACTGATGTACACAATATTTTTAAAAAGTCGTAGTTTGCTTACACATTAGGTCTGTTTCCTTACTCTATTTTGGGAGCCCGCGGGATCGCAATTCGCACGAAAAGCGTTCCCGTACTTTAAAGTTGGGTAAATGAGAGCGGTTTTGAGAGAATAATGTTCTTCTTATTCTTCTTCTTGCACGAAACAGCCCAAACTTTTTCTTCGTGCAAGTTATTTACATTTGTAAAACAGCTGTAAAACATAAACAAAATAAAAATAAATAAAAAAGTTACCAGCAATATTTGAAAAAGGTTAAAATAGTTATTCTAATATCAGAGACAGTTTGTAATAGTAAATGAAGACGAGTTAAAAACATTGTTGTAGCTTTGATAGAGAGTTCAAGAGATTATAGCGATTGTGACGACATCCTAGACCTTATTGAACATCATTTCGACTTAGAAGTATCACTTTTATTGGATGTTTCTTAAATTGTTGATAGATAAAAGAGGAACAGCATTCTAAATTATTTGAATGAAATTATTCCATCATATACGGACAAAGAATTCAAACAACATTTCCGCATGTCGAGAGAATTTTATTTAAATTCATCCGCAAAATTTGCAGAAACTTTTTAACGACTGTTCGTTTGGTTTTTTTTATAATTTTTTTATTATATATTTATAATTTTATTATATATTTTTATTATATATTTATAATTTTATGGTTTTTTTTATAATTTCTTGAAATATGTATATTTTTTTTGAAACAGTAAAAACATGTTGACTTTTTATTTTGTGTTTAAAGTTTAAAGTTTGTGTTGCCGTACTTTTTTACAATTTTGTCTCTTTATGAGAGAAAATTATACTTGCTCTCATTTTCACGAACTTTACCCAAAAAGTAAAGAAACAGACCTATTATCTGGAGGATTAAATAATTTTGAAGGGTAAAAAAACACATACAAATCACTTAAAATAAAATGTATGGTACTGAGGAAGAAAATGATCAAAACTAACCCCAACTAATATTATTATTTGATTTTTCTTTTATCTAAAATTTTTACACCTAAATTGTTTTGAAGCACTTTAACAAATTAAAAAGCCAGCGATACTAACATTTAAAGCAGTATATTGGGGAGCTCATCTTGATACAAGCTATTTTTAAGAGGCGGCATATTATTACTTCTCTGGCAGCATGATGCTATGATCCAAAAATACAGACATTAAAAATCAACTGTAAGTTATCTTATTTTCTATTTTTAAATAAAAAAGAAACCTAATTTTACAAAGAAAAAAATAAAAAAACAATAAAAAATTTTTTTCTCTGTGCACTTAAATTTTTAGAAAAACGAACAGTTGAAAACTTTTCTTTTAACTTGTATTTTTTTTATTTACCAAACAAGTCTTCTTGTTTTTTTATTTTTTTTTATTTTATTTTTGTTGTAAATATGTGTTCTTTTTTAATTTAGCTGCTTTTGAATTTATTAAATGGTAACTATGGTTGGCTTGTGCAACAGTGCGAATGCAAGTGGTGCTAAATTAACAGTGTAAGTAATTAAATCCTTTGGTAGCTAATGAACTCTCTTTTCGTAAGTAACCGTGAAACTTAAGTGCTTTGTACCTTTGTACAACTTAACATTTGATGATGCTTCTTCTTTCTTTTTATTCTTTTTCCGTTTTCTTGAATTTTTTTTATTGGTAGTATGTTCTTAAACGAGCAAACATTTTTGTAAAAAACAAAATACGTAAGACAACAGGGGTTTAATATTATGGAAAAGGGAAAAATTTATTATACTATTATAAATATATTTTATAGCATTAAAGCTTGAATTGCATAATTTGAAAATTAATAACCAATTTACATAATATTCGCTTAAAGTTTTTGTGGAAATTTTTGAAAAAAAAAAGTTATATATTTTTCATTAATGGCAACGAAAGCCTTTCTGCCTGGTATCGAACACATATTTCCCTAGACGCATTCTAAAGGATATATAAAGTTTAATTTCATAGACTCCTGTCACTGCTCTTCCATCCATGAGAGAGTGAGGGTCCGTTGTAGTTTTTCGTCTTTTTTTCTTCTCATCCGTTCTCCACAGGTGCATTTAGTGAAGAGTGCAGAAAAGTACGTATTGCACTCGAAAATATGTTTGTTATTAAACTGAGCAAGTGTTCCTTGTTAAATAAGGTAACGTTGATGTGGCTTTAATGAAATTCGGGAAGCACTGGTTATGCCTACGAAGCTGCGAAAACAGGGACTGACTGCTACCACACGAAGGCCTGCTCGACTGATGCTCTAAAAGCTGCTCAGCAAGAAGGCCAGAACGGTCGGGGAAAACTATACTTTTAGACTGTGTGAATACCTAGTACTGACAAAATCGACCTTCATGTGGTCAAGTTCGTATGATGTTCACAGTGCCAATCTGAGGAAGGATTAGAAAGCTACTTAATACAATTGGGATGTGTTAAGTTGAATGGATAATTGTGTTAACGACAGGTCATCGAAACTTCAGGTATCGTCTGCTCAAGTTCATGGTCTCATAAAGCGATACTTGAGATTCTGCTTAAAGTGGCTCAAGGTCGGTGATATCACCATCTTCAAAAAAATTAATATATTTGCATATTATTGAACGAGTGCTGGAAGCTGTTGGGCATAGTTGGTCTGCTTATAATATTTAATTATTGTGTTGTGGTCCTCTATTATTGAAATTTTTTATATTACGGAATATGATCAGAATTATAAAAAGCTAGTTTAAAAATAAAAACGTCTTTTAAGTCACAATTAACTTTTAGGGATGAAAAGTTTTCGTTTAAGGTACTAGAAACAGTTGTTTTTTTTTCAACCAGCTGATAATTTTCTCTTGGTAGCAACGCAAAAGTATTGCTTGTCTATAGCTGCAAGCGAGGACACATTAAATGTACTTTTGTCGTGTTATGATTTTTCATATGTTCATTATATATGTATGAATATACGTATATTTTGAATTTCAAAAAATCTAATACACTTACTTGTGTTTGTGTTATTGTTTTTTGGCTTAAACCAGAAAACTTAAGATAAATTATAAATTGGTATAACATATTTAGTGGTTTTCCAATTCAGACAGTTAAATTTAAGAAGTTTTGTTGTGTTATTTATGTTGTTTCTTTTTCGGACGATCAAGCCATATCTTTGTGATAAGGTGCAACTTAGTGTCGTCGATTTTTCTTGTAGTCCAAGTTCCTTGGTGGCTAAAGTCGATCTTTTGATTCGGTGAAAAATAATACATTGTGTAAGAAAAAAACTAGACTATTAAAAAATGAAAACAATCCACGCCACTTCGCAGATATCAAGTAAGACTCAGGGCATTACTATCTCAATTTGAAGAATAATATAATTGTTGTCGCAATTATTAATTTAATCAGCATTAAACAATTGATATCTAAACACTTAATATTATACGTGGCACCGCTCTGCGGTCTCACTGTTCCAATTAGCTAATACCCGCTTATTCTTACAATATGATCAAATAATATTCAAAAAGTTATTGGAAAACCCTTTATGGATTTAAATAGTTCGGAAGACCACAAACACTAGCACACTTAATGGAATTGTTGAAATCACAAAATTATAGCTTGGAGAAGATTTTCTAAATGTAGAGTTATGGCAGGGCTGCCATGTTTCATTACATTTATTTAATTAATTTTTAATTTTTAAAGTAAAAATTTCATCGGATCGGGTTAAGCATTCGTATAAAATTTAAGTATTTGATAAATAGCTTTTAAATGATACCTTAAAAAATAAAGTGCACAATCGTAGTTTTCTATGAAAAGTTCAGAGGCCCATAACTCGCAAAATATGGGCCAGCGCAAATTTATTCTTCTGATTCATTTTTCTAAATTTTTTTCTATATCACCCCATATTCTAAACTTAACTAGATTTGTACTGCGGAAAAATTAGAGGCAGGCTTGGTGTTTTGCTCGCTGCCCCAAAGAACATGGACCGATTTTTCTGATTTTCAGTCGCATTTTCTGCGAAAAAGTGTTTTATAAACAAACATTTACCATACAAAAACTCTATACGTAAAAAACTCTATAAAAAGGCTTGAAACTCGCCAAAATCAACTTGCCCGCAACATCTTAAATCGCAACGCTTACACTCGTTTTGTTGGCCGAAAATTGGGAAGTTGTGTTAAAGATATTGGCAGCAACTATGAAAAAAACTTATTTATTTAAGAATTAAAGTTTTATTATTTGCAAAAAATATGTCATAATTTAGATATACATTCAATAAACTTGGCAACCCTATTTACTTGTTCAAATGATAACTCTCTGTTTAGCTTCCTTTTCCTGTAAACCATTTCAGTACAAAAGTGTCCCATACAAGTGAATTCATTAAAATATTGTTGTATCTTCAATATTATTAAATGGAGTAAAAGTGGTAGAAGAAGAGCATATGCACGATAAACAGAACAAAAAGGTGTAGAAGTTGTAAACAAATGAAATAGAAATAAAAATAAATTTACATACAACAATTATATATTTGATATTTATTATCATAACGAGCTGAATTTTGATAAATTAAGTGTTTATCCATTTTATGGTCCTGGCTACTGCCATTTGATGGTTCTCGCCACATTAGAAGACGATAACATAAATGACAATACTGATAATGGTGGAAATGGCAGCAGCCAACGAACCGAGATGTGAGTAGAATATTTAAAACAGAAGAGATTTTACATGCTGAAGTAAGGAATATATAATTATACTTTTATGGCAGAAAGGGTGTTATTTTGATTTCACAAAACATGTTTTAAATTTTACTTGTTGTAATTGCTGTACAAGAAGATTTTTAATATTTAACAAAATAGTTGAAGAGAAAAGATTTTAACAAGTGAATGTTTAAACTCGAAATGCTTAAATTGCTTATATCACATTGCCAGGAAGATCTGTAAAGTGCTCAGATATGATAGAAGTACCTTAAGCTGGATAATTTAGTAAAAGGTCATGCAAATTTCAATCATTATCTGGCCGGGATAGGGGTCAAAGAAGTTGAGACTGCGCTTACAAAAGGCAAGGATGTTAGCTCACATATAGTATT
This sequence comes from Cistogaster globosa, assembly GCA_937654795.1. NCBI lineage: Eukaryota > Metazoa > Arthropoda > Insecta > Diptera > Tachinidae > Cistogaster > Cistogaster globosa. The sequence goes on from OW569406.1 coordinate 64,428,245, forward strand.
AATGTCCGATATTGGCTAGTGTAATAGTAAGCACCATAGCAAAAGTTTGTAAAATATGTATACCATGGAGGATCTTAGCTTTGGGAAAATGATAGCATTTACTAGGGACTGAGTGATGAAAAAAAAGCTGACAGTCAACAGTCGAAAGTGTGGAATCACTAAAGGAAGTCGCTAGTAAAGGCTAACGAAATCACGTGACTCAATGAGGGTAAGGTTGCAATAAATTGCCTATAATCATTAAGTATGCCAAGGGATCGAAAAGGGATATATTAAGGAAGCAGTGTTTTTAGGTATCGCCTCTTAAATAAAGATTAAAATTAAAGGTTCTTAGTCAAAGTCCAAATAAAATCCAAGACATTTGTTGGTGTTCTTCTCATAATTCGCCACAATTGTTTCTTAAAAAGTTGGAGAAAAATATGATTTGTGTACCTTGTACACAATCAGAAGTAGATAGATAAAAGGAATGTTAAAAGGAAAGGTTGAAGAAAATGTTGCAATATATTCTTTTTGTTGTTGTTGTACATTTAGAAATAAGAATATTTGTGAACAAAATAGCTCAACTGATAATTAAGTTTTAAATAAAAAATCAAACCTTAATAAATTTTTTCTTTAAGTAAAAAAGCTTCATGTACAAAACGAGCTTTGTTTTATATACAAAAGTATTGGTAATTAAGAAAAAGAAAATGGCTCCCCTGCATTGGGTACGTTACGTGACAGCTCCTAATATGAACGTTAGATGTTTGGAAAAGTCATAACCCTAACGGTCCCCACTTTCTCCCAGGTTTTCTTTATTATTTGGAGTCATTTTTATTATTCTTTTGTTGTTATAAAGTTAAGTCTTACCTTTGGATATTTTTTTACTTATTGTGGCAGAGTGCAAAGTATTAAGGCTCTCATTGATCAGATTAATGAAAAAACGTTAAAAACTACGGTGTGTCAGAAATAAGACGCGGCTTCGATGTATTTGATATTAAATCTTGAACTCTCATAGAAAGCCACTTCAATTTTGCAGAGCGTCTGTCTTACAATGTTATGTATGCCATGGAATTATTGGGTTTTGTTTGAAAAAGTTAATGGTTGCCACAACTTAAAAATAGCTCATTTACCAGTCCAAACCCAAGTATGTCGCCTATTTTATACCGCTTAAAAGTTGGACATGTTTTGAAAAATTTAATAAATATCAGATAAATAACTTCTTTATTAAATTTAAATAACAATGATGATGTTTAAAAGAAATTAATTTTCTCAATCCAGATATTAAACAGAAGTTACATCCCCTTCCTGAGAGAAAAAAATTTTGAATGGAATGTTAGAATATAAAATGTTAATTTTTATATTAAAAATATCATTAAACTGTCTAAAGATTACTATTTAAAACACATTATAATTCTATTCAAAGACTTCCTAAAATAAAACTTTTGGAGCCGAAAAATTTATAAAAACTAAAAAAGAAAGCCTAAAAACGCAAAGTCCGGTTGTTTACATATAACTCGTAAGCTAAGTATTATATCGTGAAGCGCCTCAATAAAATTTTAACTGTGGAAGTTTTTGATTACACGTTTATTTCATTAAAAACAATTCAAGAGAGACAGATATAATATTCAAAGGTTTAAAATATTAATGCATTTTATTAATGCTTATTTTTCATTTCAAAAACGAAACAAAAATACAAATAAAAATTTTATTTAATGAATGTCCAAAGCAAAAAAAATTCGTGTTTTAGGTACTAGCCCACCATTTTGATGGAGTATTATTTTTAGGCTTCTGTATTCAAGGAGAAAATACTTAAAAAATATTTTCAAAGTTCTGGTAACTTAACAACAGTCAATATGATTCTGTTAAAACTTCTTTAATCTGGCAAAGAAACAAGTATAGATGATTAAAAATAAAAATTGCATTTGTGACCATACCGATGGTTGGTACAAAAGCAAAAACAAATTTACAAGATGAGTTACAGAGAAAACAACAAAAAAATGAGTTGGTTGTTAATTTCGTCTAATTAAATTAATACTGATTATTTGGCTAAATAGAAGATTTTTACAATGTAAACAACTTAAGGTAGATAGATGCGAAGAAGGCTGATGAAGGATGTAGCTGTAACTCATTCTGCTAGTGTATACTTTTTCTTGTTTTCCTTGAAACACGTCCGCATACATTTCTAAATAAGTTTTCTTTCTAAAAGTTTTTAGAAATTAAGTTGAAAAATGAACCTTAAGCCAAAAAATTAAAATTTTAATTCATATAGTTCAGTAAATTAATTTTTTTAATTTAGCACACAAGTTGAGCCATTTCTCATCTAAACTTAAACTTTTCCTTCATTTTAATACAGACAGAAAAAAGTTTGTATGCTGTTACTTTTCGTATTAAATAATGGAAATTCATATTATACTGATAGCAAAAAGTTAAGCGAAAAAATTGAAAAAGCCTTATGAAAATGTTAGATTTTAATTAATTTTAAACTAAAACAAAACAATGAAAAGCGAACACTATTCTTAAAAAATATAATAATACAATTAGCATGTTAATACTGTTAGGGTTGTATACCCTTAAAGTAACGAGATCTTACTTATTTTCAACTGAATATTTTATATTGTTTAATATTAACCATTACTTCCGCCTTATTACTTGATAATTCATTTGTAAGTGATACATTCCATTTCCACTTTCACTTCACTTGTCCATTGATTGTTGGCCAAGTGAGGTTTCATTTCAAACAAACTGCAAAGTTTACTAAACTAATTCTTTTGGTCAGTTTGACAATTTTACGTCATTATGTCATCCACTTCAAGTACTTGGGTTTGCCTGCCCTTTTTGGCGCCACCGGGAGAGAAGAAAAAAATTACATAAAAATGTAAGAAAGAAAAAAAGAAACGAATAAAATACACAAACACCCTCTTTATTTGTCCACATCATAAAAAAATAATATCTATAATTTTTTTATGATATGTTTTCATAACAATGAAAGCTAAACAATAGAAAAGATTTTAACATTGAGTAGCAGTAGCTTGAAGAAATGTAATCATTTTTGCATTAAAGAATGATAAAATTGGTATTAAGTTAATTGGATTTATTCCGCCAGTAAATATAATACACAGCCAGTGACGACGGTCTTCACCGAAAGGTATGACAACAATGATATAATTGTTTTTTGTTGCAAAACCATATATGTGACAAAAACATATATTTTTAATATATAAACTTAGAAATTTAATGTTAGATGTTGATGACAAGACAAATCATCTACCAAGCGATATAAATGGCGAATTCATGTATTTCGCTGTTTTTTAAAATATGAAAAAGCATGCAAAAAAATTCGACATTGATTTTTTATACGTGGAAGTTGACATTCTGGGAAACAGTGAAAGTTTATGAAAAAGACATTTCTGTCACCAGGTAACAATTAGTGTTCTCTGCCTGAATCAAATGCTATCAATAGATAATGATAAATCCTAGGGGTCTATTTATTTTATTAGAGCATTTTTACTCTTTACACGATATTCTTGCAAGTGTCTCAAACTGTAAGTTTTCTTTTCGCTGCTAAAATGACAACAATCAATGAAAATCTTTTAAAATTTTATGAACGACAACTCTGTCAATATTACTCCGACCAAAACAAATGAGGTTCTATTGTGCGAGTTTTTTAATGGTCTTTGAAACGTGGTAAAGCTTTATATATTAAAAAAACAGAAATAAACATTATCTGGTCAAAGACCGAAGTGAAAAATATATTTAATTTTCGGATCAGCACCCTCCAGTTAAACTCGAAAAATACGATTAAACTTTGAACATTTTCGATGTAAAAAGTGTAATTTAAAGAAGGAAAAGCTTTAATTCTTTTTATAATAGTGAATACATTCACTTACCTGTCATTAAACAAACTTCCGAACAATAGAAAAAAGCAGAAAATTCTCAACCTTTGGTAGTATATTTTTGTTTCTTTCCATCAACCTCTCGTAGAACCAAAAATATATCTAACGCACTTTAAAAACCATCGAACTCAATTCAGCCAAATGCACAATATGATACTACAAAAAAAAAAAAAAAAAAAAAATGAAAATTAAATGTTTGTAAAAATCTGATAATTTTCCCTCAGAAAAAAAAACTACAAATAAAAATGTAAAAAATTCTTTTTGTTATTTTTTGTCATTTTTATTATTTATGTGTTCTTCTCACATGAATGCTTGATTGGACATTCAAGTATTAAAAATTGATGATGATGATGTTCTTGCTGCTACCAGGAACTTCATTTAGCTTCCTGACCAACTTCTCTTAAATCAAATTAATAAGAAAGATGTTGGTTGAACGATAAGAAATGAAATTTGTTCACAAGCGGATGTTTTGCCCCTTCAAAATTGATTAGCGGCAATAAGTCAAAAAATTTAGAGTTTGTTTTACAGATAAAAATTTTTTTTTATGTAACAATTTGTTGTTGGTCTTTCTTAACTGGTATTATGATGATTAAAACAATTTCATATAAGTTACTCTTCCCTTGATTTTATGAATTGTTGTTCATATTTTGGCTGGTATGATTTTGTATTCATTTGCTCTGTTCTCTATAGACTCGTATGTGTTTTAATAGCCAATGTTTGTCTAAATGAAGTTATGGTCAAGTGTTCGTGTTGCTTAAAAATTAAACTGGTTGGGGTGAGTTTGTTTAATGTTTAATTTCTTGAACTTAGGCGTTCGAAATGAAAAATTACAGCACATCTAAGAAAATGAGATATATTTTTTTTGATTAACATGTATCGTTTAGAAAATAGGGGGAAATATATTTTAAAAATAAAATATATTTGCTAATTTTAGTTAATACCAGTAAGCAGAACGCACTGTTTAAACCCAGAATCAAAATAAAGCCTTAGCCTGTGAGACTTTTGGGTAAAAACTGACTCAGTTCGTTATATCAATAAACTAATTGATACATAAAATACCAGTAACAATTATTAATGAAAGATTAGTTAGAGCTTAAATTTTCAGCTTGAATTGATTTTTTTATATATCTCTTACAGGTCAAAGTGCTACATTCGAGTCTCTAATACCATTTAGCAAAACAATAATACGCCAGTTGTTGTAACACTTACCAGCTGAAGAAGTAATTTTTTCTTGGTTTAATTATTAGTAACAAAAAATTATAAAATATTTAATTAAATTCAAAAGCTTTTTTCGTATTGAGAAGTGTTACCAATCTTTCTGAGACTTATTCTGTACAAATTTCAGATATTTTCGCTCAGTTTCTAAGTTTTTTTTTTTTTGGATGTTGTATAATTATAAAAACCATATTATTTTCTCGGTAGAAATGTTTATTTTTGGCGAACAACTTCTACTTTTTGTCAATTATAATTCCGTTTCGATATACATTTTTTGTGAACATTTAATCATAATGTGATTACTATGCATAAGAAATACGGTTGGTTTTAACTAAAAAAACCGAACCACCATCATAGTCTTGTAACCTATAAAAATAATGTAATAAATTTAAAGGTAAAATATTGTTAACCAAAGTATAAATAAAGCAAGCAAATAATATTTACTTCCTTTATTTTGTTTTGCGACTTTGCAGAATGTTTTTCTGTCAGTTTTTTAATTTGTTTGCTGGTTCAATATTTCAACATTTAATTATAACATTCTTACAGTCTAAGCATAATTATGTTTATATTTTGTCTGTGATCTGTTAAAATTTTTTTTCATTAAAAAATCTTTAAACTATAGAGTTGAAAGGAATCAAATACAGATGTGATCTAAATTAAAATTTCAATATTCAAACGTTCAGAGGGCCTTTTAAACTATTAAAAAAATGAAATGCGAAGTATGTACTTTACAAGATAACAATTCAGTGCTACAATAAATACAAACGGTTAAAAAAAATTGTATAAAAACAGTTCTAAACGCTGTAGAAATTTATAGAAAGTTTCACTTTCTTTATGAAAGCAAGAAAATAATTTATGCATTATAGTTTCTTCTATGTTTATATATAAATAAAAACCGAGAAGGTTGATTGACAGTAATTTGAAGAAGGTGGATAGACAGTAATTTGGTAGTGGAAGCCAAAAACCTGTCATAAGAACACATGATTAGCCCAACTAAGTATTGTATCACAAAGGAATATAATTGCCTAAATTTCCAAGAGCTTCTAATGAGATAGTAGCCCAAAAATTTTGCCTTAAAGAATCTGGAGTTGGTATCTTTAATTCAAACCTTAACCTCACAAGGATTAAAGGTATAATTTATTCAATGCGCTAAAGACATTTCCCTTATATGAGCTGATATCTAGGATAGTCATGTTTTGACCTCTGAGTTTTAGGAGTCACGTTAGAGATAAGCGGACTGCCAGTTTAGCCAACATAAAAGCTCTATTTAGTTTATTTTAGTTTATAAGCTCAAGAAATTTTATCCTAAGATCTTTCCGAATTGTTCCCTTGTTCGATAAATGAATAATTTTATAATATTATGTCGAAGTACATCCAAAAAGTTACCGCGGCTCGTCCAAGTTACCTGCAGTTATTCAATACATACTTTTTTGGGCATTGGCTTAAATAAAATGAGATGAGATAGTGCTGTATGAGACCTGAGAAAACGAACTTCGTGAACTTTTTTTCTATTTCGTGGTAAAATATTTTTTGGATTAATTAAGGATATTTTTATTTTAAAGATCATATCGATTGTGCTGAGTTTGCTTTGTCATAATTACAAAATAACTAATCTCCCAGGGTAGCTAGAAAACACCTCAATATGAAGCTTGAATTTTCTTTAAGTGGAAGACAGTTAATTCTACGTAAGAAACTTTGTAAAAAGCTTTTACTTAGGAGTTTAGAAAAAACGTCCATAAGGGTCGATTATTTTTGAAATAGGTTCTTAATTTTTAGACAGTAGGTTTTAGCTTAACAATGTTGTATCCTTTGCTAACTGCTAGCATTTCCAGTCATCAGCAAAATTCCTGAAAATGGTTAAAAAAACTGATATTAAGTTTTTCTCTATTTTTATTATTTTAAGTATTTTCGACTTAAGTTCAGTCCAATTTTATCTAAGAAAGAAAACTTTTTTACAAATTAATAATAACAGTTCAACAATAACAAAAAAATTAAAATAATTATTTTTTAGACATTTATTTGTGTAAGTGTTTCTTTAATCTCTTGAAATTTCATTTAAATTTCGAAACTATTCTTTAAAATTATAAGTATGAAGAGATATTTAAAAGATCGTATAGTGTATAAGAATGCCTTTAATTTTTTTTATATACATTTTTATGATGATGCGATTTTTTACAGACATCCATATAATTTTGTGTTTTCTTTACATTCCCTTAATTTAATCCACAACTAACAAACATCACCACCCTTCTTAAAACAAATTATTGGTCTACAGATGCCACAACCCCAGCTATAAAATTCTTTAAAGGCGATGAAGAAATAGCAGGCAGCAACAGCAGCGGTAAAAGCATTAAGTTGTCAAACCTCAGCTAAACTGAACATATTTTTCGTATTTCAGTGCAGGAATAAAATTGTAAAATATACACTTTCTTACACACTTGTACATGAAAAAACATAAATTGTTCATTTTCAATATGTTTCTAGGATTCAAGTTTTACTGTTTTATTTGTATGACTGGGTGCGGTGTGTGTAAGTGGTAGTAGTAGTAGCGGTATACGTTGCATGGCTTGTATGTAAATTTTTGTATAAAATGTAATGTTTTGTAATATTATGCGCGATTTGAACGCGATTATAAAAGCTTTTTGCAATATTTTCCTATAATTTATATGCCTTCATAACATCACTTTTTTGTTGAATAATTTTTATTTTATTTTTATTTTACTTTTTTTTTCGTTGCTAAATTATGGTTTGTGGCAAATTGTAAAATGGTTATAACAGTAAGAATCATCTTCAATATTTTTGGCATCTTAAAAATATTTTCCCTTAGTAGAAACCCGTTTTCAAAGGTTGTTGCTTTTATTTTTGTTTAATGCATCGATTTAAATGTTGCTACAAGTTGTTTTACTTCAAATTAAGGAAGTGTAACAAGTAAAAATGAATGAATTATATTCCAAATGAAAATTTATGTCTGCCTTATGAATTTTTACCACATTAACTTAAAAATGAAATAAAAAATATAAAATATATTATAAATACAAGAATATTACTGACGTAGGCTTAAATATCGTAAACTATGATATGCTAACATGGCAGTATTTGCTTCATGAATATTATTTTTTTACAAGGAACTGAAAATTTAATATCAAGTTTTAACTGAACGAGGCTGTTTGCATTAGAATATGATATGTAATGCGTTTTTATAAGAATTTTCTGAAGGGGACTACTGGGTTTAATGTTTAGGGTGGCTTATTCCTTTTCCGACAGAGCCTTTTACGCTAAATGATATTTACCAAATAGAGCGCTTTTATTTTGAGAATCTTTGGCTACTGTGTTCTCGTGGTTCAGTGTTTATTACTCAGTCATCATGACATGATAGAAGGACGACTCATATATTTAGGAATGGCTTTCAGTCGTTTACATGCTTGAGCTGCCAATTTTATTTTATTTCACAAGCGATTTAACAGCTGACAGTAGGTTTCTGGTAAGTGTAGTTTTAATTTGCGTCAGAACAAAGTTTACAAAATGTGGCTGATTGCAGCACTTAATGGGTTATTATTCTAACAAATTCTCTCTCTTGCCTGCTACTTCGCTGAGTTGCTTGGCAGAATTAACATTTTTTGGAAACTTATACGAAGAAAATTTAGAACTAACTAAGCATCAGAAGATCGTTATAATTGATAATTTTATCAGTAAGGACAACATTGTACTAAAAGATGGTTTTTCTCAGAATCTTGTGGAAGAAAGAGGTTATTATTTTTTAAAATTATTTTTACAACTATTGCGAATTTTCTATTATCTGTTGCTACAAAGCGTTAGTAAGCTTTTAGGTGTTAAATATGTTTACATGTGTATATGTTAAAGACGATTTTTGTGATATGAAAAAACAACAAATGGTTTCTATGCCCTTTACAACAGATGAAAGATGAATTTGTCATTATGTTTGTTATTTCTACAATATTCATTTCCGACCACATAAACTATATATAACCTTGATCCTTGTAAATAATTGAGTCGATTTAACGTTGTTCGTCAGTCTATCTATTTGTCAATAGTCAGGTTGAAATCAGTTTTGCACCGTTACTAGATGAGCTACAAAAAATTTATTTTCATATTTAATTTTGTTGTGTTATTTGTTATTTTTTGTTTTGTTGTATTGAAAATCGAAATTTCCATGTAATTGCAGTATCACTAAGTAATAAAAATTTCACCAAACTATTACATTTTCACCAAAAGTATTCATTTAGTTTTAATGAAATAAGGAGTTGAACTGAACAAGTTACAAAGAGAATAGTGAAGAAATACTTAAGTTTGTATCTCGACTTCGTCTAACCAAATTTATATTGATATGAATATTCCTCGTATTATTATTTTCAAAATTGTTTAGTTAAATATATAATGTTTACAATCTGTACAATCTAAGGTAGATAGACGCGAAGAATGCTGATGACGGACGTAGCGGTCGAGAAAATTCAGCACTACATTCTGATGGTGTCTAGTTTTTCTTGTCTTCTTTACAAAAACGTCGGCGTACATTTATAAACGAATTTTTCTTATTGAAAAAAGGTTATTAGAAGTTAAAAATGGACTTAAGCCAAAAAAAATTTAATTCGAAAATGTTAATCATAGTTGTTGTTGTTTTTTTCTTACCACAAATGAAAATTTAGTAAAAAAAACTGAATTTCACTTAACGATAAAATTTCGTTAGCAACGAAGGTTTCCTGTAGTCAAAGATGCTGCTAAGTTCCCAAAAGTTGTAAACAATCAAATTCGAATCGAAGGATGGGTGGTGTAGTCGTGTAACTGCTGTATAGCCTGTTAGGTATCCAAGGCATGGGGTCAACTGAGGCGCAAATGACACTTGTGTACAAACTGGGGGACACTCCGTTCTTATCTCTCTGCATTTCCTTATGGTTGGATCTGAAAAGATGATGGAAGACAAGCAGTTGCAGACAGAAAAGAAAGGTGCTCAAGGAGCTCTTATGCCTTAAAGAGGTGCGAATATCATGCTGTGGCTAGCATTAGAAAGAGAAAAGCGTGCATTAGCCATATTGAAAAGAAAGTCAAGAAAGCATTTACTTCTAAGCAAATGTTAATAGTAATAGGAAACTCTGTAAAAAAAGCAAAAGACGGCGCGTCGTGAGGCCCACAAACCACTAGTCTTGAGAACCATGGATCTGAGTGATGAACTTTTTTACTTATGGCTCATTCTGAAGAATGTAAAAGGGTTTTAAGAAGATCCAACATTTCTTCTATAATAAATATAAGTAAGAGGTAGTGTTTTATGGCATAAATAAAAATAAGATTTTTCGCAATTTATTCACTCTTTTGTTTACTACATCCTTCTACTGAAACATAATAAATTACCAAATGCAAAGTTAAACGAATTGATCTATTTTAAGTGAAGCCTTTGGCAACATAATATTAAATTAGAGATTCCTAAAGCAAGATAAACCTTAAACAGTACGAATGTTCTTTTGCTATTGATATATTGAATTATTATCAGGCAATCAAAATAATATAAATAAATGTGTACATACAACTTGCCGTCAAATTAACGTTATCGCTAAAATATGCCCGCAATTTATTATCGTGTAATATTAATATTTGAAATAAATTAAGCAACTGTGTAAGAAAAAAGTTAAAAAATAAAAAAAAAACTGCCCTTACAAATTGATGACTGACCATCAATTTGTTTATGGGTAAATAAAAACTGTTATAGATAAAGTCAAAATATGACAAATGACCAATAGAACTGGACAACATGCATTGAATAAACAACTAAAACGAGCATAATAAACAAAATTGGCCTTCATAAAAATAACCACAAGTTCCTACTCACACACCAGCAAAGAGTAATGAAGCAAATATGTTTGCACATATTTGTTAAATGTCAAAAGTCAAAAATATAAAAAAGTTCAATACATGAACCAAAACATAAATAAACAAATATCCTTTGAACGTTTAAGCCCAACAAAAAAATATTTGAACAGGGAACATCAATAAAATACCAACCATTCTGTCAATATGAGAAAATGAAAAGAAAGAGTTTTCAAACATGAAAATCTCATATTACCACTTTTTTCTTTCGATACTCAAAATTGAACCATCAATTGGTTGATGTTAAATAGACAAATTATTTTTTACTGTTCCCTCACTCACTGAAAATTTTTAATACTCTGGTCTTTAGACCAACAGTCCTTGAAACCACAAAAATCATGATGGTCATGCCATTGAGTAGAGTAAAAACGATTGCTTGTTTGCACAGTGTAAAATTGTGGCTTTATAGCTTTTTTAAAGTCAGTTCTTCATATACAGCAGAGGATTTTCCAAAGCATGCAAAGAATTATTAATGGTTTATACTTGGACATTCACATGCAACATGCTAATACCAAAATAATTTGCTGGAAGAAGAAAAAAGAAATGGACTATCAATTTTCAAAATCATTGGGGTTCTACATTTCACACGTTAAAACGTACACACATGTTAAATCGTACTCGCCTATATTGATGTTTTATCAGCAGAGGGTTGAGTCGTTAAATACATGAGATGTGAGCTAAAGAATCTGATTGGGTTGTATGTAGAAGAGTAGCAGCAAAGTGATTGATTTTAAAACGTTTTTCAATTGTTAATATTTGCATGGATGTTCAACATGACTTTTAAATATGTTAACTGCCATGTAAATATGAGTGTGAGTTAATGTATGTGTGTGTTTGCATTTATTTAATAGTCATGTTAAACAATTTGATTTGACAAATGGTTGTTTTGGCATGACTTTTATGGGAATGTTACTACATAAATTAAATCGTAAAATAGGCACTTTATTATAGACTCATATATCCATTTGTATAACAAATAACTGAGTAAGCAATGAGGTACTTTGAAATGAAATGTTAAGAATTTATGTTTGATTACAACGAATTGAGTAAAAAAATTATTCATACGTTTAATGTCATACAAAAAATTAGTTGCCGTAGATTTTTTAACATACATATGCTTTTTGCAGATATAGTAGCAGTTTTAGAGATTGGGGCCATGCGGAAAAATATGAATGCTACAACTACTCACTAAAAACAGAATGAAACATCTATTTGCAGCCCAATAGAACTTTTTCCTGCAAAAAAGCAAGCTTCACAACCAAGAATGCTAACTACTTTCTACCTGGTAAGCGTTTCTAGAGCTTCATATGTAAAAGGTATTTTAAAGCTGCTTTTTTAACTCAAATATATAGTTAGAGACTGCATATTGATAACAATACTCTATAATTTCCATCACAAATTTTATCTTTTTACATCCTTGAGCACAGGTGGAAAAAAAGCTTAAAATCACTATGCCAAGGCACAGGATGAGTTAGAGAAAGTTTAAATACTCCAATCGATAAGGCAATGTTTCGAAAAATTTGCTATTTAAAATCTACAAAATCGTTCAATGCCTTTCGAAGCAGTGGGCAAAACACCCACCTGTCTAATTTCTTCATATTTGGAAAAAATCTAATTAAAAAAGCAAATATAAAGGGCAATAAAAAATTAAAAAAAAAGTGGCTCAGTCATATTTTCCGAGATATGGGCCTCTGATTTTTCATAGAAAAGTTCGATTGTGCACCATATTTTTTTAAATATCAATATGGGTATCATTTAAAAGCTTTTGAAGAGGTCTGTCAAGAAATAATAAAATTAAAAAAATGCATAAGGCTGGTGGCCTTTTAATGTAATATTAAATATCGTTCTAATTTTTTTTCTAATTTTTTAATTCTCTGTCACCGCAATATTTGCTTTTTTGATTGGCATTAATTTAATAAACTAGATTTATATATATGGCGAAGGGTGTATACGATTCGGCGTAGCCGAATATAGCCATGTATGTTACGGTTTGCATGACTTGACGTCTCTTCCGACCAGCTCTTATTATTCACAGGAGGTTCTCAACCCTTTCGCCAAGTAAGAAAGGTAACACAAAAAAAAAACATAAAAACATCTTAATATCACAATCAACCGGAAACGAAACTATAAAACATCACACCTCAGACAAAACTTGAAGACAGATCTGAGTCCTTTAATCGCTCACTCAACCTTGTTGTAGGAAACTTCCACGTCATTTTTTATTTTACGACCCAGTACGCGCCTGACCAATTCACCACTTACCACTTTATCATTGCTATTACCTTTCTGAAATTAAGCCTTCATATTAAATATTTTTAGATTAAAGCGTACAAATTCCTTATCTATTAATGTAAAAATTAAAACTACAACATATAAATAAAACAAGAGTAATAATATGAAAAAAATATAACAATTAAATAATAACTTATAAAAAATAATATTTTTTCAAAATATTTTTTTATCGGGTTTTCTTAATATTTTTTTTTACAACATCTAATTTCTATATATGTATATACACATAAGTGTCTCCTAATTATATTATCAGCTTCTTTTTAGAGCTCAATCTATTGTTTTTACTTCGGGATTACTTTGATTTCAATTGGTAATTTTTTTATGTCTACTTGAAGGAGCTCCCTAAAGAGGTATAATCGCCTGGACTTAACAGACGTTGCTTTCAAGACTGTTTACTAGCGCGACTAACTTAAGCACTAAATAAAATTTATTACTTCTTTTATTTCTTTTTATGAGAAATCACACTTTTTTATCTTAACTAGCTTTTCTTGTTTTTTGATTATTAATTTTTGTTACCCTCAAAACGTACAACTACACTCTCAACAGACTTACAATTTTCTCTCACACTGACACAACTACTTTAAATAACTTATTTTATTTTATCTAAAATTTAAAATTTTTAAACTATTTTCTTTGTATGCATTTTTTAAATTTTTTTCTAGGTTTAACTTGAAGTGGATTTTTTCTTTCGCTGATTTGCTCACAAAATTCATGCTAAATAAGAAAGTTTTCAAATAAAGGCTAATGCCAAGCTCTAAACTTATTCCTGTTTTTGGGTGTTTTTCTCTCTTTTTTTGTAGGCTCTTTTATAAATCGCAAGTATTACGGAGTTTTTTCTCTTAGTTGGATCTTCACAATTAACATGAAATTTTAGAGTTTTACCTTGCTATTTCTGACTCGGTATTCCAGGTATTGTGTTTCCTGCTGACCTTGAGACTTGCTTATTCTTATTGCAAAATAGCCAGGTTATTTTATCAAAAAACCACAAAAACTAATACAAAGAATAATTGTATGCATCGAGTCGCACAGTTTTCTATTTGAACTTCACTTTTTTTTTTTTATTTTTACTTTTTTTTAATTTTATTTTTTATATTTTATGTCACCACTTTACAAATTAAACTTTAACAGTCCCCTTCACTACTCTATTTGGCTTACTTAAATACCTCAACCAATCTAAAATTGACCTTTCAATATTTCAATATCTCACTTAACAGAAAAAAATAATAAAATAAGCTTAGTTTGAACCTTCCACATCATACCAATTTTACGGCCTCTCTGCCAATTGTACATAAAAATTCTTACCAAAAAAAATTAAGGACGGTTTATTATTTTACATAAAAATATCGCCAGCTTTTATTTTCCGAAAGATGTATTCAAAAGCTTTTGAATGATATTCATATTCATATTGATACAATTTCTATTAAAAGTTTAAAGGCCCATAACTCGGAAAAATTGGCGAGAGCCAAATTTTCACTTGATGTTTTTTCTTATCCTTTAATTTTCTGTCGCCACATATGCTTGTTTTTTTTTTTTGTTTGTTTGTATGTGGTTATACTTTACTTAACTAGATTTGTTTCAAATGATACAAAAAATTACAGACAGACATGATAATTTGCCCACTTCTTCGAAGGACATGGACTGATCTTGCGGATTTTTAATGGCAAAATTTTCAAAAATATGTCTAACTCATCTAGTGCCCTGGCAAAGTTGATTTCAAACCGAACACAGACGGACAGGCGGATATCGCTCAATCGACTTCACTATATATAAGAACTAAGAATATATAAACTTTATGAGATCGGAAGTGAATATTGTAGAAATTATAAACGGAATGACAAGCTTAGACATAACTTTTTTCTACCAGTGGTGAAGGATATAATAGTACGATTATTCGTCTTTGATCAGCTGATAATATTTTTTATAAAGAAAAAAGCTAAAAAAATTTCGAGCAAGTAAGCAAAACATCGAACAAAAAAATTAAAATTTGCTGCGAATACAAAAAAAAAAAAAAAAAAAAAAATTATTTAGGCATTTGCAAAAGAACTGAATCAGATATTTATGAGCAATACGCAATATGAAAATATAAATATTTTATGACCGTTTTTAATCACTGATTATCGTTTAATTATTGGCATTCCATTTACGATCAGGAATCTTAACACTTCGAACTTTATACGTTTTATACTGTAAGTTAAGTCAGCAAATGCAAGCAAAAGATCAAACTGATCAGTTAATTAGATTAGTACTTTTCGATTACAAAAATTTGGCTTTTATTCTTTTGTCTCTAATGGGATCCAGACCACCTTTCAGTTTTATCAACAATCATGAATTTTCACGTGTCACCTTAAGAGAAAAGGACTTGCCGCAAGAAAGTTTAGTTAAGAGTCGTAAACGAATACCTCTTAAAATAATCTAATAATTCTTAGATAAAATCAATCAATATTTAGGAGCGGACTATAAGCATTGACATAGCTTTGCTACATATCCATAACATTTTGTCACTAATTTTGCTCTTTTTACACATTTCGTTTTCACATGTTAAGAAAATAGAAGATTACACAAATTTCGCACAGGGTGTTTAAATCCTAGCATTACAAAATCAACTTGTCTTTATCCATTTGCTAGCCATGTAAGATTAAGAACCAATTTCTTAAAATATAATTTGTACAGTAAAGAGACTATTTTACTACGAAACATATAAAACATAACAATAAAAAGCTGTTGTACTAAATAAAGAATCAACAAAATAATAACTCCTAATTAAGTTTTGCCTTCAAATTATTTGAATAAGGGTTTGAATTAGACTGTTTTGCAAAACAGGCAAAAACTATTCGGTTAATAACTTCATTTATCACGCATAAACTCATAAACATTTTTAAATCTAGGATACATTCACATTCACAAATTACTCTTATATGTGTTTATTTGGTTGACTACTTTATTCGTTGTCATTGTTACCAAATGCACAAAAAAACTGTTAAATCAATTTGTTAATTTTTATGGCTTTAAAGTAGACAACATTGTTATACACGCAACAAAGTGAGAAGTTTTTAAATTTTTAGTTTTAAATTTTTATTCATTTTTAAATTTTTGGACAGTCTACAAAGTAAATCAGTCGATGCAGGGAAAAAACATACAAAAAAATTAAGAACTATTTTTTTTTAATATTTAGTGCAATAAAATTTAAATTTGTTTTATTTATGGTGGCAAAAGAAATGATGGAATTTTTATTCATTCAATTTTCTTAGAAATAAATATGTTTAAATCATGTACTTTTATACTTCAGTTTATATTAAGAAACCTTTGATACATTTAACAGATTTATTTTCTGTTGTTGTTTTTTATTGCTTTTCCGATTTATTTCTTCAATTATTTTACACACCTTCTAACTTTCATATAAATTTTAATCATATTAAGAACGAAAATAAAATGTACGTCTGTATGAAATCAACAATTTTTTAGACATGTTTCTTATTATACACTTGCTCTTAAAAAGGTAATAGAATTTAAAGAACCATTGTAGAATTTATATTCCAATGACAAAATACTTGACGATTAATCGCATTTATATTTTTAAAATATTTTACGTAAACTGCGAATTTTTCTGCTGTAAATTTTTCCCTTTGATCCAAAAGATTTACTTTGTTAACCATCAGTGAGTTCTGTGCCGCTAGCAAGCATTAAATTTATATTTTAGTCACACTGTATCACTGACTGACTGTTTTAACATAAACCTCACGAAATTGGTAATTAAAGACTTTCAGTGGGCCTAAATATAATACCTTTCAATGCTGCATGCACAGCTTGCGAAACCGTTATTGTATCTTCTAGACATAACTTAAAAATATAAACTAAAGGTGCGGTCGGATTAGTCAAATATTTGACCAAAAAAAAGCGTAACCACTATTTTTTTTAATGTTTGTTCAAAATATTACAAATCTATTTTTCATACCTTTTGTATTGAGGAGGAACTTTTATTTCTTAATAAGTAATTAAAAACAATGAAAAAATTTTCCATAACTTAGTAATTTCGTCTTTTTTTTTTACTAATTTGACCGTATCTTTACTCGAAATCAATCTTAACCAGATGATGTTTTTAATATTGATGAACCTTGGGCTTTTCTGCCTAAAGACTACTTAAGTACTGTTCCTGCCGCTTTTAAAGGCTGTCTACAGCCAGCTTTTTAGATTTGTAAAAGCTAAGAGAAAACTTACTTTTGTTTGGTGGCAACAGGTGTAGTAATAAAAGCGATGTAAGAAAGTATGCATGGCTTGAGTTTTGAGAGGGTATTTTTTAGGGATGAGCGATCCCGTGATTTTTAAGGAACGTCGTTGGTAGCGAACTTGATTTTTAAATCACCATTCTTTTAAATAGTTCCGTGATCAACGTTTGCAATTTTTTTATTTTTATTTAAGCATACATGTTTATATAGGAAGCATATAAAATAATATTTTATGTAAACAGTTATCATATTAAAAAATTTATTTTAATGTCAATATTCAAAGCAGCTGTAATTAAATTTGGTCAGAAATACAAAGTTCGGTAAACTGATTGGTTATATTTTCAAATAAAAAAGCACATATGTACGTACATACGTGTAAAGTTGGAAAAAAGAATAGCTGCTGTTAATAAGCAGAAGCAAGAAAATAGCAACACATCAATGATACTGCATTGATTAATGAAATAGTGAAGGGGTCAAAATTTCTAATATTTTTCTGCATAAAGTAAAATCACATTTCAGGTTGTATGTGTGCAAAGACATAAGGAAAGGTTTTACTGGAACTGTTACTTGATAAGCTCAGTCACTGTAGTAACCAGTGATTTAATCACAGGTACTGAAGTATCGATCAAATCACAGGTACTGAAGTATCGATCATCTTTAGTTTTTTACATTTGCTTTGTTAACGTTTTGATTGTGTTATTTGATATAATACAAACAACTACAATAACAAAAATCCAAGTAAAAGCGAAATGTACAAATTACGATGGCATACAAAATGTTATCATTTAGGTACGCGATAAAACTCACTGAAACTTTCAAAGAGAATTAAAACTTTGGCATATTGTAAACCTCGACTTATATATAACTTTGCTCTCACCGTCGTACTATTTTGAACTTTCATCCTCATAGTACATTAATTTGCGACGTCATATTCTACTTTTTATGCGATACGTCTAATGCTTTCTTCTTGCATTTTATCACCAACTGGATGTTGAACTTTTATCGCATGTACTTGGAGATCAATTAAATAATCTGACTTCAGTTACTGATCTAAAAAGAATTGAATGTAAAAAATATGTTTTTTTTATTTTTCTAAAAATAGTTATATAATTTAATCGAATATATATTTTGTCGGCGAAATCGGAATTCCTAAACGTCAATTGCTTTGTATTCGAAGAAAGTATTGTCAAAGACAACAAGTTTATATATAAATTAGTTGTCATTGGGATTGCGTTGCATCATACCGCAATATAAAACTTGATAATGTAAACCATTTCAAAACGCCGCGGCGCGCCGTCGATAAGCTTAGCAATACAGTCGAAAAGCAATTAGGGCATTGGTTTTTAAGTTGGATGTTTTTATTTGCAGTACGCGATTTAAATACGACAGTAAAATTATATACAAACTTTGTATTGATAGGTTTTGAAAGTTAACTGTTATATCGTCTTTTATACAGTCTTTTTGAATAAATAAATCTATGCGGATCCTTTTTGTATATTAGTTAAAGATTGTACTGAAATACAGTACTGACAAATGTCATTCTTTGTAAATATGTCAACCGGTGTCCGATCTTGATGGATTCTCTATTATTGTTAACGCGAAAAATTTTTGTCCACCATTAATTCGCCACATGATTATTTTTTGATACCCATTTTGCGACGAGACAAGAACTCCCTGGGGATGAGTTTAATTATCATCATGTAGTATAATGTTTTGGAGTCCTCATTTCAATTGGCATATTTTGGACTTCCTTTTGTATAATTAACTTCCTCTTTTCGGTAGCTTTTAGAATTTAGTTCTCGAATGGTGCTATTTGACTCTAATTGTTTTATGAAAGTAAAGTATAAGGGAGAGATTGCTTTGTAATTAAGTTCAACAATGATGGTGCCTTTGTGTTGCCAAAAAAATAGTGAAAATGAATTATTTAAAAAAAGTAGAGACAAAGGCAAAGATAGTTTTTTTTTGTTAGGAGAGGTAATCATTCTTTTTTAATAAATTTGTTCCACCTTTGGGAAGACTTAAAAAAGAATGATAAAAACTTTTAATTTTGACAATAATATAATTGTAATATGATTTAAAAAAAAAAATTATTGCAGTTTTTTACTGTTAAACTGTGCGTATAAGTTAAGTTATGAAGTTTCAAGATGTAATCTTATAGAAAACGTTACCGTTAAAGGAGAGAGCTGTGATATATTCCAGTAAGAAGGGAAATTAACTGAAATTAATTGATATCGTGTGAAATGCGAGCCCCGACCTTCAAAGCGCGAGACATTCTGAATTACAGTAAACTTGCCCATGAAAAGTCAGTGGGAAGATGGCTTTAATTGCAAAAAGAAAAAATTAGACAAAAGTCGCATCGCAACTACATCCTGGAAGGAAATAGAATAAAGACCACACTTCTCCTAATTATGAAAATTAAGAAATGTGCTTTTTGAATTGTTGTATTGATATATTCGCCTTCTGATGTATTAGTGCTTCCTTTGTATTTTTGAACTCTGCAATTAAAAAAAAAACTATTTAATTCTTTCAAATAAAAAGAATTTTTCTAATGCTTTAATAGAAAAACTTTATTTTGTTTGTGGATGCATAAATTTGCTTAATCAAATCTTACTGTTAAATTATGGAGGCTACAAATTTGAGATTTAACTTTAATATAAGTAAAATGCAAAAGTTCTGTCTTTAGTATATACAATTTCTATAACTGGCGACAAAAAATAGAAAAAAAATTACACAAACAAGTGAAAACATCAACACAGCATAACGGAAATAGAATAATGGAATTTCCGAAAATCGATGACACCCCAGGGGCGCATTTGTTATCTATCGTACATACTTTTTTAAGGTATGACATGAAACAAATAATACATTTGTAGCTCTTTTTGCAGAATATAACTTGTAATACTGTATATCAAAACAAGTTAAATGTAAAAAAGCATCAACAACAACAACAACAATAGCAACATGATTTTTTGCGAAAAATATTTCTAGTAAAATGTTGCTGTTTTATGGTTTGCATGTATTCTAAAAACAAAGATTGAAGTAAGATTCCTTTTCATGGAAGTTTTAGAGTTGGACGTTCGTTACAATCATTGAAGCTTAAAGAACAAGTTGTCTGTGAAATTTAATAGATCCGTTTTTATTTATTTTGCTTATTTTGTTTGGCAAAATGTTTTTGCAAATAAATTTAAATATTATTATGGCTGCTAAATGCAAATGGAAGAAGAGCATTTAAATAAAGGAATTTTGCAAATAGATATTTTAATAAAATACTTTTTTTTGGAATACATGATTAACAATTGACTCACGTGTCAACAATTTGTCTTGTAAAACATTTGTTTTATTTGTTTGCTGTAGAGAATAATACAAATATATTTAATGTCATTATTATTAAAAACATGTATAAAAAACTCTGCACGCAACAACAACATATCGCTAGGGATTAACTTATAATTTTTTAATAGATTTTTGGGTTAACATTTTTTTTCGACAATAAGTATTTTTATGGATAAATATTGACAATCGAAAAAATAAACTGCCAACAGACATGCTCATCACGTAGCAAAAGTTCAAATTTAATAGTTTATTTTTTATTTTGTTACGTTACTTGCATCTAGTGGAAATGACAGTGGTTTCAAAGGGAAAATTATACCTTTAAATATTTTAAAATACGTTAATGTTTAATTAGAAAATTCACTAAATTCACGCCAGATTAGAATCAGCTTTTAACAACGCGGAAAAAATTACAAATGTGATTCTAGTTTCCAAAGTGAAATAACTTCAAAAATATAGAAAATATAAAAAAACATTTATGGTGAAGTATCTGAGAATTAGAGGTCCACTGTTCAAGGGTATAGATAGATATTTAATCTTACCCGACAATTTTTGTATTCTATTGCAAAAGCTACTTGTATCCAAATACTTAAATACATAAACAAACCTCTTTAAACAAACACATATGTAGCCTTTCAAAAGGATATTTCAATATTCAACAGGCGTTCTTCATATTCGTTCCATCACTAAACACTACAGAATACACAACAGACACTCAAACACTCATACCAAAACACTCTGCTTTTGTACGGGGAGGATACTTAAAGGAATTTATTGAAGTTTTTAATTCTTTTTTGTTACAAATAAATTCTGCTTTATTGGCAATAAAAGGCCATAACAAACACATAATCAATCTATACTCTAGACAAACAACCAACTATTCAATGTTATACAATAGTAAAGAGCACAAAGTTCATGCCAAGGAGTGTTTTCTGGAGCACATAACAATATACACTTTAAAAACAATATGTTGTCATTATTGTTTTAAGATGAAAACACTAAAACGTGTAGTAATAATAGTTAAAGTGGTAGCACATCATATCATATTAAACAGGGCATAAAGCATCCTTTGCAACAAGACCAATACAGCTACCAAAGTCATTAACCAAAATAAGGACATCTTTAAGTTTGAGCAGGTCAAATATTATTTTTTTAAATTTATTTCTTTACTTTTTTTGTACAACAAAGAAAGTACACAAAAAATCTATTCTAATATGCAGTACTGTTCCTTTGAATTTTTTATGAAATTGCCTTAATTTTCATTAAAACATGTGTGGAATCGACAATTTGTTGTGCTAAATACACGACAATAATAAATAAAAGAAAAAAAAAACACACACTTTCATTCAGTTGTAACCTTTTTTGTTAGGAAAATTTGCCCAACAGATGTTGCATGTTTTTAATAACATCATTGTCATTGTTACTTCTACAAAAAATAAAGGAAAAACGCTGTGGGTGGATGGAGTGGAATGGAATGATGACCGTTATTTGATGATTATTAAAAGATGTCCTTTGAATTTTTTTTTTGTCATTATTTAAGGAATGTGTGTTTTGTTTTTAATAAAGTTAAAAAACAAATCACTTTTGCGTAAACACTTGGTAAATTCGTAAAAAAACCCAAAGCAGTTAAGTATTAAAAAACCACAACTGCAAATATCAACAATCATTTATCGACCTTAGAATTATTAATGAAAAAAATATTTAAAAAACTTCTAAGTCAAAATGGAATTAAATTGATAAAAAAAGTTAAGAGGAACAAGTAAGTTACTTAAAATAATGTTACGTTCTTACAAATTTTTACCATAAAATCGGTTATTTGATTATTAGAAATATTGATTTAATTTGTAAAATTTTTCGCATGAAAGCAATGAGTTAAATGTGTTAAAAAATGGCACAAAAGAAGATAATGCTTCGTCTTAACGAGTAAGAACGCAAACTAACAGATTGATGACACTTGAAAAAAAAGAACGAAAATAAATAATTGCAAGTTACAGAAACTACGACATCCATTTAAAAATTATTGCCAGACGACAGAACATATTTAAGTTTAAAAGTGAAAAAAATATCAAATGTCTATTCTAGCTTGTTGAACTCTGAGGAGATGTTAAAAAAAGCAAAATATTTTAAGCACGCTGTTTGTGTCCTGGCATGGAAAGAACTTACCAGTTTATAAGATAAAAATATTAGACTATTTAAACATTCAAACTTGAAAGTTCAACAGTGAATTTATGCCATTTCGCTGCTGCTCACGTGGCTCAACAATGGATTCTACCTAATTTTTAAACGACTTAAAAAAAGAAGGAAATTATCAATTCGACTAAATGTTGCTTTTTTGTTTGTGCCTGCAGAACTCAGTCATTTCTGAACCGACTTCGCAAATTTTTTTGTAATTTGATAGATTGTGATTACAGATTGGTCCAGTTTTAAAAACAGTTCATTATCTTAAAAATTAAAAGGGTGTCCCTACATACATATTTTTAAGTGTATTATGAACCGCAAAGCGCACTTCTTTAAAATTAAAAAAATGCGTTTTACTTTAGCTACCAACAGCAAAAAGTAATACTAAATTAATCTAGAAATTAAAGAGTGTCGCTTTAGGTGTCGTAAATTGACATATATGCGCCTAGCCTTCGAACCGCTATAGACGCTTAAAAATTAGACAGATGTCAATCACTATGACCGCTATAATAACAATCAATATTATAAATTGAAGGGTGTCCCAATAGTTTTTCAAACTTGATATATGTTGCCAAACTTTTGAACTGTTATAGTCAGATAGTTGAAAGTTACAAAGAGCCTTTATTGCTAAGTCCGCTATAACAACAAGTATAAAATTTGAATTCAGAAATTAAAGGGTGTTCCTATAATTAAAGTAAATTAACCTATATAGCCTTACCATTTGAACTGTTATGTACAATCACTTGATAATTAAACAGAATATCACTACTTTATCTGATATATTAAGAAGTATAAATATTTAAAATTAGAAATTATAGGGTGACACAATAGTTGCTGTTATTTGATGCATATGACCAAGCTTTTGAATAGTTGTAGACAGTTGATTGAAATTTGCAAAAAACCTTTATTGCGAAGTCCGCTATAACAAGTAGCAAACTTGAAATTAAAAGTAAAGGGTGTTCCTCTTACTGACGTAATTTAACCTATATGGTCCTATCTCTGAAACAGTTAGAGACAAATTCTTGAAAATTAGACTATACAAAGTACAATAACAAGTATTAATATTTAATATTAGAAATTAAAGGGTGCTGCAATTGTTTTAATTTGATGTATATGGCCAATCTTTTGAACAGTTAGAGACTTACTCCTAGAATTTGAACAAATTTTGTTTAATTGTGTCAGCAATAAAAGGTGTAAAAACTTAAGGGTTACGACATTACTGCTGAATTTTCTTGTTTAACCTGCATTTATATTTTGTTCTACGGAATATAAAAAAGCCTGACGCAATTTTTCTCGAATATAATATAATATAACTAATGTATAAATACTGTCTTAAAAAAATATGATTTTAAGTTTGTTTGTTTTAAAGTCAGTTTATTTTTTTGCAAGAATTATTGTAAAGGAAATTCAAGAGTCTTTTATCTTAAGCTTAATTGATTTAGTGAGAACTATATTAAATCAACACCGCAAAATGACAACAAAAACTTAAAAACTTTTTGTACAAAAATACAGTAACATTAAAAAAACTATTTTATATTTGATTTTTTTACAAAAGGGTTGCCATTAAAAACTATTCATATGTATATAAAAGATTCAATGAAAAAATAAAAAATTTTAAGCAACGATTTAATTACAGAAAATTCCAAACTGTAGCGATAAAACCTTGAATTTTTTTTACATTTCGCCAAAGTCACCGTAAATCGAAACAGCTGTATACTTTTCTGTAACCTAAAAGTTTCTTTAAGGCCCAGCTATAATGTGCATAAGCTAGCTTGAGTTTATGTCAAATACCCGACGAAAGCCTGTCAAATGCTACGGTAACCCATTACGAAAATTGGGTGAGTACAATGTATTTACATAATTAGTTTCGAAATCAATTTTGACGAAAAGTTCTCTTAAGTACATTATAGTTTGTAACATATAATTAATGTAAATGCACATTATAGTTGGGTCTTTAGCCTTTTCCGATTGTAGTAGAGTTGAAGTCTTTTCTATAAGGATGTTATTTCTTACTCTGCCTCTAAAGACTCTTTTAATTAATTTTAATTTTTAATTTTTTTACGCACACAAGAAACGAGGTTCTTTCAAAATATAAATTTTATTTCAAGAATTTGATACTAAAGCTGCAGATTTCAAACTAAATTAAGGAAGTATGTTTCGAATGCGCCACGATTTCCCACTTTTGCATAATGTTGCCATTAAAATAATTATCAATTCGTCATTTTGAAGTTGCGTAGAAAAGTATGTTTTTTAAAATAGGTTTGCAAGTATTTGCCGCTGAAATTTAATTTTTATGGTAGAAAACTGATTGGCCTAGGGAACTATTAAAGTTTATAGCAATTAATTATTATTATTATCATTAGCTTTTTAAAAATTCCGATTCATAATATCATTAGTCAGATTAGTCATATATCTCACCAAAAATACATAACCACAAAATATAGAAAAAATTTTTCGTCCTTCTCAAATAGTTATTAAGAAAGATTCTCCACATAAAAGGTAAGGTACCATATTTACGTAAATCTAATTTCTTATTCGCAGTGATACGTGTTAGGAAACATTAAAAATAGTGGGTACGCTTTTTCGATAACAATTTCTATTTTTCATTTATTTTTCAACTTTAAATATATACTTTTTATTTACTACACTCAATAGCTTTTTATAACAGTCAAACATAAATTAATGCGTAAAGCGCAACGCTATCTGGCCCTTAGCTTTTGCGCTAAAATGTCATACTTAAATAAGTGCGTCAACTTTGTGTCTTAAAGAGTAATGTTAATTAAATTTATTTTATAAAACCCGCTTCCTATACAGAAATAACAAGAAAGAGTGCTATATTCGACTATGCCCTTAACAACGAAAATGTTGCTGTGACAGAGAAAATTAAGAAAAAAAAATTAAGTAAAATTTTACATAAAAATGTCACCGGGTCTTAATGGGTAAAGCATTTTTGAAAAAAAAAATAGCAGTTTCTTAAGGGTCTCTTTAAAGGCTTTTAAATGGTACCCATATTCACAATCAAACTTTTTATGAAAATTTCAGAAGTCCGTAACTCAGTAATATAGGCGGCCGCCAATTTCTTCCCTTGATGTACCATAAACAATCTTGCTGATTTTCAATAGCAACTCTAGCTGATCTAGCACCTCGACAAAGTTAGTTTCAACACTAACACGGACGGAAAGACGGACACTCGGAATATGTATAATTTTTGGGCCCGATATGGGAAATGGATATTACAAAGAGTACAAAAAGAATGAAAACCTTATACCATTAAGAGCCGATAGCGTTTTTGTGTAAAATATATATTGAACTTAATTTTTTTCTATTCTTGTCGCCGCAATGTATTTTGTTTTTGATAGGAGCTACATCACAAAAGTAGATTTAGATAAATGGTGAAGGGTATATAAGATTTGGCATAGCCGAATATAACACTCTTGTTTTATTTTGCTTCAACTAGTTTAAAAAAACTCTAGTTTTTTGTGCAAATTTTTTGACTTTATCCTATTTCGTTTAATAGGGCTTTTAGTTACACATTATTGTCCCGTTTTACCATCAAATGCTTGATATGTGCTATAATATATATAAGCACTTCAGATGTCTGAAGCTCACTTAACATTTATTGCTTAAAATTGGATTTTACAACCCGTAGGTGACGTTTTTGGATCGGTGCCCATAGAATAGATTTAAGCAAAGAAAAATTGTCTTATTCATTATTCCATAACTAAGACGAGTTTTATGCCTCATAGATGAAGCCAAAGATCACAACTCCTTCGATATAATGTTGGGATTTTGCCATACCCACGAATGTAATTTTCAAACTGTTGTAAATGATGTAGATGTTAAGGGTTTGCATCCAATAGCTTTTATTGCATTACTATATATCCTCATCCATCTTAAAGATTGTATTCGAGACCAATTGATGTTTTTAAATCTTCATTTAATTAAAAACATTGTGGTAAGGAATTCAGGGGAAATAACGACTGTTCAGGTGCATAGGTGGTCTCGGAATAAAGTGTAACAAAAGTTTTTAAAACTTAATCTCTTTATTTTTTTCAATTAAAACACAATAGTCGAATTATATTTTTAGAATAAAAATATAATCCAAGTCTCGTCGAAAATATTTATCAAGTTAATTTTAAATTATTTTCGCTACAGGGAGAACGGATTGTATGCGAACATTTCTAACACTTTTATGACTGATAAAACTATTTTGCTGAAGAAGTAAATGATTCAAAACTTAATCGGTTTTAGCCAGATTTCTTATAATCCCTGACTAGGGTAAGAAGAAGCCTAATGTCATTTCTTACTCGCACATTATTTAACTTCTTTTGAAAAAAAGCTGTTATTTTAAAATGAAATATATGATTTTAAATCAGTTAAAATCCACTGAATTTTAAATTCGAGTTATGAAAAAAATATAATATCATTCATTGGCATAACCAAATGTTGTATGGTTTTTTGTAATGTTTGTTTTGTTTTTTTTTTTGCATTGTCTGTTGTGCCACATGTGTAGTCATTCAGTCCTTTAGAGCATTTCATACTCTCTATTGTTGTGCTTTTTATGTCGCTGTTTTCTTTTTTATTTTGCAGAAAATAATGATATTTTGATGATGACGGTGATGACAATAGGTAACTAACTGTATGATGACACACGTCGTACAATACAACACATGCTTATTTTCCAGCTTATGATTGTTAAGTATTTCAACGACATTTTTTATATTCTTTGCTATTCTATTATTTTATTTGATAATGATGATGGTTTTCCCAGGTAAATATATAAAAGTAAAATGAAGCGTAAGTACGAACGAAAATAATAATGTGTCTGCATATGAAATTGGCATAGCGAAATATAAAGAAGGTTATAATTTTTTTTTGAGTTTTGACAACATGTTGTGTTTTTCTTGGGGAATATAATTTTATCATTAAGCTTATTATAAAAATTGCATTTTTATTTATATCTTCTACAAACATGTATTTTAAGCTTAAGTGTATAAAGCAAATATTAACATTTTTTAAAATAAAACACAAAAAATATTTTTCCTCAGAATAATTAAAGCGTTTTTTTGTTTTGTTTTGTAAAAATCATTAATTTTAATTTAGTTACAATTCCCCTCGTAATAATATTAACATCTCATAAGCACTGCTGTCAACATACTGTTTATGTTCTTCCACCAACATTTCATTCTTATATCACTTTATCTAAAATAAATGCTGACTTAAGTACTCCCTCATATTTTCAGTTGAATATTTTTTGGATTTTTTATCTATTAGGGTCAGATATCAGCGTATCATCAAAAATGACATACGAATCTCATCAGGTATTAACTTTGACATCTGTCTGCATGCATGTGTGTGTTTTCGTTTATTTTTTTTAGAATTTTTGTCATATTTGTTGATTTTTATAATGCCAAACGTGACTAAAATATATTTAGTATTAAATCACATCATATAGCGAATGCCTTGCTGCAAAGAATACGTTATATTTGCTCAAAATGTTACAATTATGTGACTGTCAACTGGCTAGTGGTTTCGTGATTTTGGAATTTTAATTTAATTTCGTAACAAAAATGACCGGAAGTTTAGATCAAATGTGACAAGCTGACAAGATGAAAAGCTTAAATTGATAACTTTATTTTAAAAGAAGTTTATTTTTGTTTTATTTTTAAAGCTTGTTGTCTTTCCTGTTTCTCAATATTTCAAAAGTAATTAACGGTTGGTAAGCAAGTTTTTTTGTTTTTGACAACGAAATGAATAAAGACGGCCAAAAATCTTTAATACGAAAAGCAACCGGAAAAGCTTTTTGATTGAGGGTTAATTTCCTTGATACACGATCTTAGGATTGAATATTATTATTACTTTGGTCTCAATTGCATTGATTTTAGTGAGACGGTTCTACAAGCCAATTTTTTTTTTAAATAATTTCCACTTTTATAAGGCACTACAGTACTATTTTGTCTCGCCTGTGAGTTAAGTCATCCCTAATTTTCTAATTTGTAATTAAAATTTGAAGGTTTTATGATGAATTTTAAAAAATTAACTTAAAACATAGTTGACCAAGAACATTTCTTAATATCCCATGTTAATATTAAAACAAAATTATATATTTTGTATCTTCTAAAGTGGCATGAGCTCATAACATGGGCTGTGTTTATGCTTTTTTTGCTTAAATAATCTAAATTCTATTATGAATTATTATTTTCTTCGTAAAAGTTTTTCAGTTTATGTAACTTTGTGAAAAACAATAAAAATTTTTAAATCATGTTAAATTTTCCATTTGAAAAAATAAATGTCACTTAACAAATTTAAACAAAGTATTAGGCTTAGCAGAAAACCTGAGACAGTGTCATATTATAACAGCACGAAATATCCAATAGATGGCGTGAAAAATCCAGTGAACATAGTGTGCGAATAATAGAGAAATGATAATTTCATCTTGAAGTGCAACCAGTTCCATATACCTGTCTGCAATAATTAAATTACCATAGAATTTGTGCGATATTTGTTTTCAGAATGTATTTCAATCAAATCGCAAAGTATATCTAGGGCTATTTTAAATAATTTGGAAAATTGCATTTGTGCGATTTTAAAACTCATTTTGAAACAAAAATTTTTCAGAAAATTATAGTTTCGTTCGGATGGCCATGATTCTAGAGTAATGAGATCATGATATCAGTTTTCGGCCTTCCCCTTAATGATGGTCTGATGTTTTTAACTGGTGCTTAATTAAAATTTTTTACCAAATCTCACACTCTACGTTCAGCTTACGTATATGTGTGACTTACCTTTTGACTTAAATGACTATCAAATTAACGGCTTTTAACGGGTGGATGCCCTAAAAAAATGCAAAATAAAAAAATCGACTTAGTGTACAGCTGTCCAGTTTCCTTGTTTTCTGTATTTAGCTTACAGAAGTTTTTGTTTAGGATATTATTAATATCTCCTAGAAATTTGTTTAACTATATTTTTTCTCCGAACTTATTTCAAATCAATTTTTTTCATAAACTTTGAAAATTTATTCTCACTCCTCTTACTAAATTAAAAGCAATTTGTTGATATATTTTTAAAAATTGTTATTTTAAAATATTCAGTTTGAATATTTACATAGTTTTTTACCACATAAAAGTAAATATCTCCCAAATGATTGCGCTCATAAAGTGACATTTTAGGCAACTTAAGTGCAACTTGAGTTAACAGTTTAGCGCTTTTATTAAGTCTCAGCAAAAATTATATATAAAACACATTACATTGGTGTACAGGGAGGCGTAGATTTACACTTGACACCATCGAACAACAAAATGGCAATAAGAACAACAACTTTGACTAAGAAAAAAAAATTCCTACAATTTAAAAGAAAAAAAGTACTTGAATTTAATTTAGAGTGCGGATTTCGTCTACACTTCTCTAAAACACACTGATGCATTAAATATCCAGTTCGCACATTTTATAGCCCCAAGCATTGTATGGTCTTTTTATCTTTCTAATGCAAGGGCAATGAAGGCAATTTAAAGCGATCAAAGAGCGTAAAATTATGTAAATTAATTTCACGCCTTTTTAGATATGTAGATACGAGCAAGTACTTTAACTAGATATGAGTATGAGAATGCGAATGCAAAGACGGAATAACTGCCATTGTTTGTTTTTGCTTACTGATGATGATGTTGACCGATTTTTATACAATTTTGTTTTTTTTTCGTTCTTGTTGGGAAAAAATCTTAGGAGGGGAGTTTAGTATACAATTTTATATTTAAATCAACATGTACTTAAAATATACTAAATAAAAACGTTTTATATGTTTTTTATATTTTCTAAATAAAGTGTTTACATATTCAAGAGATAAAGATTAAACGTTTTAATGTCAGGGATGATGACCGCATAAAGTCAAAGTTAACAACACAAAATTGTTTTGTATCGAGCAAAAAGGTGTAAATTGTTTATTTGTTTTATCAAAATTAAGAGTTTTATTATTGAAAAAGTTAAATGTTCATTAAAAAGACTAATATCCTTTTAAAAGAGAGAATAATTATAATACAATAAAATAAGTAAATTTTTCTTTTAGATGTTAAGTTTATATAAAAATTTTATTTAAAAATACATAAAAAATTAAATGTTTTTTATAAACAGGTCAGTATGTAATCTTTTATTAACACCTTTTCATTTTGATTTATTAAATACGCATTTCTTTATGGAATGTTCTCAGTCTGCTTCAATTTTTGACGGTATAATAACGTCTTATAATATAAAAAACTGAATATAAATAGTTTTTTTTAATAAAACCCGTTGGCTTTTTAATAATAACAAAACAAAAAGAAGAAGATGACAAATTATATATATTATGATTTTATATTAAAATAAACTTTAAAGTTCATATATAAAATAATACTTTTTTCTGGGCTTTGAACAAGATACCGACTTTTCTTAGAGATTTTAACTGTAAAGTTATACGACGATCAAGGATATTTTATTTAACATAACCTGGTTTGACTTGTCTCATTTCATGTTATTTAAACAGATGTTGAATTAAGTAATCAACAGATTATACCAATAACTATTTATTACATACTGCAAAATTTCTTACTGTCTGGGAAACTTAGCCACAAAAAGAAAATTGTATCCACTTTAATTTCATTCTTGAAATTGTAAACGCATAGTTTTTTCTTACTATTTACTGTTATTTTTTGCCTAGTGTGACTTTTTATAGTACAAGCGAATTATAATTTATGTGAAAGAAAAACTACATTTAATTTAAGCCATCCGTTTTATGAATGAATTAGTAGTTGTTAAAAGTGATTTTTCGTTTAAATTTAACTACATAATATTTTGAATTTACTTTTAGAAGTTTATAAAAAAAATAAAAATTGCATTTTAAAATTCTGCTATAACTTTGATCCCACGACACGACACCACTTTTATTGAATTCATATTACATCCACACTCAAAATTAATCATAGACTTAAAGGTTGCCAACTGCTAAAGCTTATGTGACCAAACGCTGTCTTCTTGTATAGATAAGCTTTTCTTATTTCAGCATGAGCTCGTCTTTCTTATAAGTTTAAATGAACAGATTTTAGTGAAAATACGATAAATTGTGCTGTTTCTTGGAAACTGGCTGATAATATATTAGTTCTGAATAAAAATGTTTATTACGCAGACCGGACTATATTTAAAGGAAGGTATAAGTACCAATAGTTAAACATAAGATTGCTCTAATTTTTAGTAATCTAGAAGATGATGTTATCTGACTCCTTTTAGCTGGTGGAGTGGCTTCAATATATATTTTAATGCAACTGCCTATTAAAAAGAGTTGTACATAAATTCCGGACTTCATGTTGTTAAGTATTTCTCACACTATTGAATGTAAATTATTTACTCACAATATCTGGCTCAAATAAATAAAGTTGAGCAGTTGTTTTAGCTGCATAAATAATAGTTCTTCAAACGATATAGCCGTTACCAAAGATGTCAGTTGAACTTAGAATTCCTATATTCACTTCCACTGCCTTATATTAGTCTCATATTTATTCCCAGCAAAAAATTAGAAATTATCTTAAAAAGTACTTGCCATATAATGACTTACTTCTGTGATTGTTTAATTTTGTCACTCGCTTACAAAATACATTACATTAGTTCGCAAATTAAGGAATTAGAAATTTAATTAGTTCTTTAAGTTTAAAAAGGAATATCTTTAATTTCGTAATGCTTAATTCTACACTCGATTACCTTTTCTTAAATGTTTTGCTGGGTTGCTACAAAATAAGATCTGGCAATCCCTAGATATCTGAAAAAACAGTTCTGTTTTTGTCCTTACGTGGTAAATAACAGATATAAGAAAGTTACTTACCAATGTGGTGTGCGTATGGAATAATACGACAATTAGCTAACAAAAGTCGGGCAACCTTCGTGCTTGCTGTGAAACAGAATATCATCACGTTCATGATTTCGAGCCCATCATTGGATATGCGTGCAAAGAAAAAATAATGAATGTGGTATAAAGGCAAATAAGAATAAAAACAGCAGAACAAACCTCCCGGAATGAAAAAGAAAATTATTGTGTGAAGCCCTGGCAGATAAAGAATAGAAAGTCGTCGATTTAGTGTAACAGCAGCAGGTAATTATCAATCATAAAAATAAAAAGCTCTAGCTGTTAGCGCAGAAAAGTAACAGGAAACAATAACAGTGTATCAAAGATGGCTTCAACGAACAGTGAAAGTGCTAACAGTTTGGTTTACTAAACAACATATCGAGCAGCTCGCGTCTTGTCGGAGTAGCACTGTAGTTTAGCGTAGATGGATGCGTTTAGAAAAACGTATATTTAGTAAGCAAGAGTGTAGACGGATAGAGCCACAGAGTAGTAAGAAATACGGAAATTATAATGGCTAAAGTTGTATCTGCAATCAAGAGCTTACCCTACAATTGTAGAAAAAAAAACGTAGCAAATTCTTAATATCGTTTGTGATTTACCGTTCACTAAAAATTTCTCTAATGGTGCATTTTGCTTTGCACTTTAATTTTGGAACACCTGCGACCAATTAAATAGAACTGAAATAGACAAATATAGTTTTTCACGCTGTATGTGGCACTAAATTCCATCTAAGGCAAAATAATAATACTGCTATTCAAACTCCATCTTTTGTCTTTATCCACGAATTAATTGCTTTGTTCTTGTAACGTACGATTGAAATGTATAAATGCTCTTTGAAATTATTAAAAACTATCAATAGTTCCATACCCTATGACTTTTCTCTTTAATGTGTTTGTTTATTTTTTCAAGGCAATATTGGCATATAAATGGAATTGCCTTAACGACAATGGAAATATCAGATTTATATGGTTATAGCTTCATTTTTTGAAGATAGAAAATAATGGTATGGCTGTGGCGTTGTCTTCATATTTCTTAAATGAGTTTGCTTGTTTCTTTTAATAAAGGAATTTAATTTAATTCACACGTTGTGTTAGCTATAACAAGGCTAGTGTTTTAAGCCTCACAAGGTTCCCGAATTGAAAACAAAATGATTGGTGCCACATTCACCACCTGTATTTTAAAACAGCAGATGAGGTGATTCAACCTACTGTGTATTAAAACAAGGAAATCGTGGTTTTAATCTAGATGTAGGCTTCGTTAGCGAGAAAATTAGGAATCGTGGCTGAGTCTGTTAAAGAGTTTTATTGGTAATAAAAGATTGTAGGATCGAAGTTTTACTGTATTGTGATTCGAATGTCAGCAGTTTTAATGTTTTATTCGCGCCGGAGGCAGAGAAAATTTTGATTTAAACTGCTGCAAAAGTGTGTTAAAGTTTATGTTGAGCAAACAAGAGATTTTTGGAATAAATCTAAATTAAGTTATAGAGCAAAAGACTTAAAATAAGAAATAATTACGCAAAATAAAACGTAAAAGCATTTTAATACAAATAATACAAAATGATTGCGAATGAATATGTATTATCATTTTACAAATTTTTATAACAATCAACTTCTTATGCCTCATTAATTTGCTACTCTTTAAAATTTAAACTTTTAAAGTTATGCTTGTGATACATCTATTAAAGAAGTTCCATCACCATTTTGATGCTAGTGCATGTGTGTCTTATATTTTTACAAATTATTAAATTTAGGGTCTTCTTCAAGTCTTTGTCTTGTATCCTCTAAAATGTATTCTCTCACATAAATATTAACTTCACCCAAATATATTTCCCTTAAAAGTAGAGTCTTATATCTAACAAAAAATTAATTATCGTTCTCTGTAGAATAACAACAAAATTTTTAATTGAATTTTTGAACACAAGATGAACAGCGAAGCAACACAACAAGAAAAAGATTCACCATAAAATCACCGTAATGCATTTTACCATAAATGAAGGGATCTATAAACAAGAACAAAATATTCAGGTACATGATGTTGATAAGATGCAGAAAACTTGAAAGTTTTCTTGATTGCTTGCGACCACATATGGTTTTTAGTGTTGATGACTTTTTTCAATTTAATATTATGGTATGAGGTAAACACTGGTATAAGAATTAATAATTTTATGCATGTCTTTGTTTTCGTATCGAGGTAAATCCCTAAATTAGATAATTTTTTGTATAAGAACGAACCATCGTATGAATTTTGAAGAAATATTTATCATCTTTCCATTTTAAAGCTTAACTGAGAATACAATCAATTTAAAAGGTCAGTTTAAAGAAAGAAATTTAAAAAACCTTGTAAAAACTGGTTGTAAATACTTCAGACTTTATTTGCAGACTAAATACATGTTGTATACCATTTCTTGTTCAATATCTGAGAATCGAAATTTTCTTACTTATTTTGAAAACTTGGTTATTACATTGCATGTACTTTAATGATAATATTTTTTAAACATAATTGCGTTTTTCTCTTTTGACAATCTTAC
This sequence comes from Cistogaster globosa, assembly GCA_937654795.1. Taxonomy (NCBI): domain Eukaryota; kingdom Metazoa; phylum Arthropoda; class Insecta; order Diptera; family Tachinidae; genus Cistogaster; species Cistogaster globosa. The sequence continues at coordinate 64,463,618 of OW569406.1, forward strand.
CGGTTCTTTTGATTTCAAATACCAGCACCGCAACTCCGGCGAGAAGTACTCTAAACCAATATAGAAGACAACTTACGCTGCATCTTCTCCGCAACAAGCAAAATTATAATCTCCTTTTTCCTTGTTTTTCATCCCAGCTAGTTCATCCAATAACTTTTTATTAAATTAAGGAACATCTGCCATACACTGTTGTTATCTTTATACTGTCCAGCACCTTGACAATTATCTGCTACCTTAAGATCAAACAGACGCCGTTAGGAACTTATCTGATTCCAGGTTTCATGCAACAACCTCTTTTCTTCTCCTATTTGCATTTTCAATTAATTACCCTTGCACTACAATTAATATTTTTATTTGCACGCATGTTCGGTGGCGGGACTCGTAGTCATGAACTTCGCGATCGATTGTTTAGCAGCAGGCACACACTTCTCTCAACGCAGAATACTTGCTTCACTTTTATGAGCTAATTGAAAGTAACAACAACAACATAGTTTGTTTTTCAAATAAGGGTTGTCAAGATCATAAATTTGTATTATACATATTTGAAATTTTTCTGAATTCAAAAGTAAAATTTAGCTTTTTGTTTTGTTTCTTTTTTTTTTAATTAGGACCAGCACTCAGGGGATGACCCCTACTTATGCAATGCATTGTGCCAGAACTAGGAAATTAGGTTGTGGGATGAGGGATAGAGGGAGTAGTGCTTGTGAACATTTTATTTGAATTTTTGCACGTTAAAAGTGACAGGAAAGACCTCTGCAGGGAGTTTATTCCACATACGAACTGTTCGGCTAAAAAACGAATTTTCTCTGTAATGCGTTGTGCGATTAACTGGCCAATCGACCACAAAGGAATGCGCTTTTGATGCAGATCGGGTTGCGCGTATGAAATTACGGTTTTCAGGAACGAGTTCCCTGATTTCATAAGAGCACATTCCGTTGTAGTAACGATAAAACAGTGAAACACACCCCTTATTGCGTCGATGCTCCAGTGAGTCAATAGAGCTGGATACCCTATTCTCACCGATGACTTTCTTGACTCTCTTCTGTACGCGGTCGAGTAACTCCAAAATAGATTTTGAAGCACCGGCCCATACATAAGAGTTGTATTCCATTTTCGGTCTGATAAAGGTGACATAGATAGTAAGGAGATCTTCGACAAGTTTATTTGTTTTTTTTTTTTTTTTTTTGGAAATACGATTTTTTTGTGACACTCAACTTTTTCCAAAATATTTGGTATTTTAGTACAAGCGTTAATATGCTTTATTCCTTTAAAATGTTTATTTTCAAATGTCCACAAGCACTACTCCCTCTATCCCCCATCCCACAACTTAATTTCCTAGTTCTGGCATAATGCATTACATAAGTAGGGGTCGTCCCCTGTGTGATATTCACACAAAATGAACACAGTTAGAAAATGAACAGTTGACTTCTGCTGAAGACGTAAAATAATTCCAAATAAAATGTTAAATAATATGACTAAATTTGTTGTAAATCAACATACGTTGAATATTTATATCCTACTGAAATTTTTCTCACTTTTAGATCAAAATTTATTTTAAACTAGTCATTTCTGTTGCGCTTCTATACGACCATTCTTTCAATCATCCAGTTTTTGTTCGATTATGCATACTATTGTTGAAGTTGATTGTGCGAAATTTTAAGGCCCAGTTCACTAGGTAAACAACAAATTTTCTTTTTGTATGGGGAGGTACTAAACCCACTGTCTCAATCTGTCCAATACTTTGTTAGACTATTAATAAGATTCTAGTACAGGGCTCTTTGTGTTATACTCTTCTAAATTTTCAAATTTCCTAAATCGTTGGTGAAAATTCCAATAGTGTAAGCAGATATACATACCTTTCCGACAAACAAATATTCAAATGAAGAAACAAACACATTTTGTTTTTTATAAATAGAATCCTTCTCTAAATTTAAAATATTGATTTTTCTATAGTTAATCATAAAAGAGCTTGTTCCTTTTTTTACAAATTTATTTAAAAAACAATTTTTATTAATGAAAATATGTGAGTGTGTGTATATGTGTTTATGCATATTTTTTAGAGGGTTTAATTAAGACTTAACAAGGTCTTTACACTTTTCACAATGCTGTCATTGCTCATATGCAATGTAAACATTTACACATATATAAACTCACACTTATACTTCACTAACTGTTCACACAAACACTAAAAAAAATTTAATTTTTATTTTATTAGAACCACAACTTATAAAGTAAAGTGGATTTTAAGAGTTGAGACCCTTTTGTTGTGCCCGTAAATTTATTTGAAAAAAAAAAATACACAACATCAGCATCCTTTTTTATTTAAGAACTAAAGAAGTAGCCATTTGTAAGGGCAGCCTGATAGAAATGTATCCTTTAGAAACCCCACAATTTACACATACATTCGTACATTTTTGTCAGCTGTCTGTAAGCTGTGGCCTTGTTTAAAAGCGGGACACTTGGTGTATTATGCCCGCATTAACACTGAGCATAACAAGTTATTCATGAAAAGAAACAAGTAAGCAAAACCCTTTTTTTTCCATTTTTTTTCATTATATAAAGTATGTGTGCTGGATACTTCATGTATTGTGTGACTTATTTTAGCTTTGGGACATTTCCGCACTTACTGGGCAATTCTAGTCCAGTACCCTCACCCTTTTTCGTACCTTTACTCGTAAAGAAAAAATGACTACATATTAACAAACAAATTTACAAATAAGACAAAAAGGAAACAAAAAGGAATCACATCACCCAGTTCTTTTATTGTGTTGAAATTACCAGAAATGGGAAAAAATTATTTTAAAATCCACTGTGTAGATTATGCGTTTTTTTGTATTTGTCTTAACAGTAGAGTGTTAAAATATAGCACTAAACTTTATTATTTAATTTTATGTTCTTTTTAGTGATCAAATTACTATCGACAGGATCAGTGAGAGTTAAGGTCAGTAATTTATCTTATGATTATTCCTATGCAAATGCTGAAAGTCTGAGCAGCTATATATATTTTGTATGTGTGTAAGAAAAGTCAATGAAATGTAGAAACACAAGGGGTTTTCATATAGTTTTTGGGGCAGTCGATGAACCCATCGAGATTTGTGGATCAAAACACTTGGATATGGGATACAACGGATTATAGGGAAACATTTTGGTCGTAAGAGGTTCAGTAGGGCCCAGGAAAAAAGCAGCCTCAAAAAAGCCAATGTTAAGTTCACTCTTTCCAGGTTTTTCTTTTTTGGGTTTTGATATTTATATGTTCAGTACGAAAGACTGGAAGAGGCGAAAATTGTCGTTCAGTGAATCGCGAAGACGAAAATGAGCATAGGAAGGTGGTCAGTAGACTCAACAGGTGAACCAAGGATGCTATCAATGAACCCCAGAGGAGGTGGTTAATATCTGGTGACCGCTGTGAACGGGAGAACCAGTGTTGAGTTTTTTTCTGGTTGCCATTTTTTTTTTGTTCAATGTGCATCAATGGGATCTAGCGAAAGAATAAAATCTTAGGTCGCAAATTGGTGACAGATAGTTGTCTACAAGGCTCATGGTGTGGTAAATAAAATTGAAGGGAGCGCTTAATTGTACCCGAGATAAATCTGAAGCGTGGACTATTGGGGCACAAAAAGACTAATGACTTTAATGAACTATAAACAAGGAGCATAGAAAGTCGGGAGGCGTTTTCTTATTTTTTTATATAAGTTGTGTTTTTAATCATAAAAGCTTTTAATTATAATACAATAAAAATAAATATTGAAATAATATATAAAATTTTATTATTAACCTATAAACAAGTAAAGCGAGTGCTGTCATCAGGTGGTAAGGCAATCATATTTTCTATAACAGTCAGTTTCGTTAAAAACATAAACCTAATTATGTTATCTCTGCTCGATTTTCAATTGTTTTTGGGTATAAAAAAATTGCTCGATGTCTTCAAAATAAAGTAGGGAAGCATTAAACCTTCTAATGACAAATATCGTTTTGCTAAACATTCTTTTGTGATGATTTTTGATATCCCAGTAAATGATGCACTCGTATTTGTCAAGTTATAATAATTCAAATTTGCTATTAATTTGTTCGTTATATTCCGTATGTTATTTATGCAGACTACAAAATATCAGGAATATCAGGAAAAAATTTAAAATAAACATATGTGTTAGTATTTTATTTTGGGCATTAAAAACACTCTACTTTAAATCTCAATATGTACGAATAAACACAAAAGTTTGGAAGTATTTTGTCCTTTTTTTTGTTTAACATAAATCTGATTAAAATTTTTAGAATTTTGCCTTTTAATGTGATTTTTGATCAAAATGTTGTTTTTTCTATTCATGTGTCCCAAAAAGTAAACTTTAAAACAGTTAGAAAGCCTCAACCTTTTCCAAAATGAAATGAAATGAAATTCTATTTTTGAATGTCTTTAATGAAATTGGGGTATGAGTAATATTCAAATAATGTTACACATTATTTTGTGAGGTCCATTATATATATTATATGCATGTGTGTGTTTATTACTTTTTGTCTATTGCTCTATAAAATATTTAAATCATGACTTTTTTATTTAATTTTTTTTCTTTATTTTTGTTAAATATTTTTTGTTGTTAATTAAATGAAGAGAAATTCATATTTATTAATTCATTTCCAGCTTTGAAGTCGTGCATAATTTATAATCTGTTGTAACTGTAACTTTTTTAATGTCCTCTTTTAACTATTTAAACGATTAAAATTTTCTAATTCAAAATTTTTTTAAATTACTTAGTACAGTATTTTGAAGGGGAAGTTGGAATTAACTTAAAGGTCAGTGTTTTATTAAATTGGTTTAAAAAAAATTATAAATATGTATTGAAGAGCAGTATAAAACGTTATGCAAATAGGCTTTGAATTCTTTAAAAATAAAAATGCCAGGAGCGCGTTTTCGCACGCGTAGGATTCCGTAAAGTGTTTGGTTCTTATTTATATTTCAAATTTTATGTTGTTACTCGTATTATTTGTTATTTTAAATTTAAACTGTCTCCTTTTTATGCTTCAAAACATAATATAATTTATATAAAAATCAGATTCTATGTAGGAATAACCTTTCTTTTTTTGGGTTCCGTACACATTGTGTAAAAATATAATTTTAATGTTTTAGTCAAAATGCCTGTCCGTCTATCCTTCCATCTGTTTATCGATATATAATGGCCCTCTATATCAGAAACCGCTTAAAGTATACTTTCGAAATTTTCGCAGAATATATAATACTATAGCCGCTTAAGCAACAACAACTAAAAACCAAACGGTGTTCCGAAAGTTACCGTATAAGTAGAAAAATAAGCTTTTATATTAAGAGGTGTTCCAATGTTGACATGAAAAAAAAACAAAAAGAAAACAGAGACAGCATTTAAAAAATAGTCACAAATTTAATACAGTCTGTAATTGTAAACTAACCATGCCAAGGCAAGTTTAACGAGACATACGATTAATAACAAATACATAAGATGGCAAAAGGTATTTTAGTTTCAATTAAATAAATTAAATTCAATCCTTCAAGTCTCAGTTTCTTAAATTAAAATACATAAAAGCAATCTTAATACAAAATTTATTAAAACTCAAACCTTTTTGGGTAAAGAAAGAGTCAACTTCTCAAATAAAATGAAAACAAAAATATGTTTGTAAAATGACCTCTTAAGACATCAATTCATTTGGTCGAGAGTGCGTGTTTTGGTCATGTAATCGCATTTCAATTGGATAAAGATGAAAGCGGTCACCATTCAACTCTAACCTTTAACAGACATATGCCACACTCTCCCATACAATAACAAAACTACAAATAAGCCACAAAAACCTTAAGACTCCCAGGAAACACGATTTGAAAGAAAATTGAAAATTCCTTAAAGTCAAAACCAAGATAATGGTTCCTTAAGATTTTGTAACTTAAAAACAATAAATATTTGTATAGTTTGACACTGCTTTACTACCAAATTACTAACTTAAATTGTATGAAGATGTGTTTGTGTGATTGCAGGATAAAGAAATAGTTTTAATGCAAGCATGTGAGTATGCATGTGTGTGTGTGTGTGAGGTTTAGTTTATAAGAAAGTTTAAAGAAAGTCGTAAAACGCTTTCAAGCATAAAAATTGCACAAATAACACTAAAGGCCAGCTTTGGACAGGATAAAACAAAAACAACACTTACATTGTATGTGTGGGTATACTAATAAATTTTAGAACATGAACAACAATTTGTAAATACAGGATGTGACAAAAGTAACTACGTGTATAATTTTTTAAGTATTAAATTTTTTGTTAAGCATTTTTAAATTATTTGCTTTTTAAAGATTTGTGTAAATTTTGTTAAGCTTTTAGGTTTTTTCTTTGTTGAAAATTAATGGCTACATAAAAAGGAACAAATTAATTTCTTTAATATTATTTAGTAAATACTTGGCAAACCCTGTATTAATTTATATAGGAGTATATGAGAGGATTTTACGAGACCATTAGCATTAGTACAGTTATTACAACCTTCTTCTTACAAAAAAAAAACTCTATTACACTAGCATTTGTATTTACGTATTTCTATTTGGAATTTCCTTCAGTATTCTGAAACAGGACATGTTATTTATATGCAGTGTTGGTAAATAAATGTATGAGTGTGTTTTTGTTTAATCGAGGTATGTTGCTGTTATTGTTGTTTATTTGTTTGCATGTGCACTCAAGGGTTCTAAAAACTTTTAATACAAATACATATGTTTTCTTCAAGCTACATTAAAAGCAAGATAAACGCCTCTGCACAGTGTAACGCCTCAAGAGTTTTAATCATGATTTCTAAATTATAAACTTTCAAAAAATGCAATATTAAACAAATAAAAATATAAAATAACAAATAAGTTAAATAGAACCAAAATCAAACATTATATTTATTAAAAAATTTAGAATTATGGTTCAAAAAACCACTTAAGATTAGAATTCGGTGCAATTTTCGCACTTCAAAACTTTTTAGTTCCTATAACAGCTATTGGAGAGATACAAATTTTTAAACGAAATATCCTATGACAATTATTTTGTTTAATACTTGATCCCCTGTAGTTACTAACACAGACCCTAAAATTTATATTTGAGTTTTGGTGTTAAGAAGGAAAAAGGAAATTACTATTTTACCCTTCCTTTTTGGCGTTCATTTTTTTAACTCTATTAAAGATTACAAATAATATTTATTTTATCAGGACCACTTCGTACACTGTGCATCTTTAGCAAACTACAAGGATAATTTTAAAGTGTCCAGTTATACTATACCGTATTTCAAAACTATTTTAAAGTATAACACATGCGTTTCTAAAATAAATTTTATTAAATAAATAAATGTGTTGTATAATTTGAACTCTATTTTAGCCATCTTAAACATTTTGAAAAATAAGAATTTTATTCATAAGATTTCTATTTGTAATGCAGGCATTTAAGACTAAAATTTGTCAAGCAATTTTAATACTAATACTTTTCTATACATTTACATTCAATGGATAAACAAAAATCTTAGAAAATTATTCATATAACAGACATTAAAAAAAACTTTTTTAATTCTTTTACAACAAGAAAATTCCAAACTTACAATTATTTGGTGTTGTGACCATTAAAACTGTTTGTTTGTTTGTTTGTTTCTGTTATTTATATGATCCTTAAAATAATCAAATGCAAACTACAAATGTATGTGTATGTGTTCAAGAGGGTAAATATTTTAAAGATTCATTTGAATGTGTTATTTAAGCATGAGTGCATTTGGTCAGAAATTTGTAAGACATTTGAAAAGATCTTAAAGAAATTAAAATTTTTAAGATGTTATTGAAAGTCTTAAAACTCCCCTTAAAAAAATGGACACTTGTTTTAAGTTTTGCAAATCCTTAAAAGCAAAACGAACCAAAACAACCAATAATCATTTGCATATCAAAGTCAAAAACATTAAGACACAACCGATATTTGTATACATAACAATTAAGAAGGTTGTCTGCCAGCTGCCTTCTTACTTCTTAAAACATTCTCTGGTTTAATTTGTTAATTTATAAAGAAAATAGAAAAGAATTTATTCAAAACTTAAATTGTTTATTAAAGCCACTCATTTAAAAATTAGCAAAGGAAAAGAAAATATTTTAAAAATAAAACAAATTACGCGTTTACCACAGACTGCACCACATCAAAGTGACCACTTGTTAACTGACTTAGTTGAGCTGCCTGTCCAGCTGACTGATGAGTGTCTATTTGCCTTTTTGCTGCTGTTCATTTTTTTCGGTTTATTTATATTTACATTTTTTATTTATTCTTACAGGGTCCCTTCATTAACATTATTCAGTTTATAATTATGCTTGCTGTAATTGGCTGACTTCTTCTGTTGCTACATTCCCCAAGGCTTTTATTAAATAAACAACAAAATACAGCTATACGCACATTAATATACTGCCAACGTCCCTTTTAATGCAAACGAATATAAAAACTCACAAAAAATTAAGACAAATACATCATAATTTTCCGTAAGAAACCATTAAAATTTAATTCATTCATGTATGTGCACTGTGGAAAGATCTAATTAACATTAATGTCTACTTCAGTAATTGTTTAAAATTAAAAAAAAAAAACTTGGATTAACCGCGTACTTAAGTTCTATTTGAAAACATAGTGTATTATTTAGAAATAAAATATGTTGAATTGGCTCTTGTGTGATAAAATTATGACTGATAAACAAAAAATGTTTTGGTTTTAAAATATTTGTAAGTCCCTTTATATGTTAAAAAATATGCTTGTCAGCAGCCGGTTCATTTGAAAATGCAGTTGCAGAAAAAATAAAGTTTTAAGTTCTTGTCAAGATAAATCAAAATAAAATTAAAATATAATGTAAATTAATAAAATAGACCTAAAGCTGAAAAAGTAAATTTTAATTCAATTAAAAAATATTTTAAAAATAAGTAAGAGTGATGTATGCGGCCGGGCTGAGTCTCAATTACCCTTCACCATACTGATGCTAGGTATTTCCCTTGGAATTTATTTTTCCACATATTACAGCAGTATATTTTTAGCTTTTACTCTTATGGTTTTTAAGTTCGCTTTAGGAGCGAGCTGTGTATTGTATGAGCTTTCTTGCAATTTTTATTTTACTAATTAAACTTGTTGCAGCGGATATATGAAAACATAGTTTGACTAACTATTGGCACACCTTTTAATTTATATACCTGCTTTTGTAGTAAACTAGCAATATCTACTCTGCGTAAATTTATAATTTTAGGTTAAAAAAATAACGCATTATGTAAATATTACGTTACTATCGGGGCACGCTTTATTAATATAAAATAAAATTTTTTATAATTTTATTTATCCTTATATTAGTCGTACATACTCTTTGCAGATTCCAAGCGTCTGCTATAACGGTCCAAAATCACTGCCTCCATCGATACATTCTTTAATTTTTATGTACAGAGCGCTAAGAATCAGGATAAAAACATGCTTAACAGCTCATATTTTTACTTAATTTTAAACTTTTTTTTTAACTTAAATAAAATAAAATATTTATTAATTTAAGAATGAAATGAAATCAGCACCAACAAACAAAAGAAAAATATTTTTATAGGGATTTTTTTTTGTTTGCAACCAATTTTTGTTGTTGCAATTCTTGGTTGCAAATATGTTCTTTATCGAAATGTTGATTATTGAATTTCCCATAGCAAGCCTTTTTAGCGCAATTACTTAAAAAAACTTTTGAAACGTACTTGGCAGTTAAAAGGATTTAAAAAATATTCACAGCACCACATAAGATTCTTATTCAATCAACTTAATTTCTGAAAATAATTGACGATTATGGATGCTTCATTTCTTTAACATTTATTTGCTATAAAACAGACAACTAACCATCAAACGAACAATTTAAACTAATAACGATCTAATAAAAAATAACAATTTACAATAACTTTCTTACAAATTTAAACAATTTAGCAGAAATAAAAATACATTTTAACAAAATAAGGCCTACAAATAAACAATCCTATACAGAAAAATACAAAGGTTTCTTAAAGGGAAAAAGGTATTTTTATAAAGGAAGATAAATCCTTTGAATGTTTTTGTTTAAAGTAATAGAATGGGGAAGGATTTGTAACATTAAAGATGATGTCAAATACGTTTGATAGCAAATGTTTCTTTTTTTTTTATCTTTTCTTTTGTGAATTGAGCGCCGGAGACTAATAAAATCAACGATGTGGAACTTGCAAAAAAAAAAAATTGAGCTTAAGTGACAGTAGTATGAGGCCAACAGCAAAATACTGACTAAGAAAATGTATTAAATCTCAGTAGTTTGAGTATTTGAAATATTTTTGCATAAAAATAGCAACAATTGTTTAGTGTGAGTTAAGATTTTTTCTTCGATTTAGAAGGATTATTTGCATCAAGTTAAGGAAGTTGTCTGGTTTAATATGATTTCTTTATTTTGTATAAAAACGTAATTTTTCTTTTACAAATTTTGAAAAGAAAGAAAATTAAGCAATAGCAAAAAATGATGTTATTAGATAATTTCTCTAGCAAGCAAACAAAAATTTGTTTACGAGCAACAAACAAAAAAAAAAAAAAAAAAAAAAAAAAAAAAAACAATTTAGTTGACGGTGTGTGACCCGTATTTAAAGAAAAAATGAGCAAACAAAAGGATTTGTTAAGAAAGGGTTAGTTATAATTCCCTTAAGAAGCTAAAGGGTTGGTAGAAGTGGAAATTTTTAAGCAAGCAATGCTTCTTTTACTGCTGTAGTTGAGGATAAAATTTTATGAGGGATCCTTTTTGCAATTATGTATTAATCACTTTAGTGTTATTTTATTTCTTTGTTAAAATAAAACAGAACTCACAATAAACTTAAGCCAAGCGGGTAGATACAAAATTTAATATTTTCTGCCTACAACTTTTCGCTTTAAATAAATAACTTTTTTCTTATTTTTTAAAATTTATCCTTCTGTTATTCACGATTCACTCCCAATTTTTAATTGATTTTCTACCAATATTTCTTAATACATTTTTCATTTAAAATTTTTTCTTTTCTTCTGTTAGACAGTTTATTCTTTAAAGTATTATAAATGAATTTTCCATTAAAAAAGTATTTAGGAAATTAAATAAATAAGATTACTTGTAACATGTTTCGCTTTATTATAATGAACATAAATATTATATTTTTAAGAGAACTTTTTCAAAATTATAATTTTCATAAAAACAAATTCCTTTGCTCTTTTTAAAGAGGTGTTATTTATCTAGACGGCTTTTTTACTTAAAAAAATTAAAATCCTAAAATATAAACCGCTTTATTAAAAGCGAGTATTTGTAAAGTTAAACTTACTTAAAGTAAAGTTAAATTTACTTAAAAATTAATAAAAAAAAATATTTTATAAAAGATTATTTTTAAATTCTTTTATCTAAAATGTGCCTTAACTAAAAATATGTTTTTGTAAAAAGTCTAATTGAAAAAAGCACTTATTTGTGCTGCTATAAAATTATAAAAATGTCATATCAGTACATTTTGCTTAGTTTTAGTCTTTTTAAAAATTATTTTTTATATAAAGGCAACCTGTATAAAAGTTGTAGTTTTATTTAAATCATGTTTGAAATATTGAATACTCTACATTCCAAAATAAAACTTGTTATAAAATTTTAAACATTCTTTATTCGTTCTTAAGATCATTTTTAATTTTCTTCTCTGGTTCTGCTATTTAACACCACATGTTTTACTTTCACAGTTTAGACAATACGTAACTCTTTGCTAAGATATTTTTGTTCTCTTAAGAAATTAATTTGTTCCTCCTTTCTAATAAAATTGGAAGGAAGCAAACACGAACTTAAGTCTAACTGAATATGGCTTGATTGGTTTTATAACAAAAACGTTCATATAAAAAATACCAAGGAATATAAAAAAATAGTTTTTTAAAGAAGATATCTAAAAAATGTATATTCATAAATATTTTGGTAATAAAATCGTGTTTTGTTTTTGAAAAAAGAATTTAGTGTAAAAAATAAATTTTCCTGATTAAGCGGTAGTTGTGCCAAAACCAATAAAAGTTTTATTATTTTAATAACTACACTTTTTAAAAAAATTATAATTAACCTTTGTACATTTTAGCCATTTTTTTCTTAAAATACTGTGCGAATTCTTTGTTTGTCGATTGATGGAAAGGTGATAAAAATTCGACCAATACTTATCGTATATTTCTCTAAGAACATTTTAATTTTTTATATTTTCTTAAATTAAGCTTCTACTTCTTAATCATCTTGTCGCCATTAATAAATCACAGTCATTAAAAATGCAAAAGCGTAAAAATCCATCCAGCTGCGTTAAAAAAATACTTACACTTTTATTATTATTTTTTTATATCACCGACACCGATATGAACGCAACTTTGGTGTCGTATCTTAAAAACAAGAATAGTGTAACAATTCATTATTTTCTTTTTAATTTGTTTCCTTTAATAAAATAAATTATAAAGAAAATAGAATAAAATCCTGTAAGCAATACCCTTGATTATGGTGTCCACAATCTTGGTGTCGCACAAGTGCGAAAGCGAAATATGAAGAAAAAAAGGACACTTTACAACCGAATGAATCTAATTAAAATGTAATTATAAATCTAACCGTTGAATGGAAGTAACTACGGGATACTATCTCATAATCGCCAACAATACTTTTTGTTGTTTTTTATTTTAATTTTTTAAAATGTTGTTTTGTCTCCTTCGGCAGAGAACAAAAAATTCAAATACACTCTTTTTTTCAAAAATAGGGAAAAAAGATAACTTTTAATTGTTAACATAAATTTTTTTTTTTAGTTGAAACCTTTATTTTAGATCTTTAGTAAACAAACTTAATGAAATTTATACGATCTTACGAAAACGTGAAATTAATTAGAAGTGAACTACTGTTACTCAAATTTAAATTCGAACGAGGATTTGTCAAGTAACCATTATTAACTTATACTAGAAACAGGTTAAACAATCGATTGTATGAGATAACAACCCATATTGATTATTGAAGGTGAAAGCACATTTCGATTGCCATTTCGCCACCGCTTACTTAGCTCTTCAGGAAGCTTGTCACTGAAATTTTCAATAATCAATATCGGTGATTTTAATTATTTTGTCGGGATAATTAGCGCGATATTTTTAAAGCTTAATCAATATTAATTTTTTTTGTAAATTTTTGTTAACGCGTAAATGGCGATTTGCATTGAAAAGAATAAAATAGGATAGAAACCTTAACGAGGATAACATAGATTTCAAGATAACATAATAAATAAGTAGATAAGTTAGATTTGGACTGACAGAGAAAATTTATTTTATAATTAAAAGTTGTGGAATGCGTTGCTCAATTTTCTGTTCTGTTTCCTATCCGACGAGTTTGGCTTTTCCAGTATTCCACATATGACCAGTTCTTAATTAGTAACACGTTATAATTGGGTAAGACCTACGAAAGGTAACAGAAAGAACGGTTGTTGGTTTTTTCTTGCACTTTGAAAATTATTTTTCACAGGTACTAAATAGACAAGAACCTCCAAGCCTTTAAGTTTTTATGACATTAAACTAATTATTTAAAATTATTATTTTTTTTGGCTTTAATTCTTAACTGTATCATACAACTCATTCTCCAAATTTCTCATCGAAATTTTCTATGTTACTGAACAAGTGATAATTATTCGTATATGAAAGAACTAACCAAATTAGGTGCAAATATATTTAACTAGATAATGGTGTTAATAAAAAACCTGTTGAAAAACCTAGTCCACACCCCTATTATATCTCGTTAGGCAGTGTTATGCAGAACGTAAATAAATAATCTATTATTTCTCATATAATTTAATATGGTTAACTTAAGGAATGTAACACTAAAAAAATGTCCGTTTATATTCTTTAAATTAAAGTAATCTCGAATAATTTTTTGAAATATTATTTCAGTCAACACATCAACAAAAATAAAAAAACAAATAAAAAATATCCCTTTTGTTTTCATTTACAGCTGTTGAGGTTTTAATTTATCCCAAATTAATGAAAATAACCAAAAAACGAAACATGTACAAAATTAGAAAATACCTCATACCTCAGAAATACTATTTCGATTGGAAAATATTTTGAAGTGAATAGAAAAACAAAAGAACACACAAAAATAGTAGTTCCCAAATGACGCTTGGCTAGTAGGACTGCCGGATGTGGTAACAGGCCATGCAAGTAAACAAACCTATAAAATACCTTACCACTACCAATACTACTGCTACATCTACTACAATTAAATATTGAAATAAACTCGAATGAAAATCTGTTCATTGCTTTATAAAAAGGTTCTTAAATAAATATAAAAAGAAAATTATAGCAAATACATAGAGAGGTTTTTAGTATTTTTTTTATGGGTACGTGTGTATGTGTGTGCGCAAAATACACAATAGTGCCATAATAAATACTTAAACTTTTTTGTGTATTCGTTAGTAATCAATGTGTTATTATTGGTTTTGAATGGCTACGTAGAAGTAACGTACATGAATGAACGTTTATTTGCCTTTTTAAATGAACACATACACATAATCAAAGCACACATAAACACACATATACACTGCCTACATGCACACAAATTACTACAAATTGAAGATTTTTCTTAAAGGTCTTTATTTTGTTTAGTCCTTTGTTGGTTAGCGTGTATTAGGAAAGACGTAATTTTAATTGTATAAATATTCGTGTGCTAGTTTTTTGAGATCCCCCTTTGGCAATAAAGTGGCTGTTTTTTCTGTAAGTCCTCTTTTGAAAATACCAACTTAAATCAAGAGCCATTTTAAAAAAAAAGCTTAGATACCCCCTTTTCTGCTTATATTTTATCTCGTTCTTTATTTGTATTAAAGTTTTTGTTATCCTGCCAAAACATTAGCTTAAAAATTCACTTAAAAATACTCATCCTTTTTATCTAAAAATCTTCTTAAACTGGTTTATCCAATTACTTCAATAGTTCCATTGAAGTTTCTGATATCAAAGGCTTTATCTTCATTATCGCCACTCTGTTATTCACTGCTTGTCTACTCTTTTGTAAATATCTTTTCATTTCATTATTTGATTTTTGTCTTTTAAGTTTGTTCTTTTGTTCACTTGTTCAAAGAATTTAACACTACCAAACATTAAATACTTTTCATTTAGGAATATAATGCCAAAAGATTTTTAAAGAAGTTCGCTTTATGGCGTTTTGTTTCTATCATGCTGGAGTTTATTTGAAAATGACTTTTACTTTTAACACTTAAAGACAAAAATTACAAAAGACAAGTTGGTTAACTGACTGGTTGCATGATACTTTAATGAGTAACTTGAAACATTCGGTTGGCATTTTTTGATGGATATTTGTCATCACTATTATAAGCATTATGTGGGTTTGTCCTGTTGCCTAAAAACACTTGCGAATTGTGTTTGTAAAGCTAAAGGGATGTTCGTATAGATTAAGATTTTAGTAATTTATCGTAGAAACATTTTTTGTCAAGTTAAGATACGAAATGATAGGGCAGTAAAAGTAAAATATATTTGTCATGCTAGGTTTTTCTAGTGAAGTGAAGTGAATAATAGAGTTTGAGTTTATCAGTATTAGTATTATGAGTTATACGTTACATTTTTTCCACTTCAAAATTTTATTATTTTCCTTGTTTTTATTTTCTTGTTTTAGTTTGTATATCTGACAGTCCTTGTAGTCACTTTTTTACGAAAGAACCACCTTCAAAAAATCCACACAACTATTCATGTCACAACACTCTCTGACTCGAGCGAAAATCTAATATCTTCATGAACTTTGAAAATCCTGATTTACCAACCATTCTCTTTGAAAACCTGTAAGCTACGACTGTCCCTTGATGTTGCTTTGTATTAATTTTCCTTAGTTAATAATGCACCGTCAATGTGTGGACCACGATATGATATTGTTTTACTAAACAGGCGCCTTGACTTTCACAGCCATCTACCGAGACCACCTAGTAACAGTTTTTTTTTTCAACAAAATTAAATCACGGAAATAATAAATTAAATAATCTTAAAAAATACAGTGTCAATTATCACGAACAAATTATAAAAGTCACCGATATTGATTATTGAGGGTGAAAGCTCGTATCGATTGCCATTTCGCTACCGCTTACTTAGGAAACTTCTCACAAACATTTTAAATAAACTAAAGATATTTGTTCAAACAATAAAGTAAAGGCAAAAATCAAAGTTTAAGCAAAAACAACAATAATCAACACTGATTTTATTTTTTTCTTTATCCACTGTATATGGCTGACCTTTTCTCAGCTCTTTTGTACAGTTAAAAGATGATGAAAAATAAAATTAACACTAAAAATAAAATATCACATAGCACTACGATAATTTATCTATGTTTAATGCACGAGAACTTGCTTTCACCCTTAGTAATCAATATCGGTGAATTTAATAATTTTTTCGGGATAATAAGCATGATATTATTAAAAGCTAATTTTTTCTTCTCCGATTTTTTTAATTTATTATACAACGCCTCAATCATCTTAGCTTATATACTAATATATAGACACGTTCATTACAACTCAGCTACACTTGTGCCCTTTTCTAATCTAGACTCCAGGAGTTTTCAACTGTTATTTTTCTATTTATTCGCCTTTAAACAGCTTTTCACGCGGCTCAATAATAACAATTTATTTCGTTTAATTTCTGCTTATGATCTTATATTGATGAAATACCCAGACACCTTTCCAATGCAGCGACTGCGACTGCTCAGCAAGTGCCAGTTCATCTTTGGTTTTATTTTTTTCACACACTTCACATTTTATTTAGAAGTGAAAACTAAATTTATTCTGTCCTTTGTACAACACACACGTACGGACAGCAAAAACACTTGTTTTCAATCTAACAATTTTCGACATGATAATATTTAAATAAAATATTTCATGCTTTAGTACCCAAATAACTGCCTTATAGAACTCGACTGATATGACTTAAAGTTTACTGAGATATAACGAAACCGTAGAAGTAAAAATAGGGAATGAGCAAAGCGACTTGAACAAGGTACGAAATGCGGTTAAATTAAGTCAATTTCTAATAAGTAAGGAAACCAGTGCTAAGACAGAAATCTCATATTTATAAGTTCAGCTTCTTTAAAAAGTATTATTAGGGGAAGAAACAAGAATTAAATTCAAGTTACTACTTAAGCACCTGTTAAGAATGCCATTGTAAGTACCATAAAATCTATAATGTGTAGAATGACTTCACCTATTGTTTTCAAACGCAGCGTACTCTGGATCAACTTAGAAAGAGGTATATAGGCAAACCTTAGGATTGAAGTAAAGAAAGTTCAACACCAAAGACAAATCACAGGCCTAATCGCTGGCTTTAGTGAATATTTGCGTATATGAGACTCCCTATTTGCATGTTATCCAACGCAAAAAAAAAAAAAACAGTTAACATCCCAGTTTTTTTTATCTTATTCTGTCAACAAGTCAAGTTTAATGAAAGTTTAAACAATTACATTTTTTTATATCAAAATCAGATAATAGACGAGAATCGCCAAGTAAAATCTAGTGCACCAATAAGATCTTAGTCATCTCCTAGCCTAATCTAGCCTTGTATCAGATTATGATCCTTACCAAACATTCATAGCTAATGGTACTTTCAACTGAGGGGAAACTAAGAATGCCATACAGTTTTAAGAGAGTTATACCACACAAAATTTTTTTCTTCTCACAAGGTTCAAAACACTTTGGAATATGTTTGAACAAGACAAAAACAAAAAAAAAAACCCCGAAAAAAAGTAAATGTCAGGTAAAATACTTTTTCTGTACAAAAGAAAATTTAAAGCTCAAATATATTATTTATTTTGACCTTTGAAAATATTTCTATTGACATAAATCTTGTGAAAGTTCAGCTCCAAATTTTTATATTAAAGTTAAATTTTTATTTTGGCGTTATCGCTTCAATAAAAAACAAACTTATTGCCAGCGAGCTTGAAATTGTTAAAACAATACAAAAAATTGTTTGGTTCATGATAAAAATCTCTTTTGAACAGTTGAGTAACTAACAAATAAAATAACCAAAAAACACTTTTTCATTATGAGTTAATATGAATTTCAATGCCTTGCAATATTTATTTATTCTTCTGTTTTTTTAGAACAATTTGGCAAAGTGTTTGGCAGTGTTTATAGATTTTGGCAAGGATATAAAAAATTAAATACACTCAACGAATAATTTTAATATTATTAGGAGACGTTTAACTAAGTAGTTTGAAGTTTACTTACATACTCACTTATAATTTACATATGTGCTCAATAAAACAATCTTCCCCACCGCGACAAAATTAACATAATCGTCCACCGCAGCAATAATTCTGTTTTGGTATCTCTATCTCACATAAATTTTCGACTAAGTAGTATGTGAGATCATCACTCCTCGAAGCTTATTAGTTATATAAGTGTAGGTTAAAGAGCCGTAGTGAAGGAGAAATTATTTTACCGAAGGAAAAATTCAGGTTAGGCTCCTCGCAGACTCGGAGAACTTAGAAGATATAAGATTGAGCTAAAGTCGCATAAAGCTTTAGTCTCAGGTTATAAAAGTTTTACTAGGAACGAAGTTAATAATATAATGTACTCAATGATGCTTAAGTTCACTTTTAGCATCTTTTTAGTTACTGGTGAAATGCATATCATCCGATATCGTTTATCCAACTTATGGTTCATTTACGATTTTATCGTCTATCGGTTCCAAGTTATTAAGTATGTGAACAAGACTACGCAAAGAAAATTTGATTGAAATTGGTTGTGCAGTATTAAAACATGACATATCCGGATTAGTAAAATGGGCTTTAACTAAATAAATTGCTTTTTTCCTTTTTCTCCCCAAAACCCAGTTTTTTTAAATCAGTATAGCAAACCCTACGTTATAGATAAAAATCTTTTTATGTCTAAAATTTAACAAAATTACTTAAGTCGCATTAAAATAACTTTTTTCCTTCCTTTTCTGGGTTTGGAATTAGAAATCTAGCGTGGCGTAATTCCACTTTCTAGATGTAGTATCTACGTTATCAAATAAAAATTTTAAACTTATTACTTGAAACACAACTGGGGCGAACGACGAATATTTGGTCACGAATAATAAACGCACATAATCATGACGTCCGAAGAAATTTTTTTATACACACCGAAAATTGCAATAGATTTATTTTTATTTATTATGCCGGCGAACGAAAAGGAAATCAGTAAAATGCGACCATGTTTGTTTTTAGCTTTAAAGCACTTTAGTAACTTAAGTTATTTTACGTGAAAAATTTATTTATTTTTATTTTGTAATGAATGTGTAGAATATTAGTTAAAGATAAAAGAAGTTTTAAGTTGTGTTTTCGTTAATATCTTAGGACACAAAAAGTGAACAACTTCAAAAATAATAACAGCTATTGTTTTTTGTCATTATTGTGCTTCATACAACAATTTTACACAGTGAATTTTTGACGCAAAATCCGTCGTGTTGGACGTCATTCGTATCAGTTTCGTTGCAAGCATATATGTGAAATTTGTGGTAGATTATATAGACAGGAGTGAAAACTAGAATTTACCTCGTTCCTCACAGGTTTTCCTGCCCAATAAATTTATAATGAAATGAACACCATTGTAAAAGAAAAAGTCTTGCCGTGGATTCAATTTAAAACATTTTTATGTAATTAAAACAATAATTTTTTTTTGAGTGTCATGGAGAAACACAAAAAATAGTGGCTGAAAAAATAAATAACAGCTACAGACTGGTACCAATTCTAATACAAAACCAAAAAATGTTTTAATATGTGTGTAAATAGTAAATACATCAATGTAGATTTTTGACTTTGGTTAATTTGCAATGCATACCGGTGTAGCCAGTGTTTTTTTGGGTTCTCCAATTTTTTGCAGTCTAGGCAGGAGTAACTTTTTCCACTCCCTTTATTTAATAAATTACTTTGATTTTTTATTGTTGCTGTTTTTTATGTTTATTTCACCAACGTTACATTTGTGCATTTTCATTTTTGGCTTAATAAATTTTTTGTTGGCAAACAAAAAGTGCAGAGGAGCTAAAACAAAAATAAAGTAGTGGCAGACTAATTTAAAATTGTTAAGATAAAATGCAAATGAAATGCCACAACTACTAACTAGGTAAATGCTTAATCATATTTTTGCTACCAGTTTTTTGCTACCAATATTTTCATATATAATTTACATTTTAAACAAGTCAGGGAAGGAAAATTAGATAAAAGGTGGTGTTTATTTCTATTTAAGGTCTTCAGAAGGTAAGAGTACAAGAATGCTTTTCAAAAAATTGTTGAGCGATTCGCATTCCTTCAGAATGTCACAGGATTTCAATTTATGCATTTGAAAAGAAAGATACCAAGATTAGTCTCTACTTACATCAAAATGGTATTCATTGCATATGGGAAATTAATAATTTGTATGCCCACTACCTGAAGATTTTGTTATTATTGTAGTATTAGAAGAGTTTATATCACCATAGCAAGACAACTGCACGAAACTCTTAATGAATTTACTGCCGCTGATGACTTATCTCGTAGATAAAGTCTGTATCGGTATGATCGGTCAAGAGATAACTCGTTCTAATAAAAGCAACGACAAATCATCTCCTAGAAGTACTTCAAATACCAAATTGTAATTTCATTATGCCTCAGAGTTTGAATTTAAAATAATTATGGCTGCGAAGGAAGAAATATCCTATGGCTTATGTACAGTTTTTTTTAAGGGAATACACTTCCTCCCTAAGTGCACGGGATATAGTACGAATGTATGTGAATTGGTATCGCTGAACTATGCTGATTATTTCTTAAAATAAACTTCTACCGCATTGATAAGGTACTTATGTGTGTTAGCAGATCAACAAATCCATTTGAATTTATACACGATTTAATTGAAACACATTTTGACCAGTATCCTCTTATGTTAAAAATCACATTGGGTGTTTCGTAATCCCTATAGAACTTACAATAGTGTTATTTGTCAAAGGAATTGTCGTACTTCACTCAACCATAAATTGATTTATGTTTAAACAACGATGTCAAATTATCCAGCTTTACTTAGAAAAATAGTCTTTAATTCGCGCAACATACAGGCGCAAAATTGTATTCAGGTTTGAGGCTTATTTTTCTGCAGCTTACACACTGTTGCCCTTATTATTTCTTCAATAAAATTAAATGACGATAAATGACGATTAGTTGGTTGAGGATAATGGACTTGTTTATCGACCTCCAAGATAATGCGATTATACCTTTTTCGATGGTTTCCAGTAAAGACACATAAAATCACTGGTTGAAGTCAATATTAATCTTGATACTCTCATATACGGCCAGCAATGCTTGAAAAAGTAGTCCAAAATTAAACGTTCAGAATGCGCTTCGTTATTGTTTTTTTATTTTTTTATAAACAATTGTAAACTTATATGTTTCCTATTTCTATGTTTCCAATAGGCGGATTTTACGGTACTTCTGATGAACATGATGAATCCTTTTTATTGTACAGCCCAGTGTTTCTACACCAACTTTAGCCAATAGGAGACTGACAAGACAAAGTCTAGCCTAAAAGATGGAAGATATAAAATTGTCCATTTGATATTTTTCAAACAGAATAGTTTCTATATCAGAAGAAATAAAACAAAAAAATAAAAAATTAAGTGTCTATTCCCTATTGAAAGTAAGAGCGTGATAAAAATCTTCTTTTGCGAAAGCATTATTGATCATAATAAATCGTATGGTATTTTTTGCAACCCTTACGTTTTTGATAAATAATTTTTAGTTTATTAATTTTATTAAAAATTTGTTTTTTTTAATGCCTTCCAAAAATTTTTACAAAGATTCGAATTACGTACGTAAAAAGAGCATAATAGTGATAGTAGTACGAAATTATCCATCCATGGCAATAGTAAAAACAGAGTTTTTAAGTATTAAAACAAAAATAGTGTAATGAAGTCAAAGCTAATACTCATTTAGTTTTAAAGTTCGAAGGTGTTGAAGATAATTTTTTTCCATAGCGTCTCTTTTGGGGGCATAAAACACCATAAATGTAAGAAACGATTGCGAATTTTTACACAAGGAAACGTTTGTATTACTGAATGCAGGTAGCTGTGAGTTGTGTACATGTGTATTAAACTCTAAACAATAAGAAGCTTTAAGCTAAAGCATCCTTTAGTTGATCATAAAAATACTTTATGTGAACACCAGTAAGTGATATAAAGAAAAAAATATACATATAACAATGTTTTTAACTCTTTATATTTAAAACAGACAACGAAGTATGAAGAAACTCACCTATTTCCTTAAACCCATTTACTCTTCCTACAAAATCTTACTTGGCTGCATAATATTTGTCAGATAATATAATGGTGCCAGACATTGTCTTATGAATAAATTGTTATGGAAATCGAATTAATGAATACTGAGCTCTAGACGCTCCTACTCCTACTAAAATTATGTTTCTTAGGAATCTTACAGAATCTGTAGTTAGTGTGTGCAGTGGCAGTGGCAGTGGCAGTGGTAGCTGAAGTTGGAGGTTAATACCTGGGCTTATTTGTTCAACTCTTTCGTTTGTACGTAATTTAATTATGTGTTACATCAAGTGTACATAAATAAGACTTGGTGTGGCAGTAGTGTAAGTGCGTATGTGTTTGTGTGTTTTCCAAATTTCCTTCTATGTATTGTTCATTTCTTGGGTTTTTTTGTTTAATCTTAAAACCAAAAATGAAGGTTTTTCTTGTTTTTCTTTATCATTTACTTGTCGTACATTAAAACGTGTTTTGTTGCTGGTTGTCTTCCACCATTTTTCCCAGAATGATTGTGTATGAAATGTGGTTTTAATTCTTTATTTTCATTTTTCATCATGTGGAATAAATTAATATAATTAAAGTAATGGGCGGTTATGGAAAAGAAGATGCTTTTTCAATACTTTTTTTTTTTGTTTTTTTTTTTTTTTTTTGTTTTTTGAAAGTCTACGCTAAGTGTTTAATGTAAAATTATCTTGGAAATATAAAGCAGTCTTTGTGAGATAATATTAAAAAAGTTAATATATATTATGAAAATGTTGTTGAGTGAGACAAATAATTGTTAAAAGTATCAAGGTTTTTTAGTCTTTAAGTAATTGTTGAACTAAATTTGTTGGTTTAAAAATTTTTCTTTTATAGTTTTCGTAAAATTTCTAGTTTTAATTTAAGTGTCCAGGAATTTACCTTAAAATATTAAAATGTGATATATGTATATTTCCATTTATAGTATAAAAGTTTTCCATCTCGTAGATTTTGAAAGTAATTAAATTGGTTCATTTAATTTTTTTCAGATAATAAATGCAGCACATTTCTTATGTTAAAGCGCCATGTTTTAAATAACAAATCTTAGTAAATAACGCTAAGAAAAAAAATCCATCGTAACAAATGGATGATTCTGAGAACTTTATGTCCTTAATATAAAATTGCTTTTAGTAGTTTCTTTTAACTTTAAGATTTTTATAAAGGAAGTAACAAATATGTAACCTTTTAAAAAGTGTTTACATTGGTATATATTACCAAAACTCGAGAACCTTGATAAATAAAATATCAGCACTTTGTTTTATCTGCCTAAATTAGAAATTATTACGAAAAATATTGAAAACAAAAAGAATTAACATTTTTTTGAATATTTTAATAAAATTGTTGCAACAAACTTGATTTGTTTAATACGCAACTGACAACACTCAGCACTAAATTTTTTAAAATATTCTTTCGATGATGTTCCATTGCATCGACCTTCGACACCATATTCAACTGAAAAAGAGTCAAGCTTTTTCAGCAGAGATATCCACGTGTGAGATCCAAAACAGAATTTTAAGGAATTTACAAGTTTAATTAATATATGTTTGGTTTTAAAAAAAATCAGTTTTTAATTTCATCGCTGTTTTTTTAATTAAGTAAACATTTTATTATTTTATAGTGTCTTCCAAAAACCCGCTTTTTGGCTGGTGTATGATCCGGCTTAAATGTTATTTCTAACTGACTTAAAATTTAATCTTCTTATAAGCAAGAAGCATAATTTTGTATATATATCACGTTGCATTTTTATTTATAAACAACGGTTTAATGTTGCAGAATTTCAAGGTATGTGACGTCATACCTTATCTTACATATAACATTTAAGAACTTAATAAGTTAAAGAAATTCTTAAATGGTAGTTTTTTAAATGTTTGTTTCCCAAAAAAACTGTGGCACACAATTACAAAAGATGATCATATTCTCCCTTTCGCTTCATTACTTTTTATTTAAAATGTTACGTCTGTCAAAGATCTCGCATTTTGAACCGACAAGGATTTTTTTTTTTAGTTCTGCATCGGTAATTTGGGTGAATTTAACTTTAAGATTTTGATTTCTTCTTAGCTTTCACAAAATCTTTCATTATGCCTAGTTTTATGTGATGACTTTTCTTTATGAACTAAAAGTTCTTCAAAATTATATTCTTGCACTTAAACTCGCCTTTATTCCTGATAAACAAAATTGAAGTAGACTTTAACTAAGCAGGTTTAATTGTTAAAATTCAACCTAAAGGATGATCTCATCGCAGAACACTGCAAGTGTGCGGTCAGATTAGTCAAATATTTGATCAACAAAGCAATACAACCAATTTTAACTAATGTTTATTCAATCTTTTCTAATACGTATCATTACGATTGACGATTTATAATATAATAAATTTTATATCCAACATTTTATAATCATTAGGATCTCATATCTCTTAAGTATTTAAAAAGGGAAAAATTGTTTCAACAATTTAGTGGTTACATATAATTGGTCAAATATTTAACTAATCTGACTATACCTTGATCACTTCATCGTTTTAATAAAACAATTACCTTGCCTTAGTTATAAAACTAACTGTGCTCTTGTGGCAACAATTCAAGCCCTTTCCTACCTAAAAGGACTTTATTTACCGTTTGTTCAATTGGTAGGCTCATTGAATAGTTATGGTCGCAAAATATGAAAAAACGCTACCTTAATTGTTGACAGCCATTAGGAAACCCAGAGAAAAAATACTATTAAATTTGAACAAAAGACAGAAAAAAATTTTAATAAAAAGGGGAGAAGTAAGTGCCTAATTTCTGCAACAAGTAGGGTTCTGTAACTTGAAGGGCTCGAGACGATAAGGGAAGTTGTGTATGAAAGTTTATCATTGGCTAAAATTAGAAAAAGAATAACAGCTAGGTGACCATTGAAATGTGACGCCATGTTTGGAATGTAGGGAAAAGGAACATCAATAAATAATACACAATAGTAAAAACTTCATTAAACTGACCGTTAAACTTAATCTCTTAAAATTCTCAATTTTATAAATTATCTTTAAATGATTTATTATTAATTTTCAAGTTGAGTATGAGAAATTTTATTTAGAGTTTTCGCTAAATCATTAAAAATTTAATTTATCTGTATGCGAGATAGAATATAGTTTTTGAAAATATACTTATTGTATTTTCAGACGTTAATGAATATATATATTAATATAAAATTATGTAAATTTGATTTATTATTCCAGAAAATACTATAATAAAATTTTAGTAGGCCTGAGATAAGTAACAAA
Organism: Cistogaster globosa; assembly: GCA_937654795.1. Lineage (NCBI taxonomy): Eukaryota > Metazoa > Arthropoda > Insecta > Diptera > Tachinidae > Cistogaster > Cistogaster globosa. Next base: position 64,489,178 of record OW569406.1, read on the forward strand.
TTTTTGTAAAATGTTATTTTTATTTTTTGGTTAATCCTTTAATATTAAAAATATATAAGAAAGGAGAGATAAAAAGGCTTTAATGTAATTATATTATTTAAGACTTTTAATTAATTTAATACAATTTGAGTGTTGCTGTTTTTTGTTTAACATTTTTGTCTTCTGTTTGCACTTGTAGTTCAAATAATCCTTAAAAGTTGTGTAGAGTTTAGATGTCATAAAACAACATGTCAATTTTTTTAAATAAATGTTATTTTAGCATCATAAAATGACAGAGATTTTTCTTTCTTCTTTTTTTTCGTTTTGGTTGTTTCTTTTTTTGAAGCATTTGATGCTACTAATGTTTATTTAGGTCTGGCCAATAAAAGACTTATCATCTCAATAAAAGTATTTAACAGAAACGTTTTACTGCTTTTTTCCTATTTTTATATAAAAAACAAAAAAAAAAAAAATGCCATTAAACCTTTTTAAGTCTGAAAAAAAAAGAACTTGAATACAAAATGTTTGCATGCCTTACAATATGTACAAGAATATTTAAAACACAGAAAAAATCTGTTCAGGAGGGGTGAGTATCTTGTAACTGGTAGCAAAAAATATTTTAAAAAATCCCTTAATCTTTGAAAATGTTATAGAATTATTTCGTACATTCTGACCCTCTCCCAACAGCAAGCATCATCTCCCGCAATTTTTTATTTGAATCTACGGCCAGAATGATACTTGAGTAAAAGTGACCCTTTCTCTCAAAGGATTTAAGGCTTCACGATTTTTTTTTGCTGTAAAATTTGTTCTAACTTTTCTTTTAATAAAGGATAATAGTATGTGATACTGAAACTGTAAGCAAAGGCCAGTGTTAAACACCTTCTTTATCCCTTTATTCAAAGAAATTGGTTACAAATCAAATTTGCATTTTATTATCAAATGGGTACTTAATATGCACGCTCCGTTGTTGTTATTCATAAGATCAATTGTCTTGGCAAATACTGACCCAATTTAACGAAGTAAAAAAATTTGTATGTGATACTTAAATTGAGAAATAAAGGCGAAAATTTAAACAGTTTGAGAGATTAAAATTTAAAAAAATGTTTTTATGTAAAATTAGCTTAAATTGAAAATATTTCTTTTTGGTAATTTTAGTTTTAAAAACCAACCAATAAAATGTACCTCGCGAAAAAATGCTTTTTAAAATTTTTTTTTATAAAAAGGACTTATTTATAAGGTCTTCATTTAAAATAACAAGATTTAATTTTAAGAACGTACCTACTAAGCCTGTTAATAAATTTTTAAGATGTTTTATTAATAATTTTAACTAAAAAATTTTTTTCAAATAAATATCTGTTGAAAAGAACCTTTTTAGAATTTACATATATTTCTAGAAAACATACCTTTTCAAAGAGGCCTTAAAAAGATGTGCTTTTTACGAAAATTTGCTTTAAAAGTGCTTCTAATGTATTGTTGTGAGTCTGCTTGTTGAAGAAACTCCTTTGAAAAAGTACATTTTAAAAGTAGCAAAGGATTCATTTTAAAAAATACCGTTCTAAAGGGTACCTTTCGAGAAAAGTGACCTTGGGAAATAGGTTTATTAACTTATTATTATTCACTTTACCTTCATAAATTTTCTTTTTCCGGTGTATAATATTTAAATTTAATAAGAGAAAGGAAACAGAAAATTTTAACACATTTATAATTTAAACAAATAGGTATTTCTTGTGTGAACTCTCATACTCATGTTTGTCAGCAGGAGTCCTAATATTCCCAGAAATTGTAAGAAACTTTTTGGTTTCGGGTAAGATAATTTAACAGGAACATTTAAAGAGGTACCTCTTGCAAAAAGAACTCTTTAAAAGAACATTTTAAAAAGTAACAACTACAAGCACAATTGGAACAACCGTTCCGGATTATGTTAATTTTTTAATGAAAATCATAGTGCTGTTCAAAATACGTATTAAAAAGTAAATTTTGAAAAGTAACAGAAGTGCTTTAAGTACGCACTTTTAGGAAGAAAATGCCTTTTCTAATAAATAGTTTTCTTATAGAGTTACATATTGAATAAATAAAACTAAAGAAGCAGATCCTGGTTAAAAATTTCATATAAAAAACGTCCCTTTAGAAAAAGTATATTTACGAAAAAGTACCTAACGAAATATTATCCATATGAAAACGGTGTTCTTTTTTGAACAACTTTCTTTAAGTGAAATTGCAGTTGCAGTTTCAAATGTTTTCTGGGTTATTTTATGTTTTTTAAGCAAAACATAAATAAATGTTTTTTTTTTCATGTTGAATCATAATTCTTTTAGTATTTTAATCACATAAACATACCTACCTCGTAGTACCTTTTTATTAAGTGTATGTAAAAAGAATAGATATTGTACTTGTAGCTTTATTTGTAGCCGACAAACCTAGACATTGTCAAAAAATTCTTTTGTCAACTTTTGAAATAACAAAAAAAAAAAAAAAAATAATAATAATAATAATAAAAAAAGCTTGAAATATTTTGTCTTCAATGTCATACCTTTGTTACTTTTTGATATTTCAACTTGTTAGATGAGCAACACTATCTTTTGTTACAATTTACTTATATTTTTGTTTTCATGTTTATGTTATTATACATATGAATGTGTGTTGGTTGCCATAAAACATTACAATATGTAGCTGATGTAACAAAACATTTAAACGGGTAAAAATCATATAAATACTAGTGAGAGATTGTGGACAAAATTTTACAAAAAAGTAAAAAATACTGAATGGCCTGGAAAATGTCATACATGTTCTGCTTGTTTTAAGGCACAACAAAAAAGCAATGGTTTCATGGGAAAGAGGCTTTGTTTTGTTCAAGAGAATACAACTAACTGTCTGTTAGATATTGTGTCATATCAAAAAATGGTTATCGTTTTAAATGCTTAATAAAATAAATGAGTGCTGATTGTTATGAAGGTGGTGATGACTGATATATTTAAAATAATATTAATAAAAAGAGTTTTAAATCGTCTACATTTTAATTAAACAATTTAAATATTAAACAAAATGTTTTTCAATTTGAAAATATTTCTTACAAATTTTATGCTCTAAAGGGTGGCGAATAATTCTTTAATTTTATCCAAACTCTTTGCAAATGCCAACTTGTATTTTCTACTTAATTACTTTAATTCTTGCATCTTAAATTTTAATAGAGAAAGTAAAACACATTTTACCTTTGTACTACATACAATTTTTTAGATTACGAAATTATATGAAAGGTATCAGTGCGTTCATTTTTGCGTCAGTAGACACACAGACATCATGTCAGTTGTAATTTAGTTTGTCAAAAACATGTTATTTTGCTTCCTCTAATTTCATGTGTATTCCTGTAGAAATCTCCTTGGATATAAATGTGCGAGTGTGTGCGTTTGTATTAGTTAAAAGTGTAATACCATAAGATATGTCGATTTTCATTAAGGAACCCATCACTACCAACCAATTCCACTGACAATTACAGTCACGGAAATCAGTTTCCAACCACACTAACTATTCAAGACCAGTGCCAAAAATGTGCTCCTCAAACTGATGTTAGATAAAATTTTATTTAATAAAACATTTCATAATGATAATTAATGAACTAATAATTTGGCAGCAAATTTCTTATTGCATCTCTTGAAATGACGGCGTTGCTAATTTTTGTTTTTCCAACAACCAGGCTACGGTTAGTGGTTGTTTGGAAATCTTATTTGGTCATACAGCTCTTGTATTATTATTTAATTATTTCTTCATTAAGTAAATTTTTTTTGCGTTAAAATAAAAGTAAGCCAGTGTTTGTGTGTTTGTGTTTTTGCAGACCCGATTAATTAAATATTACTGTTATTGACATTCAAGTTGAGTCAATTGCAAAGAAACGTGCCCAAGTATCCATTAATTATGTAGTTGTTGTAGTTTATTAAAAAAAAGTTAACGAAAAACTACTCTTACGTCTTTTTGTTGGCAACTAAAAATATAATTCTGAGTTTTTTGTTTTTAGAGTTATGCCACTCAATGAATCGTTCTAATCAATCAATTTTGTATGAAAAACAAACATTGTTTTCATAACTAAAACGAGGGCTGCTCTATATATTTCTGGCCTAATAGTGAAAATGCGAATATTTGTAATCAAAAATGGTTTTATTGTTTTTCAAAGTATTCTCCAGCATGATTTATTAACTTTTGCATGCGCTCAAACCAGTTGTCGAAGCACTCTTTCCACTCCGATTGAGACACCTCTAAAACATGGTTTTTGAACACTTCAACAGCTTCTTCTGGCGATGAAAATCATTGATCACGCATTTTTTTCTTGATGTGCGGAAACAAGAAGAAATCATTAGGTGCCAAGTTAGGGCTGACCCATTAATTCGACGTTTTGGCCGGTCAAAAACGCTCTGGTTTGAGCCGATGTGTGAGAGCTCGCATTGTCATGGTGAACAATGATTCGTCTTCTCTTGTTGGTTTTTCGAATTTCTCCGATGACTTCAGGCAAACAAATTGTAGTGTACCACTCACAAGTGATCGTCCTACGTTGCTCAAGCGGAACAGTCGCCACATGACCAGTTTTGCCGAAGAAACAGGCGAACATTTGCTTCGAAGTGCTTCTTCTACGAACAACTTTCGTTGGATTTTGCTCGTCTTTGTTGCCCCACGCGGTCGATTGTTGTTTCGTTTCGGGCTCATACGCATAGATCCATGATTCGTCACCTGTGACAATCTTATAAACGTCTTTTGAAGTACCGCAATCGTATTTTTGCACCAATCGACACGAGCCTTTTTTTGAGCGACTTTCAAATTGTGCGAGATCCAACGAGAACAAACCTTTTTTACGGCCAGGTGTTCATGCAGTATCGAATGTATGCTGGTGGAAGAAATGTCGAAGGATGTCTCTATCTCTCGGTATGTCGCATGTCGATCTTGCATTATGAGTTCACGCACGGCATCAATGTTCTCTGGCACAACAGCCGTTTTTGGACGACCTTCACGGAATTCGTCTTTGAGCGAGCTTCGGCCACGATTAAATTCATTATACCAATTTTTCACAGTGCTATAGGATGGTGCTTCATTGTCATACAAAGATTTAAGTTCATCAATGCACTCTTGTCGTGTGATCCACGTCGAAAGTTGTGAAAAATGATGGCACGAAAATGTTCACGAGTTAATTTAATTTTTTTCTACATTAATTTTTTCAAGTCACTGTAAACAACACAAATAATGGTCGTACGTCAAAACGTTTTGAGTACGATTATGCTTAAAAATGGCAAACTTTCCAGTGGAAATGTCAGATTGCACTTGGCAGCACTCAGTGTTGCCAGGCCAGAAATATATATAGCAGCCCTCGTAAAGAGTAGGTTTGTAAAAAAAAATTTTTTTTTAATAGTTATCATTCTTAGAGTTTTATTAATTAAATGTTATAATTTAATTATCGTTTTTAAATAAAATGAAAAACTAAAAATAGATTCCAATTGATAGATTTTAATAATGATGATAAAACACTTTTTACTCTGTTTAATTTCGCGTTTAACTTAATTTTTAATATATTAACTAGCTGCAATCAACCAAATAGCACAAGAAAAACGCTAAATATAAAAAAATATTGGTGTACACAAGGGATCAGTGTAAAGTAGAATATGCTTTTATTTCCTTTCGTGTTCTGTCCTATGTATCTAATACAAGAATTGCGATATCCCATCATCCTTCTAAGTTCCTTAATGCGTTATCTTAATTCTCTAAAATAAATAGTAAAAACGAAACTTCCCTTTAATAACGACAGTGGATCTCTTAGTAATAAGTTGCTGTACAGCTTGGTTTATTTACTTCAAGCTAATTTGTTATATGATTCTTAATTTATTTCTATATTTTCATTATATTTATTACCTTTTTTTTAATTTATAAGTATCAAAAGCTTTTCCTATATACATATATTTTTTCGTTATGAACAAACTAAAATGCGGTACCTACTTAAAATTACATTTATAAAAATGGCTAAGTAGAGCTGTACTTCAGCCTGATCAATCAATTCGCTGTGGGAAAATTTTAAAACTAGTTTGCAATAATAAATTAAATGAAAAAAGCAAATTAATTAATTGAATAAAATTTAAGTCAATTCAAATGAGTTTGTAGAATAAATTGCAATTCGTTTTCAATTGAAATTAATTTTTAGAATGAATCGTAATTCTTTTTTAATTCATATAAGTTCGTCAAAGTGAAATGCAATATTTTTCAAATTGATTTACATTAAATTAATTTTGAATTCATTCAAATTACCAACTCATTTAAATCGAATTGAGTGAAATTTGAATTGATTGTTAAACTAAATATGCATTTAACATCTCTATGTTTCCTTTAATTATTAAATATTTTCAGTTTCGTAGGAAAATGTCCATTTTTCATTCCTGTTAGATCTACTCTTGAATTTGATTGATTGAAACTTTTTTTATTAGGACCAGCACTGAGAGAATAACCCCAACTTATGCAATGCATAGTGCCAGAACTAGGAAATTAGGTTGAGCAAAGGAGGATAGAGGAGTAATGCTTGTGGACATTTGATTTGAATTTTTGTATATTGAAAGTGACAGGAAAGACCTCTGCAGGGAGTACATTTTACATACGAACTGTCCAGCTAAAAAATAAATTTTCTCTGTAATGCATATTACGATTCACTAGCCAATCGACCACAAAGGAATGCGCTTTTGGTGAAGAGCAGGTTGTGCGTACGAAATTACGGTTTTCTGATTTCATAAGAGCACATTCCATTGTAGTAACGATAAAACAGTGAAACACTCCCCACATTGCGTCGATACTCCAGTGAATCAATCGAGCTGGATACCCTACTTCTTCCCTCTCTCCTGCACGGGTAACTCCCAAATAGACTTTGGAGCGGCGGCCCATACATGAAAGTAGTATTCCATTTTCGTTCTGATAAAGGCGATATTGTTAGCAAGGAGATCAGATGGAGTGAAGTATTTCTTACATCCTTTCAGAAAACCTAGTAACTTGAATGCTCCGTTTGCAACATGAAAAATATAAAAATATGCTTGTTACAACAAACATCGCATTGAATTTTCATGCCGGGAACATTAAGAGCTTCTGCTTTTACGAGCGTTAAATTGAAACCTGTTCGCAAGGCCCCATTCGGAGATAACCAAGAGGTCGCGATTAAGGGCATCGTCCATATGCTTTCGCATAGCCCCAATTTACGGAAGGCTTGGCCTATTGCGAAATGAAAATGAATGGCGGATGCTACTGTCATCTGTGAAATAACAGATAGGGATGGAAGTATGACGTAGAAGGTTGTTAAGGAAAATAAGAGATAGGGTAGGAGAAAGGTAAGAGAAAGAAACTTGTGCTTTTAAATTAGATGTAAGTGAAACAGCCTATTGTGGTTAGTGATCATTTAACTATGATCATTACAAAATGCATGAAATATTTGTGTAACAACCATAACCGGTAATAAGGGTGCTTGCTTACTTTTATCATTATTCTTTTAACAATTAATAAGTTAGTTGATCTGACATATTAAGAAGATGAGTTAATAAAGATCTTGAGAGTACACACAACATAACTCATATTTGGTTTCATTCGTTTAAATCGCAATTCATTGTTCTAACTTATTTGAATGAATTCAAAATCAATTCAATTTAAACGAAATGGAAATGAATTGCAATGAGCTTTATGAAATTCATTTGAACTTCAAAGAAATGTCAACTCATTCTAAGTATAAATTTATTTGAATTAGAAGTGAATTGAATTTCATTTCTGCTTATTTCTTAAAATTTTATTCAATCCGTTTTTGTTGTAAAAAGAATCAATTCAAAATTAAAACCAAAAAAAGAAAGATTTATTTATAGCTTAATTTATAAATAGCTTTTGTTAAAAATATGTATACATATATTTTTTATTTATTTTTTAATAAGAAACGTCTTAATAACTTTTAAAAAAATTTTTGTTCTCTGAGCTGCTTTTATTTCCTTTAAAACAAAGGCATACACACACACAAATTCAATTATAAATTTGCACAGAGTTTTACGTTCTGCCCATTATCAACAAATATAATAAATAAAAGACAAAAAGACATTTATAAGGCGAAAAAAACAAAGAAAAAAATTAAGGAAATTAGTTTTTTACACATGAAAGAAATAACAACACACAAAAAAAAACCTAGACAAAATGAAAAAAAATTATTGAAATAACACGGAAAAACATAAGAAATGAAAAGAAGAAAAAAACGAAGTCTAGCTCGTATGTTACATATATCAAGAATATTTTTAGTAAAAGGATAAAATTCAATGTAATCCTTCTAAAGCAGTTGTAGCAATTGTATAAGAGTAAGATAAAAGTAAAAATATTGTATAGAAATAGCAGTGGTAGGTGGTAGTATAAAATACTCAAGTGATTATTTACTGTACCAAGAGGCATTCTGCCACGGAACTTTAAATTAAATTGCAACCAAAATAAAGAAAACGGGTCTCACACGATAAAAGCACACGTTGGCAATAAATGCTAAAAAGAAATGAAAATGTTAAAAAATAAATAATTTTACTAAGACATACGTTTGATTATGAAATAAAGTTTTGAGACTAAAAACCAACCCAAGATTCTTTTATTGAATTCGGGAATTTGTAAATATTAGGATTGGCAAATAATAAATTTTAATGCTTAAAATCAACTGAATTATAAGCAAAATTTTACAAAATAATATGTCCTGAATAGGAAATTCACTTAATGAACTGCAAAGGTCCCCATTTGGCGGTAAAAATGGAAATAAAAACCAGAGATTTGCAATTGCTGTTTGGATATAGTTTAAACTTAATGCTAGGAGCCTTTTTTTATTTTGCTAAAACAAAATATTACAAATCTAATAAATAAAAATTTAAAGAAACTAATTGGAATTATACTAACAGGTATTTTATTAAAAATTCACATTTGTATAGTTTAACGTTTAGACTTTTAATATTCAATCGATGAAAAACTAACCGAAGATGCTTTATATATTCCTTTCCTCTTTACTGATAAACAAGACATCTTCTAAATAAACGAAGACAAAACCAAACTCTTGAAAGATTTTATTATTAAGGCTTTCATATGTTTTTGCGGGTTGCTTACCACAAAGGTGCGCGCAAACCTGTACTCGCGGGCTATTGGAATTATAAGATATTTTATTAGAAGAAGATCTACTAGAATCCTTACCCGACGCTCAAAAAAAAAATACTAATATTTGTTTTTTTGATAGGAGCTACTTCACTATACAAGATTTACATACATGAAGATTCGGCATAGCCGAATATAGCACTCATACTTGTTTTAAATGAGCTCAATCATTCCTTTTTGTTAACAGTTTAAAATTTTTTCCAATTCCTTTATCATGATTTTTGTACTGTAGATATCCAAACACAAATTCAAATTTTGGTCTTACTACCGCTGCCCAATTCTTTTGAAATGAAACCTTGCAGAAATATGTCTTATGTTTATATGCTGTTTAAACTTAAAAATAAAAAAATGGACAAAAAGAAAAGAACTCCCTTTCAGAAGCACCAATCCTACCTATAAAGTTTCCCATATTTTTGTTTAGCAAAGGTGATTTCTATGGCCAGCTTAAGCTTAAACCCCTTGAACCAAGGATACTCTAAAATTCCATATTCGCCCCGTCCCCTTTTTTGGTTGTTACCATAAAATATTAATTTAAAAATTATGAAAATGTTATGGAAAATAGAATACACACGTAATTTTACCATTAAATTTAATTTTTTAATATTTTTAATCCTGCCCCTGAAATATTACAGTGAAATAAGGTAAAAATTTAAGGTTAGTTTTTTGTTGAGTTCAGAAATAAAATTATTTTTAAGCTGTTATATAAAGGTTAAGGTATTTTTCCAATGCCTAAACAACCCCACTAGCTATGAGTATTGATAAAAATAAAGTTTTGTAGTTTGTTATTCTATAAAATTAATTTTATTTAAAAACAATTTGTTTATTCATTATAATAGCTGATTTAAAAAAGTAACAATAAATTTCATTTAAAACAACTTCTCTTTTGCACTACGATAATAATGTTTTTTTGAAGACCTCTTCCAAATCTAAGGCCACTTCTTCTGATTCAAGGCTAATAGGCAAAAATGCCTCAATTATAACAGTTGCATAACAGCTCGGTACATAAAATCAATTGCAGTTTTTTTTTTGCAGCTAATTCAGGATTGGAAAAAAATCTTCTTCCATCAATGGTGTTTCCAAGTATATTAGTTTTCGGCAAATGTACTTTTAGCCCCAACACACATCTAAGTCCGTCTCTCTTTAGATACAACATGTGTTAAACATGTTATTAATTTTCTTGCAGTATAATTAAGCAAACATCTATCTACCTTAAGTTGTGTACATTGTAAGTTGTTAAACATATAACGTTTTCAATGTATGCATCTTAAGGTAGATACATAGATGTGAAGAATGCTGATGAAGGATGTGGCGATCCAGAAAATGCAGCATTACATGCTGCTAGTGTTTAATTTTTTCTGTTTCCTTTGAAAAACGTTCGCATACATTTGTTATTAATTTTTTTCCCCTAAAAAAAGATATTAGAAAGTAAAATAAAAATAATTTTATTAATTTTTTATAAAAATTTATTTAGGTACACACAGAGAGTATATTAGTAAAAAATCGTTTAAAATAATTAACAGTTAACCACTAATATCATAATTTAATTTTTATTTTTAACAATCTATAGTCTTGATATAAGTTCTATATTAAGAACAAAAGAATCATATTTGTAATAAATAGACGGTCGCAAGAACCGTTAGAAAAGTTAACTCAACCGATTTATGTCTTTGGTGTTATCATTTCTGTTAATTGGAAGAAGCAACAAAATTATTTCAGCACATTAATACGAGGGCTGCTATGAGTGCTGCCAAGTGCAATCTGACATTTTCATTGGTAAGTTTGTCATTTTTAAGCATAATCTTACTCAAAACGTTTTGACGTACGACCATTATTTGTGTTGTTTACAGTGACTTGAAAAAATTAATATAGAAAAAAAATGGAATTAACTCGTTAATATTTTCGTGCCATCATTTTTCACAACTTTCTTGGATTATCACGACAAGAGTGCATTGATAAACTTGAATCTTTGTATGGCGATGAAGCACTATCCTATAGCAATGTGAAAAATTGGTATAATGAATTTAATCGTGGCCGAAGCTCGCTCAAAGACGAATTCCGTGAAAGTCGTCCAAAAACGGCTGTTGTGCCAGAGAACAGTTGCCGTGCGTGAACTCATAATGCAAGATCGACATGCGATATACTGAGAGATAGAAACATCCTTAGACATTTCTTCCACCAGCATACATTCGATACTGCATGAACACCTGGCCGTAAAAAAGGTTTGTTCTCGTTGGATCCCGCACAATTTGAAAGTCGCTCAAAAAAAGGCTCGTGTCGATTGGTGCTAAGAAATGTTGCAAAAATACGATTGCGGTCTTTCAAAAGACGTTTATAAGATCGCCACAGGTGACGAATCATGGATCTATGCGTATGAGCCCGAAACGAAACAACAATCGACCGTGTGGGTCTTCAAAGACGAGCAAAATCAAACGAAAGTTGTTCGTGGAAGAAGCACTTCGAAGCAAATGGTCGCCTGTTTCTTCGGCAAAACTGGTCATGTGGCGACTGTTCCGCTTGAGTGGTACATTACAATTTGTTTGCCTGTGGTCATTGGAGAAATTCGAAAAACCAACAAGAGAAGACGAATCATTGTTCATCATGACAATGCGAGCTTTCACACATCGGCTCAAACCAGAGCGTTTTTGACCGGCCAAAACGTCGAATTAATGGGTCATCCGCCGTACAGCCCTGACTTGGCACCTAATGACTTATTATTGTTTCCGCACATCAAGAAAAAAATGCGTGGTCAACGATTTTCGTCGCCAGAAGAAGCTGTTGAAAAGTTCAAAAACCATGTTTTAGAGGTGTCTCAATAGGAGTGGAAAAAGTACTTCGACAACTGGTTTGAGCGCATGCAAAAGTGTATAAATCATGCTGGAGAATACTTTAAAAAATAACAAAACCATTTTTGATTATAAACATTCGCATTTTCACTATTAGGCCAGAAATATATAGAGCAGCCCTCGTACTCAAATATTGGTAGTAAGTTTCAAAAAATCGATTATGTTACTTCTGAAGAGGTTCTTCTGTAGAAGATTGTCCTTGTCGAACAATTTTTTCTATCAGGAACGTACGAAAAAATATTGAAAAATTTGGTAACAATAGGCAGATCATTAATAAGAAGCGTGAACTAAATTGGCCAAGTAGGTAAATATAAACAAGGACTTTGAAATCTTACAGGTAAACCCAAGGCGAATATATATATACAATGGGAGCGATGGCAAATTCATCAAACTACATATAAAAAATGGTATACAGATTTTTTATATATGGAGTTTGACAGTTATTCTACCAAAGAAAATCATTGAATTCGCCATCGCTCCCACAGTATATTATTTCGCCATGGGTAAACCCATTAAATGAAGAGTTTTTGGTAGTAGAACTTTATTAACTCTGTCAATAGCTCCACTTTAGTGTTAATGGCGTCATTGGGTTAATAACAAGTAAATCTAGTCTTTATGAAATTATTGGTTGATCGGTTGAATATTATAACAAATAAGCTTCAACTAATTATCTGCGACGCTGCAATTAAAAAAAGTTGTCCCTATGTTAGTTATAGAAAGGGAAGGGTTGGGCAAATAGGAAAACTTGCTTACATAATTTCGTCAGTACAGCAAAATCAACCCAAGTTATTGCTTCATTCCGATTCAATAGCTGTTTATTCATCCAAAGAGATACAAACAAAACGTCGCAGGAGAAGGTATTTCTCTTTTAAAGTTTAAAGAGATTCTTTAATATCGGACTCCACCTTCGTCAGGTGCCATTTAAAATGGTCATAATTCTGATTTGGTTTCTTCCGAAATAAATCTGGAGTTAGAAATTGATAAAATATTGAAACACTTTTACGTGACTCTTTGTTTTGAAATACTTGCTTTTATTAAATTTTATTTAATTTTTCTTTTTAGTTGTATTAAATGACGATGGTATTTTTAACCAACACAATTTTTTTAGACGCATTAAAGACTGCAATATTTTTTTTACTACTAAAGGAAATGTAATTCTTTATATACTTCATTTTTTTAAACTGGTAATTATAAATAACAAAGAGTTTATCTCTATTAAAATGCTTTATGCATGTGAGCAGATTTTGACCCGCACACGTTTACTTTTCCTGTTACTTAAAATCACCATATCGCCTTAAAATTGTTTCTAAAGAATGGATTATTATAGAAACTAAGCAGAAATTTTAAAAATTTTTAAACGATATCTTTCCTTTATAAGCGCTCAAACCTTCTACTAAAATTGGGCGCGAGTTACGGAAACCACCGCAACCACAACAACAACAACACAACCACCAATTAAACCACCAAGACAGAATAGCTGTATCAGCAAATAAGAAATCAATAAAATAAAGAATATAAAATTATCTGGAAATTCAAATAACCTAATTTAAAAGCAAATAAGAAATTAATAAAATTAATAATATTTAATTAACAGGAAATTCGATTGACATTATTTAAATAAACTAAACTACATTTTAAAACTATTAAGAATGTAAAATCTAATTATTAAGCATTTCTGTAATTCTGTGGAAATATAATATTAAGCATTTTTGTATTTAGACAATAAGTTATCATTATAACAAAAATTATAAAATAAAATTAATTGTTATTCAGTGGTGCAAGAGATAAGTTGTGTTTTATTTTTTTGAAGTGCTTATAGTAATATCGTAATTGGCGCAGTCGGTTTAGGCCTGAGTGAACGATTTCTGTGAAGTGTTAACCAACAAATCTGTGAAGGAATATCACAGAAAAGGTATTAAGCAACCAAAACAACTTCGAGGGAATATCGAAGGAAGTCTGGAAGAACTAACAACACAAAATCGGCGAGTTTTAACTCCTTATCATCAGGAAAAAAAAAAAATGCTCTTCACAATAATCTTGATTTGGTAAGCGAAAATTGTAATGTGTGTTTAAAATAAGTAAATAATAAGTAACGCTTGCACATATGTATGCACAGCCAAAATATAAATAAAAACTATATCAATAAATAATAGGCTTGTACAGCCTTAACATACTAAATATAAACTGCGATTCCTATCGAAGGACCCTCCAGTTATAAATAAAACTCAAATCTGCGATTCTGTAGCAAAAAGCCAGACCCTCCAGGTTAAAAGAGTCAATAAAAAAAAAAAAAAAAAAAAAACATAACAAAATAATAAAGGAATAGTGGAAAAGCTTATCAAAATTTTAAATATACAAATAGTTAAAAATATATTAAAAAAAAAAAAAAACAAAAAAAATTTTTACTAAAAAAAAAAAAATCAATTTTTTTAATAAGTTTTATGCGACTAAATTGAAGTTGGAAGTCCATCCTTGTTAAGGACCTTGACGGCATATCACTGGTCTATTTGACAGGAGTATAGAGGGAATATCTATACAGCGGCATATCCTAATCAATCTAGCCAATAATAGACATAAAACACTTTAGGCTGAATTAGAAAATGTTATAAAAATATATATATAAAAAAAATAATAAGAACTATTACCTTACATATATACATGAATAAAAAAAAAGGGAAAAAAACTAATAATAATAATACATAAATAAAAGAAAATTGAATCTATTTTTTGTATATTTTAATTATTGCCTGCTTTAACCAAATTATAAAAAACCCGACTCTAGTGATTGATTTTCAATATATACATAAAACAAAAATAAGAAATAAGTTAACCAATAGTTTACCGTGTGGTGCTTGTAAATGAGCAAACAAAAATCAACTAGGAATATCTAATTTAAACCGTATCCAAGCGCTTTAAGTGGATTATTTAAAAGCAGAAGCTTAAATTCAATACCTGAAGATTCCGCGTTAACGGGTATATTTCTTCAAACTAATATGTCTAATCCACCAAATGAACAACCTCCATTAAACACCATTCCAAATTTTCTGTCATTCGAATCACTTCGCATCCCTGATGCAATCAAGGATCTGCCGACATACGAAGGCAATCCGCGGTTACTAAATGAATTTATTAATAATGTTGAAGAAATTTTACTTTACATTAGAGCTTACGATGCGACTCCACAAGGTCAGATTCTGTTGCGTGCAATCCGCAACAAAATTGTTGGACAAGCCAACGAAGTCCTTAATATGTATGGGACTTCACTTAGTTGGGATGACATTAAACAAAACCTTATTTTGCACTACTCAGACAAAAGGACAGAAACTTCTTTAATTAGAGATCTTCACAGTATTCGCCAGAAATTTAATAATGTAGAAAAATTTTACAGCGAGATAATAGAAATTCAAGCATCCCTTTTCAATAATATCCAAATACACGAACGCGACGAAAGGGTAGTTAAATCAAAAAGGGACCTTTACTCTGAAATGTGTCTGAACAGTTTCCTAATTGGATTAAGAGAACCTCTAGGCTCTACCATACGGGCATCCAAACCAGACTCCCTAGTAGAGGCATTCTCCTTATGCATTAAGGAACAGAATATATTTTATATGAAAGCAAATCCCGGTAGAATTGAACCCAATTGGCAACCAAGACCCAATAACTATCCTTCGTATAGTGGAAACAAGTACAATAATAGATTCACACCTTTTTCACCCCAGAATCAGATAGCTTACAACAAACAATATACACGGCCCCAGCAGTCAAAAGAATTAGTTAGTTATAATCCCCACCCTTTACAGCATAGAAGTAACAATAACTTTTCAAATCAGAATTATAGTCAAAATCCATTTAGAGGAAATACATTTAGGACCTATAATAAGCCTGAACCTATGGATATAAGTTCTGAATATATAAAACCCCAAATACCCACCATAACCCAGAGGTCATTCAAAACAGATCAAACAATGAGAACAGCTGGAAACCAATATAAAAGAGGAGAATTATTCAACTTCCAAAATGATAATGCTCTAGAGCCACTTCCACCAACCTCAAGACACCAGAATTTGGATCGATACCTAGAGTTAGAACGGGATCGCTTAAATATTGAGGACAACCCAAATTTTCAGAACATTGCCTCGAACCAGCGACAGGATACCTAGACATCAATAAACATGGATTTGAGTTGGGATACATTAATATTTCGTCCCCATTTGGAAGACCCCTCAAATTTCTAATTGACACCGGAGCCTCCTCATCGTTTATAAACCCAAAATATATAAATCCATTAGACCAAAAGTCGTGTAAGCCCATTATAATAACAACAATTCTAAATAAATATGAACTAAATAAAGAAGTAAAACTTCAAACTTTTGTCGAATTTAATCAACCAGGAGAATTAAGATTTTTTTTATTTAACTTTCACAATTATTTTGACGGACTGATTGGTCTTGACATCTTATCGTACTTAGAAGCCAAGATAGATTTAGAAAATAATAAGGTCGTGACAAAGAATGCAGTGATCCCTCTAGAGTTTAAGCCTAATTTTTCTTCGGGAAAACATGTTATACCTAATAATTCTAAGGTTATAAAAAAAATCCCAGTAGACGTTCAGAGCGGAGATATCTATGTAAACAAAACTCATATTACTGATTCTCTTTATATACCAGAGGGGATATACTTTGCAGACAATTGGAAAAGTCTTCTTGAAGTTATTAACATTTCAGATGAAAACCAAATATTATTCATAGAACAGCCACTAAAAGTCATTGCATATAACACTCAAGATTATGTAGAAGCCTTTAATTTTGAGACAAATCAAATAGCAAACTGTGAGGATGTCGATATTTCAGAAGTACTTAGAACCGAACACTTAAATGACGAAGAAAAATCATAACTAATTAGACTTTGCCGTAATTACAAGGACATATTTTTTAAAGAAAATACAAAATTAACATTTACTAACCAAATAAAACACAAAATAACAACAACAGACGACATTCCCATACATACTAAATCATACAGATACCCACATGTACACAAAGCTGAAGTCCAACGGCAAATAACAGATATGTTAGATCAGGGAATAATTCGCCCAAGCTACTCTCCGTGGAGTGCCCCAGTTTGGATTGTACCAAAAAAACAAGATGCCTCTGGCAAACAAAAATGGCGTCTAGTAATAGACTATAGAAAATTAAACGAGAAAACAATATCTGACAGGTATCCCCTACCTAATATAAGCGAAATCCTGGACAAATTAGGGAAATGCATGTATTTCACTACCCTTGATTTAGCAAGCGGTTTTCATCAAATCGAAATGTATGACAAAGATATTCAAAAAACAGCATTTACGGTAGAAGGTGGACATTACGAATACGTTAGAATGCCCTTCGGCCTAAAAAATGCACCGTCGACCTTTCAAAGGGTCATGGATAATGTTCTAGGCGAACTTATAGGTAAAATATGTCTAGTTTACCTAGACGATATAATTGTCTTTTCCACGTCCCTGCAAGAGCATATACAAAGCCTTCAACTGGTCTTCGATAAACTTCGACTGGCCAACTTAAAAATTCAACCCGTCGGAATTCCTCCACAAAGAGACAAGTTTTCTGGGTCATATTATTTCTACAGATGGCATAAAGCCTAATCCCGCAAAGATCAAGGTAATACAAAATTTTCCAATACCTCAAACCCAAAAAGAAATTAAAAGCTTTATTGGCCTAGTAGGGTATTATCGAAAATTTATTAAAGACTTTTCTAAACTAACCAAACCTCTTACAGAATGCCTAAAGAAGGGCAGAAAAATAGATTTAAGTGATAAATATATAAACGCATTTGAAACCTGTAAATCAATTTTAACCAACGACCCTATTTTGCAATATCCTGACTTCTCGAAGCCTTTTATTTTAACTACAGATGCAAGCAATTTTGCACTAGGGGCAATCCTTTCACAGGGACGTATTGGAAATGATAAGCCCATTTGCTATGCCAGCCGAACATTATCAGACTCCGAATGCAACTACTCCACAATAGAAAAAGAGTTGCTAGCTATAGTATGGGCTACTAAATACTTTCGCCCCTACCTGTTTGGACGAAAATTCTTTATTGTAACTGATCATAGACCTCTTACGTGGATAATGAGTTTAAAAGAGCCAAATTCAAAATTAATCAGATGGCGTCTTAAGCTTGAGGAATTTGATTATGAGATAATTTATAAGAAAGGGAAGTTAAATACAAATGCTGACGCTTTGAGTAGAATAAGGATAGATACACTCAAGTTAATGGACATAAACTTAAATGATACAGCCTCAATCCAAGGTACTTCTGGTAGCACCGTACATTCAGCAGAAGAAAACATGAATGACGGTATACACATTTCAGAAAAACCATTGAACGAATTTAATTTGCAACTTGTTTTTGAAAAATCATCAAACACTCCAGAAATGTTAGTAATAATGCCATTTAAAAATAAACAACGTCGAACATTTCGGAAACCCTTATATACAAAAGAAATAATAACAGATATTTTCAAAAAATTTCTTAATCCAAATAAATTGTCCGCTATATTCGCTGACGAAGATACTTTCCGCATAATCCAATCTGTTTACTCAAATTTCTTTTCAAATAGCAAAATATTCCGTTTAATACGATGTACAGAAATTTTAGAAGATATAACAGACTCAGATAAACAGGAGGAACTAATAAAACCTACCATCAAAATAACAATCACCGAGGTATTAACGAAACACTACTTCACCTCAAAAGAGAATTCTATTTCCCGTACATGAGAAATAAAATTACACAAACAATAAACAACTGCGACAAATGCCAAACCCTTAAATATGACAGGAGCCCCCCAAAGCCAATATTCGAAAAACCAGAAACCCCCTTGAAACCACTAGATATCTTACACATAGACATTTACAGCATAAATTACAAACAAATTTTAACAGTAATTGACAAATTCTCAAAATTTGCGGCAGCTTACACACTTTCATCTAGAAATACTGTTTGTATACTAAAATCCCTAAAAAGTTTTATTAATCTTTACGGTATCCCAAGGAAAATAGTTGCTGACCAAGGTTCCGAGTTTACAGCTAATATTTTTAGAGACTTTTGTAGACAGTTCCAAATTGACCTACACATTACCTCATTTCAACAGAGTACAAGCAACGCTCCTGTTGAAAGGCTACACTCCACCTTAACCGAAATATACAGAATCGTAACAACTACTAGGAAAGAAAACCACCTTAGTCAGGACCATGACGACATACTGACAGAAATACTAATAACATACAATAATTCAATACATTCTGCTACTAAATTAACCCCTTTTGAACTATTTTTCGGTAGAACCTTCAAATTTAATAACACAGTTACATTCAATAACGAACACGAATACCTAACAAAGCTTAACGAATTTCAAAACACCTTGTACCCACTCATTAAAGCAAAAATGCAAAACGAAACAAGTTTTCGAATAGATAAGCTCAACAAAAACCGTACAGAACCCGAAAACCTGGAAAATCAAACAATATTCAGAAAAGAAGCGAAACGTAATAAAATTACACCTAGATTCACAAAACACAAAGTCAAAAGTAATAACAAGGTAACGATAATTACAGATAAAAACAAGAAGTTTCACAAATCAAAATTAAAAAAAATACACAAAATACCAAAAATACCTAATTAATATACCCCTCTATCTGCAGGATATCAATGACATCTTCTCAAACGGTGGACATACAAAAAATAAATAAACAACAGAAAGTAGTTAGATTTCGACTAGGCCCAACAAGGATAATTACAAGTTACAACAATCTTATACACGTGATTAACCTCGAAGAATACGCAAACAACGCTAACAATATAAAAAATACTATCTCGACGTTTGAGAAAACCCACAAATTTACCAGCTTTACAAAAGTAACTCGGTTAAAACTTCAGGAACTAGAAAGTAAAATACAAACACTCATGCCATATAAAAGGCATAAGCGCGGATTATTAAACGGACTTGGCACCGCCATCAAGTTTATAACAGGCAACATGGACAGCAACGACGCACTTTTTATTAACAAACAAATACAAGACATTAGAGCAAATACAACACATATTGAGACAGTACTGACAAATCAGAACCAATTGAACTTAATTATGCAAAATAGGCTGCAAAGTGTCACTAAGCACATAAACAAAGAACAAGACAGAATAGAGAACTATATTAACAAACTGGCAAATAACATATTAAAAGAAGATGACCAATTTTTTGAACTTCAATACATTAGTCAAATTAATTATAATATAGATCTTTTAAATAACCATTTAGCTAACGTTGCTGAAGCAGTTATTCTAGCAAAATTAAATGTGATATCTAAGTTCATACTAAGCACCACAGAACTAGAGGAAATTCATAAATATATGGAAAGTCAGTCAATAGAAATCAGCTCTAAAGAGCAAATATATGAACTACTTGGTTTACAAGCATACTACAATAATTCAAATATCATATTCAATATACAAATACCCAACATATCAAATGAAAATTATGAACTATTCCACATTATTCCACTTCCTATAAATAACACAAAGAAAATTAAAATAAAACCATATATAACATACAATAAAAACCACATTCAATTTTTCGACGAGCCTTGTCCAAGAATAGAAGACTCCTATTACTGTAAGAAATCAATTCATACCGAAATCGCAACTAATTCCACTTGCATCGCAAGAATAATGAACAACACAGACGCTTTGTGCGATCTAGAAGATGTTGGCAACATAAACCTGATCATACAACCCGAACCGAACTACATTCTTTTCATCAATGCAAACAAAACTTTTGTATCAACAAGTTGCAGCAACGATACATATGAAGTCGATGGTACAACACTTCTGTACTACAAAAACTGTACAGTCAACGCCAACGGTGAAAACTACAGAGATCTGCCCATGATTTATAAATATGAATCTTCCCTACCATTTACAACCTATTCCGAAATCAAGGCAAAAACAATAACTGACAAGCTAAGCCTCGACAAATTGAGAAACTACCAAGTAGAAAACTTTAAGTTAACATCAAGGAAAAGCAACGGCATACTCTTAACAATCTGTTTATTGAGCATCATATTTACTACCATTATCATTTACATCATAAAAAAATCCAACATCAGATACATCCCGAATTACTTTTTTGACGTTCCAGCCCCTACGTTATCCTTGTGGCCGTCACTTTACTCTAAGGGGGGAGGAGTTACGGAAACCACCGCAACCACAACAACAACAACACAACCACCAGTTAAACCACCAAGACAGAATAGCTGTATCAGCAAATAAGAAATCAATAAAATAAAATTATCTGGAAATTCAAATAACCTAATTTAAAAGCAAATAAGAAATTAATAAAATTAATAATATTTAATTAACAGGAAATTCGATTGACATTATTTAAATAAACTAAACTACATTTTAAAACTATTAAGAATGTAAAATCTAATTATTAAGCATTTCTGTAATTCTGTGGAAATATAATATTAAGCATTTTTGTATTTAGACAATAAGTTATCATTATAACAAAAATTATAAAATAAAATTAATTGTTATTCAGTGGTGCAAGAGATAAGTTGTGTTTTATTTTTTTGAAGTGCTTATAGTAATATCGTAATTCGCGTAACTGGTTGTTTGACTTAAAATTTTATTGAATCTTTAATAATCATATGAACGAAATGTTTAAGGTCCATATTCTTCCTGTGTTATTCAAAGTATTTTTTTTTATTATTTCTTGGACTAAGGGGACAAAAAAATTAATTTCTTAATTATCTTATAGCAAAAAAGAAAATATAAAAAAAATTCTAACATTAAAAAAAATCAGTGAAACACCTGTTGGAAACCCTATTCAATTTCGAATTACAGTTAAAGTCAGGACTAGCAGCAGTTTAAAACTCCATATTTCTGACTTCAAAAGAACACACAAACATTTGTAAAAAATAACATTCATTTCATTCTTCCTCTGGGGAATTTTATTACAATTTTTAATGTTACCTACCGAATGTTTAATGTACAAGTATTTGCAGAAAGCCCGTATTTACAAAAGAATTAAATGAAATTATGCGCTTGGCCGGTGGTGCTTTTTTGACGGTCATTATGGTTTGACCGCAGCGACCACAAAATTCTATAGAAGACTAGCTAGCTGGTGTTTGCTTATAGCTATTGTTGATTCCTTTCGGTTGGCAAATGGTGGCTGGTGACCTAAACCGCACTAAATCACGGCAGGATACAATGGTCAACAACTTACTCTTTTACAGATTGAAAACGAATAAAAATGTGTGTGTGTGTGTGTGTGTATGTTTGTTTAATTGTAGGTTTGTATTTAAGCGACATATGCATTATTTGTCCAAGATGCTTCCTTTGTTTAACGCCAGGCACCCACATTAAAAAAAAATTCACTTTGTTGGAGAGTCTGCATGTAAATGTGTATAAATTTGTAAAATTTTAGTATTTTTATTTGCACTTGAATCTATTTGTATGAGTTGATGTACATCAGAGTAATGGAACTCATTAAATTTGAGTTTATTTTGTAATTAACGCCTGTTGCTAAAAATTGTTAAGTATTTCAGTGACTCGACTCCCGTGTTTGATGACAGACATCCCAGCTTTGTTACTGGCATTAACAGATGTATTAGGGGATGTAAGTGTTGACATACAAATACGTTTGAAAGCCTAAAAGTGTTGAAGTATGTGCAAAATTTCTACACTAATTCGAAAGTATTTTCATTTAACACTCTATTAAATACTATTGTGATTATAATGGAGTGCGGTGAACTAACAAAATGCCAACAGTGGGGGTTAATGAGTATAAATATTTTGTGTTTTGTTAGCGTAAGTGTAAAAATTAAAGGGTAGGGGGTATGTGTAGATGTTAGCAATATTGTGTGTTAATTTGTGGCCTATAAACTAATGCTATTGAAATATTAACTAAGATTGCCACATAAGCAGTTTGATTTCAATATTTAACAGGTGCAAATGGGTATTAATGAATTTCAGTTACCTTTATTTAATAAACAACCACATTTACACAAACACACACGCCAACAACTGATAAGTATAATAAAATGAAATAATAACTATTTTATATGACTGTAATTTCTAAATATTCGGCTTTATAATCCTGTGTAAACGCGTGTGTTTTTAAAAGAATTGCGTTGTAATTGTTTGAGTGAAAGAGTAATGATGTGAAATTTGTCAAAATCAAAATGCTTTAAAATGCACTGATCTATAAAATTAGTATTTGAAATTTATGTTACAGGGAAAAATGTTGGGTGTTTTCTAAAATTATTTGATTATGGTTTTACAAAATCAGCGGCAGGTGTATTACTATGAAAGATTATAATAAAATAAAGAAATGCTAGTCAGGCTAAAGGTATAGCCAGATTAGTTAAATCTTTGACCAACAAAACGTAAACACTAAATTATGTAAAAAAATGTTTTTCTGTGTCTAATACTTAGTAAAAACTAAAAGTCCCTATTTTATATAAAAGGTAAAATATTACATTTTATTTATTATAAAGCCTCATTCTTAATGATATGTATTAGAAAATCCTGAACAAACATTTGTAAAAATAGTCGTTACGCTTTTTTGGTCAAATATTTGAGTAACTTGATCGCACCTTTTAGCTGGTGTCCGTCTTTAATTTCAAACCTTAATAATATAATACAACGAACCTTGTACAAATAATCTATTTAGTCAAACAATTTTGGTGAAAAAGTGCGTGAAGTATTTTTTTAATAACGAAATATTCAATGAAATGTTTATTTTCTCTTAAGTTTTATTATTTATAACGATTGTTAAGTTTTTCTGCGAACTGTTTCTGTTTGAATTTGTTATTTTTTCTTCAATGTTCTGTTCTTTATTTATGATAAAAATAGGCCGTTCTAAAAAGGTTTTGTGTTAATTATATACATAAATATTATGGTTTTTAAAGACGAAAAGAACTCCAGGTGGGTAAAATCAATCTTATTATATTCAGATGATCAATTTTTAATTTTAGTTATTTGAGATAATGATGCTATACATAATGCCACAGTTGAAATAGAATTTATTATAGAAATTTATTTTCGCCTTCTTAACTGGCCATTACTCACCAGATTGTTTCACTTCAAAGACGATTCGACTAAAAGGAATATCTTATATAAGCCATCGCATAATCAACTTCGTTATGCATAATAACTTACAATATTTATATTTTATGAGGTCGGAAATTACGGAATGACAAACCTAGACAACCCCTTACCACCTGTGGTAGAGGGTATAAAAAGGGAGCACCTACTTTTAAAATGTCATCAATATTATCAATAAACTTATTAACTATTGATCCTGTTATCAAATAATTGATTTTTTATGATGAAAAGGTAATTTGTTCTATTAATAAGAAGAATATAAATCAAATGTTTTTTTTAGTAAACATAATCTATAATTTTTTTGCAGACCTTAGAAATTGTTGAAGTTTTTTTTTTTTTAATTCAATGATTATCTGCAAGCTACAAATACAACAAAATTTAAAAAAAGTGATAAAAGGCGGAATTATTGTTTCCTGTTAAATGCAAAATATGTATTTGTGGTTTGTTATTACTTTGACGTTCTGTTCTGTTCCGATCGAATCAGTGGAAAATAAAATTTAACGTTAAGTTACTTGGAAGTTTTTTGGTAGTGTGAATGCAAAATTGTAAACTGTTATTGTAATTGTAATTATAGTTTTTTTGATGTGTTGTGCATAATTACAGAAAAGCTAACTACAATAATTTAAAAAGCAGAACGCATCAGAAAGTACAGACTAATGAGGCCTTAACATTATGTTTACGTCTTTTTAAGCAATTTTATTCATTAAAAAGAAAATTTATTATTTGGAATCTTTATTATATTTATTTACTATAATTGTGCTTAATTCCTTTATATATAAATATTTCGTAATATTCTCTTGAAATATTTATTATTTTAAATTAAAAATTGAAATATATTAAAGCGGGGAAAGCACAAATAAGGTAAATCAATTTTATTCAGTTTTAAATTCTTAAAAAATCGAAATTAAGAAAAAAAAATTTTTCTTGACTTATTTTCAGAAGTTTTTCTGGAAACCTCCAGTTTAATTTAGTTTAATTTTTTTTAGAATCTGTATCTATACTTAAACGGAGCTTAAGATACTAAAACTTTCGCTAAAATTACTCTGCAGATTTGTTCAATAACGTAGCAATTACACAATAATATTCTTTTAGCATTAAACATTAAAAATTGTAATACAAATTTTATGTATTTATTTACGGTTTATTTCACTTTATATTTCGATTACTCCCAGGTTTATTATAAAAAGCTTTAACTTCATCTCCATGAAACATTGTTTGTTTATCGTATTATAAGCCAATTGTCTGATTTGTAACTAAATGACATTTTATTGTCAAAGTCAATTCAAATCAAATGATACGGAAGCAAATCATTTTTTTAACTACCACACTAAGGTTTATGTTCATACATACATATCAACGAAATTATCCTCATCGTCGTTATTAAAGGAAACACAACAATTGACAAACTTACCTTGCAAACATACACATACATACATATATTTAGTACAATATATTATTACGAATGTATCTAAAGCTCACATTCTTCTATTCCCTTCCTTGCTGGTTCTTTAGCCACCTACTTTCAATTTAGTGTTTTTTACTTTATACCTTTTTATGATTTTCCATCAATGTTTGTCTCAATTTCAAGTAATTTCCGTTTGAATTCATTTCACTATGTTTGAATGTATGTACATTGATTGGAGATTCTGAATAAGAGAAACATCTTAAAATTGGCGGAAAATGTAGCATTTTACTATAATTTAACATACGCTTTAACCGTAACATACTCATACTTACAAACACAAATTCGCGTACTTCATATTGTCGCAGAGTTCAATATAATTTGAAACAGTGGGGCTCTTAAGCAATTTAAAAATTATATGTACTTAAGGAATGAGAATATACGAAATATCAAGCAGGTAAAAAAGTTAGAAGTTAAAATTGCAAAGTTTAGATAAAAAAGGAAGTTGTAGGGCTCTTCGGTTTTTTGGGATATTGAATCTGCGGATTAAACGGAAAAGAAGCTGGAAAACCTAAAAAAAAACCTTTTTATGAAAGAATTCTTTTTTTCCCTCAATTTCAATAACCTTCTTCTTTAAAAGATTGTAATGGGAATACAATGAATTACTGTCGATTAATTTTTACATTCTATGAATGCGAAATGTGAAGAATAAATAAAAACTAAGCAAATTTTTATAATCGAACCCCACTGTGTCGCATATTGCAAGGTAAAACGTTGTACATATATGATTTCAATGTATTCATACATAACATTGGGATTTGCTTAATGTTTTATTTTGCTTCTTTTAAGGCCATTATATGACTCTATAACAGAAACATTTAAGTTTCTTTTTTTATATTTTCTTTTTCGTTTTAAGCAGCAGTAAATAAAGCTTTTGTTAGGAAATTATTTTATTTTGTAAAGCATGCTTTTGTCAGAAAACAAATAAGTTTTGATTATTTATTAGCAAATAGTGATTACATTGAAGGTATTAAGCATCAAGGTAAAGTTTAAATAAAATAAGTTTGCCTCAAA
Source organism: Cistogaster globosa (assembly GCA_937654795.1). Classification (NCBI taxonomy): domain Eukaryota; kingdom Metazoa; phylum Arthropoda; class Insecta; order Diptera; family Tachinidae; genus Cistogaster; species Cistogaster globosa. The sequence continues at coordinate 64,515,809 of OW569406.1, forward strand.
AATATTTTTATAATACTCAATGCGTTTTGATAAATATTAATAAAGAAAATTTTGTTTAATAAAAAGGCATGTGATTTTCATATTGTCCTTTAGTTTAAATATTTTTTTATTTGAACTATTGTTTATAGCTTAAGTTTATTTTAATTGTGAAAAATTAAAAAATTACAAAGAGAGCTGTAAAGTTTAGATATCGTTAGAATGATCTACACCTTCTGGTTCGCTACAACCTTCTTCAGTCATGTGTAAACATTTTTTATTTGTAAAAATTAAAATATGAGAAATTATATAAACAATGCTTTCATATTTATTTATTTTGTTAGTGTATTATAAGTCTTGGTTGACAACGAATTATTTACGTACTCTATAAAAAACTATTCTCTATTTGGCCTTTGGTTAGCCATTTAAGAAATATTTTAGTTCTTAAACTAGATTATTTTAAGACAAATAAGTTTTAATTGCCTTCCGGGTTCTATATAATTTTTAAATATATTATTATTGGTACTATTTTTATAAATTATATTTCATATATATTATTATACCAGCAGCGCTCATATCTAATTTTCTTAAAATTAAAATTTAGTAAAATGTGTCTTCAAACATTTGCTGCAGAGTTCTATAAACAGTGTTAAGAATTAAATGCACTGACAACTGTGTCAGTACCATTAAAATTGGGTAAAATTGGTAGATTTCACATATGGATCTAGTTTCTCTAATGACATATTGTTATAAAAAAAAGTATTCTATTAATGAACCAAGATACTAAGCGTTCTCCTCACAAAATTTTATTCAAATCTAACCGGCAGTTTATACGTGATGCGAACACACACAGACAGACGGACAGAAAAAAATTCCAAAAATAAATGTTTTGTCTTCCATTCGATTACTATCTATACCAACACCAAAATCTTAAAAAACATATTTCATGTACCAGACATATTTAATTCCATTTTAATTATGAAACAAAAAAAAACATGTTCATTCAACTAAAAAAATAACGATAAATACAAAAAAACAAATTATAAAGATGGACAAAAGTGTTCATACAATGAAGTCTCTTCTGTTTTAATCATAATTTGCAACCTGTAATTATTCAAATACGGTTATTTTCTTGCAATCGAAGTAGGCTAGGCCCCCGTATCTGTTGAACTATTTTTTGTGTTTTTGTATTCAAATAGTTTTCAATTGTCAAGATGAGTAAGCGTAAATAAATTTGATAAATCGATGTAAAAGAAAAAGCGTAAAGCAAAACTTTAAAATACCTTTTGCCTCTGTCAATACATAATCAAAAAGCACGAAAATACTGGTTCCGTAGAGAATAAGCCAAGATTTAGACGACCGAAGAAGCTCTCTAGGAGAGATGTCAGTTTTATTTTAAGAGAAGTAGCAACAAATCCGAGAATGTCAGGGCCTAAACTAGCAGAAAAGAATAAAAATATTACGAATAAGAAAGTTCATCCGACAACGGTTCAAAGAGCGTTACGAGCTAAAGGGTATGCAAGCAGTGTTCCCCGCAGAAAGCCTCTGAAAAGTATCGAAGACTTCGCTTTGAATTTGCAAAAACACACACTAATAAAGGCGCAGATTTTTGGAAAAAGCTTTTGTTTACGGATGAAAGCAAGAATAAATTGTTTGGAAATGACGGGCGTGGAAAAGTTTGGCGTAAAAAATATACAGCCCACAGTGAAACATAATGGTGGCAACGTAATGATTTGGGGCGCCATTGACGCATCTGGAAGTGGTCGGTTGGTGTTTATTGATGGTATTATGGACTGATACTATTATAAACAGCTTTTAGAATGTAATTTGCAGCCATCAGTTGATATGTTGGGTCTTGGCCTAGGTTGGATTTTCCAACAAGAAAATGATCCCAAACATACAGCGAACGTTGTGAGAGATTGGCTGATTTATCATGCACCAAGGCAGTTAAAATCGCCTTCACAATCACCGGACCTTAACTTGATTGAGTACGTTTGGAAATCGGAAATCGGGTATATTAGTGTTAACCACAGAGAAACGTTAAAAAAAGCATTACAAAAGTGCTGGTCCGAAATTACTCCTGACATAACCGAAAATCTTGTCGCTTCAATGCCGAGACGTCTGCAGGCAGTGATTGATGCTAACGGTGCGCCAACAAAATATTACCGCTATGAACACTTTTGTCCATCTTTATAATTAGTTCTTTCTGTATTTATCGTTATTTTTTGAGTTGAATTTTGTTTTTGTTTCATAACTAAAATGGAATTAAATATATCTGGTACACAAAATTATTTTTTTCCACTTTTTGTTTGGCGAATATATGAAGTTTTTAATATGTATGAAGACTTAAGTCCTTGACTGTATATATAGATAACCCCAATATGAAAAACTATTGGAAAGATATGAAATGTACTATCATATACTTTGATTCATAAAATTAATATTAGCTGCAGTCACGCAGTACGAATGCCACATCATACACACACTCTTTTTGAATTGCCATCATTGAATGACTTCGGATACAAATTATTTAAAAAATTATTGTTCATTGGTTCTTTTTTAATATTGGTAGAATTAATGAAAACAAGGAACTTTGACGTATTAGTAAAATTGTGTGCTTTTAAGTTTTTAATTTTGTGTAGTGGTATTTTTGTTGTGTTATTATGTGAAGTACAAAGATATGTTAAAAATCTTTTATGATATTGGAATATTACAAAGAAATTTCGGATGAATAAAATAAATTAAAAATTTTTCACTGTAATAACATTGAATGTAAGAGCCCGAAAGTTCAACAAAAAAATTGTCTACAAAGAATTAATGTTGTTTTATTACAAATTTTATATACTCGTAAAAGACCTTATTCATAGTCAATTTTTATTTTTATAAAATGTTTATAAAACAAAATTTCCATACAAAATTTATTTTATAAGCCTGTAATAAATTTAAAAATTGATTATGAGTAAGGGCTAAAATGTTTAACTCGTTTTCACCAATTTTTTCAATATTTTCTCATAACGTTTATTTACAACGAGTCACGATATATTTTGTGCTTTAAGTTCTTACGGTACATGAACTTTGTTTTTTAAGAAATATGTGAAAAACCCACTTTGGCCACCAAGTGAATCCTGTTGCTTTTGTTTTCTAAAGTAGTTCAAGACATCTACTAATACAAAATTTCAACATTTACCAAAATATCCGGAAGCATATACTTCAGGTAAAAATAATTCGTTGAAAGCTCGTTTTTGTAAACCTAATTTACTTCTGCAAAGTACTTCGTTGAATATGCCACAAGCTTGAATGAAAAACTGATAGTGAAATCTTTCTTACAAGAATCATTTAAAATTAAGTTTCTAAAATCGTCTTTTATTTGTTTGAGTTGATTAGCTTTTATTATAACAAGAGATGCGACATAATCTTACATTAAGCGTTAACAATAACAATTCTTAAAAGAAAATAAAGCGCAAAAAAGTAGAATATACCAGCAACAAAAAGATTTTAACTATAAAATAAAATTTAAACCGATGGCGGAAGGAGGACAATCTTAAAGTTTTAAATTTGTAAGTACGTGTCCCCATGTGGCTACGGCGACCACAATAAAAAAAATAACTGCGTAAGAATTATAAATAAAATAAATAAAACAACAACAATTAACCAAAAGACACATCTGCTAAAGATGCCTCGACATTTCAAATATATTTGTGCTAAATGAAAGAAAGACGCACTCCTTCATACACTTCCAACTGCAATGGTTTATGAGAAGAGTAAACAAAAATCCAATTCAATGTTAAAAAAATTTAGTCGTTGACACTTTCTTTGTCTACGCGCTTTTCTAAACATTGCAAGATGTTGCTGCCAGCGACCTTGTCGCGTTATTTAACTGTGTGCAAGTAAAGATGGTTATATGTTTGTGTACATTTTATATTATTTTCAGGACACTTTGCATGTCCTGCGGTGGTCGTTTGTTTATTAAACGCATAAATCGTAGTCACAATTCTTGTCCCAGTGGCGGCAATGACAGTTGTTTTGCTTGTTTCTAATATCGTTTTTTTTTACAAACGTGTTTGTGTGCATGTCTCTCCCCTGTTTGTCTTTTGTTTTCTTTCAGTGTAAATAATGTACAACATGTTTTACTTAATTATAAAGCATAAGGGAAGGTAGTGTTTTACTTCAGTTAAATAATTTAACTAGAAAAAAAAACCTGCTTTAGGTAAGTGTAAATTTATTGTTGTTTCCCAAGATTAAAGAAAGACAGTCAACAACGAAAAAACTTTTCGTAGTCAAAAATTATCAAGATGTCTTAAAGGAAGATTAGTTATAAGACAGAGCACCTAAATCAAAGAAGCTGAATACTCTTTCAACTTTTGTTACCAATAGATCTAAAAAAGCATTTAGAATTTAGAGGACTTTCAAAGCCCACTTTTAGCAGGCTCAAGAAAAGTCACACATGCTGCGTATATTTAAGAAAGCTTTTCGAAGTAGCTCTTAATGTTAAAGAAAGTATACTATTCCACATCAAGGTTTACTAAAGAATTCAAATTTTCTTAAAATAAAAAACTAATATTAAAATAATACATTTATAAAATAAAAATAAAAAACTTTTTTGTAACATAAAAAAGTAAAGAAGAACTTAATTTTCATTGTACTCTTTCTATCTTTTCTTAGCAGTAGCTAAGAAAAGTGGCAAGATTTTTTTCTACCATGTTTACTTGAAAAAATAGGAGAGAAGCAGTCAGAAAATTAAAGTTAAAATTTGCGTTGCGTATTTAGAAAATAAGAACCATGTCCTTACAGAAAGGGAATCAGCTAAATGGAGGACCCCAACAGGTTTTAAGTCTTGTTTAGTTTTATAGCTGGTTAACATAAACAAGATGCAACATAAATTGAAACCGTATATTTTTTTTATAATTTGTATTCTGAAAAGTTACTGGCACATAAATTCATTTATGTATCTCCTTTAGGTGTATGAAAATTATGAATTAATTTTTGTATCTTCTAGATTAATATCAAAATAATTTGTACCCAGCAAAATATTCACTCACAATTTTAATGAAAAGAACTTCCGCAATGCATTAATTTTTAGATTTATTCGCCACTCAATATATTACTTGATAACTGTTCAATATTAACTTCAAAAAATAATGAATTTAGTAATAATAACGGAATAACGGAAAATTCTTTTTCCGTTGTACTAGATAACTTTTTTTTGAATCTAAAATATTTAATTATACTACTGAACATTTACTGAACATATTTCAGGTAAATGCTATAGTTCTTGCAAATAATGTGTTTTTTTTTCTCTAAGATGTTATTACACTTTTAAACATACGGATGGATTATGCCAACAAATTACTGTAATGAATAATTCAAAATTTTAATACATTTAAATGCAGTGTTGATTAAAATCGTTTCTCAAAATATCGCATCTCTTTTATAAAAATTATATGACATTCAAAAAAAAAAAAAAACAAGTCTTTTAGAATTTTTATAAGTACTAAGGGAATTGCTGTTTTTTGCGTTATAGTTATTTAATTTGTATGAGATTGTTTTAGTAACATCTAGAGCAAAAATAATTAGTTCTTTCAGTTAAATTATAAGCAGTTGCGACAACGATTTGTCATTACTAAATAGCTTCTTAGTAAGTAAAATTTTTGCTGGGGTAATTTATATACAGACATTAGCCTGGATTTGTCAAGAATCATTCGCTTAATGTCTTCATCTAAATACCGTCACCGATTCATGTCTGAGAGAGAGGAATCATAGAATATAGAGTTCGAGAGATTGTAAAAAAGAAGAGTCACACATTTCTACTCGAGTTTTTGACGTGCAGAATACAAGTGAGAAAACTAAAAACTTAAGCACACGGAGCATTTGCATAGAGGCAAAGTCATTAACGTTTAACCTGATAACTCAAGTCTCACAAATGTATAAATTATAATTTTGCTCCAGTGCGCTAAACTGATGAACATTTAGAATCATAAGCAATTTTACCACGCGAATATAAGTAGAGACTTGTTGACCCTAACCGATTATCTTTCATAAGTAAATGCTAGTAATAACAAAACTCGCTCAATTTGGATAAACCTTATCAAATCGATTGGCCTGTAAACGATGTTTGAACACTTAGACTTCGGTGCAATTAGAATAATAATTATGACACCAGTGTACTGAACCTGGGATGCAAAATAAACTCTGCTTTTTGTACACAAAAGCACATTTGAGAGTACAGATGTTCTTAATTTGATATCTGCTCAAGCACAATAAGTCAATGAATTTGTCTAGATTATGGTTCTTAACAAGGGTCTGGGCTATTAAAACAAGATATTAACTCTTATTGCAGCTGTTGCATATGTAACGAAATGATTTATTGTTATATGTAAAACTGGTTAATCCCAACTAATAACTACAATTAAGGAAAAATATTAGTTCTGGAAAAAGAAAAAAATCTTTAGCTATATTATGGCTTAATGTTGTTAAGTGGGTTCACCAAGTCTTAATTAGTTGCTAGACAAAAACAGTTGACATCCATTTAAAATGTTTTGAGGGTCAAAAAGTATTGGTCATCAAATTGAACAAACTGAGTTTAACATCCTATTACTCTTTTGTATTAATATTATATTAAAATTGATTTTAAGGCCGACAATTTAAAGAGTCCCCCAACGTACTCATCTGGGTTAAATATTATTTCTCCTTTTTATTAATGATATGCTTAAATTAAAAATATGAAAAAAAATCAAGTACGATATAAATTTTACATAAAAATGTCATTGACAATCTTTTTCTTGAAAAGTTTAGAGGCTCATAACTCCGTAAATATGGGCGAGCGCCAATTTTTTTATTTGATGTTTTTTTTCTTATTTTTTAATTCTCTACCGCTACACATTTTTGTTTTTTTATTGAAGTTACTTCACTGTTCCAAATCAAATGGAAAAATTAGTGGTAGGCGTGGTGTCAAGCCCATAGCCACTAAATCTGATCAATTGGCGTATTTAAATTTTCATTAGCTGATCTAGTGCCCTAGCAAAGTTGATTTTAAAACTAACACAGGCGGACTGACGAACATTTCTTAATCGACTTCGCTAGGCATAAGCACTCAGAAATTAGATATGAAATGACTAACTTAGATATACCCTTTTACCACTTATTGTAATGAAGGATATAAATTTTGCGATATAAATTATATACGCGATCAATAAACAACACTAAAAAATTAGTTAAGACATACATATATCATGGAATTTATGAAGACAACCCATTGCAGTGGAAGATGCACATTCAAGCCACGTATACATAGCTATGCTGCAACAACAACAGTTTTTCTTTAGGCATACTTCCCGCTGGCAGAATCTTATATACGCCACGGCACATCTGCGCAAAAGCCTTTAACATACGCCATATCCACTTCTCAAGATCAAAATATACAAAACAATACCTTTATGCACATCGATAATAGGAACATAAAAAACAACAATAGAAATCTGCAGTCATTGGAAGATAATCCGAACAGTAATCCCAGTAACCATATTAACGTCACACACACTCAACAGCAACCAACCGAACAATATAAATATCAATACAAGAAACACATTAAAAATCTCGAAATTTTATTTATTTACCAGCAGACAAGCCAAAAGGCTTCGCGGATTCATTAGAACTTAGGACGAATATAGAGAAATATTATAAAAATTGTGAATTTAAAAAACCAAAATTAAAATACATTCTAAAAATGATAGAAAGTTTTGAAATATAACTCGAAAAAATTTAAACATTAGTTTAACAATTGTATACGGTACAACTCCAATTTAGATACAGTTGCCACATTTTTTGACATGATGACTCTGTTAGGTAAACGCCGAAGCTGTATTCCAAAAAAAGGCTTTAGGGCTCTTGCTTATCTTTAGATGCTTATTAAGTTATCCGTAAAATCTATTCCATGAATCGATAATATTACAATTAGTTTAACAAGCGTAATCAACCTGTAAAAAGTAGAGTCTATATTCCTTTTGAATTAAGTCATATTCAAAATAGCTTGTCTAAAAAATTTCACTTCCAGATCAATATATTTATAAACTTTTTATTCTTCACGTTTATGTGTCGAATAAAAAAAAAGCTGATGGAAAGCAACTCGGGAATGAAAAAATTAATATTTTTTTGCGTTTTCAATACAATTTTACTTTATTTTTAATTTTAATAAGTATCCGCTCCTGTATGAAATTTTATTACACTGACTGTTAAACACCTGTGTAGTTGTGCATATTCCCATTTTAGCTAAAGTGACTTTCAATATTCGACTTAAAATTAAAAATTGCTATATTTTGTATATAACAATTTAATTTTATTTTCTGTTGTCTTCTGTCGTTCACTTTATTTTTCAATTTGGAACAAAATTATTCCATATTCTACGTTTTTAAATAAACATTTATTTTTTTAACTTTAACCGACCTCAAGTCAATTTTAACATGAAAATCCACTCATAAAGTTTTTGGGCAAATAATAAGGGATCAAGATTGGAGCACAAGTATGAACATGGTGTCAGCTGCTTTAATTTCAATTCCAATACTTATTGTGTTATTTTGTTGTTGTTTTTTTGCTGTTTTTCTTTAAGATTTCTTAATCTGACGTTCTAATGAATGTCATAAATTTATTGTCTTTTTTTAATTTTGGGCAGACATTTTTCCAAAAGTATTTGTGGCAATTGGCTTCGTTTTGCTGCATTTCAATAGATTTTTTTTTTTTATATATTTTTTTTCAGTTGGTCACAAAACAGCAAATATATCAATTGAATTGTGATTTCATGTCTGTTTTTTGTATTCTTTATCTGAGATTTTATTGTGTAGAACAAATCTTAACAAATATTAAGGAATATAGATTTAAACAAAATTCCCTTAAGGGTGAATATGCCATGATGTCCTTTCTTATCATCGTAGTCGTAGAAATAGAGCAACAGCATCATCACTACCATTTTATCTTTTTATTTGTTTAGTGACAGACACTAAATTGATATGAACTTAGAAAATCTAGTTATTTTTAGTGGACACAACTTGAAAATGGTCAAGTGAAAAGTTTTTCGTCTAAAATAATAATGGCACAGTGTTGAGTTTTTTAACACAAATTATTTCAAAAAGACATAATTTATTTTTAATGTGTTCTACCGCTTTTCTGTAGAAATTTGTAAAATTAAAAAAAAAAATTATTTTTTAACCACACAGTTTCACAATTTCATTTTATCGGCTGTATTAGTAGAGCTATGTTATAATTTGGTGAGCGAAATATTTTGCTTTTTGATATATCTATCGCCTTTGTGGTTTTAATGCACACTTATCTGTATCGTAAAGGTCTCTGCGTAAGGCTCTCTGTCTGCTCCACTAAAAGAAAATGAGCCTGATAGTTAAAAAGTATAAAGAATTCTTGCTGGAAAAGGAGGGTTAGTAGAAGAAAAATAAACGAAGCATTCCAAAAATATTCCAGAGTGTAAGATGTGAAAACTATATAAAATGGTACCCAAATAAACTACCAAAGCAGAAAATCTAATTACAGAGGCGCAAATCAGTAGAAAATCTTATGTGGCTTTTTTTGAACTAAAACCAGTTATTGCATTCGGAAATGGTGTGAGAATATCGCCGTTAACTATGGTCAAGCATAAATGGTGCTTTAGAATCTTTTTTTACAGTAAAGAAAACAAAACATTTCAATAAATCTAAAAACTGACGGCTACGATAGACAAGAAACGGCAGTATGTGAAGCCATCCGACTCAGATGAAAACCACGCTGCGTCGAACGCAACCAAATTAAATAATAGTACTTGTTGCAATTGGATAAAAAGTAACTCACATTTGAAATTGTTCTGCTATCTTTTATTTGAAATTAGGTCACGTATCGGGTATTAGTATTTTATTATAAAAAAAATCCCTAACGAAGACCTAGGGCTGAAACGTCACATCCGTGAACGTACATTTCATATTGTAAAACTAAGTTGTTTGGATTATGACATACGCTAAAATTAAATTTTAATGAAAAAATTTTTCCTTTGTTTTAGTTAACTCTAGCAAATCATTATGAATAGACCTAAGTTTGAACGGTCATAAAATTGATCAGTCATTAATTCGGGCAACTGGTGCACACTATCGTCTGTCGGAACAAGCCATCCGTCGAACTGCAGATAGATTCTGTACTATATTCTCTCTACGAGATGCAATATCACCAACACGTCAAAGGAATGTGCGTACTGAAGAGAATATTACTGCTGTAAGCCAAAGTGTGGAAGAAGAGCAAAATTTATTGATTCGTCGTCGGTTGCAGGAATTGGGGCTTTGTCCGTCTACTACATAGAAATTTTTACATATGGACTGCGTTCAATCCTCAAGATACCCTAAATACTCCATTGCATCCAGAAAAATGCACCGTTTGGTGTAGTTTACACGTTAGTAGCATCACAGAATCTTATTTCTTCAAAAATGAGGCTGGATCTCACGTTACGGTTAATAGAGATCGTTACCGCACCATGATTAATGATTTTTTGTTTGAAAATATGGATGACATTGATCCGGACGATTTGTGTTTACGATAAGATGGCGCTACGTAACATACAGCGATCGCAATAATCGAGTTATTGAAATCAAAATTTGTTGGTAAGTTGATTTTGGAAAATAAACCTGTCAATTGGCCTCCAAGATTGTGCGACTAGACACCTCTCCATTAATTCCTGTGACGCCACGTAAAGTCACTGGTTTATGCTGATACACCAACAAAAATTGACGCTTTAGATGCCAACATTGTTCGTGTTATTCGTGACATACGGCCAGCGGTACTTGAAAAAGTGACCAAAAATTGGACGTCCAGAATGCGCATTGTCATGAGTAGCCGCGGTGGCATATGCCCAAAATCAGTCTTAAATATGTTCTGATGTTTCGCATTAAAAATTCTTCATTACAATTTAATTTTTTTTTATATTAATTTTTACAAATTTAGGGTTCTATCGGGCTTAAAGAAACGCAATAAGATACAAAGAAGAAGAGAACGGTAATTAGTAATTTTGTATAAGAAAATCATATATTAATGTTACTGTACTTACAGCAAACGCTGAACAAAAATATCTAGCGAAGTAAAATTTTTCGAAAAAGCAGAAGCCTAGAGGAAAACTGTTAATTGAACTAGCCGGCGTTGAATCAAGCCTTGATGGCAATAAATAAATTTTGACTTTTAAAAACAACGAATTTTTAAATAATTATCAGCCTGAAAGCTTCAGCTCTAGTTCAAGATTTTTTTTTAATTAAGTTAATCGGATTTGTACCGCCAGTAAATATTATACTGTTGTCATACTTCTCGCTGAAACAGCTAGTGACGACGGTCTTCACCGAAAGGTATAAAAACGGTATTTTTTTTTAATTTGAAAACTATTGTGAGTCAAGTAAGCAATTAATGATACTATTGAGTTCATTCGATTGACGTACCACGCTTTTTTTTCATACGTTTGTCAATACGAACATGGATGTGTCAATTCCACTCCTGCTCTAACAGTCATTTTCGATTCCATCATATTATGGAATTTTAGTTAAAATTTGTGCTTGAAACATTGCAGGGAAGTAACTGGGAAGTAATTGTCTTTCTAAAATCGTTTTTCTTGGAACGAAACCTCCTTTGAATAAAAATTAAACCAAGTCTTAGAAGGTTCCACAGGTGTTCAAACTGAAAACAATGCATATGATTTGTTCAGCTGCTATATAATATTGCAAACACATTACTGGATCACAGCGTTGTTGTAAATTATAGATAATAAGTAATAATATAAGATTATGATACGTAACACTGTGCAATATCATTATAATGTTACTACGCAAATATATATGTATGCGAACAATAATAACAATCAATTGTATCTATTATAGATGGACAATGTTTTTCCATTTTGTTTTTTTTTTATATTTTTATCAGTTTTTTCTCGATATTTATTTGAGAGGTTAAGTTTGGCGTCTGTCAATTGTTATCCGATGAAGACAATCGACAAATTTTGACAAGCAGCATGTTATAACAAGATAATCACATTAGTCAACAAGACAAAATATTAAAGCAGCAACTTCTACAACACCCAAACAGGAAAAAAAGGGAACAAGTGCGTGTGCACTTATGTATTTATTTTGTTTTTCGCAGGAAACATGCAGAATGTTTGTATGTTTGTTACACATACTCACTTATATGTGAATGCAATATTGATGTAAAAAATTATCTAAATAATTGATGTATTGTTTCTTCGGTCTCGGGCCAACAATTTATTTAAGACACATAAGACAATGAAACAAAAGCAGACTACTTTATTTTTAAATATAAACTTTGTTTATTTTTTCTTTTTTATATTCTTAACGAAAAAATTCTTTAACAAAACGAAGAACAAAAGAAAAGAAGATCACAAAAAATTAACATACTTTCATTTCATTAAGTAGCTTGTTATGGTATTTTATTTATTACAAAAATAATCAAATAAAAATGTTAAAAAAAACAAAAGAAATATTAAAAAGAAAATACCGTCTAACGAAATGTTAAAGTAAAAAAAATCCCAAAGAAGAAATCGTTAAAAAAATTTTAACAGTGATTTGAAAAAATAACAATAAAATTAAATTTACCTTCTTCACTTTTATTCTTCCTCCCCCATAAAAAATCTCTTTAATTTCAACAGTTGGAATCTAATTATTCATCTGAATGTATTTTATTTCATTTAAACGCCCACCCTTCTTCCTTTTTTATTTGTTTTCTTATTATTTTGTTGGAAAACTAAGGACATTCTTTGGTCTCTATGAGTATTTTTCTAAAAAAATTTCCAAATATTTTTCATGCTGATTCTTTGTTAATATTTTTTTTTTCTTTTTTTCATTAAAAATGAAAACATTTATGTATTTACATGTTTGGCCATCATACTTTACGCTCTGTTAATTATCTTTGATTTGTTGATGTTTTCTTAAGTTGTTTTTTTTTCTAACATAAATTGGCATTGATTTTTATTTAAAAAAAGGCGTTTTAGGAGTTTTAATTAAAGCGACATCTGTCATTTCTTTTATAAGAGAGTGGATTTTACTTTGAATCTTAATACTCTTAGGAAAAATTATATTGGTAGTGTGGTGTTAAACAATATCAAAAAAAATGCGCTTAAATATCTGAAAATTAAACTTTTCAATGAGGTATAAAACATTTCTTTTAGCTTTAATTTTATAATATTTATAGATTGTTTAATAACATTAGTAGAAAGCTACGAAAAACTAAAATTATAAACACACATTTTAATATCAGCATTGCTTTGAATTTGAAGGCAAGCGTTTTGGTGAATATATAAACAACGTCATTCAAAGCAAAAAAATTATTAACATTTAGTACCATTCAAACATTTGAGGTGCTAATTTCGGGATTTTGGGCTTAAGCCTCAATTGAAGGTGATCCTAAACGAGCAGTGATTTTTTTTGCTCGATTTGTCATTAAACACATGTTCTCTTAATGTCAGAGTTTACTATTGCACTATTTTTAATTGCATAATACATATGAGACCTGCGAAAAGTTTTTTCCATTTAATTCCAATTATACGATAAATACCTACAGAAAAAATATTAAATATTTAACATTTCAGTGTATGATTTGCAATAAGCGCAGAGCAAGTAAAAACAATTCACACTGACTCTATGTAATAAAAAGAAAGCAAGGAGATATTATAAGTGAAGATAATTGATCTTATGGAAATATATGTTGGAGGATCGGATCATACTTTTACTCTGCCTCACACACAACTCAGTACCACATGTAAACGTTCGAAATATAGCGGTTGGCACTTCTTAGGGCACTTTTGTTATTATGTGGATTGCGTACAAGGACATGATACTCTAAAAGTTTATACTCCTCTAGATAAGAATAAAAAGAAAATGCGTATTTTTTTTAAAGTCTTTCAATTATAATTTTTTTTTAAGAATCGTAAGTACTTCTGAGAGACAAATAAATTTCAAATGAGGTTCATTTATTTTTCTGCTCTTTTTTTGCCACTAGGTGTTTCATCGATGTCATTCTTAAAAGCAGTGTGTCGGTATGTGTAAAAGATCTTTAAGTTCTGGCTTATAAAATACGTAAAAACAACGACATAACTGCAACAAGAAATTACCAATGCACAGTGGGCAGAATCAAAGAATTTTAGAAATAACTTATCCATTTGTAAAGGGGCAGGGCATAGTAGGTGAGTATTTGAGCTTCAGTGTTGAAGCTGATTACCATCTACGTCGAGGGGTGGAAATATGTGTTTCAAAGTTGGCCACCTCTCACCAGCAAATTTTTTAATTTTTGTTTGATATTAATTTTTATTATACATGTTCCTAAGGTTCTAGGCATACCTAAAAATTGGTGTTTTAACCTGCATGATCAAGTTATAAGCATATTAAAATTAAAATATTTAACTTTTTGATACCGCGGTCTGGGTTTTTCAAAATATTGATTACAATTATCAGCAAATTTTTTTGTTTTTTATTTTTAGCGAATAACTTAAAAACTAAACGATTTTGAAAAACCCCAAAATTATTGCTTTTTGTGTGTTTATTTTCTTTTTTTTTAGGAATGTATAATTAATTGAATACGCTAATTAATTGATTCTTTTGGTTCTCGGGTCTTATCTATTTTACATTGAAATTTTGATTTTAGCTTATATGTTCCAAAATACCAAAGCAGGAATCGGGAAAAAAACCTGCTGAAAGTATTACGTTAGCTCTAGCCCAAATGTTTTCTTTATGAGCAATAGAGTAACAATTTTGTTTTTGGGATTTTTGTTTTTTATTATGGGAATTGTTGGATTTCCTTTATATTAATATTGTAGAATTGGATTTGTAGTTGGATTTGAGTTGACCACAATTTCATTTTATTTGCTTAGTTTATACAAATATTATTGCATTAACATTTTGTTGTAATATTTTATTTTTAATGTACCTTAATATAGATGTTGAAATTTTCTATCAAACCAAAAAAATTCACCTCATTATAATTGTCTTTAAAAATGAGAGTTCCAATATGTATCCGAATTTTATAAATTTATGTTACGAAAGATGTAAGATTCCGTAAAAAACAATTGTACGTGAAAAAAGGGTAACCATGGGACTCTTCTAAGATTAACAATCGTTATTATGTAAAACTTTTGGTTTACCTTACTTTAAATAAAATTTCTAAATGGAAAATTATTAATTGCGAAATAGTGAAAGATAATATAAATAGCATGATACGAATTCATAATGATCTGAATCAAAAAAAAAAAAAGAAAAAAAAACTTAAAACTTTTTCAAGGACCTCAAACAGTTTTCAAGTGCTTTAGTTTTTTCAAACCGTGTAAGATACATTGAGTCTTCTATATTCCACTGTTTTCAAGTCTGAAAAGGCCGTTTGCATCCTTCAGTGAAACTTTGCTTCAAACTCTGTTTTGGCGATTAAGATCTTGGGAGACAGTTGAACTTACTGTGTACGGCGTCTTAAATGAAATCAGAATATTTATTCAAACAATAAAGTAAAGGCAAAAATCAAAATCAATGTTGATTATTGTTGTTTTTGCTTAAACTGATTTTTGTCTTAACTTTATTGTTTGGACAAAAATCTTTAGTTTATTTAAAATGTAAGTGAGAAGTTTCCTGAAGAGCTAAGTAAGTAAGCGGTAGCGAAATGGCCATCGAAACGTGCTTTCACCTTCAATAGTCAATATTGGTGATTTTAATAATTCGGTCGGGATAATCAGCACGATTTTTAAAGTTTAAAGTTAAATTAAAAAATATTCCCGTGATTTAAAAAGTTTTAATTATTAAAAAGCCGTAACCTCGTTGTTTTTTTAACCAGACCCTTTTAAACTTTATTTCTTTTCCTTGGTACAATAAATTATTAATTTATTTTTTAAATATTTAAGTTTATAATTAAATAGAATATATATCGTATTTTATACATTCCTAACGCAATAAAACAATGAATTATTGTTTTAAAATTTTTAGTTCGTTATTAATTGTGATAGACTAAAAAAGAATCATAACATTATCAGATCAGCGTTATGTAAAATTGCTATGACGTAATAAACTGCGCAAGTTTTTTTAATTTTTCAGCTCAGTTTCAATAATATACAGATTTAAAAGAATTAAATAGAGCTAGATTTTTTAAAGCAATTTAATGATTTTTTATGTTATATTTGATACAACAGCAAAAGCTTAGTTTTAAACTAAGATGGAGAACAAGGTCACCCTAAAGGATATAGAACTAACACGGAACTAGTTGCCTAAAGCAATATGCCTACCACTTAATGTGTCGTTGATATGAGAGGGGTCTATTGACACTATTTAGGTAGCAGATCTAAGATGAAACCTAAAGAAGTTTTTCTTGTGCTAGAAATTTAGCATTTTTAAGAGTATAATACTTCAAAGATCTTAGTGTGGAATATAATTCAATGCATTCATTTTTCAATAATTTGTCTATTAAAATTTTGAAACCAGTTACCTGATATGTCTACTTTTATTCGGTAAATATTTAATACTTTTTTTAAACTTTCATTTTTACATGTCTTTGGATATATACATTAACGGTAATTGTCCAAAGTTTCCCGCAGGTAAATTTAAGAATGGATGAGGAAAGCAACTCATAGGCATTCGCAGTATTTAAATTTAAGACATAAAGTTTAACAAACTGTATCACGTTTTTCTTGTTGTAAATTGTAACTAAGTGCTACAAAATGTTGCAATCGATTTAATGGCAAATGCATCACATAATTTCTAACTATATATCAAAATTAATAAAGAGAACAAGGAAAAAAGCTTTACGCTTTGTTTAAACTTCGCTTTGATAAATAAACATTGATTGGTTATGAATTATTTCTCGTCTTTTTTTATTTATTAAAGAAAAATATTAAATAATTTAAAGTTTTGCAAGGTACCCAACCTCAAGAAGATGCGAAAAATGCCGAGACGAATGTATTGGTCGAGAAAGTGCTGCAATACATTCTGCTTTTAATTTTGCCTATTTTCATTAAATAATTTCACAAAAATTTGTAAAAAAAATTCCTTTTTTAATGAAAAAAAAAAAATTGAAACTAAAATATAAGTGAACTTGAGTCGCATTAATAATTATTTATTTAGTCATGATACTTTTATAGTTCGACTTATAATTAATTTCAAAATAAAAAAAATAAAATATTTTTTTGATTTTTTCTTTATTTAAAAAAATATTGGGACAACAGTTTTGTAATTATTGTAATTAAAAGCCAAAAAGGATATTTTTTAAGTTAAATATATGTCTGTTTTAATTAAACAAAAAAGCGAAATTTATATTTTAAAAACTCCTTTTAATGTATGAAATCTTCTTTCCGTGATTATTTTTCTTTTTAATAAAACACAACACGAAATGCTTGCATACCAATACAGACTAAAGGGCAATGTTTCCGAAACTAGTTTTTTGATTTTTCAACATAAAACACAATCAGGAAAAAACTCTCCGAAATTATGCTAAAGCGCATGTCCACTCTTAGTAAATCCTTGAGTTAAAATAAGGACTTCCCTTTTCAATAAAACATCTGATAGAAAAAACAAATATTTAAAGGAGCCACACAATAGGTGTATCTCCGTAGCAAGAAGAGAAAGAACGCCTACAGTTCCAATGGGCAGCAGTAAAATAAGACTTGAAAGGACAATAACAAAAAACTGCATATTCCAGTCGTACACCAATACCATTTACATACTTTATATACAAATCTATGTGTATGTAGTTGTGTAGAAAAGTACTAAGTGTTGGTAGATTGTATGTTCTTATGTGATTTATTTTTTATGGAAAATTATTATTGTAGTGAATTTTTCTTAAAATATTTTTTTTCTGTTCACTCTATGCTCTACTTATATAGAAAAAGAGTCCTTTTAATGCTTTACACACTTTCATACACTCATGGTATATTATAAGCACAAGTGTATTTACGAGTGTATGTTATAAATGTTTGTATATAAATTGTTTTTTTAAAGGATACCTTTCGAAATCCATCAATGTATATGCTTGCAATTTGTGCTTGGTTTGCTTTTCTAAATAGTATATGAGCGTTTTTTGTATTTATTGCTGTTCTTGTTGTTGCATGAGGTTCAAAGAAGCAGAGAAAAACGAAAAGAATTTAATTAATAAATAAGCGTTTGAAAAATATGCATTCGTGTGCATAAAACTAAAAGAAGTAGTCGAAGTATAAGTAGGAATAAATGTCATTCCACCTGTGCTGTTTCGTACTGCGTTTGTTTATAGTGGAGTGGGTGTTGCTGTAGTAAATGTATTTCAAGAAGATACACAAACTATAAAATACTTAATTATATTTAATTTTTAAGTTTTGTTTTTATATTTTGGTTTCTCTTTCGCTTTTGTTTGCCTGCAGTGTAATAATATTTAAGTATATTTTTCAATATTAATACGAGTATCGTATTATTACCTCGTATCTACTGCACACATACTCGTATGCAGACATACAAACAAACAAAAATCCTTATAAACATTTAATTAAAATATGCAATCTAATCAAAAAATCTTTTTCTCTTCTAGTTTTCTCGTTCTTAATGCTCTAGTAAACTTGTATACAAATTCTTAGAAATTGGAAATATTAATTTGATATTAAAATCCTAAGGCAAAATATTGTAAAAAACTATTATTAAAATCCTTAAATTCACAAAGTCCACATGACTTTAATAAAGTTGACTGTAGAAAAATGATTAGCTTGGAATTTAAAAAAATCAAAAATATTTTCTTTGCAGAGATAAAGTCAACAACGTGGAAAATTTTGAAGTGAATATATAAAATAAAATAATTCTTAATGCAAGGTAAAATTCATTGAAATATTCTAGATTCGTTTAAGATTCCTAATATCATTGTTCTATTTTACTTCATAAAAATTGTTTAATTGCTTTCAATTGACAGCAGAAGTAAGCGTTAATGCCATTAAAATATTTAAGCGAACCAACTGTATAATTAAATTAAAATAGAAAAATAAATACAAAAGCATGTATAATTTTTTTGTTTATTATTTAAATCATCGTTTTCCTTCAAAATAAATTCAGGGATACATTAAGGTTCCGTCCTCCTGCCCTATTTTTTATTTTTCTAAACGACTTTCTATGTCAAATTTCCAACACTATGTTTTCTTTCACAGATGATAGTAGTATATGACATTAATATTCTCTTCACATTTGCCAAATCCTGTTGGAAATTGCCTTAATTATGATATCTTGGCAATCTTCAAATGAAGTTTTGCGAAGGTCTTGCAAGGTTTAATTTATCGGTTGAAAACCGCAGTTCCCTATGGTTTCGCATAGGCGTACGGCTGAATCTGCTACCTCATCTTAATTTTTGGGTGATATAAACATTAAGTATTCAGAATCCCTTAATGTTCTTTGAATGCAAATTCAATGCTATGTTCGGTGAAATAAGCATTTTTAAAAGTCGCAAAAAAAGTATTCTTCTCTCGAAATGATCTCCTCGCTATCCATATCGCCTTTATCATACTGAAAATAAAATATAGCCATTTTAGAGGCCGGTGCTTCAAATACTATTTTGGAGTTATTGACCGCAGGCAGGAGATAGCAAAGATGCTCATCGGTGACAATAGCGTATACCGCTCTATTGAATCACTGTAACATCGACGCAATGTGGGATGTGTTTTACTGTTTTATCGTTTCCACAATGAAATATGCTTTGATGAAATTAAGGAACTTATTTTTAAAGGTCGTGATTTTGTTAGCACAACATGTTCTTCATGAATAGCACATCCCATTGTGCTTGATTTGCCAGTGAACCTCACTACGTGTTAAAGAAAAAATTCGTTTTTTACCAGCACAGTTTGTATAAACTCCTGTCACTTTTATGTGCAAATACTCAAATCGAATGTTCAAAAGCATTTTTCTCTTTCTTTCCACAATCTAGTTTTCTAGTTTTACCACCATTCGTAGTTTTACTAAAACCCTACTGTTGGTCTCATTAAAAAAATAAAAAATTTTTGGAGTATAAAAACTTGTTTTCAAGAAGTTAAAGTTAAGGTGTCATTGATAAAAAGTAATAAAAAATTAATCTTAACATTAAAGGGTGTCTCCATAGGTGACGTAAATTGACCTATATGGGCCTATCTTTTGAACTATTGTAGACAAAAGCCTGCAAATTGGACAGAATATCGATTGCTATGACCGTTATAGTAACGAGTATTAATATCTAAAATTATGTATCAAAGGGTGCCCCAATAATTCATTTAATTCGCCAAACCTTTGAACAGATAGAAAGATGCTTAAAATTCACTATTAACAACTATTGCTAACTTCGCTGTAACAAAAAGTATAAGATTTGGATTTGGAAATTAAAGGGTGTGCCAATAGTTAATGTAATTTGATGTATGTTTATGAAATTTTGAACTATTATAGAAAAAATACTAAATCCTAAAAGGGACATGTATTGCTTAGTCCGTTATAAGAACAAAATTATAATTTAAATTTAGAAATTTAAAAGTGTTGCCAAAATTACACCATCATATACAAACACTCGAAAATTAGACAGAATATCCACTACTTTGTTTGGTATAATAAAACGTATAAATTCTTAAATTATAATATGAAGGGTTTTACAATAGCTGATTTAATCTTACAAATATGTCAAGACTTGCAAAGTCTACTACAGCAGCAAGTTTATAATTTCAAGTTATAAATTAAAGGGTGCTCCTTTTACTGCTGTAATTTGATAAATATTGCCAAGCTGAAATTTGAAATTTGTTTTTTTAAGTCGGTCTTTTTTTCAAGGATTATATTAAACAAGCTCATTTAACCAAATCACTAATGACTGTTACACACAGTTGTTATTCCTCACTAAATAATACTCCGTTAGGTGTTTTACTAACCATCATCACTGTTTAACTTTTCCAAATTTCATTAGTCTACCGAGTTTGTCTTTATTGGAACAATCTGTAGCAATAATTTACAAATTTATGATTTGGCACAATCTTATGATTGGGCTGAATATACGAATATTTTTCAGATTTCCATTTATTTTCCTACTAAAAGTTTGGTTAGGAATCGCTGTAGGTTTATATTAGTTTATATACAATTTTGTTAAAGTTTTAAAATTCTAAAGTGTAATGACGAATATTTACCAGTTTTCATGAAATCCTTTTTGCAGTTCTTGATTTTTTTAAAGTACGAATTATTACTCTCTTCTATTTAATATGCGAATGAATAATTTATAATAATTAAGCAAAATGTTTTAATTTACCACAAAACTGCATAACAATAAAAAATACTTTCTTCACTATAATTATATTAGCAGGAAAAGTTTAAGTGATGAACATTATCATTAACTATTTCATTAAAACACCCATTATTATAGAACTTAGACAATAACAGGAGGCAGGTGCCTCAACTGTCTTTGTGTCTAGTCATGCTAATTTCTAAGTAGATATTTTCTTGTGTTGCTTCTGCACTCACAAACCACCCTCAACCCTTTTTTTCATAGAAAACTAAATTTAAATGATACTTGTGTCAGACTTATAAGACACAGGAATTAGAAGGTCCGGGTAATAAAATATCAATAAGCATTGGCGTGCTACATATAAAAATATAAAAATTCAATATGAAATTTTATGTAACGAAAATTGAACGTGTTTTAAAGGCCATAATTTCCAATCTAAATCGAATTAATCGATTATAAAACTCTGACGGCATTTCATTTCCGTTTCCGTTTTAACAAACAACGGAACTAAGCAATTGCATTGGCAAAGAAAGGAAGACAAAAGGCTTGTTTGTGACTTATTCCTTTTAACATGTTCACAAACATTTAGAAGCATTTGACATTTACATTTCTTACAATAACAAGCATACATACACGCTCACTTATACTGTGTGGCAGGCATGCAAGAGAAACAGTTAAAAAAAAGGGTTCAAGATTTATTGACGACACAGTAAAGAACACAAAAAAAATATTCTTAGGGGAATTTGCACAAGTCACATGTAACCAAAAAACACATTTGCGTTCTAAAGAAACCTGTTTCATTGTAACTGCCAAACAAAGCTCTGGTTTGACTTTTGGTTTCCATTATTGAGCAAAATCCGACCGGACTTTTTGTATGTGGTAGAAAAACAAAAAAACAATATAGCAGTTTGTTGGTATCAGCAATTTCATGTTAAAAATTTTTTCTTTTAATTTCTTTATTTCTATAATAACGTGACAACATGCAACTCGTATTAAAGACAGTTTTCATTAAATTAATTTTTTTTCAATTTCTTATGCATCCTACTGCCTTATTTTTGCGTAGTTTACTAACAGACGTAGCTGATTTATTTTTGAATTAATATTTTAAGACAGGACTCTCCTTGGCTACAGACACTAATAGGACCTTTAAATTAATCCCCTTAGGAACTGATTATTGAAGCTGCTCTATTTTAAGATTAAGAGTATCTTCACTTAATTAATTTACCTTTTGTTGTTTTAGAGAAGTGTGGTAGGATACAATATATTTTTGTTGGCTGACTTTTATTTGAGTAATATACAGACTACTCTTTTAAATAACAGCTTTATTTCAATTTGTACTCAGGGTATGCTAAATTCCATCACAACCTTCGCGATACAAGTTAAGAAAAAAGTCTATGGTTAACTCCAGCTCGACCGGTGTAAAACGAGATAACTATAAAATTGGTATGTGAATTATTTCTTGTTGAAGTTACAGAATCGAAGATCAGCTGACTTCGTCAACATTTAATGCGTACTGAAATTAAAAAATCCCATTTCTACACAATATTATAGACACAAAGGAAGTTGTTTTTTTTTATATGTCTCGCAATATCGCTATTCATTTCTTAGACTTAGTGGCTAGTTTCTAACAGTTATAAGAATTATTTACAATAATGTATTAAAAATGAATTAGATATTCATATCGTGCAGTAAATAGAGTGGAACTTTTATACAAATTGCAAATTTATGGAAATCATTTTTCCTCTTTTTGCAATTTGGCTACTGAACCCAGAGACCTCACAGATTTTTAAAATTTTTTTTAAATCAAAAATCTTTGTATCAAAAACGAATCGATATTTCCTAGAAATAATTTGTTATAGCGATATTTTTTTTATCTCTTTACCGTAAGACTAAAAATTAAGCAATGAATACTTTGCTAAAGAAGTAATCGTTTTTCAAATTATATATCTTCCGCTAACAATATATTTTATTTTATACTTAAACTCCAGCCAAATTTACTTAAACTAGAATTTTTTTGTCGTTTTTTATAAAGAGTATTGAGCGCGCAGCTAACTGACCCCTAAGATGTATAACAGTTAATGGCTTACTTGTTACGTGAATATTTGAATTACATGAAAGTAAGAAATTCCTCAAAAAGAACGTACATTTTGTGAAAAAGTTATATTTTATTCAATATTTATTAAAATCACCGAAGATATGAGACTCGCTTCTCAAGATTTTAAGGATCTATATACATCAACACCCACGCAAGAAACTTTAACTATTCAACGTAACATACTTTCTAACTTATACGACAATCAATTTATCAACGAAATATTGGATATTGCAAAAACGATACTAAACCAAAACTACTTTAGATTTAACAATAACTTTTTAAAATTAGCTGATGAACTCGGCATGGGAAACCCGACATCCGCAATTTTCACAGAGATTTTTATGCAATATTTAAAACAACGACACGTTAAAACACTAATAGAAAAACATAAAATAACTCATTTTTACAGATACGTAGACGACATAATATGCATCCTAGAAAAGAAGAATGCCGAAGAAAATCTGACGGATTGAAATACAATACAAAACAAAATCACCTACACAATGGAAAACGAGCAAGACGGAATCTTACATTATCTTGATATTACAATAACACGAGAAATTGACTGCTTAAACTTTGACATTTAAAAAAAACTTACTACGACAGGCACAGCTGTTTTTTAAACCATCCTACCCAACATAAACTTGCAGCAATTTAGACATATTATTCACATATTTAAGATAGTTCCGCTTTCTCCAGATAAATATAAGAAAGAGTTCGACATAATTTACACTATAGCTAAAAAATAACGGTACTGCTATTAACTAACTACTTAGGCAATACAACACCAAAAACACGAAGAAAGAAAACAAAGAGACATTCGATACAACTCGACGACACATTTTTACTTACGCAGGAACAGAAATATATAGATTAACTAACCTTTTTCAGAAGTAAGAATTCCAGAAATCATTAAAAACGAGCAACACTCTACGAAACAATCTCAAAACATCAATGGAAACAATGCATAAATTTAATACAGACTTACTGGCATCTGCCACCATACAAACCAAAGGTAAGCTGGACGAACATTAAAACAAGGTTCATAAAACACATACGATCATAAAAAGACTCTAACTTCGCAATACACCTTAACACACATGAACATCAGCCAAGGAAAACAGATGAATGTATGACATTAATACATCCTAGTAAAAAAGGACGAAGACTAGACATTTTTGAAAACATGGAAATGTACAAAACACGAACGTTTAAGGGATATTTTATTAAGGAACAAGTGAATACTAAAATTATTAAAAAAATCTTACAAACGGATAACACCCACAGATGGTCACACTGAAATATTAAAATTATATACCTTCAATAAACATGACAGATATCAAGCAATCTACCTGCATAATACCATTTCAGTAGACACTAACAGTTAGTCTAGTTCCACAATTTTTACATAAATTAATGTTAATAAAAAATTATTATTTATTTTTTAATATGCCTTGTACAAGACTGAGAATTGTTAAAGATTTAGTGAGCACGAAACTAAAAGCTGTACTACGTGAACATAGTTTAATAATGAGAGCATTTGATGCACCTAAGTGTCGGTATTATCTGTGATAAATATAAATCTACAACAATTGTAATTTTTTATATCGTTCGGCATCTATTTTTTGGTAAGGCCATATATTAAAGCTCTCGTCGAAGCTCTTAAAAACTTTTTGCCAACCTAACAGTTTTTGTTTTTTAGTTTGTTTTACACCAAACTCGGCCTGATCAAATTAACTTGAAATATTGTTATTTTATACTTTCTACTCACACCATTACACTATAAATTATATGACAATAGTATTATTAATTCTACATAAACCAAACATTTTTCAAGTAAACAAATCGTTATTGGAAAGAAGTCTGCAATAAAAATAATAATTTCATATTCAGTAATAAAAACACAAATAACTAAAAGAATTTTTTTAAAGATTATTTTGAAACTATAACTAAGCATGTAATTATATTAAAAATATCACAATGGCTTGTTGTGAAAAAATACACTTAGTTTTCAATAAATTTTACAAAAATAAAAAACTACAGAACTTAAATTTAACAGTGTTTTCTTATAGGGATTTGGCAAATTTTGCAATTTATTTTATTTATTTGACTGCTTTCTTTCGCTAAATTAAATAATGGTGAATGAAAAAAAACCTTATCTTGGTTCTACCTAACAAAACTGAAATCTACCAACTAAAGCTCATAACTATATCTCAGAATAAGTATTTACCAGTGGGTTTGGATAATATTGCTTTTGCAAGATGTTTCTTTAATTTTTTCCCTTTAAGTTGTTCAATTTCTTCGAAACTGTTGTTCTCTATTAATAGTCAAATGAATTATTAAAAGGTATCAATACAAAGCAAATTTTCTAGTGTTATTTTTAGGTAATTAATTCCTCAAAACAACCAGATTATGCGGATTTTCAACAAAATGTTTAAAAATGGGTACAAAAATCTTTTTTTGGGATAGGGAATTAATTTTAGAAAACACTTAAGGTTATAGGGATACCTTAGTGATTAGCATTTTAAATTATTTTTGATATTAGTTTATTTTTTAAAACTATTTATTAAAGCTTTAATAAGTATTGAGCTAATAATAAGTAATCGAGTCTAAAATTTAACAATTTTACTTTTTAAGTCCAAAAAGTAAAAATTAAGTGGAGGAAAATTTAGGATGCAAACTTTTTGATTTTAGTAATCAAAATATAGATCTTTAAAAACTTACAAATATTTGGAATATTTTTACAATTGTAATTTATTACAAAACAAGTAACGGTACACCGATTTTAATGCTTAACTCTGTTTAGGTTAAAAAAATATTATTTTCATTAGGACTTTTGGGGATAAAACCTTTTATTTCAGAGAGGAATTTGGAGACCTAAAAAGAATCTGGAAACCCTGAATTTTGAATATTTTCTTACTAGCCAGAGCACGGTTAATGCTTTAGCTGTCGTGAGACACCTTTTGTTTTCTTGGCTTGGTGAATATCGTTAAGAAGACCAATATTGCAATAAACCTTTCAAAACTTAAGTATGATGGTAAACATATTAGTTGATATGCTCCTAATCCTTTGTTTTTCAATGACGTGTTTACAAGTTTGAGGTAATTATCTATACTACTACTAATGTAGAACTAAGTTTACGCCAAAATATGTTGTATGATAATTAACTATAAAAATAGCAATGAAAATAAATAAATAGTAACAAATTAATTCATAAAATTATCCTACTAATAAACCATTTATAAAAATTTGTATAATAAACACAATATAGCAGTTCAATAGCTAATCTACATTTTAAGCATTTTTTCGTTTTTACCTGATAACACCTATTATAATTAATTGACTTGTGCATTTAAAACCCCATTTACCCAGTTTGCCCAAAGCCGAATGTGTTTTTTTTTTCTTTGTATTTACAAAACAAGGAACCTTTTTTAGTAAAAAAATGTGTTTTTGGTAACAGCAAAATACCTGAACAAGGTATGAGATAAAGAAATTGTAAATAAATATGTATTGTTTATTTTGGTAACAGATAAAGTGAAAAGCATTCGAATAACGAATTCAATGACGATTTGTTTACGTTTTATGCACTTCACTATTCAAATAAATTTTTTTTATTTTATGAAACAAATCAAGTTTAGGCCAAAAGCTCCAAATGAAATAAAAAGTTGTCCGAAGCTTAGAAAAAGCAATTTTAAGGAGAAAATCTCATGTGATAAGTCCTGAGAAAACTCATAGAGGGTAATTTTTCAAAAGCTATAGGAAAGTTGACACTGACTGCGCCTTAAATGGTCCATCTGTTTAGTCCAATTTTGGCAATTTCGGCTAGTATCTCACGAATAATTACTTCAATGTTGTCTTCCAATGCGTCAATTTAAGCGGGCTTGTCTGTATAAACATGAGCATTAACATAGCCCCACAAAAAATAGTCTAAAGGCGTTAAATCTCATGATTTAGGCGGCCAATTGACCGGCCCCGAACGTCAAATAAAATTTTCACCCAACTCGCCTTTCAATAAGTCCATTGTTGCGCGTGTTATTTGCTGTTGAAGCAACATGTCATGCAAATCAAGCTCTTACATTTTGGGCAAAAAAAAGTTGGTTATCATCTCACGGTAGCGTTACGATTCGCATCATCTTTGAAGAAGTACTGTCCAATGATGCTACCAGCCCATAAACCGCACCAAACTCTAACTTTTTTTGGATGCGTTGGTAGCTCTTGCAATGCTTCTGGCTGATATTCACACCAAAATCGACAATTCTGCTTACTTACGTACCCATTGAGCAAAAAATGAGCTTCGTCGCTTAACACAATTTTTCGATAAAATTAACTTTCTTAACAGAGCACGCATTTTGATAATAAAATTCAATGATTTGCAAGCGTTGTTCGTTTGTAAGACGATTCATGGTTAAATTTTAGACCAAATTGAAAATGTTTGACTGTGAAACAAAACACGAAACGTGCGTCAGCTGTTTAAACCAGTGTTGCCAAAAAGATAATAGCTAAAAAATCACTCTTTATTTTCACAGTTATGGACCCCTTAAATGTCTATGCAAAAAACGACAAATCGTAGGATTCTTACAAAATTATGTTAAAATTGTTAGCTTATTAGAAATTAGTTAATACACTTTTTATAATAAATTTTGCCAATATTTTCACTTTGTTAAAAAAATTGGCACCTGGCTTTATGTGAATTCCCGAGCACTTGCTAAAGTCAGATTTAAGAAAAGTGTATGAGAAATTGCAAAATATTTATAAATATTTTAGCAATAGTAACTTTGAAAATATATGTTAATAAAAAATTTATTATTTATTATTATTATTATATATATATATAACATTATATGAACATTTCTTATTTCTACTTTTAACTATTGAACATTCTTTAGCTTATAGATAATAATTACAATTATTTTTTTTAATACGACAATATATGGTTATTTTATGTATATTTATTACTTGCAAAAACCTCGCATGTCCACATCCGCCGATGATCCTTTTTCGATGACAATTTTAAATTTATTTATTTATTTTTATTTCTTTCATTGACAATTCGCACAAAATAGAAAATAAAAATAAATTTTAAATTGAATTTTATGCAAATTTTATTTATCTAAATGTTTGAGTGTACGTGTGTTTGTACATGTTTATTGTTAAGTTTATTTTATTGTCAACATGCGTGACAATTTATATTTCTTGTTAACAAAACAACTACTTACTTAAGTCAATTGTATCAACTTACTTACTCGTACTTATTTATAAAGGAAGTGTGTTTGCATGTGTGTGCCTTTTATATGTTTTTTTTTTTACATGCGTGTGTCTTACATTTCATGTTGTTTCTTAGTGACTGTCTGTTAGGAAATATAATTTACGCATGTGAACCAATGTCCACATGTCAACAATAGAAACATTTTGGCTTTTGTATCTAACAAATTTCGTTTGCAAATTACTTAGCAAGAATATAACAATTGTATTTAAATGACAGAGTTTGCATTTTCTTAAGAAATTTAACTCTATTTCTCAAGTTTCTTAAAAATGGAAAATATGAATACAACAACAAAGGTTAAGGTCTATGATAATATTACTGAGCCCACACACGAGCATCAAAATTTAAAAACACTTACCTACGTTAAACTCATCACTTTGTTTATTCTTATTTTTACTAAATTCTTAATCATATTAACAATTGACTGTTACAATGGAACTCGATATTATTATTGCTCAAAATATTATCCGCCATATTGAGGATCAAAGCCATCCATGTAACAAAATAAATAAGTAAACATTAACTTTTAAACCGCACAACTACACAAAACACATTATGTCGTAGTTTAGGTGAGATTTGAACTCAGGTTTCGAATGCATGATCTCATGTTTTACCAACCAAACCCTTTTAACTAACTAAGCTACAACTGACACACAAAGTTGTTATGTCGTTACATTCCTATGTAACTTAAATTTCTTTTTATTATTTTTATTATGTGAGTCGAGTATTTCATATGTTGTTCTGCCTTCGCTAACTCATTATGCTTAGCGACTTTGGGAGTTTTGAACTGCTGATTTCCTTATAGAGGCCTTTTGTTAACAAGATATCAAATGTGGCATTTTAATACCAAATATTTTTCGTATATATTTAATAGCCCTGATGGGAGTTGAATTCGTGACTCTTGATTTTCTATTTGACGACAAGCAGACAGCCCTTTCGACGCAAGCCCTGCAGTAGCTCAACAGGTGTTAGTCCAGTATCAACTTATTCAGCTCCGTTTACTATACGATAGCAGCTTTTATTGCTTCAGTTCTGTAAAGAGTTACCAAATATAAAAAACTGGTTTTTTATGCAATATCTTTAAGTTGTTGCAAACCCTGATTTTTTGGTTTAAATTTGTTTTACAATTTTTCATTACAAAAATAAAAACTAATAAATTTTTTAAGAAGAAAAAAAAAACTATTTTGGTGGTTCACACATGAATGACCACCATGAGTGACGCATAAATAAAATTACTGGCCACAATGGAAATACATTCAAACCGAATGTGGTACCATACATACGCCATGGGGTGGTTGAAAAATAAGGAACAAATAATGCTTTTCTTCAAAGTTTTTTGCTCTTTTTGTTAAACAAATAAAATCAATCAATTCATTGAAAAGTTTTCAATATTTTACACAAAATTTTCAATATTTCACATATGCACATGTAAACGTGAGTATATTTGTATTTCCATATTTGTAGGTTTCTTTGTAAATAGCAATGAATGTTATAACAGAAAATCAAAAATTTATTTTATTCATAGATTTGTTATAAAATACAATAAAATTCATAACGTATTTGCAAATTTACATATTGGTCGAGTACAGAATACATGTTTGGTTTTCCACATTTGAACCCGTGTCATGTAAAGTAAATATTCGCTACTTATTATTTTCTTAGCCGGAGGCAAGGACACTTTTCTATGGCTCCGTCTCATAAACCATTTGATTAACAGGACACATTGTTCAATATTTGGATTAAATTTAAGTAGAGGCAACTGAATGAAATGTGTTTGGAAAATGAAAAAAAAAAATGGTTTATTTTTATTATGTAACATATTTCCAATTTATGAATGCATCAGGTTATTTGATTTATTGCACCCTACATTCTACATCCTACATTCCAAATTTTGTTGTTTTTCATTTCATTTTAAAATGTTGTTCATATTTCAAAGTACCTAAAACAAATAAAAACTGTTTTATACAGAAGCTAATTAAGGAAATATTTGCTGGATCTGATCATTAAAGTAAATGGCTGAGTAACACAGCTCAACTTGCAAGTTAACAAAACCGAGATTTTTTAATTTGAAATGATTTAACGGTCGCATGATTATATTGACTGTTGTTTAGATATCACTGTAGTGATTGTTGTTTTTATAAAATACTTGTTTGGATTTATGTAAATATAATTTTAATCCATTATTAATTTTTTATAGTTTTTATTTTGTTGTATTGGTTTTGTGATGGTTTGATAAACTTCAAATAGGAGACATTAATATCAAGCCTTAACAACTTAATTCCCGTTGTGATACGGAAACCTTCCCCAATTAACTTCAAAGTAGGTAAGAAGCTATCGCTTTTTCCTTTTTAATACAAGTAATACGGGAGCAACTTGAAATGAGAGTATGAAGATAATTTCGATAGAATGGCTAACTAAGCTACTAGATCGTTACTAAACACATTCTGAGGTTTACTCGCCTTATTTTAGGACTCAAGAGCGATATGGCTATCAGCCACGTTCGTGTTCGTGTTGAAATCAACTTTGCAAAGGCACTAGATGAGCTAAAGAAAATTTGAATACTCCAACCGATCAGACATACTTTCGAAAATTTTGCTCTTGTAAATTATCAAGTTTGGTGCATAAGCCTCGAGGCAGCGTACAACACACCGCACCTACATCTCATTTTTCCATATCTATTTTCGTTTGTATTCCTGCAGGTGGTTGTTGTTTATGACAAGAATTTTTAAAAAAAGGTAAACAAAATTTTGAGCTTAAGCAACCCTTTCATTTATTAAGTGGAGCTAACAAACTTAAGCAAAACTTACAATTTTCGGAAAAAAAGTTTTTTTTTTGCTATGCTAATTCTTGTTTCAACTATTCAGTGGGAAATCTGCGCAATTGCTTGTTAGTAGTTTTTCTTTTTAATTTTTATGCATAAGCTTTAGAGTTTTTAAGCAATAAATAGGCAGGTTACGATGATAACAAAATTATGTGGGTTCCTTATCAATTTCAAAGCAAAAAAAAAAAATGGTTATTGCGAAATTGGCTCCCTTAGTCATCAAGATCAATAAAATTCCTTTTGGAGTTGGCCGTAATATGAAGGAAATGGCAAACTTGTGATGAATAGTTACATACCCTTCCTTTACACTAGATGATTATACAAATTTTTGTTTGATTGAGTGCTAAAATATTTCGAAGGTTGATAAATGATTATTTTAATAATCTCGAAATCCTGCAGCATAGCACTTCCTTATTTGAATAGAGATCTGTTCAGTCTCTAATATACCTTTAATGAAAAGCTTGCTAAGAACACTCACAAATAAAATCTTATTGATACCGTAATTGAGTAGCCTCTCAATTTTTTTTTTTTTTTTTTTTTTTGGGAAACTTTAGTTTATCTTTCATAATAAAGCAAGAATTAAGATTGTGTATGTTCTTTTTTTTCAGATAAATAAAATGTAGAGTACTTCAAAATCATCTATTACTTTTTATTTTCTTTATAAAGTTTAAACTTACATTTATGGAAAGTTTTTTTTATGCAAAATGCAAAATTAGTTTAAAAAAATATTTGTTGAAATTTATATTTCAATCAACTTGCGACTTAAAATTGCAATAAAGTTTGGCAACCTTTGGGTAAACAAGAGAGACAAATATGTGTCTGTCTTTCGCTGTAAGAAAGAAAATATAGAACAATTAAATTAATCTAAAAAATAACCCCCAATAAAGTTTTAATTACCCGAATGTTAAATTAAAGAAAGAAATTTACAATTATGAATTTGAACTTAGAAACTTTTGGCTTTTCTAATACTGTGTGTTAAATGTGTCAGGACTTTAAGCCTGTTTAAAGTTTTTCAGCACAAATACACTCTTTCTATTTCATATCAATACACCAATACAAAAACAAATGCATGCACATGTTAAGTTTTTTTTTGTAAATTAACCGATTTCAATTTTTACTTTTTCAGCCAAATACCTTGACATACAGTGCCCTTTTTACAAACACACTGGCATTGATAACATCAACGAACTCAGTTGAGTATCTCTCTTTTTGTGTAAATTTTCTTATGTTCTAGACTATTTCGTATTGCTTTTTTTTGTGTGGCAAAACTTAAAACTGAATTAAATTTTGCTTCCATTTTATTCACTTTCTCTAGTATTGCCGCTAGTTTTGAAAATAATAACAGAACTTAAAAACCAATTTTTTTTTTCTAACGCGAAAGCTTGTTTTCCTGTTGTTTTTGTAGTAAAATTATTCAAAACTTTGCCGACTTTCTTAACAAACACTAAAATTTCTATATGGCTGTGTTAGCAAAAAAGGGGAATTAAAAACTTTGGTTTTCATTTTCTTCGTATTCTCAATTTTTGTTGTAATTGTGTGCTGTTGTTTTACAAAAAACTTAATTTCTTTTACTTTTCATTTCTTTATTAGTTATGAGTATTTGATGAAAGTTTTCTAGGTTGACTTTTTCTTTTTAAGAAAACATTTAAAATATTCTTCGTTTTATTTCAAAATTATTTCACGATTTTAAAAAATAGTTTTCGCTTAAACAAACATGCAAAGAAAATGAAGATTGGCGACTGGAGTATTAAAGTTTTAGGAAGCAATTTAAAGAGATAATGTGCAGTTGCGTCATGTTTACTTTAGTTTAAATATAGTTAAAACATTATAATCATGCAGATAACAATAAATCGCGAAATTGCTGCAATCAGATCTTCATAAAATCACTTCATCATAAGCCTACAACGTTTTGTTTTTTATGAAGTCTTTTTACAATACGAGCAGCATATCAAAAATGAGCAGGAGAGCTTTTTCTCAAACAAGAACTATTTATTTATACGTTAAAACACAGTTTTTTAATTAAGGGTACGTACGCGTAAAAAATCGATAGATTAATAAAAATCGATCGGTTCGAAAAGCATTTGAATGGATTTCAAAACAAAGCCAACAACAAGATCTTAGAAAATCTCATCTCAACTATCTGAAATACATATTGAACCAAGTTAAATCTTTTTCCAAAGATATCAAAATAGATTTTGATAGAAAAAAATAGTATCAGAGAAAAACTGATGAAAGGAGGGAATTTTTCAACTGAACATGTTGAGTTAATCAAACAAACGAACGAAAATTATATTTGCAATTAACTTTAAAAACAAATAAAAGTTTGCGTCTGCAGTAGATTAAAAACCATGATGAAGCTGGCTTGAATTTATTTAACCTATTTTCCCTTATCAATATTTATGCAGTACAGATAAAAGCCTATTCAGCCGGAGTGATTTAATCGTAGTGCTACTAAATTGGAAAGTCTTGAATGCCCTATTTGAACTCACAAAACACAGGCTTAATTACCCACGGAGTCTAATAGAAAAAGTAAACCTAAAAAGATGTCAGGGACGAAAAGTTATTTTAAAAGTTTAGAATTTATTTAATTTTTTTTTATTTGCTGCAGCAGTTTAAACCTGGCCAACTCGTTTTGTAGTAGTTTGTACCATATATAGATATTGCCATAATCAACAACAATAACCTGGTCAATAGAAAAACATCAAAAGAAGTAAATACCAACAAGCAGCGACTTAATCAACTTAAAACACAGTGGAATTACGTGTCTACAAAAGTACTGATCTATGAAATTCAGAAGGCAGTTTCTGAGACAACTGTAGGCTCATCATAGAAATTTTGGGTTGGATTGTTGAGATTTTTAGTCTTTAAAATTGTTTATCGTAACCAGTTAAACTAATAATAATAATTTCGCTTAAAAATTATTTATATTTTTGTTAGCTATTCCAAAAAGAAGATAGATAGAGATAGATTGCAGATAGAAAATTATCTGCAACCAAAACATCAGCATCACATGAAAGATGATCTTTTGCTGCATACATCAGAAATGATATGAACGAATGACACAAATTAATCCCTAGATCTCCTTCATCAGAGCAAATTGGCAACTGGACTCGTGCTTGTATGAAAAACCTTTTGAGAACATAGATTGAATATTTTTTCTGGATTTCGAATCGAATGCTGCCGCCCTGTACAATATTAATGTGTAAATCAAGATATCAGAAATCGCATTGATTTTAGTAGCATAAATTCAGGACTGAAGGGGTTTCATTTATAGTATGAAAAAGGTTCAGCGATATAGACATGATAGCTCGAACAAGGTCAAAAGAAACTTTTTTTTAATGTTTGGTTAAATTAGACCCGAACTTTTCAAAGTAGAAAATACAGTCCATATTGAAGGACCTAAAATAAAAAAAGTACCCTAAACCGCATTACAACAGTCCAATTGAAACTAAAAAAAAACAAAAATTAATTTTGTTGCCATTACTAAGGCAAAATACTTTCCTAAAGATCAATTAATTGTATTGGACAAATATACTTTTTAAGTATAAGTTTTGTAACAAAAAGATTTAAAACAACCAGATTTTTTTATGATCAAAATCTACGTTATATTTTTAAAATGAAAACTTATATCTATTAAAAAAATTTGCATTAAAACTTTAAACTTGTACATCACAATAACATCATTTAAGTATAAAACGTAAATTGTAAAATGTTGGCTTGTTTTTAATAAAAAAAAAAATCATCGTCTACTGTTAGGAATTTTTTATGTTAAAATAGTCTAGTTTAAAGCATATAAAATTTAATTGCTAATAGAACACAAAGTTTTAAAGTATTCCAGGTATATCATCATTCATTCAATCAGCCACGTATCCTTTGAAGAGTATAACCATTTGGTTAAATGGTTGCTGTGGTTACTGCCACATTTAATTATAATAAAAATGAAAACTCTTTACTTTTATTCAACTAGAAAAAATTTTGTTGTTGTTAATTTTCCCTGTATTTTCCTTTACTTTCACTAATTCATTTTTTGTTCTTTATACTGTAACCAACAACTCACTAATGAAGTGTATAAAATTGAAGAAGTACCAAAGAGAGCATAATTGCATTTTTATTACTTTGTGTGTTAATACAGTTCAAC
Organism: Cistogaster globosa; assembly: GCA_937654795.1. Lineage (NCBI taxonomy): Eukaryota > Metazoa > Arthropoda > Insecta > Diptera > Tachinidae > Cistogaster > Cistogaster globosa. The sequence continues at coordinate 64,551,324 of OW569406.1, forward strand.
AACAACAATATTTAAAACTGTAAAAAAAAATGAATTACTAACAGGCCTTCAAGCCTTTTTTATAAAAATAATTTGCATAGAAAAAATAAACCAAAATTTAAAGTAAAAAGTTTGCATACGTAACCGGCCCATATCCTAATAGTTAAGTGGAAGTGGGTAAAAGGCGTGAGGAAAAAAAAAAAAGAAAACACGTACTACATCAAAAGGTGTTAAATTTGTTTTTCTAAATGGTAAAACATAAAATCCTGTAAAAATGCTAAGAAAGAGCAACCCTTTTTTGTGATTGAAGCATTTTAAAGATTTTTAAGAAGAGGCTTGTAATGTTTTAAAATTATAAAAAGAAGTCATAAAATTTATAAAGAAGTTCCTAAATATCATAAAAAAGTAATGCTAGCCCATTGTGAATTGTTAATAGTAAGTTGTGTTTAAATAGATATTAGGGAAGCGCAAACTATAAGAATTTGAAACGAAAGTTCGGCCAAAAAATAAAGTTGCTATAGTGATCAGAATTTTTTTTAAAAAACGGATATTAACTAAGTTCTCTCCAGCTGCTAGAAGATATTGGCGTCCATAGATCAGCTATTGCTGCTGACACAGCTTTTCTCTTTATTCACAAAAGCCGGAAAAGTAGTTTAATAATAAAAATTTTCTCTTATTGTAATAAATGAACAAATAATGCCGCGGTATGTATCCTAATAGGCGTTTAGGGGGGAAAAGCTATCTAGAAGACAAGCTGGTCGTATTAAATTTAAAGCATTATCTGGTAATTCCTTCGCTTCACTATGAAATTTTTCATTAAAATATCATGAAATTTTTATTTGTTGGTGAAGCAAGAGGGCTGAGCAATGTGGCATTGCTTGAATTTTGAAGGGAATTTACTGTCGCTTATATGTTTTTTAAATAACGCATATCTTAAATAGAGAATGGAAAAAAATTGCCTCAAAAAATTGCATAATATAATATATAATGTGGACTTGAATATAAAACTTAAAGGAACCAAACTAACAACGACTTAAACGTGCTAAAGTTCTGAAGAAAGCTTAAAACATTTCCCAATCCCCTAGCCAACAATATATTAAGCGATCGTGGTTGCCTTCGAAGGAAAGGCATTGTTTTTTGGTTGAATACCAGACAGATGAGTCCTGACGAATGTTGTACTTTATTTTTTATATTTTATTTTTTTATACCACTGCGTTTATAGTCCGATATTAGATTTGAGTACTCAATCATAGTTCAATCATTTTAAAGTGACAAAGAGAAGACACATATCGTTAAATCACGAGATCATGGCTAAATGATATGAGAAGTTCATAAGAGAACTCGATCTGCAAATCATTACTGCAATAAATTTTTTATTTAATGTCTGGCATGGGTCCACCAACTACATCACATGTCTCGCAGATCAATTCCGTCAAATTAAGCTCTCAAGTATTCCGTTATCATATTTCCGTTGCTATGACAGAAAGCACTGTAGACACGATTTTTATGTAAATCTTAGTGTTTTTAGTTTGCTTTTTAGTTAAACCTCTAAATAGCAAAAATATATTTAACTAAAAACTATTCACAACTAAAAGAAATTTATAATTAGTCTTAAAGCCTACAAGCGCCCTGCTACTAAACTTTAGAAAAATTTAAAAATATGCTCACCAAAGCTGCTTTAGTCTCTTAGCGGTTTGATATTTTGCATAATTTTCTAACCCAAATAAAAAATGATGTGAATTCTTAATTAAGCAACGAAACAGGACAAAAAAAAAATATAATAAAAAAATAAACAAATGAAAAAATTCTTTAAAAAAATCAGAGAAAAAATCCCTTAGAAAACAATGTTTTTTAGTGTAAAAACAAAATCAAGGTACAATACGTTTAACAAAGTACTACCAATTCTAGCCATGTCTTTTACTGCGGCCGCATGGGAATTACAAAACAGCCTATAAAAAATACAAAAATAGAAACGGGATAGTAAAGCGAAACAAGTGAACACTTTAAATATTAAATATGAACATTATTTTCTTGAAATGCGCATAAAGAAACAAAATAATAATAAAATAAAATAATAACATTCCTTAAGGAATTTGAACATAAAAAATTCTTACCAATAACTTGCAGCTTTCACTACGCAACTTACAGTACACCTTTATTTAAAGATTTGTTTTTACAATGCACAGTGGGTCATTTAAATATAAATGACCGATTTTGAAATAATTAAAGCGTGGAACTAGCAAAATTTCTTAGAAGCAGCATTTTAGGCTACAAACAATATTCCCAAAAATTTAAAATCCTTAAGTAAAGGTCCTCGTTGCAATTATTTTTACTTTTTTAAGACGAGTTATATTATTTCAAAGTTCTCATTTTTCTCTAATTTCCAGAATTTATACACAGAGTAATCGAGTTATTATATGATGATTGATATTCTATGGAGAAGCGTAAACCTTTAGAGAACTGCGGAGTCTCTTTACCTAGAAATGCTAAAGTATAAAGAGCTAAAGGCTCATTTTGTTCACTTATCCTACGTAAACAGAAGGTGGATGAATTTTTAGTGCCTCTACCTCTTCAGTATCCTTCTCTTACTTACTCAAGCTAAAATTCGCTTAAAGGTGACATTGTTAAGACTAAATTCTTAATGTAATTGACTACAATTTGGGGAAACAGCACCCTGCTGCGAAGTTCACGCCTAAACGGTATTTATGCAAGTTTTCAAAATTTTTGATTTAATTTTTTAAAAATCTATAGAGCCTGTCGGGACACAAGTAAGGAATTTTAGCTAGAATACTTCTATTCTATACCATTTGCCAATAAGAAACTAGTCGAAGTAATCTTAAATTTTCAAAATATTTCATTTCTACCCCACTGTTCTATAGAACTAAAATAAAATAAAAAATATTGTAAAGCACAAAACGAAAATTATAAAATTGACAAATTGATATTTGCATTTAAATTGAAAATTTACATTTGCGTAATGATTGCTATAAGTCTTAGTGTCATATTCCAGGACATCTTTTCAGGCAAAAAACTTATTGTTGTTGGCTTGTGGTCACAATGGTATAATTTACTTTAAATATTGTACACTCTCAAACCTCTTGCCAATACAAAATTATTTAAATTTTTTGTATTATTTTTTCGTTGTTGTTTTGACATTTCGTTTTTCTGTTACTTAACATTTTTGACAATTGTATCCGCATATCATTTTGTTGACAACCAGCCATCAATATTTTAGAAAGTTCACTTTTTATCAAGAAACAGTTCTGTTGAACTGTAAGATTCATGTGTCAGGGAAATTGCGTTTATGTTTAATGCATCACGAGAAAAAAAAAATAACATCAGGGGGTGATTTCTTTTTTTTTTTTTTGTGGCAAATAAAATAATAAAGGAGGAAATATAATTTAAATGGATTTGTGTAATGATAATGGTATTTATGTAAATGGTTTCATGAAATGAGCTTTCATAGTGTTCAAAAAGAATATTTTCAGCTGAGTTATTCAAAATATTATAAATTTGGATAATTTTGCTAAACTAAGTGTCAGTTAATTTATTATTCGGCAATTTTTGTTTTTTGTTTTAATTTCATTTTTTATTGATAGAGGTTAAATAAAGAATTGTCTTGGTTTTAAACAGACTTTTGAAATTAAAACAGCAAAGAAATTTTATATTGAACCTTAACGTGAATGCAATCGTTAAAGCACCGTAATGCGGCAGACGGGATTGCTTGCTCTGTAAACACGAGGTAACCACTATCTTGGGTAATAATGCGTGTGTTTTTAAGCCAAAATAATTAATGAAAAGGCTGTCAGTTTATTGATCTATTAATATGCGCTCACTTTTTTACATTTATGGTCTCCAAGTTGGGTACCTCGCAACTGCAAATTTTTCTATAAATGGTCTTAAAGGCCTAGTCAATGCCTACAAAATGGTGCCTAAATCTACATGTTTATGTTTTAATTTGATTTTACGATACCGTGGTCCTGTTTTTTCAAAATATTGGGGACAATATTCAGTACATTTTTTTAAAGTACTTTATCTAACTAGCGAGCAAGATTTAAAATATTTTGGGAAACATTTTTAAAGCATATCTATTCTGACTTAAAAATTGTACAATTTTCAAGTTCAAAGTTCCAAAATTATACACTTTTGTATATTTTAGCCTAAAAAGGCCATAATTTTTTTTTTGATAAGGAATATATGTATAAAAAATTTTTATTTTTGTTAAGTGTATACGTTTAAACCAAACTTCGTATAAAACTGATCATTCTTGTAGAAGATGGACGTCCTTTAATTTGATCTATTTTATCAAAATTTTAAATTTACCTTATATTTTCTAAAACCCAAACGCTTAGATTAGAAAAAGAAAACTACTATAATAAAGCTATATATACTCAAAATTGTTGCTGAAATAATTTCATGGGTCTTAGTCCATATGTGGACTTTACAGGCGAAAGATTAAAAAATTCCAAATTTTGGAATTATTTTAGGAATTGTGAGATTTCTTTCATTCCAACTACACTTGCACAGAAAGTTTTATACGATATGCTTAATTTATAAAACTTTTATTGAATATTTTAAATCTCCTCAAATTAGACCGTTTTTACAATAATTTTTCGAAATTTTTAGAGATCAGCAAAAAACTTTAAAATTTTGTTATATTTTAACACCTATAGGGAATGTAATTTCCTATTAAATCAAAAATACTTACGTGCAAAACTAATGTGTCCTTAACTGTGTCCTTAAATGTGAACGGTCCAAAATGTATCTCAAATAAATAATTATACGTGGAAAAAGGATAATATTCCGTGAAAATGTCTTTTATTTTCTTAAAATTAAAATTGGAAATAGATATATTGATGAAGGTGTCTTTTAAATATTATAGCAATGTATACGGCTTCAGGCCACCTTTATGTTGGAGGAAAAGAGAGGTGCTCTAGCTATTAGCGTAGGGAAATTACACCATAACAAGAGTTTATGGCAGATGTGGCAGAAGTTAAAAAAAGATGTCTAGGATGTAAACAAAAAAAAGCAGGTTATGAGATAAAATCTCCATGGGGGCAACAGCGTGGAGTGGTCTCAGATAATTTAGTTCATTAAATAAGGCATCAATAAATTCTTGTCTCGCTCGAACAGAACAGTAATGTAGCGTGGTAGCTACGCATACAAGAGCACATGCTTAGTAAGCAAGAGACGAAACTAAGATAAAGTACAACCAGAATTACATAGAAAGAAATTAAAAATGTCTTAAATATAATATAACAGCAAAATAAAAAATTCCATGCTGGTTTTTGCAATCAGAAGAACCCATATGTTTGTTGAAAAACGTAACAATCTTGATGGATGGCATTGATCCGATGGAGATGTGACTAATAAAATAAAAGTTTAGCGATAAGTAGATTTCGATAAATGCATCTTTTAATTCGCTTCCAAGGTCGCTCGATGTGTAACATCTCTATTATTACCATTGTTGGCACAAGATATCACTGGCTTATTCTGAAAAACTGGCGTTTAAAGCAGTGAATTTTTGTTTGTTTCATTTTCAATTATCATTTTATCATTTTATGTACAAATTAAAAATAGCTCAATACTTCCACATCAAAATACAAAATAAAATATCCCTTTTTTAAACTTCCCCATTAATAGTTAATAACTTTTATCAATTTACTTATTACCATACATATTTATCTCCTATATCCATCTAAATTGTTTACTGGCTGTAAACAAAACCTTCTAAGCAGAACTCTATGCACATTGACTAAAGTTAATATTTTACATCATTAAGATTTGCTGATAACAACGATACACTTGTTCGTCTAATGTGATTTGTTGTGTAAATATTTTGCAATTAACACCAGTAATTGCTTTTTACGAATCGACAGGAAAATATAAATGAAAAAAAAGTAAATAAAAAACAGTTTGTATAGTGGATTAAAGAAATCAGTTAAACGAATACCAGTAAATTATAATTTACAGGGCACTAAATTACACAACTTAGAACGAGTATTTAAACTTATAATAGTGCGTGAGATACGTAACGATTTTGATTTCCTATTAACAACTCCCCGTATTAGACTTTACTTCTTTATAAGTTGTCGATCTACATACAGTGCGTGAAGTTTATACATTTTTGATTGAAAGCAATTAAACTTTCAATACAAAATAGAACCATGAAGAAAACTTAACATGGAGTATAATATTTCTACACACACGCATTTAAACAATTTACCATTAAATGTATGTGTGAGTGTGAATGTGGGTGTTATACACTTTGAAATTGATTGTTGCTTTTAACAGAATGTATTTTGTATTACGCATAAGCTCTAAGAAGCAAAACAAATAAATTATCAATACTTTAGATTATAAGTACTTCTTAAACTCTTAAATACTTGCACTTATTCAATAATAAATAACCCATACATTTCTAGTTATTTAGTTCGTATAGAATATAATTTCTAGTGTTGTTTTTATTATTTATTTGTATGGGATTTTTGCGTGCATATTTCATATTAAATAAAAATATTGAACTTCTATATTTAACAATGTATAAGAAATTAATAAAATGCTTTTACAAATTCGAATTCTAATAATAGGAAATAGTCAATTTTTTTATTAAATAAACGCAACTCTCACACATCGTTTAACAGTCTTTAATTTTTCTTTCAGTAATTTAAAAAAGGAAAATAAAATTATTACAATTTTTTTTAAAGGAGTAACCAACCTGATTTGTAGTCAACGCGCTTACTACCCTGACTATAGCAGCCCCATACTATAAGATCATTTGCTGGTTTATATTTAATCTTAATATCGGTAATAAATGATTGTGAATTTCTATTAGGGTTGCCTTTGGACCAATGGTGTTCATCAAAATTATAAGCATTAGCCAAAATTCCAAATTCATCGTTTATACTAATTCTGAAGTTTAGAAAACAATTTCTCTGTAAATAACTATAAGTTGTTAAATATAACTTTAAGAATAAAAATTTTTTAATAGGACTTGTAGGAATAGTAACATTTATTTATTCCTGCGTTGGTCTAGCCAAGTGTAAAGTGAGTAAATATCTATCTGATTACCTTTTCAAGCTGAGTTTAAGTCATTCATTCGAGCTTTAAACATTTTGTATTGTATTAATAAACATTTTTCATACATTTAATGTATTAATTATTGATATAAACAAAAATTGCGTTAGAATTCAATGTAACTCTTTGTTGCGTTAATATAATATGTTGCGTTAGCATGAAATTTTAAAAGTATAAAATACATTTTTTGTTTGTGGGAGATTAACTTCATATTTGTTTAACTTCATATACATATGTTTAAATTTTGTTAACAAGTTTTCTTAATATCGTATTAATATTTATTTTGTTGAAATAATAAAACTTTAATTGTTCAAAGTGTTTTTAAGTTAATGAGTGTTAATTTGCATATGTAATTTTTTAAACAAGGTAGGCATGCTTCAGTATACAAATAACTTAAAATAAAAATTAATAGTAGAACTCTGTTACAACGTGCTTCAAACTGTTGTTTTTTTTTGTGTTTTTAACTGAAAAAATAAAATGGAAACAAAGTTTGGCTTTTATTTTGTTTACTAAAAATACCTATTGCAAATTTATGCGAATTTCTTGCAGTAAATTAATTCGTTTTGTATTATTTTGAGGTTCTAGGTCACGATCATACTAATATTTATTATAAGTTTAATTTAACAAAGAATGTTAAATAAAACTTCCCTTAACATTGTGTCAAAACAGGACTAGAATGAAACGATTAGAGCATTACACGCATAGAAAGATAATTGTTTTGTATTATGGTAAAAGTCATCATATATGTTCTCTGTAATGATGTGTAGTTACGGCGAAGAAATAAACCATTTTTAACAATGCTTTAATCAAGAAAAATATTTCTTGGTTATTATTTAATCATTACATAGTAACTACAAAAAAAAATCAACCCACAAGCGAATTTTTTTCATTCATTAAAACTAATGTAATATATTTAATTAGAATATAATACTCAATATGAAATTTTATTATTCAGAATATTTTTTTTTTAATATAGATATAAGACTTTCTAGTTTTGAATGCAAAATTTGGGCAGAATCTACTGATGAGCTATACGAATAATTTTGAATAATTCCAAAAACAGCAAAAATTATGTAGAAATAATTTTAATAGAATTTTTTTCGCATCTTTTAGTGTTTTGTTTATTAAAATCGGATGACTCGTTCTCGAGATAGGCAGAGGTATGCCTGCCTACCTGACTTTTTTAAGAGAAAAATTTGTCACGCCCATCCAAAAAAAAAACCACTACGTGATGGAGAAACACCGAAAATAGATTTGAGTTCAGCACTTTAAAAACCATATAGTACACATAGTTTAATTAAATTTAAAGGAGAGCCAACAAGTAATTTTTCTCAGTGCAATCTAATTGAAATATTTACTTGTGATCGGAGAAAGAAAAATATATAAATAAAATAATATATAAAATATAGATCAAAAAACAAAAAAAAAAAAAAGATTTTTTGTTAATAAATGTTAGTAAATAAAACAACAAATAATTAGGTCTTTTTTCAAAACATATTCGCAATTACGAGACCAGATTATGATTCAATTACATTACATGATTCTTTAAACATATTATGATATTTAATTTAATCATGACTTTTAATAATTAAATACATCATTATAGCAATTGAATAAAATATGTTTACATTTTTAACGTAATTATGTTGATAATTTACCATGGTATTGTTACTCTAAAACCAACTTTCTTTTTGCTAAATGTTAGGATACTATGATTGGCCAATAATTCTAATTGTTTTTTTAGTTTTATACTTAAGCTTTTAAATCCTACAATTGTCAAGTAACTAAAAAGTCAATTTAATTACCGTTTCGTTGATTATTTGTCGACTTTTTCAAGAGCGTAAAAAAAGACGTTGGTACTTTAAATAATATTAAACATAAACACAAAACATGTAAAAAATTTTACAACAGGTTTAAACAATAATTTGTTTTAACTAAGATGTATTTATTGTTACTGGCCTTTATAGTTTAAAAATTAAATCTTAAGCTGCGATACTATGTTTTGCTTACAACTGTGTAATAATATAATTACTTCAAACATGGTTTTTCTTTGTGAGTAATACCAGTACTACGATATGCAATATTCATTATCACTTTGGTAATACGAATACGTGTTTATCATCTGGCAGCGATATGTTTAATTCATTAAAGCATGAAAAATGGGTAAAACCTCTGTATTGAAACTTACAAGCATCACCTTATTTGATTATTGCATCCCTTGCGTGTCTAAAACATATGAGAAATAGAAATGTGTATTATATATATTAATGGAATTTTAATTCTGAATTAGCTAAGGGATTTTGATCTGAAAACTTTGTAACAACTTCTATGATTGTTATATGAATGTTTTTAATTTATTTGTAAGGATATTAATGACTTATAAAAATTAATTTTAGGAAATTCCTCAACTAAGGAACTAACTGAAAAAGACATAAAAGAACTTCAAATACATCCGATTTCATAAAATCTTTCGTTTTATTTAGATACCACCCTCGTTTAATAGTCTCATTATATTATACATAATCATAAAAATTACAAAATTTCATAATTTTTTGGAAATCAACAAATACAGTTAAATAACAAAAACATGAAAAAAAAAATTTAACAGCTAAAACTAATTAAATTTAATTAAATAACAATCAAACAATGTCACGCGTATGTCGTCAAATGCTGCCTGTTGGACTACATGTCCATCACAGCAATACACCTACAAACTTATGCATATATTCACCCACAAACACTCATACACAAAAAGGACACCAAATTTATTTAGTGTTGAAAAAAAGAATTATCAACTGTAAAAAAAATATTATCATGAATGTTTAAAAAAATCTAAAAAAAACGTTTATTTTTTATAACACAATTATACTGTGGGAACTAAAAAAGAAAAAACGCCAGTAAATGTTGTTCTTTTTCGTTTTTTTATTATTTATTTTTTTTATTTTAAAAGCTACTAAAAAATAAGGCACTGCACGACTTTTTGATGCCTTTATTATTTTCTATTTTAATGCTATGTAGAATATTTCTTTTTTAAATAAAGTTAATAAATATAAAAAAGTTTCAGGAATTATCTAACAAATGGCTATGGTTTTCAGGCATTCAAAACGAAGAACTGCGGAACCTAAGAAACAAAGATGGACTCGGAGAATCATAAGTGCATCTGGTTTTTCTGAAAGAAACAAGGCTGGTATTAAGAGTAGAATTATTTAATTTAATAAAAAATAATGCTACCATTGAAGACTTTAACTCTTACGAGCTCTTAATTGTCTTACAGAAGTTAGGACCACATCATAATATAACCAGGAAACCATCAGGCTGAAAGTAAATACTAATCGCTGCGTAGATACTTAAAGCGATTAAGTTAACGAAAATCCAAAGCAGCGCTGGTGTTCTTCAACATCCTACTTATATTTTTTTTGGCTGATATACGTTTTTAAAGGCAAAATACTCTTCTACTGAAGAGAAGCCAACATTTGTAAGGTCATTGCAAATTCTACTAGAACTTAAAAAAAATTTTTGTATTTTTATCTATGATTTCGTGTACTTATTCTTTTTCAGCCACGTTTGTTTTTTTTTTTTTTTTTTGTTTTTGTTGTAACTCCAACTGAAATGAAATTGACACGCGATTGTTAAAGTTAAACATGCAAGTGACAGAAGTTACAATGTCGTTACTTTTTTACATTTTTTTATATTTTGTGCTTTTAGTAGATACCCGCCAACTTTTTTTAATAAAACTATTTATATTTCTGTTATCATTAAGATTTAATTTTTTATATTTAATGAGAGACAAATTAAATGGGACAAAATAAAAAAACTTTAATTCTTTATTTTTTGTTACTTGTTTAAATTTTGTTAAAATTTTCTTTATATTTACAAATAATACTAATAAATTTTTTATTTAAAAATTTGTAATCAAAAATTTATAATCATAATTAGTTTCGAGGCATGCAAATAATAATAAGTTTCCAAATGGGAAGTGTATATGAAAAGGATATACACTGCCGGAGGGCATCAGCCATCTGATATGTTGCAGTATCCTATTGAAACCATGTTTTAATCATGCCTTGATACTGAAAGGAATACAATTATGAATTCTACACAGAAAAAATAGATTCATTTTAAATTGAATATGCTGCCAATTGAATTTTGTCGGTTATGCGTATTCTTTGGAACTCGATTACCATTATTGAATGAATAAAGTGCTCGTTACTGTTTTAAAAAATAATTCTACAATATAAAACATTACTGAGAATTGAAACAAACAACGTACGTCAGTGTGAAAAATTATTATTCGAAATCTCTTTTCTTCAAATATAAATATTTCAAAATATTCTCATAAAATATTTAATTTTAAAGACTAAAAGATGGAATGCATACATGCGAAGAAAGCCATTTCCCTACAGCTCATATAGCCCATCAATTGATTCTACTTAAATTTAATATCAAATGTCAAACTGATTAAATGAGAGCTACATTGAATCAATAAAGCAACAACTCAAGAATTTTTTGTATGAGTAAATTATTAGACGGCGGCTAAAACTTCAGGATGTATCTCATACGAAATATTATAACCACTCATCTTACTAACGGTATCCATTAACTCCAAATTTTTTTAAGTGTTTTATGCTGGGAATATTTATTGGATTTAAAAAATTAATTTTAGCTTCTAGAAAAATAATTACAAAGTAATAAATTTCAAATGCACACTACTTTGTATATTTAAGCTTTTACAAATATTTTAATATTTACATACTGCACTTTTTTTAGCAATTTTTTATTTATTTAATAATTAACTTTAAAAATCTAACCCTCTGATTTTCTTTCTCTATTTAAAACATCCCGTTCTATTTTTTATATCTAATAATTTCCCTGCCACAAAGAAAGTGTTAATCAACAACGTACAACAACAACGCCATAATTACATGAAGAGAAGGACATTAATTTTTTGTCACAAAAAGTTAAAAACGTTTTCTTTAAGACTCTACGAATAGATGAATGAATGAATAGCACAAGTCTGTGCATAATTTTTACTCTACATACACATCAAACGTGAGCCAGTGTCAACAGAATATTTAAGCGACAAAAACATTTTTTTTTCCTGCAATTGTAAAGTCACAAAGCTATTTAAAAAAGAAAAAACAAATTTAAGAAATAAATACAGATTTACTCAGACAAAAAAATCCAACATAAATATGGGAAAAATAAAAATATATGAAAGGAAATTTCAAGACAAACATAATCAACTCATTACAGAAACAGACGGAAATCAGTAGAAATACATTCCTATAGTCAGTTATTCTAAGCAGCAGACTACGACTTCATGAGACTAAAAAACAAAAATTTTAAGGAAATCCGTGAATATAGAATTAACTGCTACTGTATAACTATAGAAGAGAAATAAATCCCAACAAATAATTTTAACATCATTAATTGCAGTATGAATCTTTGCATTACTCAATACTTAAAGATTCTTAATGCGGAATCGTTAGAACACACTGATGTATTTGACGAGTACTTTCACGGCCGACGTGATAAGCATTTCGAAGAGAGAAAGGAATAATTGTTGTGCCACAGGCCGATATTAATGATGCTTCTACATAATAAGTACTTTTAGATAGATTTAATCCAGAAAACTGATCGATCCAGATTATAATAAGAAAACTTAAACTTGATTAAATATTTTTATTTCATTTACTGATTGCCACGCAACGCAAGTTAAGCCAAAATTTTACTGGGTTATTTGAAATAACGATTTACATGTACAAACCTTGTGTTGGTGCACTAAATTTACTTTAATTAGAAATATGAAAAGAAAGTTGCAAATAGAATACAAAATGTATCACTGAGTAGTAAATTTGTCTCAAGGAATTTTTTATCGTCATCTTATAGCATTGGCTTAGACTCCAGCTGTGATTTCGTTCTTTAGATTTTTCTTATCCTTGCATTATTTTCTTTTTATATTAAAGTAATGTTATCCTCTTCTTTTTTTTTAAATATTTTTTTTTTACTTTTTCCTGGTTTAAGAAAAGCTCAACAAATAAGAATTGCATCATACTACAGCCAATGCTTAAAAATTTATTTAGCATTTGGTAAATGATAGAAAAATAACAACAATACTAGGACGCAAAAAGCAAAAAAAAAAAAAAAGAAAAACAAAAATAAGTAAAAGGATTTTGTTTTTGCGGTTGTTGATGGCAGAGATTATGTGCACCAGTGTGAAAGGATTTTTGGTATCTTACACTCTCTCTTTTATTATCTTATGAACACTTCCTGGCTTTAAATTTCTATAAGATGCAGCCACATTTCTCATGTCTAGATTTATCCAAAATACAAAAAAATAGTTTTGTAATGGCTGTACATACATTCAAATATCTTTTTGCTCTTACTGTCTCAAAAAGTCCTTATTGGTGGTTGAAAACCAGATTTTCTTCCTAAAAACGAGTAAATGCTTTTTAGCCAACATATTTTTCTCAAGTTCGTTTGTTTACATTTTAATATGTAAGCGCGAAATCACTGATAAATAAATTTAATTGCTGAGATTTAATGTTAGTTTTTTTTTTCACTTAAGAGGATTTTTAAGGATTATCAGTATTTAAGGTTAAAGTGCTTCTATTTTTTTGTTTGAGTAAAATAGAATTAAACAATTTGTTGATTTTAAGGATCCATTTGAAGTTTGAAATTTTCGTTATGATACTTTTGAGTTAAGTCTGAAAATGGTCATATGATAGCGCATATTTCATGCAAATGTCTTCACTGCATATTTCGCTATTTCTGCTTTAAATGTTCGCACGTTCTTTGTGGATGTGCGAGTTTTTTATGTACCAGGGAGCTACTCACAACTAGAAACTTATTTTGACGCCTTTGATTTTTTTCTACATAGCACCAGATTGGTTTTAGGATTGACTTGTATAGAAGAAGTGTGCAATCTAAGCGGAGGGCAGAGTTTCTGCCGATTAGCCAGTTAAGTTGGATTGCTTTTAACTTCTATGTGCCCTTTCCAGGTCAGGCGCCGGTCAAGGTGTAAACCTAGATATTTGACGTCAGAAAGCGGGCTAGCATTTGGTTATTTATGCGAATAGATGGCCATGATTCCCTACGGAGTTTGAAAGTTATATGAGTACATTTTTGTTCATTCACCTTTATTCTTTATTTCTTCAACCAATTTTCCAAAATAAGAATGTGGTCTTTTAAATACTGTGACGCTACTTCAGCGCTTTTGTGAATGCCTAAAAAAGCTGTATCATCAGCAAATGTCGATGTGTGGACTCAGTTAGTAGTTGGCATAGCGAAGTATACAACAAATATAGAATGGGTCCCAATATACTTCCTTGGGGAACTCCAGCATCAATTAGCTAAGGTAAGCTAAAAAATCTCCTCCTTTCAGTACAAATTTTCGATAAGTTCTTAAGTTTCTTAACAGTTAAATAATTTTTTAACAGTTTATAAAAGATTTCGGGTAAGTTCAGCTTTAACTTATATATTAGGCCTTCATGCCATACCGAAAGCTTAAAAAACGTAGGTAAAAAGCGCAGAACAGTATTTTCTTTTCTCAAAGGTCTTTTTAACTACGTTAACTAATCTGTGTGTTTGTTGGATCCTACAATGTTATTTTCTGAATCCGAATTGAACCTTTCACGATCAGAATAGCGTTTAGCTTGGTTATCGAAATTTCTCTTAAACAGCTTTAATATAATTGATAAAAGGCTATTTGGTCTGTATGATTCTACTTTTGGATGTCTTTTCCTGGCTTAGGAATGATAGTAATCAAGGAGATCTTCCATTCTATGGGAAAGTACTCAAGGCGTAAAATAGCAATTAAAAGGAAAAGAAAAATTTTTCGAGCTATATGGGGCAACTCAAATAACATCTTATTACAGGTTTTATAGTAGCCAGGGACTTTCTTAGGGCTCAAATTATTTATTGCCCTTCCGATACTACAAATTTAAAATCTGAGCGGAACTGCGGCACATCGACAGGTGGCAACTCATCTATTTCAGTCGATACGATTAAACTAAAAACGTTTTTCAAATGACTAACTAAGAGATTACCTATTTTGTATCATTTTTCGCAGAACCTCCGCATGAAGTTCGCCATGTAGGCTGCGTATCGCCGGTCGTTTAAGGCTTCTACATGCGCGCCATAATGAATAGTCTTACTGTGGGGTTGAGTCGAGTATATCCAAGATATTTTTCAAGAATGCTGTCCTTCGAGATTCTAATAGCTTTCTTAGCTGCTTCGTGCCTACTTTAAGTCTGCTTTTAAGTTAAGGAGATCTGTGTGATTGTCACTCTCTACGAATTCTTCTTTTATCACTCAAGAGTCGTATGACATCTGCAGAATGAATTGGGTTATATCTAGTTTATTGCTGGGTTAACGTTGCATGTTGGGCAGCTGATTTGATGTTTTTATCAAATTCAATAAGACACATGTCTACGTCTTCTGTTATTCTTAGCAATGAGTGCTTAAATATTTTCTATATTTTAATCAATTTATTCATGTGTTTTTTTATTGGTGATTCGATTTCTTGTTGGTTAGAAATAAGCAATAGGAAATTGGATTGATTTCTAGTAGTCGACCAAAATCGGTTAATAACCAAAGATCAGAAAAGTGGTGGCTAAAGAGGTTCTGGATAGGATATTCAAAGAGCTTCATCAAACACTATTTTATATAAATTTTATTTTATTATTTTTTCATAAATCACTAGTTTTTCAAGTAAAAGGCCTGTCGCATTTCAGTTTTTTATTCGCCTGAAATTAGAGTATTTTATTTAATCGTTCACTTAAAGCTGTTTTCATAATATTTTCCTTTTAAATAAAAAAATTTAAATTTACAATGTTGACGCAACATAGTCAGGTTAAAAGCAACATCGAAGGATGTATACCGGCAGGAGCTAAAATACAAGGGTTTGTTGATTAAACCTTATCTTTGTTCATTATGGTTAAACTCTTTAATTGAAAGGCAATACAATACAAATTTTACTAATGTTAAATTTTCTTCGTACACGTACACACTAAAAAATAAACACAAACCATCATAAACCAGAATAAAACAAAAGACTTTATTTTTTGTGTTATTTAATTTTTGTTGTTATTGTCGTATTTTGATATCTTTGGTTTGGCAGTAACAATAAGTACCCACCATAAAGCACCAGAAGCAGCCAGCACCTAAGAGTCTTATACTTCAAATGTTTATCAAAGATTTTTCAAGAGATGTTTCTTAATGCTAAAATTGTCATTATTTGTGGTTGATGTAGTTTAGTGTAGAAACAGAAGGATTGTGAAGCCGGCTGAAAGAAAAATACTCTGCAGGCCTCTGCTAGCGTTTGTTTAAACTCACGCACATTACATCGTCAATGGAAGAAACCACAACAAGCAACCACATAACCTTTACTCTACATCCCAAAATACCCCTTCACATTCAAATAGAAATGACGTTAAACAAAAGTACCATCAGCAACCCCTACCAGATTTGCAAATAAAATCATCATCGTCACCATAATTTTAGTTTATTGAATGCTGTTTGTTGCTCCTGCCGTTGTAGTCTTAAACGCGACATTATTATTTTGTTTTTAAGAAAGTGCTTGTAGTAACATAAGATTTCAATGCCTCTTCTTTGTATTTAGCTGCTTCTTATTCTCTTACTTACATTTTTTATTTTTAAAAAAATATTACCATGTAAATCCTTATTCATCTTAACGAAATTTTTACTCATTTATCTTGGTATTTGAAGTCTATAATGTGGAGTAAGTGCTCGCCGTAAGATTAGTAGTACTTGTTCATGAGAACCTGGAATAAATACAACCCTTTGTGTTTTGTGTTGATGCCAAAGGATTACTCAATTAATTTAATTATGTGCCGTCAATCATTTCTTGCACCATGTTTAATGTGCGGGGCTAAAAGGAATACAAAATAAAATAGCTTTAACTATTGTAATGAGTTTTTCATTTATTTTTATTTCTAAAAAACTTTTTCTTATTTTTGTAGTTCTTTTTAGGCAAAATATAATATTATTACGATTTTTAAAATGTTTGCGTTTATTTCTGCTTTATTTTTTACTATTTTAAATAAATTAAAATACACTATTTTTTTGAAAATTATGTGTGGTATTAAAAAATCTTAATGTTGCTATTACTTTCACTCAGCCGTTTGAATATTCTTTAATTACACTTGACTTTGTTTTGAAAAATTAACTTTTAAAAATTATCAGAATGGTTTAAGTCTACATTCGTTAGCCTGTTTCGCTTCTTTGTCAGGTTCCAAAGTATGATATAGTACGTTAGGTTAGGCAGGCGGCGGATGAGTGGTGCACTTGTGCTCGATGAATGGTATAATTTGTATTGCCTGCAAAGATCTAGAATAGGAGAAGATTTAAAGATTTAAAAAATACTGAACATTAGAAGATGAAGTAGTTTTGATAATACAAAGAAGATGAATCACTTAATATAAGATCCACTCTGAACTGTGGAATATCATTTTGCGGAAATACAGGATTGACAAACAAACATGCTGAGACCATGCAGTAAAAACGATCGGCCCAAAATGCATATAGGTCTCCTGATAAATGAATCAATACATAATTCTATTTCAGATGTGTCTGATAGTTTATCAAAGCGATGTGCGATAATCTCCTCTTTTGCCTCAGCGTGGCAGCTTCTTAAAAGTTACTGTAAGTCTAGAAGTCTACCTTCGATGTCTAGTCATTGATGCCTAGTCAGCCGTGTCCAGTGATCGTGGTTATCAGAATATGCACGCATCTGCTAGCAACTGTGGTGTTTTCTCACGTGCCACATTAGCTTTGCAGTCAGGTATGAAGTTTCATTAGACCGTCGAAAGGATAGCTGTGTACACCAATCAGGGATTTTATTGCAACCAACCAATTGACTATTACAAAAGATGCCTTTATATATTTATTTGCTTTCGTGACTCCTTAATTCAGAATAACCATACTAACTTGCACATTCACTTTAAAACGATAGCTCGGAGATAGTAGTGCTTTCCACCAAAGGATTGTTAAACAAAAGAGTATTAAAAGTGAGTTAACAATATTTTCAAAGAATATCTTTCTCTCGGCTGGAGTTGCAATTTTCAGGTCAATGTACTGCCTATGAAACTGCAAAAGTATAGCACGCTAACTAGCAATTCAAAGAATATTAATTCAATCTTGTCGATAATCGATTTTGAAAAGAATAATACTCTGACCGCTCAATTCACGAAGTTCACTGACTTATTAAATCATCATTTCTAGTCGTTGAGATATCATGTCTTGACAGATTTCAGACACATATATCGTCACATCGTTAGCATATGCAACTATTTTATCATTTGCAATGTGCAATTTCCTTACTTAAATGTTGGCGGTCATATTTAACAGCTTCTGCAAATCATATTTTATATATAATGATACTGTGGTCATGAACAATCGATGCAAACCGAACTATCGATAGATCAACGCTTTGTGCCTAAATGCCGAAATAATTTAAGATTCTTCAAAACTGGAGAGTATCCGAATATAGCACTCTTACTTCTTTTAAGTTTAAAAATTATTACTAAATGCCAGTAAAATACTAGGCAATTTGTTCATTTCTTCAGTTGTTGCAATATCTAGGATTAAATTTTTTCTTCTTTAAGAATCGCAATATAAATCAATTGTAATTACAATAGATTTAAATGTTCTCGACTAATTGTTTCAGAAGCATTTTAATCTTTTTCCAACAATGCCGTATATTTACCGGTTTATTCTTTAAGAGATGGCGTATTTAAATCTTTGTGGCTATTCGATGCCGTCTCACAGACATACTTTCGAAACAGATGCTATTGAATTTTAGCAACACCGATAAGTAAATAGTGGAGATATGTTAAGAAAAAATCGAGTGACTTTATTTTCCTTACGGTTTTCAGATTTAATCGCACTTCTCTTGTTAGTTATTGCTGTTTTTGCTTGTTTTTTTTTTTAAGCCGAAATTTCAGAAGAAAAAAACTATAAGTTCCTGTTTAATTAGAATATCACTAAAGCGCGTAAATTTCACTAAATTATTACCAAAAATAAAAAACTTAGCTAAAAAAAATGTTTTTGCAAAAAAAAATTGGAAATTCACACACAAAATGGAAATTCTTGCACAGAAAAACCCACATTATAAAGGGTCATGCAAATGTGACGCCTAGATGTCAGCACTATATAATTTTTACACGTGACATCTTTTCAAATGACATAAGCCATTTTGTTTTATTAGAAGGTAGTACAGTTTTAACCATGGACAGGTACACATTGCAACAACGCGTTTACATCATTCAAAGTTATTATGAAAATGGGCGTGCTTTGAAAAATACCCATCGCAAAATTCGTGATTTTTTTGTGTAAATAATCGGCCAAATCAATCTATAATTCAAAGATTAGTAAAAAAATTTGAAGAAACTGGTTGTGTTACTGATAAACCAAAAAGTGGAAGACCAAAAACTGTACGCACAAATGAAAATATTGCTGCTGTTGGTGAAAGTGTTGAATATGAACCGACAACATCAATTTCGCGTCGTTCGCAAAAATTGGGCATATCTTATGGCTCCTTATGGAGGATTTTTCATAAAGATTTGCATTTACATGCTTATAAAATTCAATTAACCCAGGAATTGAAAGAAAGAGACCATTTACAACGTCGTAATTTCACTAGTTGGATTATTGAACAACGAACAACAGATCCATTGTTTTCAAGCAAAATTTTGTTTAATGACGAAGCTCATTTCAGAATGGATGGATTCGTCAATAAGCAAAATTGTCGTATCTGGGGTGATTAAAATCCTCGTGTTATTCATGAAAAATCTCTACACCCACAAAAAGTTATTGTTTGGTGTGCATTTTGAGCAAATAGAATCATTGGGCCATTTTTCTTCGAAGATGATGCTGGAAATGCTGTTACTGTGAATGCTGAGCGATACCAATCAATGTTGAGAGACTTTTTATGGACACAGTTGAATCATATTGATGTGTCTGACGTCTATTTTCAGCAAGACGGTGCTACATGTCACACAACTCGAGAAAACATTACGCTTTTGCGATCATAATTTCACGAAATGCAGATTTCAATTGGCCTCCAAGGTCATGTGACGTAACACCATTAGATTTTTTTTGTGGGGTTTTTTGAAAAGTCGAGTGTATGCTAACAAGCCGCGAACAATTAATGATCTAAAGAACAACATCCAAGTTGCAATTCGTGAAATAACACCAGCAACATGTCGGAAGGTCATTGAAAATTTCGATATTTGGATTGATGTCTGCAGACACAGTCATGGTGGACATTTGAATGATATTCTATTCCACTTATAATTGTAATGGATCATATTTTCAATAAAAAAACAGCTTGAAAAAATTGCAAATAGTTTGTGTTTTATTTCAAAGAAACATGTAGGCGCGTTTTTTGGATGACCCTTTACTACTGCCATTGTTTGAAGGTTCTATAAGATTCGGTACAGCTGAGTATATCCATCCTAATTGTTTTAACTTAAGTTGAAGCTTAAGTATAAATTACAAATAATAGTATAGTATTTGTTACTTTTCTTTCAGTTTCTTTTATATTAGTTTTGCTTGAATAAGGCTAATGCATTGATAAAGCTGAATGGTGAGCTATTTTTCTTTTGAGAGTTAAAAGCTTTTTTAACAATTGTTTTATGTAATGGAGGCCATGAATTTGTGTGAAATGTAAATTTATATAATATAGAAGCTAATTTTTAAGAACTTTTGCAAATAGAATGTAAGGTTCTCGTTATTGCTTATAAATGCTTTTTTGCAAGAAATTGTTGACGCGATTATTAGTTGGGTTAGTAGAACTACAGTTTAAAAAAATGGTATCCATTGCAGCCAAACCTTGGCAGGAGACGTAAATTCCTTATTCCAATGATTAACCTATTTGCATCATTTAGTTTACTGAAAAGCTCACATGTGACTTTTATAGGCTTCTACTTTTACCTTAAAATGAATTATTTAATTGTGATGTTAGGTCATCGATGTATTTTTTTCGAACTCTTTAAGTAAAGTCTTTGTTTATAACTCGTAAGTAAATGATAGGTTAGTTGGCAGCCTATTTCAAATTAAGATATATAACAACTGTAGAAACTTCTGAAGGACTCCTGAATTTTTATTAGTCTTAAAATTAAATTTTTCTTGCTTCATTTAGCTTTCATTGGGGGGCATAACTGGCTAATTTTTTTTACATCTTAATTGAATTGACTACCTGAAGTGCATAAGAATATTCGTTCTGTTTTAATATCAAAGTTCAAAAACGCTACTCACTTACAGCTTTTTGTGTCATCTTTTATTAGTTATTTGCGGGAAAAGTAGCACTTTTTGTACCCTTCAGCATAATGGGCCTTTAAAATTTGAAGAGATTTCTTTAACTTCCTAATGCTTAACACATTAAGAGCCGATGACATTTTTATTTAATTTTTTAAGGTTTTAATTCTCTTTTATTTGTTTTATTAATTAAAGTTACTTCACTAAATTTACCTAAATGGTGAAGGGTATATAAGATTTGGTATAGCCGAATATAGCACTCCTACTTATTTGGTTTAATATTTTTCAAAAAAAATTTGTAATTTTTACAAAAAACTAAAGTGCTCATTTTTTAAAAAATTTTACTTTTACTTTATACGAGTACCCAGAATCCCTTCGTATTCTATTAAAGTTATTTTTTTTCCACTCGCAAAAGGGTTTAGCCTGTTTAGATTCAGTAATTTATTTTCTGTGAAATAGCTTGTATTGTAGATCTAAAAATTTCTTATATGTGTAGGAATAAATTTCTTTAAAAGCTTGATGATTTTGCTTTCTTTAATGAGTTATTTAATTTTAAAAACGGAATCCAACTTCTTTGTAAGTTTGACAGTATTTTTAATTTCACTTACTTCATTAACGGCATTATATGTATATAAGTGAATGAGCGGGAATGGAACAGGAAGACGACTGCGAGTTTTTTTTAGTAATTTTAAGAAAATTAAAAAAAATAATGTTTGTCTATTGGCAGCATTCTTTACTGTAGTAAATTCATGTTTTCTTTTTTGTAACTAAGTTACATTTATAAAAATCTTAAACATATCCTAAAGACATTTTATTAAAAAAAAACGTTTTTATAGGAAAAAGTTTGGTTTTTGTGGTGATATTTACTTTACACAAACACACAATGTTTATATAAATGTGTAAAAGAAAGTGTTTGCAACATCCTTGATACTGGATTCACAACCTGTGCATGCGTTCAGGTCTATTGTATGTGATGTGTGGTATTTTTCATTTCATATGTCAGTTATTTTAACTGAAGATTTCAATTTTAGGATTTTAATTATTTTAATTATTTTACCATAAACATACATGTGTTAGTATGAGTTTGTCTGTAGAAAAGATAAAGATATAGAAAAGCATTTGCATCTATTTTTAACACAATGATTTAATATTTTTTTTTTTAGAAATTTTTTCTACACCACAATGTATTGAAAAAGTTTTGCTAGAAGATATAAAAAGCGGAAGTAATTGAATACAAATTTTATTAATCTTTAACGTATTTTAATGAAGAGATAGCATTTAAATAATCTTGAAGACCTCTTTAGAACTCCACAATTACGTCATTCACTATGGTTTGCAAGTAGCAAACTAAGAAGAGCGCATAGGTTTCTTATGCGAGCCTCTAATGAAAACTGAGTAAGCAATAGTATAGAGAAAGGTATCTTATTTATCGAACATTAAAAATTTGCTTTTATCATGAAACTATTGACTGACACAGCTGAGTTACATCTTGTAAACGCTGAATCATTAGTCCTGCTTGGAGATGGTAAAAAGGA
Organism: Cistogaster globosa; assembly: GCA_937654795.1. NCBI lineage: Eukaryota > Metazoa > Arthropoda > Insecta > Diptera > Tachinidae > Cistogaster > Cistogaster globosa. Next base: position 64,574,195 of record OW569406.1, read on the forward strand.
AGTTGCGAAACTATACTATAATAAATAAAGCCCATGATAAATACAATAATCATCTTGCATTCACTCATTGCATTCAAAATAAATGCTTTTATATTTTTAATACCTTAAATTGCGAAAGTAATAAAAAATCCTTACAGCATCTAAAAGCTACTAAAAAGCTATTAAAGTGGTCGTATGTTTATACTAAAAGAAGAAAATTTTCTAAGTATTCCCAGGCCGATTTCAAGGTCGACGTTACATAAGGTAATATCCTGGGGGCAAAACTTTACAGATTTTATATGTATATTCTCCATCGGCATGTTGACGATACGGATTTTTTTGTATCAATAAAATTAATATATAATTGTTTCTATTAATTATTTAATTAGAAAATGTTGTATTTAATCTTCAATTATTTATTTATGTAATTTATTCAACTAAAATTTTAATTAAATTGTGATCTAAAAAAATTTAAATTTAAAAGACATAAAGGTAACAAAATAATGTTCAAGGAAGGATACCGTAGATCTCAGGAACAAAAAAATTCGAGTTTTCATAAAGACTCCAACGTTCCCTTTGTTAAAGCTAAAATTGTAAAACATGCAAAAACGCATAGAGAAAGAATCACATCTCAACGTCCTAGAGATTTTAAACGATCGAATGAGAATACGAAGTATCGTTTTTCTTGTATAAAATTGATTAGATGAATTGTGATGTTAGCGGCTTTTTTGGTTAAAAAATACCGTATCTAATTCCGGCTGGACAAAACCAAGTATATTTGTTCGACTTGTGCTTTAATATTTATTGTTAACTCAATAATTTTAAAAATATATTATCATTTTTTTTTATTAAAATGTGATATATCTAATTTCAACTTAAGACAAATTTTTAGTAAGATTTTTTTTATGACAGGCATGTGTAACTACACAGATAAAAGGTTTTGCACATTTAAAAGTTTTCATTTGGATTTGAATTAAAATTGAACTATTATTTTAATTGATTCAATTATTTATCTAATTAAAAAAGAAATACGATATTTTCAATTAACTGTATAATTGACTTAATTAGAAACCTAATTAGTTTTTAATCTGGACTAGATTACTAGGTGCAAGGAATTTTTTGTGCGTAAATGTGTGACATCTTTTATTAAAAAAAAAAACGAAACCGGCGTGACAATAAGATTTATTCTATTAACCGCTAAAGCCAGAGCATGTACCTGCTAAAAGAACAACTACAAAGATAAACTAAAACTTAAAGTGTGTCGCCACAAAATTCCAGATTTTATATATTTTATTTATCTTTTCATTAGCAAGTAATAAGAAAATAATACACCCTTCACCATGTATGTAAATCTAGTTTAGTGAAGTAGCTCCTGTCAAAAAAACAAATATTGCAGTGACCGAGAATTAAAAAATATTAAAAAATTTAAATTAAGTATGACATATAACTTTTCACAAAAATGTAATCGACTCTTACTAGATTAAGCATTTTGAAAAATTTAGAATTTCCTGAAAATTCTCTTCAAAAGCTTTTAAATGATACCAATAAATGATACAAATATTTTACCAAATTTGGAAATTTCAGAGGCCTGTAACTTGGAAAATATGGGCGAGTGCCAAGTTTTTTCTCCATCGCTACATACTATATATATTTTTTTTATTTAAGTTACTTCATTGTTCTAAATGATATGGAAAAATTAGAGGCAGACGTAGTATTTAGCCCACTGCCTCGAGGGACATGGTGAATTATCTTGGTAAATTCCGCTTCATATAACATTCTTTCATTGCTGGTACTTACTGAAAATCAGCTTCCCAACTGCTACTAAATTAAAAATTGCTTTCAATTAGTTTAGGCGCTTTAACAACTTGGCCACAGAAAACTATTTTATAGACTTTGTGGGGTCCTTCAATGAAACTCTTTATGCTCATTTCTTAATTTTATAGCAATTTGCTTTTTGATTCTTTGGTATTTGATTAGAGCAAAAACTAGTTGTTTTTTTCAAAAGTATTTGCAATTAAATAACCCAGTATCTTGTTTAAATTTGTAGTTTTCCAGGAACCTACTTGTTTAAGATTCTTTAAATGTTAAGACATATTTATTGAAACTCGAAGCTTTTTGTTTAAATCTGTGAAATTTTGGCATTAACTACCAAATAAAAAGCCGCAAACTCCGATTTTAAATTATCGATTAGTTCTTTTTTTAATTATTTTAAAATTTTTTTTCTTTTGCAGATTAAAAGTTTATACACTCTACAATTTTAAAACTTCCTGTTTTAAATAAAAAGGTCGTTGATCTTATTTGAATAACATTTGAAAAATGTTAAAAAATTTTTAATATGAAAAAGTAATGAATTTTTTATTCCATTTTATATTTCACTGCAAACTCTTCGAAAATATTTTCGGAACTGATGCTCTTCTTTTAAAGCCTAAATATTTCATCAATACTTTAAAACTAAATATAGTACTCGGTAGGTGTCGTTCGACCAAAAGTCAATATATTGACACTAAGTCTATATTTACACTATGCAATTTTTTAAGGCATTTTTTCAATTCTCCATTTAAAAACAAACTTAATCAACAGCAATATTCCCCCAAAACTCAAGCACGATATTACCATGCCAAGCCCCTCTCGCTACAACAAAAAACAAAAATTTCGTTGTAGTTTCATGAAAAATTTCGTGTTTATTTTTTTCTCAGAAACTGATAACACGTTAATATATTATATTCTGGGTACTGATTCAAAATTATCCTTTTAAAACGCCAATTCGAAACTAAATTAGTTTTTTAACTTTTTATTTTTAGGAAAAGAACTTTATTTCATTTATAGTAGATATGGAAAATTAGTGGATCATATGGTGTCGAGCTTTAATATAAAATATATATATAAAATGATATAAAAAATTTTATATAAAAAATTTTCAGAACAGTCACAAGCTGCACTTTCAAAAGACTTCTTTTTAGTATACAGTTTATTCCAAGAAATTGGCTTTAGTGACTTTATATACACAACGTGTCTATTTTGATAAGAAAATGAGGTTTTTATACTTTACATATTTTTTTTTTTATAAAAGAGAAGTAGCACAATGCCTATTTAGTTAGTGTGTAACCGTGCTACATTCTTTAGGAAAGGGATAGAGGAGAGAGAAGAACAGGTGGTGAAAGTATAGCCAATTTATTAGTTATTTTACTTCGTCGGCGAATATGCTATGAAGAATTACCGACGAAGGAGGTAGCATTTTTTAATGTAAATTCTGAGTATGTATTTATACCATTAAACGGAATAAAACATTTTTATTTTTTGGTTGTCGCAGAGGTTGAACCCTGGCCAACCAGATTCGTAGTCAACGCGCTTACCACCTTGACCACAGCAATCACAGTATCTTAATTTATTTAGTTTTTTTATTTGCAATCCAATATTTATTTTTGTTAAATTCATGTCAGCTTTTTAGAGGAGGGTTAAAATAAAAATTATTCATTTCATTGAGCCATAAATAGGTTACAAGTGGTTTACGGTGATAAAAAAATTTATATAATGGTTTATAACTTGTTTTCCGCATTTAGATTGCAAATCAGTTCCTAACATGTTTATAACATTAACCAGATTAAAAATAAGTTGTTTAGGCGATTTTTCTTTTTCTACTGTCATTAACTTTGGTAACCAAATAATAACCGTATATAGTAAGGTGAACGAGATATCGTACACAGCAGATTATAAGCTGTTTATTTAATTACACCCTTTTTTATTTTATAAAACATAAAACTTGTAACTGCCGCAAATCAATATGTGAACGATTTGTTTGTTGAAAAAAATTCCTAATGTAAATTGCATTTTAATAAGATTTTTTTTTAAATTAATTTAATTTAATATTTTTCAAGCAACTTATTTCTTTTAACTAATCTTTTGATATTGAAGACTTTAAATTATTTTAGTTCACAATAACGCTGTTTCAAAGGAAAGAAAATTATATTGAAAGTAAATATTATTTTTCGATCGTTAAACTAATTCCTTCAGCCTAAGTTCTATTAATTTTCATTAAGTAATAATTAATTTTAAGCACATATAATTTTCAAAGGTAATAAAAGAAATTTTAATTGATTATTTGCTGACGGGTTGCGTAGGTCTTTGTCAGGTTCTTCCGAAAAATAAAATCATATTAAAAGTTTTACCTAAGAGCTATTTACGAAAAGTAAAACAAAAACATATGACATTTTTTTAATTATTCCTATTTATCGTTTTATAACCACACACATTTTTGCGATCGGTGTGTTTTTATTTTCTTAAATATATTTTATCTTTTAAATTTTTTCCGGAATTTTTCTGCGTCAGCATACTTTTTTTTGAGTTGTCGAATACTGCAAGTATCAGTATAAAATCAATTTTTATATATAAAAGTAATATATTTTTATATGCAATTTATTTTAAACTAGTTTTGCCAGACTGATATAAATGCATATAAAATGAATAAAATGTACAGGCATGTTCTGAATTCCACACGAAATTTTATACTAAATTTTTCAAAAAATTGTTGCTATAAAACAATGCGTTGAAAAATATGAGAGTAAAATTTCGTGTGGAATTCAGAACATACCTGATTATTCTTGGAGCCACAGTTTTAATGAACTAAAAAGTTCTTATTTTTTAATATTTTCATTATAATTTGAATAGATGTGTTTACATTAAGAATTCAATTTTAAATTAAAATTAAAATGCTCACATTTTGATTTAAAATCAATTATTTTTATTTCGCTTCTTTAACACTGTCGTACAACTAAAAAAAACATTGTTTCAAATTCACACATAAAAATCATTTTTGCCAGAGACCGCAAAGACAGCAGAGTAAAGCTGCAAGGATTAAACACACATCGCAATCCATTTATGCATTTAAATGTTGATATTTTCCAAATGACTGACATATTGCAATGAGGGATTTACCAGATAGAAAAACTTATTTTGCATTTAAAGTAAAAAACCTTTAATACTGTTTAGTGTAAACAACCGACGGATTGTATTATTTTCTTATATTTTTTGTTTTGTTTTTGCACTTCCTTAGTTTGATTAATGTCTACACCTAAACCACTATAGAGTTTTAGGGATATTGTTGATTTTATTTTAAAAATTATAACGTAATGAACGAACACAATTTAGCTGCTTGTTGACACAAAGAAATTTCAAATGCTAATGTTCAAAGCGTTAAAACAGTAACAACAACTTGACGATACTTTAAAGTTGATGGCGATGACAATAATCTTTGTTATATAAAACACAAAAAAATGATTAAATTTTGAAAACGCAAAAAATTAGCAGCAGCTCTTAAAAAACTACACGGATAATTTAAACAAAGCCAGCAAAAAGCACTAAAAAGCGCCAGGATGTTTCAAGGAATTCTTAATTGTGAAACAAGGTTTGTTGAAAATCAAAAGCAAAACAAAAATAAAACAAAAAAAAAAAAAAAAGAATTATCAATATCTTCAACTGGGCTATAGAAAAGAAGGGAAAAGTGTGTGGGTGTAAACAAAACTATCACTTAGAAAAAGGGGAAATAAAAATAAACACGTGCTCTATAGGAATTTAAGGACTTCTAGTCCGAAAAATAGCACAGTTCGTAAGCCAACTCAAACAAATTGTAAAACACATGCGCCTTACAATACTCAGAGTATGCGACTAAACTGTTATAAAAAACCCCTGCTTTAAGTATTTTTCGTTTATAATGGGGATGTTGGATACTCCGAAAGCTTATCAACCACCTTAAGCCCACTCCTTGAAGTATTTTCATACAGCTGCTAGCGTCTTTTAAGGTTTCAAATGTCTAAAGCATAGATGTTACAATTTTCGTTTACTCCTGTTTAGTTTAACGTTTCATCTTCAACAACAACGTTAAAATTGTGGCAGAGAAGCGCAGGACATTATAATGCGTAACATTTTCTTATTTAAAAGAAACACTAGTGAATTCTTGTTTGTATATATGTTTTTAATAGAAAACAAAAAAGTTCGATAACTTTAGAAAACTCTGCTCGTATACATTGATGCCAGTAAGTTGTGAACTTAGAACAGGTAGAGACGCCGCGCGCTTTATACACATTTCCTTAAAAATAAATTCACACACTCTCATTTAGAGTGGTCTAAAAGGAAATCTATCAAAAAAATAAAAGCAGTTAAAATATAGTTTTTATGTATAAACATTTTTGTTGTTTTGGCCAAAAAAAAAAAAAAACATCAAGTGCAATATGAACAACTGAAATCAGAAAAAAGCAGACAAAAATTTTAAACAAAAAAAGACTTAAAAACACAGATAAATATTAAAAGTATTAAACAAAAATATGAATAATATTTGAGACTAAGGTTTTGTAGCCTGGCTAACAGATGCACTACTCTTCCTAATTCAGTTACAAATCGCACACGAACTTGGCAAATGCAACAAAAACAATAAAATAATAATTGTGGATACATTTTTAGGAACAAAACAACTTTTCCCTTTAAACAACCAGTGTATAATAAAACTTTTTTATTTTTATCAAAAAAGTTATCAAACAATGTTATAAAGTGAAATTATAAAGTGAATAAAATAAGTTGAAAGATTGTACAAAAAAAAAGTTACAAAAATTTGTTTAAATGAAATTTCAAGTTTAAAACTAAAACCCAACAAAGTCAAAACTAGTTAATAAATTAATTTTCAAACCAATTAAAACAACAACCACCCAAACTTTACTTTAAAAAAGTCTAAGAATAACGAAAGCAAAGCGGAAAAAACTTTTAATAAGAGTTTTGCTAAAATAAAAAAAATATATTTTAGACGCGAGTTTGAAAACTTTTTCGCTTGTGGGCTTAAAAAGTTAAACTATATATAAAAAGTTTGATAAAATAAAATAATAAAAAAATATTAAATAATGTAAAATTTGCAAAATAATTTAAACATTTTATTCAAAAAGATTAAATAGGTAATTAATACATTTTTTATATTAACAACATTTAATTGTTTTTTGTTTTCTCTTCTTGTTTCATAGTTTAAGAAATAACATTTTGCCTGAGTAACTTTAATACTAAAAGTATAAAACTAACTAAAAATTCAATGCAACAAGAATTTTTCTACTAAATACAAAAAAAAAGTATTAACATTTTTTAAGTTTTGTTTTTTATTATTAATTACGTAGGTGTTCAAAATAATAATTTTCTTTGAATTATTAAAGTGCTTTGTTAAATTTTTTTTTTTTTTTTCAAATTTAATTTCAGATCAAAACAAATAAATGAGTTTAGAAGATTTTACGTATATTTTAATAAGACTTCAGTGCTTTTTTTTTGTTTATAGAAAATTTAAAAATGATATTTCATTAAATAAATTTAGTAAGTTCCTGCCAGTCTAGATAAATTAAATAAAATCTTTAATTAATTTTTATTGAGACAATCACTTAATAATTTCGGTGAATCTAAAATTTATTTTCGTGTTGTAATTAATATTGACCTCTTTTAAGAATAACCTTAAAAATATAAATGTGCATAAGACTAAGTGTTCTAATGTCTGCCGTTAGGTTAACTCCCGTCGAGAAATCTTACTAAGTCAGTTACCAAAACTTTAAGTGCTTAGTCTAGTACTAGATACGAGCATTTAACATTTATTTTGTATAAAAATGGCTGTCAAATTTTCTCATATAAAAGAATAAAGGAAAATTTGTGACTAATTTAAATGTCTAATAGATTTACTTCGTTAATTAAACAGACAAAGATATACATTCATCCAGTAATACTTTTAATTCCTACCAAATAATCTCATAGACTTTGAAAATAGTTTAAAGGCTGTGCATAGAATAATCTTCTTTGAAAGGAATTATAGAAAATAATAATAGAAAAGTTTTTCATATCGCTAATAAATAGGTGAAAAATCTAAAAAAATCGCAGCTATTTAATCTTGTTTTACAAACCTTCCCAGTTTCGATCGCAGAAATAAATGACTTGATCAGATTCTAATTATCAAACCACTCATCATTCTCTAAACATTTATCTCCCAGCCTTCTTATAGCAAAAAGACGTAAATCGAATGACTTGAAAACTATTTTAAATATTGTTCAATGTCTTACTTTACGGAGGGTTAAAAAAAATTCATAACAAAATTTTTATGTTGCTCATATTGTTAGCAGCAATGAAAAAAATATTATTTAACTGTTGCATTCCTTTTGTAAAGGAAACAAGTTCCATATTTAGTTAAATAATATTCAATAACATGAAAGGTATTAAAAGTGAGTAAAATCTAGCGATGAGGCCGAGAAACGACTCAATAATAACTTAACAGTAATTAATAAACCAACAATTTGAAATATGCAGCAGATAGACTCATGCATAATTTAAGAGTTTTTTTATATTAATTTTTGAGCCTAATCTTGGCCTAAATAAATAGACTTAATGAATATGAAAATGGGGAAAATATCGCTTTAATAGGTCTTGCAGCTAAGACAATGATCAGAAGGATTTAGAGATTTGATTATTGTTGAGAAGACTAGTTTCCATGGTCATTTTGATTAATATAGACATTGGCGAAAAAATTTTTAAACTTAAATGTCTAATTGACGAGTCGATAAAAAAACAACTGTTTTTAAATAAGCAAAAAATTTCATTTACTTATTTCCTAACTAAAAAATTAATTACTTTATCTTATTTTAATTGATATTATTTTAAATTTTGTACCATTTTGAGATAAAAATTTTTTTTTCTTTGAAACCATTTGTAATTAATTTTATTATTATGTTTTTTTGATTTTTAGAAACTTGTAACATACAAGGACATCAACTAAATTTTTATATATGTATATAACAAAATATATTTCTTCTTTTACTCCATCATTTTTAACCATTCAATCCAAATAAACACATGCTCACCCAAAATCAGAAATTAATTCCAAAAACAAAACCCTCAAATCCAAAGAAAATCATCAGCTAAACCATTTCCCTTAGCATTCATATAAACAAAATTACCCCCTCTGCCAGCAATTCACGGGCTAAATAACAAACAGACAAAAAATGGCATTACTAAAGCGACCCTTAACCAAGGAAACGGCGACAATTGTTGAAAATAACAACAACAACAACAACAACAACAAAGTTGACACAGAATATGAAACAGCTGTTAAACGTAAAAAACGTTGCTCACGTGATGAAGAAGCTAACAATAACAACAATAACAATAATATAACAATTAACAGTATTAAACAGGAAGAGAAATTATCTTTGCCACAGAAAAAACGTTGTATAAATTCCAACATAGACATCACCAAATCATCTACTGAAGATCAAGATGATGAGACTTTAATTAGAGAGACACAGGCAGCTTTAAAAAGTCTATCGGGTTCTTGGCCAGAGGCTCGTAATAATCCTTATCGTTTAACCGAACAAGATGAAAATCCACCACTTTTCCAAAATCTTTTTGAGGAAAAGCAAAAGTATGAAAACTTTTCAGTTGTTAAAAATGACGATATAAAAACTCATAGTTCACTTGACCTTTTACGTTTTCACAGACAAAAGGAAAATGATCAGGCTCGGTTAAATACCCAGGAGGAGATAACAACTTATGAGGACCGAAAGAAAAGTGCCTTTATACAGGCATCGGCCTTTAAGCCCCCTTTAGAAATTAAACGTAATGGTTATGTCTCGCATTACCCAGCTTCTTATGCTACAGTAGAGTCAACTACGGGTTATTTGAGTTATCCTCCACCGCCATCGCTAACAACCCATTCCACTGCCAATACATCAGCTGCTATGACTACACTAACAACACAAAATTCAAATTCTCATAATACCGTTTCACTTTTGGCCACACGTTCACCTTATGAGGATAAAAGTTCCCTAGAAAGTTTTAAGTCTGAAAGGAATACTTCCGCCCATAAAGCTCTTGATGATGACAAACATTATACAACCTTACAGCCAGCTGGTGTGGGTAGTCGTGCTGCTTCTGTCATGCAAGACATTAATCGTGAAACGGCTGTATCGGTCAGCGTATCATCGACAGAGTCTCAGGTGTCTACAACGGCCAACTTAATACCTCAGCCTACTTATTCGCCAGGCAGCTTAAATCGCGGTAAGTGTTGTTTCTAATAAAATACTTTTTTTACTTCTTTATTTCTTTAATTATTTTTGTTTCAAGTTTTAAAAATCTTTTACACAAAATATACTCAATTGGCGTAAACTTGTGCTTGACTTCTTGTTGCATTGAGTTTACAATGATGTTAAAGAATGTGTTTTTCTGAAGGTTTTTATTAGGTTTGTTAGGGGTAAATTTGAGTGAATTGAATTTATTTATTGCCTTTAAATTTTTTTTTAATCTTTAAGGGACAATAATGACTACAAAAGCTTGAGGGTTTAGGTAGAAGGAATGTGTGAAGCGGATACAGTCATTAAAGTTCTTATGTCGAAAATTATTTTTCATCAAAAATCAATTTTAAAAAGTAAAAACGATAGAATTTAATCTATAATCCTTTAAAAACATAAATTTTGCTCCGTTATCTGTTGTTTGCGGATATCATGGTAATTTATCGTAATGCGAGGTTTAAGGAACAGCACCGTAAGACTGTTTTTAAAATCATATATTTGGTTTTCAGATTTGTAAGCAGAATTTAATTGTACTTTTTACTGAGCTGATAAGTTATGAAAGAAAACAAATTTTACAAAATAAAGTGTTTGTATTTGTGTATGTAATACGTTGATTCCTGTGTGACCACTGCTAGCATCAAATTTTTAGGGACTGTCGTTCCTTGGGATTTTAAACTTTTTATAATCGTCATTAAATAACGAATCACCAACTTTAATTAATTTTGAAGAAACTATAGAGGACATGTATAAAATAATCATTCTCCCTTGAAATTATTTGTAGGTAAGCAAATAAGTAAAGCAATTCTTATGCCCGCTACGTTTGATACACTTAAGACAATTTGCTTTTTTATTCGTAAACGATAATTATTTTCAGTTATTCCTGTTTTCAGTAAAATATTTAGGGGAAATATTGCGAAATCAAGTTCGTTATAATACTTCTTATAAGGTATGATGTTTTATGTTTAGACACAGGAGTTCTCGATATTCTAGGCATCGCATAGTAGATGCATTTATAGGAAAAGTTTGACAAAAGTACTTAGAATTGAAATTTTTGTTCGCAATTTACATAGCCTTTTCTGGCATGTAAAAATTGAACCAGTGAAAAATTAGCGTGCTCAATTTTATCGACGGTCCATTTATAATTTATATTATATAGATTAATGCGTGAAACGGATCTCCTCTGAATATTTTAAAATTTAATTTCTAGGCAGAGCACATTATTTCCATATTGAAGTTCATATTTTGGGAAAAATGCAATTCTCTTGTATTTATATTTAACATGTTTCAATCATTTCTAAAGTAATATGTGATTGCTTCAGAAGGATCTAGTTCCTTTGAACAATTTCCTTAAAGGAAGGGTTAGAACAATTCACTTAAATATACGGTTCGGACTTTAACTAACGTTCCTACCAAATTGTAATTAATATTGATATTAAAACTAAAAAAAACGATCAAAACGCGAGCTTGAATATTTATATTTCGACTAAAATTAATTTGTTTTTTTTTTTTTTGCCGAGATCTAAAAATAAATAATAATGTTCTTTGTGTATATTCCAGATCGGTAAAATAAATTCCAATATTTCCTATCGGGGTATTGTTTTTTTCAGGGTTAAAAATATTTTAATCTTTTTTGTCATATCAAATTGATTGTTTTTTTCGCTTCTCTCGTTAGAAGTTCATTCACGGTTCAAATTAAAAAAGAAATGAATAAGGAAATGAACAATCCAGTTCCTTAAATCATTCGATCCGGTCGGAATTATTTCCTAAAACGACCACTTTCGCTTAAAAGAGATTGTTTTCATTAGTTGTGTGGTGCATCCAGTACGTATTTAGGAAAACATAACTCTTTATAAAACATCATACAACCAAAGAATTATTTTTTTAGGCTTGAGTATATAATTTGTAAATTCTAATTATGCTAATGCTGTTGTGGTTATTAAATAGCAATTACAACTTATAATCAAGCAATTAGAACTTATAATAATTAAAAAAAAATCCCATAATCTTAATGTAGAAGAAAAGATAAGATAATCAAAATGCAGCTTCTTTTCCTCATAAACATAAAATTTAAAAAGTAAAGAAAGTTTTTTAGAATATTTATTTAGAAACTAAAAGTTTCTAGTAAATTGTAATCGCACTCTTAGAAACATTAAATTAATTAATATTTGTATAAGTTTCATTAAAAATATTATTCAACAAAAGAAAACTTTTTTAGGTTTTAAACCATTTCAGACGATATATGAAAAAGAATTTCCTAATTTCTCCTTAGCAGAATTTCTTACTATCATTTTAGTATAATTTATATTCACAAAAGTAAATCTCTTTCTTCGGAAAATTATTAACAATAGGAAAAGTCACACATTCCTTTAACCTCAACAACACCTGTAACATCGCTCTTCAGACCGTAATGCAATATTGAAGTAGTTCTTACATGGTGGGCGATGTTAAATCTATTTATACACGCATTGTAATTATAAGTATTTGTAATTATTTGCACATTTTGCCAGCACTTACAATACTTTTTTGTCTATTGTTCTTTTATTATTATTGTCTGTTGAAAGCAAATTCAAACAGCAGCAACCGAAAATACGTTAAAGTAAACTCCAGCGACAGTTATGAGCAAAAAGGCAATGATTCTTAAATACTTAAGAATAAAATATAGAAAAAAAGCCTTGAATATTTTCCTTACAACTGGCTGTAAAAATTTCTCCCTTACTAGTCAAGCATATCTAACTCAATGATAACATACCACATACACATACACATATTCATACACTTTACAGTAAACTTCTTAAATAGTTGGTTCTTTTGTTTCTTTAGCTTAAACGTTTATTTCTATGTGTCTGGTAATAAAAATCATTTAAATGACGTGTATGTCTGCTCTTTAAAAAATAACAATTTTGTCACACTAATTTCCGTACAATACATTTGTTCATAACCCTCAACTATGTAAAATATTATTAAACTACAAAATTAATAGAAACCTATGAGTTGTGATAGTGGTATGAATGATTTTTCTATTAAATAGTACATGAAAATATTTTAATAACATAAAAATTTGTTTCTTCTAATACAAAAATTGAAAAGTAAAGCAAATTACTTCAAAAAGGATAAGTTATTTTCCTTGACAACAAAAAAAATTTACATTAAATAAAAGTACATCTAATTACTATAAACTGTGCATGTGTATGTGTGTGTGTGTGTTTGTGTAGTGCAAACGTTCCTTCCTTAAAGCACTTTGGCATATTTATTTTGTCATTATGGCAGCATTATAATAATAACGACTACACAACAAAAACAACTATAAAGGAAATAAATGTTTGTTTAGTAAATATGTGTATGTGTTGGTGGCATATTAATCCTTTTTTCTTTTGAAAACTAAGAAATTTGAATGACTTTTTAAATAGTTTCCTTTTTTTATTTACAGCAAAAAGATACTAATAATTCATTAAAATTTGCCTTTTAGCTTTGAGCTAATGTTGCTTAATAAGCTTTAACAATAGAAAAAAAAAACAATTTATTAGCATAGATAAAATATGATAAAAGATTAAGGAGGGAATATGCTTTGTTAAAATGATAATAAGGTGGTTAGACTGGGAATATACTGTGTACAAAATATTGCTTTTCAAAAAAAAATATTTGGAAGTTATCAAGTAAAGAAACATTTAAATATTTTTTCAACGACCGATTATTGAAAAGTTGTAGTAGATGAAAAAGTTTTGCATGTTTAAAACGGGCCAATATTTAAAATAATATATTTTTATTTATTAAAAAACAATTTCAAAGAAAAATAATTATTTGCAATAACAAATTTTAACAAATGTTTTAATAATAATAGAGTGTTTTAAAAGTAAATTTATAAAAATAAGAAATTTAAAAAATTTAAGAAAGATTTGTGAAAATTAACTTTTTTAAAAGAAGCAACAGAATTTTTAAAAGTTATCTACGAAAAAGTGATCTTTTATTATCTCTAACAAATAATAAGACGATTATTCGGCAGCGCTGCAATAGCTAACATTTCCTTCGTCATGCTAGATATTGTCTTAAGCTCGTATGTGGCAGTATATCTTCGGTTTTTACCCTTATGATTTACACAATTAGCTCCGCTTTCCTTGTGCAGTTAGTAGATATAATACAAAAATGAATGAATTACTAAATTTTAAATAATTATGTAAAAAGGCAAAAACTATGAATGAAATAAAAATTATTGGGATGACAGAGAATTAAGAAATAAGATAAAAAATAATTACGATATATAATTTTACATAAAAGTTTCATCGGCTCTTAATTGGTTAGGCTTTTTTTAATTTTTGTATATCCTTAAAAATCTCTTCAAAAAATTTTAAATAAAAAATTTTAAATAATGTTATCTTAAAAAGTATTGCGCAAAAGTGCGACACGTTTCTGTGCAAAATTTAGAGGCCCATAGTTTAAAAAATATGGGCAAGCTCTAATTTTGTTCACTAGATTTTATTTTTTATATTTTAATTTTTATCGACCCATATACTTATTTTTTGATTGGAGTAACTTCACTTAACTATCTTTGTTTCAAAGGATATGGAAAAATTAGAGGAGTAGTGTTTTGTACGCTGCCTCGAGAGACGTGAACTGATTCTGCGCAAAATTGTCGAAACTATGTCTGATCTTTTGGCGTATTTAGATTCTTGCTAGCTCATCCAGTGCCTTAGCAAGGATAATTTCAACCCGAAGACGGACCGGCAGACGGACATCTCTCAATCGACTTTGCTATACATATTTTATGGAGTCGAAAATGAAAATAACAAACGGAACGAAAAATTAATTTTTTTTTTTGTTAAAAGACAAAATTTAAAAATGTACAAAAAAATATAATCACCTCAAAAAATTTAATGTCAATTTTTCTGTAGTCGGAGACTTAACACGAGCCGCAGAGATCCATGTTTTATTAATAATTTATGTTTAGTAATTTTTGGGTAAAAGTATTTTTTTTTGTGAAAACTTGTAACTTCAGCGAATATTTTTTTATCGACAACTTTAAGCTTTCTTCGGCAGTTTTAGTTTTTAATGGAATTTGGTCAAAAAATTTTATGTAAACGAAATATTAAGGTGAATTTTCGATTGTTAAGTGAAATTTTAAAAAATAAATAATAACAAAAACTTAATGAAAATGTAGTGAATTTAACCCGAAGTATTTATTTCATTTGCTATAATATCTAGCAGTTCAATCAATAACTTTAAAAAATAAAACTTTAATTACTCGCAAGCCACAGCGCGCACTAAAACTTACTTCATAACAGTAAGTACTATACTGGAACAGAATCTACAAGAATAAATAAATAAAAGGCAATGCCAGCTGTTAGCAAAAGCAAAAACAAATATATGTAACGATCTACTTAAAAAGGACAACGAAGAAAGATTTTGGCTGTCTAAACAAATTAATTAGGTGATTGTATCTATTTTTTGTTTTTTAGTTACAAAATTAGTTGGTGTAAAAGATGAACGAATGCTGATGACTGATGTAGCGATTTAGCTGCATGATAATCTGTTGGTATAAATAATTTTAGCTCTTAATAAAAATGTGTACCTTCAAAATGAGCTTATGAGGAATTAATCAATTTCCTTGTTATCATTTTATATATTTTTAAAAATTATGTTATTTGAGGTTTTTTTTCTAAAAATTAACTTTTTGAAAAGGTTCTTTCATAGAAAGGTAAGTAAGGTACGTCTTGAAACTTCAAATTTAAAGATAATGTTTTTAGAGAACCTTTTTCAAATAGATTTTTCAGAAATAAATATGTTGAACTATAGTTTTCTTAAAGGGTACTTCCTAAGAAAGGAAATATTTAAAAGCAGTTGATTAAGAAAAATTTTTAATTTCAGATAGGGCTCTTTTTAGATTTGAAGGGTGTTTTTTTAAGGAATTATAAAAATTAACTTTTTTATAAAAAATTTTGCCTCTTTTGCTGAAATTGTCTTTAAACTTAATAACACTTTAAAATATTTTTAATCTTAAATAAAGCATAGTGTAAAAAAGTTACTTAAATATATTTTCTCGATTTGTAATAAATTCTTTAGAAATCTATGTTTTGTCACTAATGGACCACTTTAAGTTATGCTTTTTAAGCTTTCTAAATTGGTTTCTCACCCTGAGAACTTAAGTGAGCATTACACATCCGATGAAAGTCAAATATATTGTATTAAAGAATCTAATCAGTCCAAAAACCTGTATAATAGAGTTATTAAAAACTATTTTTTGTGCTTTAAAAAAAATTGATTTAGAGGGATTATATTTAAATTCTGAGCCGCGTTAAAACAACGTCTCACTGGCTATTGGGAATTTAATTACCCTACAGATGTTTGTGTTGTTCTTATTGTTTGAAGCTAATAAATGGTGTCAATTCTAAAAAAACGCGCTGGTAAAGTGAAACTTTACATGGAAAACAAAAGCAAATGTTAAAAAAAATATTGTTCATGTTTTTAATACAAAATATGCCGTTTTTGAGAGACTAAACTCATCATGCAAAATGCTCGCGTTTATATAAATTTTGTAATGAAAAGAAAACAAAAACAATATCACCTATTTGTTTTTGTTTTCCATTAAATATTCTTTTTAACGTCGCGTTTTTGAGAATCGACACCAATATTTCTTTTCCAATTTTTGCTTTCGCAGTTTTGTTCTATTTTTTATACCCTTTACAAAAAAAAGTGGAAAAAGAGTATATCTAAGTTTGCCATTTCGTTTGTAGTTTTGACAATGCATAGCGAAGTCGATTGAGTGATGTCCGTCTGTCCATCTGTTCGTCCGTCGTTTTACTGTTAAAATTAACTTTTCTAAGGCACTAGATGAGCTGGAGAAAATATAAAAACGCCAATCAAACAGACATAGTTTTGAAAATTATACAATTGATAATAAGTAAGATCAGTCCAAGACACCACGCCAGCCTCGAATCCAAAAAAAAAAAAAAAAAAAAAAATAAATAAAATAAAAATATAGGGCGATAGAAAATTAAAAATGAAATAAAAAATAACAAGTGAAAAAAATTGGCGCTCGCCTGTATTTTCCGAGTTATGGGCCTCTAAACTTTTCCTATAAAAGTACGATTTTGCGTAGTATTATTTAAGACATCAATATGGGTATCATTTAAGATCAGGAACTGCTAAAAAATTTTAAAATGCTTAGCCCATTAAGAGCCGATAACATTTATATACATAAATAAAAGTAGTACTTAACTTCTTTCCTTACTTTCTAACCCTCTGTCACTCCAATATTTATTTTTTTTTTTTTGATTGGAGTTACATAACTAAACTACATTTACGAAGGGTATATAAAATTCGGCATGTCCAAATATAGCACTTTTTTTCAGTTTACATTTATTATTTATTTTTATTTAAAGTCTCTTATTGCTGGTTGTGGATTAATTAAAAAACATTGTGCAAAATTAAAGATTTTTTAATTTGTGAAGTCCCTGTTTTTCTGTTTACTTATAAAATTAAAAAAAAAATTGTTTTATATAACATTTTTCAATCACGTTAACTTTATTCTGAGCCTGCCTAATGCTCGTTTTTTAATTTGTGGATGCTTTCAAAAATAAACTAAAAATTTTTGAAATCAAGTATTTTCTAATTAATTAAAAATACAGCAAGAAGGCAAACGAATTTCCCTAGCTCGGCAATTTCGTATTTTTCAAGACTTTTTCTTTATAAAATTTTTTTTATACGTATAATTTTTCTATGTGCTTACTAAATAATTAATTAAAATTTGATGGAAAACAGTTTTTGAATTATTTACTCTCTTACATGACACATGAAAAAACATTACATATACACTCACACATGACATAAACATACTTTCAAAATATCGGTACGGAAGGATTTAAGAAAAAAAGACGTCTGCTATCTTTTTGCTTTCATGACAACAACAGCAATATAAATATCAACAACAACAAAAAATGTATCTAATAATGCCACATCCTTATTATAAAATTCTAATAATGTTTAACGTCTAAAAGGGTAAAAAGAAGTTTTTTTTTTTTTGTTGTGAAATATTTTTAGAAAACAATTTTTAGTCTTGTTCTGAACTAAGATTTTTTTCTAAAACGAAAAGGTTGTCATGTGTAGTTGCAAGAAGTGGCAAAAGGTAGTGTTTTGTTGTAGTATACGCTTGTCACATGGTAGGAAAAAACAAACTTTTCTGTTTAAATTGAATTTAATGAAAACAAAACAGTATTTACTCGTATTTTCATTAAAGAATTTGTTTATGCTACTTTCACTTTTTTGAGCGAAAAGGTTCTATGAAATGTAGATTATTTTAATGTTACAAATATTTATTTTTGTTTGTTTTTGGAACGTATCTCAAATTAAATAATCTTGAGGTAAAATTTATTAAGAAAATAAGGGGAGGAAATGCTTTTTTTCTTCTAATTTGTTAAATATCAAAACATTAATCACAAAATTATTTTACATAATATCTTTTATTAAATGAAGGTCGATTTTTTGGAGTAAGAGATTTTAGAAGTGTTTTTAAGAAAAAAAATTTTATTTTTTCTGCTTATGTATATTTCCTGTATATACGAGGTTAGTCATACAATATATTAAGCTGACAAAAGTATTAAAATCCATTATTTTAAAAACTTTTCAACAAACGGATCCACCATCGTGAAGTAAAAACGTTTATTATCCCTGTTCGGGGATTCTAATTATTATAGATATATATCTATATATCTATATCGATGACACTTTATTTGGTTTTTCTTTTTTCAAATTTTGCAGCGTTGGCTAAATTTGTTTCCCATAATTGTTGTTTGGTTAAATCTTAATTCATGCAGCCATTCTTTGTAGCTCCAGCGGGACTCGAACTTATGATCTGCTGCGTCTTCGAAAAAATCACCAACGAAAGCTATATATACTGTTATTGTTGTTACTTTCCTTACTGCTTCGTTGAGGTCTTGACGATAATTTTCTTGATTTACATTACAGTGTTCTTAAATTTTTATCAGCTCTTCTACGTACAGGTCTCTTTACCAACTCACCCATAGCTGCTGAACACGAATTGGTTTTCATTTTCTTTTGTTCGATTTTTAAGCAACGTAGCCTTTCATTTTACTTACTGCTCTGTTCAGCCTTGAACTCGTTATCTTCTGTTAAACAAACATGCAAACAGTTAACACCAACGCAACTAAAGCTTTTGATAAACATGTTTTATCCAGTTTTTGATTTTCATTCATACACACCACACTTGTTAGTGGCAGAAGTTACAAATTATTCGTCTTACCTTCTCCACAGTCTAACATTTTTAACTGATAATTTACTAGAGCCGAAAGAAAGTTTTTTTATGAAATAGATAAAAGCTTCGCTATTCCTAGTTACAACTTATTGTCTTTTATAAGCGTACAATTTCAATTCCGCATTTAACTTTTAAGAATCATAAACTTCATTATATCTCCTCTTGTTACGAAATATGATTTAAGATTTTACAATCATTTTTAATAAAAAAAAAATTTCTTTTAGATGGTAACAAATGTCCCACTCCAAAATGTAATGGTCAGGGTCATATAACTGGATTATATTCACATCATAGAAGGTACCAACATTTCATCTACATTTCACTAAGCAAATAGTAAATTTTTAAAATAATCATCTCTCAAAAATCACTATTCTTACAGTATATCAGGTTGTCCTAAACGCGATAAAGTCACGACAGAATGTAAGTTAAAAAACTTATCTTTTTTGGAAAAGATATAAAATAAAAGCATGTTTTTAAAATCTGTTAAAATCTTTTTAACTTCTTTCTGTAACTCTCACTTTTTTTGATTTGTATAACTTTTAGTATTTTCTATGTATGTGTGTATAAATTAATTTTAATGCATGTTTAACATGTTTGTAAAACCCTTTCGATACTACAATTTCTTTAATATCTTTAAATTTTTTTCAACCCATTTTCGTGTGTGTGTGTGTGTAAATTGAGAACTAACCAAAGATTTCTTACAAAGAACTTTTTACTTCTCATACTAATTGGTTTTTGTAGAGTACTTCTTTAACATCTCCATTCGTTTTGGCATAACAAAATCTCTATTTCTGTTGTCTTATGTGAGCCTGCAGTTGTAATTGATTAATTAATTCGAAATTATTGCAACATTTTGCCTTTTTTATACTCTTGTTTATTTTGGCTCGTCTGAATTCCCAGTATTGGCTTTACATGAGCAAATTATTAAGTGTCCCACACCGGGTTGCAATGGCCGTGGCCATGTTCAGCCTCATCGCACTGTTCATCGCAGTTTGTCTGGTTGCCCCAAAGCCGTTAAAGGGGCGACGGTTAAGAAACAATTAAAATTACAGTGTAGTTCAGAGGATGAGAATAGTCGCATTGAATTCAATTTGCAAGAAGGTTTGTTGTTGATTTAAATTTTAAATTGAAACCCAATGTTTGTATGAAAGAATATTTTTAAAATTTTAATATTTTTAAAGTGTGTTCACTCAACGCTGCAAAACAAAACTTAACTTGTTGTTTTGTCTTCAGTTGAGTGCATACCCTTGTTAATTATGTTTACAATAAAGCAAATATTCCACTTAAGGAAATATTGATTAAACTTTTTCTTTTTGTTTCTTTGTATTTTTTAATAAACTTTTAGCTTCAACTGAATCTAAAGAGCAGCATCATATGGATAAATATAAACTCGCCTCCAATCAGTATTTGAACAACAACAATAGCAATTGTATTAATAATAACAATAATATCAATAAGCTGAATACAAGTCCTTCGCAAAACAATAGCAACAACAACAATATGCCCATTATTAAATCAGAATTTAGTCCTGTTGCAAACATTAAATCCGAATACAATAAAAGTCCTATGCATTCATATTTGGCAAATGAGACAAATGCTGCGGGTCGTGGAAATTCCTCGACGACAGGTTCACTAAGCAATAATCAAAGCCAATCGGCTGGCAACTCCACAACTGGAACTCTCCAACAGCAACAACAACAGTCAACGCACAATGAGATGAATCGTTTTGTAAGCATGCAAACGCATGGCATTAATGACCAGCAAAGTCCACACAATGGACAGCAGCCAACTTTGCACCAACAACGAGGACCATTCATTGAGGGTTCTTCCGGTCTGATGATGTCTGCGAGCAATACAACATCCGCTGGTACTGATGGCAATGAAAGTTATCACAATGATCACCACTCACAACAAAATAATGTACAAGCTGACCAGCAACAGCAACAATATGAACACATGCAACGTTACGGTCATCATGTAGCAAATAGTGAATCACACAGCAAACCACCGTCTGCCTATGGAACGAATGATATGTTATCCTCGACCAATGGCAATTCTGGCAATATTTCTCCGAATACAAGAAATTACGATCCCAATCCACCGACTTCAATTTCGTCTAGTGTTTCGTCTTCTTATGTCGACTCGTCCACAGCTTCTGGTGGTTTAACGACAGCCTTTGAACGCTACGATCCCAATTGCAATGGACAAAGACCAACGAATATGTATCCTTACCTCTCGCAGTCCGCGGATGATCTACAAGCTCAACAACAAAAATATTTACAAGATCAACAATTGTTAATGGCAAAAGTAGAGCATGACGAAATGGCGAATGGTGGTCCTATATACCCCAGGCCGATGTATCATTATGATCCTAGTATGGGACCTTTACCACCCGGCTTTTCGGCTATAAATTTGTCAGTTAAAATGGCAGCAGCCCAAGCAGCGGCTGCTGCAGCTGCTTATCAAAACCAACAACAGCAGCAACAACAGCAATTGCAAAGCCAACAACCCTCCCAAACAACGGGTGGCGGCCAACAAACATCACAGCAACAACAACAGCAGCAGCAACAGCCAAAACAAAGTGGTTCACCTCCGCCCACCACAGCGCCCGTTGTAGATCTTTCTGGTTCTACTTCGGTCACCTCCTCCAGCCCGCAGGGATTTAACTCACCAGCTTCACACAACCAATACAATCAAAGAATAGGTGCTGGTAGTCCACAGCCGGGTGCCAGTCCAAATGTTGCTAGCCCCCAAGTGCCAAGTCCTCCGGGTCAAACTTTGGATCTAACAGTAACCAGACTGCCGCACAGTATTATCACCAGTCCACAATATGGTGCTCATCACGATGGTGTTGTTGTTGGTGCTCATCCCCAAGGATTTGGTCCCGGATTGCCGACATCGGCAGCAAATGGTACGGCTAGATCTCCCCCAATGGAACCTGTTGATTTTAGTGGTCCTCCTCGTCCTTTAGGCTTTGGTCTCGTTGGTCATTTAGGTGGTCCCCGGCCGTACAGTCGTGAATCAACCCCAGACAGTGGTGGCTCTCATTATATTGACAGTTATAGAGATCCCAGTGGTGAGTTGCTAAACTTAAAGTGAAAATTTTTAACCGCAATAAAGTAAAAGATTGCTAAGAGAATAAAAAAAAGTATCAAGAATCCTCTTAATTTTTAAAGTCCTTTTTTCGTTTCACAAAGGAATAAAATGTATGAGTGATTGTACGAGATCATACCCGGAATCAAATAAAAGAATTAAAATTAACTTGTAAAAAAAACAAAACTAAATTGAATGAAGATGTTCATGCTGTGCAAAAAATGTATATCAAACTTAAATTTTATCAAATTGTATGGCTTCTTTAATTTCCGCTAAAATATTTTCTTTGCAATAAATGCTGTTCCTTTGAATATGAAATATTTTTGTACAGATCTTTGTATTTAATTTTGTACGTTGTGGTTCAATTTCATTTTTTTTTTTTGTTCTATATAAAAAAATCATTTCAGGCTACTCTCCACATCCCGGTTATGGAATGGTAGTACAGTCTGATTATCCCCCAGCTGGTTATCATGGCTATGGTGCAGCTGCAGCATATCAGTGTAGTAATCCTTATGCCACTGCTGTCGGTCCCGGCGGATATCCGACACCAGTTTCAGGCGGTTATTCGACCAGTCCAGCATCGTGTTACTCTATGCCACCACCACAACATATACCACAACATGACAAGACAAAGGATAGGTTAGTTGAATGGCAAGTTTCCCAACTATTAGTAAATAAAATAAATTCTATATACATATATTTATATATACATATGTACATGTGTGTCACACAAGGATATTTTTGCATGTCCTCCCAACTAACCATCATAAATTTTAAATTTTTCTTAGTAAAGTAGTGTTGAGGTAGACGAAAATAAACTTTATTAAACCATAAAATCAAAAAATACATATTTACATATATAAAACAAAATTATATATCGTTATAATGATAATGAATGATGACGATAATAGTGCAAAACTATTGCTACCAGTACAATATTTAAAGTGTCCTTAAAACTGTGTGTTGCTGTCGGAGTTCACTTAAAATATGCAACAATAGCCATAATCATCTTTATGTGAAGGAAAAAACTCTGACCATATCTTTGTACATGTCTGTATGTATGTGTAATGTAATTATGAAAACCTTTCTTGTATGAGACGACAACTATAAAGTTGTGCTCATTTATATTTTAATATTTATTAAGATGTGTGATTCTTATTTTGAAGCAGGACGGTCATAAAATTTGTATTCCTTTGACAATAAAGGTTAATCTAAACTCTATAAAAATCAGACCTTTTCTTCTGACACAAGCACACAAGTGCTCGTTTACATACACAATTATATTTTTGTATATTTAAATAACTCTAGAGCTGTAAAATCTAATTTGTATGTAAAAATTAAAAAAAAAATAATTTTTTATTTGTATTGTATCACCCTCTTAATACGAATTTAGTTGAAGAATCTACTTTAACTTTGAAACTTTAATAATTACATAAAATTTTCTTTTGTTTTTCTTTGCCTTTGTTTGTACGAGTACTCCAGCTAAAAATGATAGTGTGCAATCAGAGAAATAATGAATGAATGAACAGACTTTTGCGAACACAAACAAGTCATTTTATAGTTTTAGAAACTTTTTGAAATTCAATTTAAAATTCTTTAAGTAGTGATTGATTTCAGGGATTAGCTAGATAACAAAAAAATATAAGATTCCGTATAATTTTGTGAGACAACAAATTAATTGTGCTTCCTTTTTTGTTTTTGTTGGAATTTTTTCTTCGTTTATATATTTTTTTTAAACTTTAGTTTAACTGGTTGCCCACGCACTGATCGCAATCACTTGCAACCTCATTCACAAGAACTGAAATGCCCCACACCGGGCTGTGATGGTTCTGGTCATGTTACTGGTAACTATTCATCACATCGTAGCCTGTCAGGTTGTCCACGTGCCAATAAACCGAAAAGTAAACCCAGAGATGGCCAAGACTCGGAGCCGCTAAGGTAAGTGTTATTAGGGAAAGACTTCTAAAATTTAGCTTGTTATAAGAAATGTGCTTTTAAAGAAAACGCTGCTGTTTTCAGAGCTTTAAAGAAACCGAGAAAATTTATGCATATTACAAGCGTACCCCAAAAGCACACAATATGGGAGAGTTCAACTTAAATTTTAAAATGTTTCATAGACGTTGTATCTTTAGTGGTTCTAATAAAAGGACTGTTGTAATTTTTTTACATCTTAAAGACGGAACAATATAGTTACTGCTCGAAAACTTAAGTTAATGGTTGCACAGGAAATCGTTGCTAAAATATAATTAAAATTGCAATAACCTAAAAGAATATCCACCATTATAAACTTGTATTTGCATTTGGTTTTTATTTTAGCAAATCTTTAATACACTACCACTTAATTGTACAATAAACTGTTGAAAATTCCAACACAAGCAGTCATCGCATTGCCACTGTAGGATAATATTTAAAAGATAACGAAAACCGACCAATTATTATTACAGCATATTTTTTCTAAGCGATGCAAGATTATTCTTCGCAATCATACAGGTCATTATTCACCAAAAAGCAAAAATAAACACCTCCGTAATGTGTAAACCTTTAGTGGAGATTTTGAGCACAAGTGTCTTAAAAGAAAAGATAACATGATTGATGAATTGCACTAAAACCCTTAGAAATAAAGAAGAACCCGAAATTTTATTAGCCCATACACCATGTCACTCCGTGTTAACTTTAACTGTATCGGTTAAAAGTGGCAACCAATCAGTTTTGTAATTAAAAGCATGTCCCACGATGTAACAGGAATTCGTTTGTTCACGTATTACATAAAAAAAAAAATTTGAATAACGTTTTGTTCTGAATGTAATTGTGTAAACGGACGAATTCTAATGACACCGTGGAACAAGCAGTAATTAAGTATTAGTAGAACTATTTTAGTATTATAGCGACGCATTTTTTCTAAATTTATTATGAAAGAAAAGCTATTTCCAAATTCATGGGTTTATTTTTGAAGTAAAAGCAAAAGCGAATTAGCATTTTCCGATTCGACATATTTTGTATCGTTTTATTTATTTTACTTAATTATATTCAAATTTTTTCGTTAGCAAAAAAATTCTTAATTCAGCTTAAGCTCAAGTAAATTTTAAAATTTTTAAATTTAAAATTAAAATGCATCATTTTCTGGATCACTATATCCGTTAAAAGCATTCTTCGAATTTACCCTACGTTATGTCATTTATTTAACCAACTAAATTTTTGAATAAAAATGCAAGAAATATTTATATTTAATAAATATTAAACTAGTTAGACGAAGTCCAAATACAAGTCAAAGCTTTTTACTTTGTTTTCTTTATAAAACGTCACATGTATTTGTTTTTGCTTTCATTTGTTTCCAATTGTTTAGCCGCAAATGCAGTTTTATTTTTATTCTTTAATGCTGTTAACGAACAAAATTGTTTGTTCTGAGCAAGCATGAATTATAGTCTTATTTAGGCTTAAGTTCAAGCAATTATGTAATTTCTTAATTTTATTAAAAATAGCTTTTGAAATTTTTTTTAATAGTTAAAATCTTGCAAAATGTAAAGCAGTATTTTTTGTTCAGGTTGTGTACTGTGTAAACATCATAATTTAACTAATTAATTTTGTACATATGAATACGAGATATGTAAAAAATATAAGCCGATTGAAAGATTATTCTTTTGTTATTTTTGGCTTAAGTTCAATTTTTAATTTCGTAAAACCTCTTTTTAAGAATAAAAATTAATTTACAAGTGTATCTGGAAGTTTTTCAAAGAAAACAAGAATAATTATTTTATATCCATAATTCAACTCTTAATTTCGTAAAAATTAAATTATTTATTTGTTATAATTATAAAATAATTTAAAAAATTAAAATATAATTTTTTATCATATTTTATACTTTAGACGTATAATTTAATTACAAAGTGTTGGATAGCCTCTTCAATACCAATATCTCGCATGCTTTTTAATTTTATGTTGTATCATTAATCAAAGAATTGTTATAGTATTACTGTGATTATAGAAAATATTTTAGTAAAATACATTAAAATAAACTAGGATTTTCCCCAGAGAATCTAAAAGGCCTGCTTAAAATTTATTAAAAAGAAAAGGAAGCTTAAGAATTTAAACTTTTTTTTAAACATAAACATATGTTTCCATAAGAGAGAAAAAAGATATTAAGTGAAGAAGTTAAATTTTTCGAAACCACTAGGGGCTTGTCCGAACTATGATAAACTTTTAAGTTATTGCAATCACAACAGAGACAGCTTTTTTTATAACTATCAATCTTTTAGATGCCCCATACCAGGCTGCGATGGTTCTGGACATTCTACTGGAAAATTTTTATCACATCGAAGGTGAGTTTAACAATTTTCAATTACTTAGAATATTTCATAAATTAGAATTTTGTTGGCCCAGAAAAAACCTTGTGGCGTAAATAAAGTAATATTGGTTAAATAATACAGCAAGCTATTGCCAATTAAAAGTTGCCCAATCATTAATAAAAAATTTTTTCACAAAAAGCATGTAAAAATATTTTATACATTTTATTTTTATAACTACCTTTAAAATAATATTTTTTTATATTTTTAAATAATTAAAGTGCTTCTGGTTGTCCCATTGCCAATCGTAACAAAATGCGAGTTTTAGAAGCCGGCGGCACAGTTGAACAACATAAGGCTGCTGTGGCAGCAGCAACTGCTATGAAATTTGATGGTAAGTAAAAAAATTACAACTAAAATGTACCGCTAGTAATAAGCAACCCGCTAAATCCCAAGGAATGTAAATAAAATTATTTCTCGCTCCTTGAGAAAAATATATATTTTTTAAAGTTTCATTAAGCGTTAATTGCAATGTTTCTTGAATATGTGATAATATTTTAAGGGTTACAAAATAAAATAAAAAATATAATGATTTTAATATTTTTTGTTAAAAAGTAAAACTTACGGCCTAATGGATAACAAAAAGTTAGCATGAAGTTGGAATAACTCCTGAAACTAAGCAGCGTCTCTGCAAGGAACACAACGTAGTTGTGGATCACAATAACTATCTACAATGATTTTAAGTGGCTGACCCTACGGCAAAACACACTGAGACCTTGCCCAGTTTCCGCACTCATGCCAAACTTATTCTAAGTTTTTGTTATGCATACGGCTGTTAATGTTGAAACCTGAGCTATTATTGTAGATATTACGATGTGTCATACTTCGATGAATTTTAATTTTCATTAAAATTTTGTATAAGTTTTAACATATCGATATTTGATTTCTATTTTTTTCTCTTCCAGGCTGTGGTTCAGCTTCCCAGGCTATTAAAAAACCAAAGTTCGATGAGGTCACCATGGTTTATCCAAAAGGCTACACAGGTAAGCAAAACCTGCTTTAAAATTATAACAATAACCACCTTATGTTTTAAAGTACTTAGTAATTCTTTTTTTTTTGTTAGAAATTAAAATAAAAAAAAAAAATTAAACTTTTAAGTTGTGTGCGTGTGCTAACAAATTTTTCGATTACTTATATTTGATTTTTTTATTTTTTTTTTTTTTGTTAAACTAAATTTTTGTTACTAAAATTGTTTTCGAAGACAGATAAAAAACTTAATTAGTCAACTAATAAACACATTTTTAACAAGCACTTTTCTAAATCAACAAAAAAGTTTTAATTAAATTCATTTATTAATTTACAATTCTTATTTTCTTTTCATTTCATGATGGGTTGTTTTTCGGTTTTAGATTATGCGACATTTTGTATCGGCGCTGAATATCTACTGTAAAAAAGTCAAAATCAAATGTTGCGAAAAAACCAAAATATTTCTGTAAATAATTTTCAACTAAAGAAATACACTTCGATGTTTTTATAATGTACATCCTAACCTGCATATAAGAAAAGTTAAAATATATTAAACAAATTAAAACAAAGACAAAGTTAAAAACGCCTAAAAGTGCCTAAAGGTTTAAAAGAATTGAGTTGTAAAAGGTAAGACAATTTAAGCATACTTTAAAAAGTTTTTGTTTTAATATTTAAAATTTTGTTTATTTAATTTCTTGACACTTTAAATTTTTCTTAAAAAAAAATAAAAATTTTTTAGCACACGCTCACGAAATTACTATAAAAATTCTATTTTTAAACCATCAACAAATTATTTTTCTTCCATTAATTTAGGCATGGAAATGATGATGAATAGCGTGGGCTCTTCTTCATCTTTAAATAACACTTTGATGGATCCTTCTTCTTCATCCAGTATTTCCACCACAACTGGTGTTTTACCCGATAGTTTACAAGCGGCCTCATCATCTTCCTCCTCCTCTGCTGTTAATGGCGGTGATATCAATTCTGTAACACGCCATGAAACTGGAGATGATATAAATAGTTTGGAGGCTGAAATAACTGAATTACAACGCGAAAATGCCCGGGTTGAGTCTCAGATGATGCGCTTAAAGTCGGATATAAATGCCATGGAAACACAACTGAACACCAGCGATAGGGTACGTAGGCTCAGGTTCGTTGAGGCAAACAAAATTAAAAATCAAAAACTTGCATAAGTATTTTAAATTAATTAAAATTACCTTAGTTTCCTTTTATATCGTTTTATTAAATTATTAATTGTCATGTTATTTCTTTTTACTTCCGGCTTAATATTTTCGTTTTTAAGTATTTTATTTTGTTACAATTTTTATTTATATGCGCTTTTTCTCAACAAAGAAAAATTAACAAGAATAAAAGTTTTAGTAACAAGGGGAAATAAAAATTAAAAGAAAATTTAGACTAAAACTTTCTTTTGCAATTAGTTTTCAAGGACGTCTCGAAAGTCTTAAAAAAAACGAGAACTAAAAACATTCATGAATTTTTCAGCCATAATAAATAAAATACAGTTGGAAAAAGTTGGAGTTTTTTAACAATAAAACAAACTTTATTTTAAAGCGCCGCCGTAAAGTTTTTTTTTTTGTGTGTTTAATTTGCTTTCAGTGTGCCAAACTCGCTCGCTAAACTTTAACAAAACCCAAACATAAAGTTCTAATTTTTCAAACAAATATTAAAAAAAAAACTCCTCTTGTTTCTACTTTGTCGTTATAGCTTGTCTACAATAACACAACTTTGTGTTATTTAAATTATTATTAACTTGGTTTAAAACTAAAAGAATACTCACCCTCCACCTTAGTGTTTCAAATTTTTATCAAAGTTTATCAATTAATTTTTATAGAAAAGTAAAACTTTTTTTAACAGTTCCTTTTTCTGCTACTTTTATTTTCTGTGCAAAAATGTCGTTGACTTTTTCTTTTTATTTAACAGACAAAATATTTAACGAATTATTTTATCGCTAGGTCTTGCTTAACTTTTATTTGTTAATTAATTTATTTAAAGGAAATTTTTAAAGCAATAAGTAGTAAAAATAAGTTAAGTGCATGATTAGGGAATAGGCTTATGGCCTGAGGCTGAGGCATTCAAATATTTGGCTTATTTTCATATTTTTACTTTAATCTTAAAGGATTTTTATGTGATTAAGATAAAATTTTTTTGGTTTTAAATTTAAAAATAAATATTAATTGCGCTGCTGTGGATTATTCAATAAACTGGAGCCATTTTAAACTGCACTTATATTCCCAGTAATTTTATTTGGTCAAAGGAGTTGCTCATAATTATTAAAACAAGCTTTATATAGGTGTAGCCTACATCTTTTTTCCCGATATGCATTATTGAGAGTACTATGATTGTATCTTCGAATCTTCTTTACTCTTTTCTCCCAAGGTTTTTTGAAAAAGTTCTGCTGTTTAGACCTGAACCATTACCAAAGACTAAAATCTGATTGCGACTCAGAAATCACACCCTTAAGTAATACGTTCGAGCCTTTCGAGGTGTTACTTTTAACTTGATCCTTTCATGTTTAGAATCACCGCAATGCTACTCTCGCTCTAAGAACGATTTTGTGTTATGGAAATTGATACGTCTACTAGCTTTATAAAATTTTTTCTACAGGTCCACCTTAGATATTATCCCTCCGCTTTCCAATCAACAATCTAATAAATATTCTCTCTTATAGAAAAAATACCACGACTCAAAGTATTTTTAACATAACCTTTAAAAATGAAACTTTTTATAATTTTATACTGTAAAAAGCCAAGCAGGGACACAGTATATCAGTGTGCATTTTCCAAAACCTGCATTGTTTGATCTTAGCATTTTCTAATATACATCAATGTGATACCTATTAAAATTTCCATAATTAAGTTGAGGTCCCTATTTTTAAGTGGCAGCAGACGTATCTTAAAATTATGTTACAAATTTGCCTCTCAAAGCTTTTTCATGGCAAGATATCTTCAGTTCCACTTAAGAACCAGATTTTTCTTAGCAAGTTTTACAAATCAATTTTATTTCTCAAAATTGGTTTGATTGGAAAACGTCCGCATACATTTTTTTTAATAATTTTTCTTTCTAAAAATATTTAGAAAATAAAATTAAAAAATGAACCTAAGCCGAAAAAAATAAATTTTAAATAATTTTCTAAACAATTAAAATATAATGAAGTGTACTCATGTACATATATCAAATAGAGACTATTAAAATAAATGTCTATGCTAAACAGAGGAAAAAAAATATACGAGTACATTTAAATAGATTATTTAAAAAATATTCTTTTGGTCAATCAGGTTTTATAATGCAGTTAAAATTTATATATAAATTTCATAAATAAATATTAATATAGTAGTTGTAAATGTTTTTCATTGCTACTGTTGACAAATACTTTTAATTTGCAGTGCTTCATATTTAGTAATTTATATTTTTTTAAGAAAAGCGAAAAACAGCTGCTTCACTAATTCTTGTTAGTAAATAAAAATAAATAATTTCTTTTTTCCTCTCACGTACTTTATACATTTTTCACTTTCTCATTGCTACTTTTTAAATTACGTGAACTCTTTTCCGTAAAAATTAATAGCAACTTAAATTTTTGAATAAAAATAAAAATATTTTCAGCTGTGAATTAAATGAGTAATCTGAATTTGACGTGTACGAGGGCTGCTATATATATTTCTGGCCTGGCAACACTGAGTGCTGCCAAGTGCAATTTGACGTACGACCATTATTTGTGTTGTTTACAGTGACTTGAAAAAAATAATATAGAAAAAAATTAAATTAACTCGTGAACATTTTCGTGCCATCATTTTTCACAACTTTCGACGTGGATTATCACGACAAGAGTGCATTGATGAACCTAAACCTTTGTATGGCGATGAAGCACCATCCTATAGCACTGTGAAAAATTAGTATAATGAATATAATCCTGGCCGAAGCTCGCTCAAAGCGAATTCCGTGAAGGTTGTCCAAAAACGGCTGTTGTGCCAGAGAACATTGATGCCGTGCGTGAACTCATAATGCAAGATCGACGTGCGACAAACCGAGAGATAGAGAAATCCTTGGACATTTCTTCCACCAGCATACATTCGATACTGCATGAACACCTGGCCGTAAAAAAGGTTTGTTCTCGTTGGATCTCGCACAATTTTAAAGTCGCTCAAAAAGAGGCACGTGTCGATTGGTGAAAAGAAATGTTGCAAAAATACGATTGCGATGCTTCAAAAGACGTTTATAAGATCGTTACAGGTGACGAATCATGGATCTATGCGTATGAGCCCGAAACGAAACAACAATCGACCGTGTGGGTCTTCAAAGACGAGCAAAATCCAACGATAGTTGTTCGTGGAAGAAGCACTTCGAAGCAAATGGTCGCCTGTTTCATCGGCAAAACTGGTCATGTGGTGACTGTTCCCCTTGAGCAACATAGGACGGTCACTTCTGAATTGTACACTACAATTTGTTTGCCTGAAGTCATCGGAGAAATTCGAAAAACCAACAAGAGAAGACGAATCATTGTTCACCACGATAATGCGAGCTCTCACACATCGGCTCAAACCAGAGCGTTTTTGACCGGCCAAAACCTCGAATTAAGGGGTCATCCGCCGTACAGCCCTGACTTGGCACCTTGTTTCCGCACATAAAAAAAATGCGTGGTCAACGATTTTCGTCGCCAGAAGAAGCTGTTGAAGTGTTCAAAAGCCATGTTTTAAAGGTGTCTTAATCGGAGTGGAAAAAGTGCTTCGACAACTGGTTTGAGCGCATGCAAAAGTGTATAAATCATGCTGGAGAATACTTTGAAAAACAATAAAACCATTTTTGATTATAAATATTCGCATTTTCACTATTAGGCCAGAAATATATAGAGCAGCCCTCGTATAAACATAAAAGTTAATTAAATTAAGATTTTATTGCTTCCAGTAAAGTTTCCGTTTAAACATGGCGTTATATTTTATAAGATTTATAAAAAGATAATATCAGCCAAGTAGCCCGTAGGCCTATTAAAGACTCTCACATCGATACAATTTAGTAGAGCAATCTGTTATGATTTAAGAAAATCGAACACTAGTAATAATTACTGCTTTATTTTTATTTTCGAAGAATTATGTCTAAATTATACCTTAAACCGAAAATCCAGATTAAACAGTAATACATTGTAGATACCTTAAAAATACAATATATCAAAAAGAATTATTACCTATATGTGACACTATCGATATCTGCCGTATTGATACAAAACTAAAATTTAACTAATCTGTCGAATTTTACTCCATTTTTCTTATATCATAATTATTGCCAATACGTTACTGAGAGCTAATAACAGATTTTAGCAAATTATAGAGCACCCCTAAGAATTAAAAAAAAAAAAAATAAATAAATAAAAAATATAACCCATGAGTTGTTACTCGTTTTATTATTTTATTATCTGTTCCAGCTTCAATCAAAATTTTATTTGTTTAGTAGTAACAAATTCCTTAAAAAATTTACACTTAAGAAGAAAAGTATTTCCAGATATAACTTTATCTAAAAAGAAAAATAAAAAATATTTGCAATAATTTATATTCCCAGTTGTTATATCTTCTTACATTGCAATTTAATAAATTACACTAAAGTGCATTCTTGGTATGTAATTTAAGAAATAACAACGAAATATATTAAATAAATTGTTACATATTTTCAAAATGGCGTTTATATAATTTCAAATGTACACATGTTTGTGTAGATTCTATTAAAGCCCACCTAAACGTTTGAACATGATAAAAAACAGAAAAAGCACACAACAACTGTAAAAAGTCTACCAATGAAATTTTTTCAGTTACGAAATGCAATTGTAATGCAATTCTTTTTTTTTTCGTTTATCAAAACGAAATAAATTAAAGCTTTCAGCCAGCAACCCCTAAAACACACACACAATAACAAAAAAACCAATTCCCTAAAGGTAAAAAGCTCGTACAAATAAAAAATGTCCATGCGCAAAATGCATTTGAATGAATTAATTTTTGTTGGTACAATAACACAAACAGCAAGTTAAAATTATACTCCTAAAACACACCACACCTTTTAAGGAGCAAACAGATGATAGCTCATTACAGTAATGTTGATGTGTATGAAAGCCCTTTATAGTAAACAAAATTATCAACATCATTTGTGTATTGAAACAAATAAGGAACCTTACACACCTTCCAACTGCACCTCATATATTACAAATGAACAAAAATCGCTCTCTCTCTCTCCCTCTATCTCTCTTTTTAATTTGAGAATATATTTTTTTTTTTGTCAAATCACTCAGGACTATTTTATCAGTAAGACTTTAACCTTTTGGCCCCCAAGGAGGAGAATAAGCTACATGCCGTGTGTATGTGTATGCTCAAAATACATACACATTTTATGTGTGTGGTTATGTATTGTTAGGAGACTTCTGTTATGTGTTGTAAAATACAGATACCAATGAAAATAACTGAAATAAATATAACATCCCTCGATACAAAAAAAAAAAAAAACTGCCTGCCACCCTTATTGCTCACACTACTAGTTACACTTAAACAGAGGTGTGGAGCATTTTTAAATAGCCCCAACATATTTTTTCTCATTTTTATTTTTCGCTTGTGAACACAATGAAAAAAGGGCGTCACTGAAATTTTCAGTACTTTTTGTACAATTTATGTATCGTTTTATGTTATGTACAAAATAATATTTGGTTCTTGTCATATTTAACACACATTTATATATAAAAATACTACATACATGGATTGACATTTAAAAAAAAAATAGCTGATTTCTTATAAACATTTATGTTTTGTTGCATATTTTGTGGAGTGTGCATGTGAATATTTGTTGCTTTATTCCAAGTGGTTTCTTTTATGTTTTTCTATTGAACTCAAGTGCACTCTAAACGATCCTGACGTTATTACAAATTTTATTTTTATTTATATTTTCACATTATTTGCTTTTCTTTCTTTGTACCAACCAAAATTGAATTAAGTAAAATTCAATTTAATTTAACGATTTATAAAAAAATGAATCATTCCAAAATGTATTTGTTTTTAAGACATTTTCATAATATACGAGATGTAAGTCTTTACATTGCTTTTTGTGCTTTTTTATTTAAACTTTGAATAGGACGGTATACTAATTTTTGGAACTGTTGCTGATTTTATAATTATGATTATATTCTCTGAAAAATTTCTAATACTGTAGATTTAAGAAATCACAAATAAATTCCTACTAAGCTTCGCTTAAGACAATCATATTTCTAATTTCAATTGAGCTTGATAAGAACTTTAGTAGTTTAGTAAGAAGATCGTAACTGAAGATTTTTCAATTTCACAGCTGAGTTTGTAGAGATCTTAATAATGATAGCCTTTGCCTCAGCAGTAAAACATGACATGACATTTTGTACAGAGATAAAAAAGAGCCAATTAAGCACTTGAAAGTACCTGAAACACAATGCGATTAGCTATAAAGATTTTTTGTTATATTTGACCTAACGATTACACTATGTACGCGAAAGTCACCATACACTTGTCACTTTACTAAGGGTAACGGCTAGAAATGATTCTTAGAAAGAAGCTGAATCGCATAATTTTCATTAATCATTCGATCCATCGAATCTATTTTCTCACCTTTACTAGATGGCGCACGACTAGGCCATGTCATATGTAGCCGATGAATTCTTTTGTAAACTTAACGACATATGGTTTCGTTACGCTGAAATCATATATTATTATATACAGAGTAGATGGAAAAAACTGCTGTGGAATTTGATAGTATTTGAGTAATGAGAGCGTATTGGTTGACGTACAAATTTACACCTGCTTGGCTCCCATCATTAAACGTGAGATATCTAGGTATGATCCTAAATGGGAACCGACCTGGCAAAATAGTAATATTTAGGGGCATCATTAAGACTTTACGCCGACATATAATCACAGAAATGCTATGGGTACATCAAAGGTCCCAGCTCCAAGAGGCATGAATTGGCTTTTTGTAACAGTGTTTAAACGCTACTATTGAAGGGAATTGAAATCATCAATTATTTGTTTTGCTTTTGTTAAGTTTTAAGTAACATGACGAACTTGATTATAAGAGCACCTAACACAACGCCCACAATGACATTCTTCGCCTTGTCTAACAGTAGCAGACCCACTAACTCGAAGAAAGACATTAAAAACAGCGATTTTACTCCACACATATTGGTGCATTTAATCGAAGAGTGTTTATTCATCTTTTTGATCGGACGTACTTTTTGGAGGGAGGTTATACAAACGGCAGTTTGACACTCAATTGTCTTTTCGGTTTTCATATGTTTGCAATAGCACAAGTCGCGAACTCAATGAAGATCGATATAATTTCGGAGATGAATATTGGAATGTTATCGATTACCTTATTGGTGTATTTAGCACACCAAACATGGTTTCTAAATAAGATATCCATCACATGGACGAAACCACACAGGATCATCTATAGCCACAAAGTCCCTGTAATATCAAAAAAAGCAGGAGTTCTTGTGATAGGAGTTGAAACGTAATTGAAAGCAGTTCAGAAAAAGGAGTTCTGAAATATTTGTGATAGGATTGTGCTCAAATGATTACTTTATCATGACATGTGGTTTGTTTTCTGCATTATTTGCATTAGTTAGGCATGCAAATTTTACAATAAAGATTTTTATATCACAAAGCCCAGTGGTTTTTCAACGATCCTTTTTTTAAATTCGGTATCTCATGAACCACTCACGGTATCTAAATGAAATTTAACAAAGGCAAAGCAAAGATATGTCTCAGTGAATCTACGAAATGAAATGAATGAAAGTGGGCTGCTTGGTAGGCCACCAAATTCGGGTACCCAGGACATTTAATTTTTTGAATATGTTATAAAAGGTTTTTTTTTAAACTCAAATGTTGAGGTTTTTTAAATGAATTTATTCTTGAAAATATCTATAAAAATATGCTTACTTGTGAATGTTGTCCCTTTTAGTTTGGGAGAAAATTGGTAAAAAAAAAGTAATAAAGAATTCCAGCTTTTTGTAGTTAAAACTTAAGAAAAAATCGGAATTTTACAATTTTCTCAATTCAGATGCTTGTAACTTTAAATTTCTTGATTCCAAATTTTATTAAGAATACAGAAAATGTCTTAGAGTAATAATCCGATAATTAATAAGTGCACTACACCAAAAATACTAAACTTAGGTCGGCCAAACTTAAAAAAAAAAAATGTAAACCAATTTTCTCCCGAATTAAAGGAGATAAATAAGGCCTAATTAAATTTAAGAAATCTTAACATTTGAGTTATAAACAAACTTCATGACATTTTCAAAAAATAATATTTCGGAGGTACCCAAATCTTGTGGCCTACGCTGAATTCCTTCTTTACCCTAGGGGGCCGAAACACCTCTGCTTTGCGTTCATGAAGTACCACCTACAAATATTTGTTATAAAAGATTTAAAAAAATTAAGTCCGCGAAACAACTCAATATATAATTTCGCAAGTTTTTATACCCTTTACTACAAAAAGTGGAAAAAGGGTAAAACTATTTTTGTCATTCCCTTTTTAATTTCTACAATATCTAATTCCGACCCCATAAAGTATATATATTCTGACTTCTTATGCATAGGGAAGTCGATTGAGCGATGTTGCTTCTCTAACACTTTAGAACTGTTTACAAGATTTGCTTATACCTTCATTTTATTTTTTTTTTTTTATTCTTTATAATTATGTGATTTTTATAAAAAGTAGTATTATTTAAATAAAATATTAAATCGATTTTCTATTGCATACTTTTAGGAGACTTCTCCGCTGAGTGCTCATCAACAGCGTTCTCTCGCTTCGGTGACTAGCAGTGCTGGAGGAACAGCAGCTCATGCAGCCGTCGCCTCCAGCACAACCGCAGACAATACGCTTGCTGTCACCACAAACCAAAACAGCAACCACAACAACAACAACAACAACACCACAAGCAGCAGTCTCAGCAGTAACAACATCAGCGAAAGCAGCGCTAATAACCACAGCACCAGCAACGGAGTCACAAACTCCTTCACCAGCATCAACAACCACTTAGGCGGCCAAACTGGAGGTTCTAGTGTTATAGGAAGCACTTCAAATTATGAGTCATCTATAGCATCGTCTGCTCCCTCAAATATTAATAACTATTATGAAAGTTTGCGAAACAATGTGATTACACTGCTTGAACATGTTCGAATTCCACCAACTGGCCACAATCCTGTAAGTTCTGTTAGCAATGGTCTAGCATCTGCTGCCTCAGTGTCAGCTGTTTCCAATCAACACACCGCATATGCTACGCATCCATCTTTAATATCTTCGGGTCCATCCTCTATAACAGCTAGTTCAGCAATGCCCATGTATAGTAGTTCTATGCATTCTTTGTCTTCAGTTCATACAGGTGGAATGCATCCACCACCACCACCTCCTCCACCACCGCCTCATACCACATCGGCTCATCATCCCTATACTATACATCATCCAGCTAATTATCCTCACCATGAACCTTTCGACTCGTATATTTCCAAATTGCAGTCATTATGTGTGCCACCGGACGTCTATGCTTTGCCTGATGATGGTTCACGTCCAGTATACGATACAGTTAAGTCCAGTTTGCATCAGGATTATGCAGTGATGCCAACACCAATATAAATATAAAAATATAAATATTCGTTTTCTGAAATGATGCTACTGTTTACTCTATTGGTTTGAATGTTATTATATTATTGCTTCAAATGTATTTGTTCAATTAATTACTTTTATTGTAGAATATTTTTACAAATTTTGTTCAAAAGTTTCTACATAAGATTTAGGAATGAAACTGAATTAAGACTTTTTATATTTTTCCTTGTAATAATATTTTGACATTTTAAAAATTCTACAAGGGGATTGCAAACTACCGCATTTACCCTGTTTGTACTTTACAGATCTCTACAAATCACAGTAAGTTGTGAACTGGGTTATTACAAGTTCTAAAATGTTAAACAAATTTTTTTTGTTTTGGTTAAAACCTAGTGTAAATAATAAACATAAAAGGAACTTAAAGTCCTACTAGAATAAAATAGAAAACAAAACAAGATATTTCAGTGTAAATAAAAAGATGTTAGAAAATTTTTTAAAAGCAAAAAAAAAAAAATAAATAAATAAAATATGAAGCGTTTAATAGGTATCAATTCTGATAGTTATTGAAAAATCAGGAATAAAAAAAATTTGTATATAAAATGAAACCTTTCAGAAAAACGCTTGTAAATTAAATATTTTAATCAAGAAAACAAAAACGTTTAGCAACTAGAAAATACGAGTATTTAAAACAAGATGTGATTTTTCTAGTATTCAATAGTTATTAATTGTGAAATGATATTTCAATAAATAAAAATAAAAGATGTTTGCTAAAAATTATAATAAATATGCTTTTCAAACATTTTAGACTTAAAAAACATATTTAATATTCATAGTCATAGAAGTCACTGTGCGATTAATTAAAATATTTAATCAACAAAAAATTATCAAATATTTATTATAGTTTTAATAAACCAAAATCCCTAAAGGGGAAAAAATTTAAGAAGAAAGAATATTTTAAATTAAAGTGTAAGTGCAATATTATTAATAATTAGTCATATTTTAATAACTGAACTTGTAAATAAAGTTGAAGTCTTCAGATGACTCTGAGGAAAACTTAATGCTAATAAATATTTCGAATTAACTAAATGTTATATATGAAAGAGTATTAAAAAAAACACAGTAAAATCATATAAAATAAAAGTAAATTAATAAATAATAAAATTAGTAAATAAATATTAAAATAAAAAATTAAAATGTGTTCCATTTCAATGCAAAATGTAGATTAAGTTTATTTGGAGCTGGCAAGAAAAAGATATTTATACCTTTTTTTACTTCTTGAGTTATTTTGGTAAGATATTTGACTAATCTGACCGCAACTTTAGCTTTTTAATTTAATTATCTCTACTTATTTAATGTTAAGATTTGTTTAGAATTTGTAACAAAAATTTTTATCGTTCCCAGAAATTGTACAAAATAACTGAGTTTTAAAATATCTTATGTGTTTCAGAACTTCTTTATTAAAAACAATCCAGTTTATTTGT
Organism: Cistogaster globosa; assembly: GCA_937654795.1. Classification (NCBI taxonomy): domain Eukaryota; kingdom Metazoa; phylum Arthropoda; class Insecta; order Diptera; family Tachinidae; genus Cistogaster; species Cistogaster globosa. The sequence goes on from OW569406.1 coordinate 64,614,003, forward strand.
AATAATTTTAGTTTCTTTGTTTCTGCGTAGCTTTATCAACATGTATATCGAAGCTTTTTGAGCCATTTTCCGGCGTCTCTGCAATATGCTTCTTGAAGGCCTAAAAAGCATTGATATATTGCAATATATCAATTCCTTATTCGTAAGCAATCAGTAATGTAGCCGTCTACTATATCCACATACCCCGCAGAAAGAACTTTGATATGCTGCGAATTAGGGCTGTCAGGCTTTCCTTAACTAGAAAATTCCAATAGGACTTTCCATCTGTACAAATCTGAATACGAATACTCTTCAGTAAGTTTACTATTAAACGACTTTTGAAAGGTTGAATAATTCTTACGCAAGATTTCTTTATGTAGATCTCACCGCAACTCTCATTTCTCAGTTAGAGCTAATTGTAAATCAAAGAAGATTTCCAGGTTTGTGAAAGTCCTCTGTTGCGAAATGTAGCTTTCACATGAAAAATGTATGCTAGTCCAGAAGGTCAGAAACGCATTTTATTTTTCAAAATAACAGCAGTAACATTCAGCCTAATCGCATTTTTTACTACTGGTCTTTCTTGTAGCTTAAGGTTCTTATCATCAGGATTACCTTTACAACTTTCTCTACCGGAGTGCTGTTCAGTGAGAAGCATAATGCTCATCAAAAATGTAACGAGTTTAATTCTGTACTTGAAATATTTTTGGAAAATTTTCATGTTAGTATAGATAGTAATCGATCTGGACAGCTATTTATGGAATTTCTGTTTGTCTGTGCTTTGATCACGTAAAAACTACTGGATGATTCGAATAAAAGATCGTAAGGAGGTCCCTTTGAACCTTGAGTCAATATAGAATACTTTTTTTCGTAAAAATAAATCATTTCTTAGAGAAAATGGCTATACAAATGTGAAAACACCCAATTTGACCGGTATAATGGTACCAAACAGTTGTCACCGCATTTGATTTTTGTGGATAGAAAATTTTAAACACTGTTTTTACCAAACTTTACAATATATATGGCACTGCTTGTTCTTAATAAAATTTATAAAAGACAAATCTTTGCTTCTGTTCTGACAGCACGTTTCGCTAAAAAGTTACAAGTCTCTCAATTAAGAAAATGTAAAAAATACTTTTTTTTCAAACTACTTTAAAGACAACCCGTAGCAAATGCGAATAAATTAAAAATTAGATAAAAAATTAAGACGGTTCTACCTCCAGCCCTAACAAACAAAGACACTTTTAAAACAAAACCTATAAATTATTTTAAAATTTCTCGAAGAGCAAAATACCAATTATAACATTTTATTTTTATTTTCTTGTGTATAAACACATTTTTTTTTTCGCGATGACGTCTATGAGTAGGTAAGTTTGTATGCCACTATTTTCGTCAACACTTTATAGGTCATACCGCTTGACATATCAAAATGAAATTTAGTATGTGCCTTATGGATATAATCGGCAAAGGGGGGATGGGTAGTTTACTTGACACTCTAAACGGTGTAATTCACTTTCATCTTTATGAACAATCCACATATTATACCATTCGGTATAATCAGGAAAAGCTATGGGTAGTTTACTTGATAACTCTTACCGAAAATGATTATGTTTTCTATTCAAATATAACTTTACCTTCCATCAGGTATTTAAAGTTAAATGTAGGCCACTACAGATTTTTCATTCTATATTTAAGCTAAAAAAACGTAGTGGCTTTGAGATGTTTTTTTTTTCTTCATAACCACTTCTACTTAGTAATGTTAAATATAATCACAATAAGTATATAATATAGGAAGACAGAAAATATTTATTTTACCTTGCATCTTAAACTGCCTTGTAAAAAGCAACTGCTAGTAGCATTTTTTTAAGTCAATAAAATTTTTAAAGTAAAAAACACTTTTTTACATGGCAATCAAGTCTAATTTGGCTGTCCTCCCAGAAGAAAACCCAAATTTATCACAACAAGGGCAAGAGAATACTGACCAAAATTTAAACAAAGACAAATTTAAGCATTAAAGAACATTCATTTTATTGGTCACAAATGTCTGAGGTCATTTATAGTGAAACAACAGAAAATCAGTTAAGATTTTAATTGAAACCAACTTAAGCTTCTGATAAATTTTTATATTGAAAATTTTCAGTTAAAATTTGTACGGCTTAAATGCAATAAAAAATCTTATATTAAAAAAATCATTTAAAACAAAAAAAAAAAAAAAAAAAAATCAATGTTTGTCCATTTAAAACAATTTTAGAAATTTCAATAAAATTCCTTTAATTTACAGAAAATATAAAATACAATTTCTTTGCCTTTACTATCCACTGACAACTTTTGAAAAATGTCCCACCACATTAAAGGTAACTATACAAATATTTGTGGCAACAAAACAAACAATATAAAATTCTTTGACCCATGACTACTCTTAGAACTATTCTCTCTCATCACTTGCAATTAAAGATGCTATAAAAATCATTGAAATAATAAGGATGCTGTTGATGATGGCTGTTGATATGGTAACCACATATAAACTGTAGAATAAAATATTTCTGTGTTTTTTGAGTTCGTTTGAACACTCAAAACACTTGGTATTAGTGGCTGGACATTTGGTCTTTAGTTAGTACGAGTTTGATTTAATTGCTTTTGAGTAAACGTTTTCTAAGCATATTAAATTTTTTTACAATATTTATACCCGCATTTTTATTTCTAAGCAATTATCTTAAAAGAGAAAACCCAAAAAGTATCTATTTTTATGGTTAGTAAAGCACAACTGAAGGTTGGACATAAAATTAGTTTGTACGTGGGAATAATTTTAGGAATGTTTAATGAAGCCACAATAAATCAAGTTAAGTATTAGTAATTTGAAACGCTTCTTTTGATAAGTACTTTAGGAATGTGTTGGTTATTTTTATCAAGACTTAAGGTACGGTCAGATTAGTCAAATATTTGATCAAGAAAGCGTAACTAATATTTTTACAAATGTTTATTCAATATATCCGAATATATATCATTACGAATGGAGATTTATATTATAAACAAATTGTGATATCTTATTTTTAGTATTGAGTAGGTTCTTAGATTTCTTAATAAATATTTGAGAAGTAAAAAAGCTCTTTTTAAACATTTGACTAATCTGAACGTATCTTTAGCTTTTTTTGCATTACAGGAATTTTTATATGCTAAATATAATATAAGATTTATACTTTTTTGCAGAGCTTTTAAATACTACAAATATTAGTATTTCTGTATTTGTTTTTCGTAAAAGTTTTTTGTATTAAATAAAAGTTAAAACAACGTCATGTGTAAAATTGAAACAAAACACGAAGATGTAAAAATATAAGTTTTCGAAATTGCTTGTTGGTTAAATATATTATTAGTTTGGCTTTTTTCACTAATCTTAAAAGCATGTGTAATTGGGTTTAACTATCCATAAGCTTTCTGCATAAATGTGGTTTTATTTTTCACACGTTATTGTGAACTTAGCGACATAGTTGAATACCTCCATGAGAAGAAATATAATTAAAAAAAATTAAAAAATTAAAATTTATTAAATTAAAGACAAAATACAGAACCATTCAATCCCTTATGCAGTAATTGAATAGTTTCAGTGGCTGTACGACAAATGACACCATCTTTTTGAAAGCACATTTTGACTACAGGGTGAATTGTGTTATCATGTCGCTATATTGAGCACCAGCAACAGTTACTTCTTGACGAGTCTTTTTTCTAATTCCTTAATTATGTTAAAATAATACCTGCAGTCCAAAATCAATACCAACCAACACATAGTGGGTGAATTTTATGTTCGACAATCACATGTGGGTTCTCGGAGCAATCAAGGTAAAAATATGTATCGTTGCTACGATGATTTTTCTAGAAAACCTTTTATTTTTTGAAATAATGTTCAACAGTGATAACACTTTGTTGCATCGTATAATGCTTCATTATTAATAACTGTAAAATCTCAACTATCAAGTTGTTCTTTCTTAAGTTTGCCAACAGTTTATTGTTGAAGTGGCGGTAAATCTAAATCATTTATCTAACTTCGGACATCCATTATGAACAAAAAAAAAAAAAAAAAGTGGAAAAAGGATACAACTAATTTTGTTATTCCGTTTGCAATTTTTACAATATCGATTTCCGACCCCAAACCGAAGTCGATTGGGTGATGTTCGTCCGTGTTACAGTTGAAATCAAGTTTTCCAAGGCGCTATATCAGTTAAAAAAAAACTTAAATACGCCAATCCATATTAGACATAGTGTCGAAAGATATGCTATTGGAAATTAACCAGATCGGTCCATGTCCTTCGACGCAGCGGGCAAAACACCACGCCTCTATTTTTCCTATATCATTTGGAACAATGACGTAATTTCAATCAAAAAATCAAATATATTGGGCGATAGAGAATTAAAAAATAAGAAAAAACATCAAGTGAAAAAATTGGCGGTCGCTCATATTTTCCGAGTCAAGGGCCTCTGAAATTTTCATATTTTTTTTAAATAGGTATCGTTTTAAAGCTTTTGAAGAGATCTTTAAGGAAATTTTTTAAAAGAACTTAGCCGAAGGCATTTTTATGTATTTTGTTTTCATTTTTTGTTACTTCTTATTTTTTTTTTTTTTTTGATTGATGTTATTTCAATAAACAAGATTTTGATAAATTATGAATGGTACAAATATGTTAAAATTACTTTAATAAAATATTCTAGCTAAAAAGTAGTACAATACATTTATACTTTTTTGATAAAACTCATTCTGTATCCAAAACAGCATTACCAGATTAGACGATCTATACTGTAAATAAGGATTCATTATGAAAATTGTGGATGAATTATTTTGTTTAAGGATTTTTTGGAAAATTTTTATTGTTCTTGGGATTTTTCGGTGATATATAATACAAAATAAAGTTACATTATTTTAAGTAATGTCTCTACAAATATTTACCTTTAGATTCCTTGGTTTTTACGTTAACATTTTGAGGGAGTAAGTAATTCTCAAGCTTTTGCAACATTTTAAAAATTTATTTTAAAGTTTTTAAAGCGCTTAAAGAAGTTTGGTTTTTGAATACTTACGTAGTTGTAACATTAATACTCTAAACCAATTTGTTCAATTATTTTGAATCTCTATTTTATAGGTGATCAGTCAAACTAATTTGCATTATATTTAATGTAGAAATGATAAACTCGTATCCTTAGAGAAATAAAAATCCTTAGATACTTTTAGTTTTGGCAATAATATTGTGTAACTTATTGTTTCTAATTTTTGAAAATTTAGTCGTAAATAAATATGTAAAATATATTTTACCAAAAGAAATATATCAACGCCAATTTTTTTTTTAAACTTCTTTTTTTTCACAAGTCAATTTTACAAAGTTACTTCTTGTGAAATATGTGTTACTGTTTCAACATTTTGAAAATGGTAATAAAACAGCTTTTTATTTAAAAATTAATTCCTCCAAATCAAAATTCTCTTCTCTTTATATATGACTTTATAAATAAAAATCCATAAAAATGTAAAACCGGAATTTAGCCTGTCTGCCTCCGCATACAAACATCTTTATAAATTAATTATAAAATTTTAATTTTGAATAATTGCTGCCTTTCTAACCACCAGTTTGTCATGGCGCACTTTGCCTCATAAATAAAAGAATTAAAATTGAAAAAAAACATGCTTATCCTTTGTGTTTTGAGGAAAAAATATACATGACAAAAAATAAGGACACACATGATTTGTTAAAGACTTTTTTACAACTCTGTATATCTTTCACTGCTTGTTTGGACATTTTCTTTGTTTTTTTTTTTTTTTGCAGCCTTCACCATTAAAAAATGAAATATTTAATTAGATATGAACTCATAAATTAACCTGTAACAATTGGTATGTTGCAAAAGTAAAGCACAGAAGGATACAAAACTTGAGAATAAATAAACTGGTTTTAGAAACCGGAATAATGATTACAAGAAAATAATGCGCTCTACTGAAGAATAAAAAAACAGTGGAATTGTTTGTTGCCCTCTACATTATTTATGATTCATTTCTTCATGTTCGTTACATTTTGCTTCAATATTAACAGTTGTGTACAGCATGCGGCTTCATATAGGAATATTTTATAACGTTTATCGAATTTAATAAACTAATTGTTGAGAAAATTCCTTAGAGATTTTTTTTAGTTTTTTCTTGCTCGTTCCCTTATTGAGATTAAAGAATTATCCTCATTAACGTTACTTATAAGCAGTCTTAACTTTTCTCCTGCCACAAGTGCAAAAAAGAATGGTTAAGACGTTTTTATTTTACAAATGAAAAGTACTACATGATTTTTATCGAAAAGCAAAAAAATATTATACTCATGCACACAAATGCGAATAGCAATTAACATCCCTAATTTTAGCCAGCACTTAGAAAGTGTCAACTTCTAAATGATTAACCATTATTCACTAATAAAACTCATCACTTTGTAATTGTTGGAAGGAAAGTGAAAGTAAAAAGCAGTTTCTTATATTTTGTTCAATTTATGTGTGTGGGGTTTCATGTGAATGTGAATTTATGGACCTTCATACGAAGATAAAGATCTGTAACGAATTTTGTTATATTAAAGAAATATAGGAAGGTCGGTGTTGCTTTAAACGCACAAAGATTTAAAAGCCTTAAGTGCAATTGCACTCAGAAGCCTTTTTGCGAAATTTCAACACAAACAATATTTTAAGGCCGTTATTTTAAAACACAGCCGATATCATGAACAGGTTTCCACTCCAATAAGTCCTTTTGTCAGCTTGTTTTTTTAAAGGATATTTAACAACAATAAATCTCATAAAACTTTAGAGCGAAGTATCTGAAGATTTACTAATGGTCAACATAATCATGTCATTTACACTAAGTAAGCGTTTGACAAAAAAAAATCACTTTTATACTCGTAATAAAAAAACTCTGAATTAAATGAGCTGATACCTAGCAGATAGGCATAATCTACTTTCCTATCAAACTAGATCTGAAACTGGGTTATCGAAGCTGAAACTGGGTTATCGAAGAACTACACTAAAAAAATTTTATTTTAATATTTAAACCAGTTTACAATAAGTTTGCATGCCAAAATGAATGAAACCTCCTTAAAAGAATTTTTTGCGATTTAAACAAACTTTAAAGATAATTTGTTTTATCTGTAAATTTTAAAATTATTAAACCTTATTTAATATTTCTTTTTAACAAATAATTTCAATATAATTAAAGTGTAATTTAATTGAATGTTCATATACGAATTGTAAAAAACCTTAGGATTTTGAAGCATTTTTCCACAGACTTAAAATATAAATAAAAACTGCAGTAGACATATTCTTCTAACATTGCGTCAAACCCGAAAATCCCACGAGATTCTGTGATTTACCGTTATTATAGGTCATTTTATAGAGTCATGTCTGAAATGGCGTAAATATTTTCTGTAACCACTGATAACGATTTAGCCAAATATTAATGTTTAGCAGAAGCCGAAAGCTCCACCGACCAATGCACACAGGGTATTTTAAGCCAAAATTAATTTCGGCCAAAGTTGTGGACCAATATGGCTGAAATTTGAAGCCTAAAAGTGTTGTAATAGTGTAGGTTATTAGGGGGCTGCGATATGAAAAAAAGTTAAAAAGCTAAATATCTCGAAAACGACTGGATACATTTTTTTGAATTCGGTTAAATAATACAATTAAGTTTGTAAAATAAAGGAACGTGATAGCCAATTTGGTGTTGCTAGGAATACTTATTAATTTTTCCGTAATCCTTATACCAACTGAACAATAAACTTTTTCAAAAAGATATAAACTTTTGCTTAAACGACAGCAAATCTTGTTTTGAAATATTATTTAAACCGATTTTGCTGATAATAAAATTGAAAACAGCATGAGTTTAAAAATTTTTTTTTTGTTTTCACAAATCCAAACTTTGAAAATGATTTAATCAAAAACCAAAAACACCGAAAAAAATAATAATTCAGAATTAACAGCTTTCCTTTACGAAAAACACGAAAGTCCGCGGTGAACAAATCAAAAGTTTATGCAAAGTTTATTTTATTTGAAAAATTTATTAATTTAAAGTTAGAAAGCTTATGTTGTAAACGAAAGCAATAACGTCTACCAAAATATTTAGGTTTTGTTTATTACTTACTATCCTCTCTATTTACTATATTTTGCACGATTTCCTTTATTTTTTGTATAACTGATAAAAAAACGTTTTAATTTATATCAAATTACTCATTGACTAAGTACGTTGCTCGCAAATATCAACTTTATAAACAGAAACATTATTACCGTCACTACAAAAAATTAGTTTTGGCCAGGATTTCGGGGAAAATTACCTACAGTGTATTGTATGAATTTTCCAGTATTCTTTGCAGTTTTCTATAAATTTTTCCTTTTCGATTTCTTATTTATAACTTTTAAATTGTTTCTCCTTTAGATTGCCGCCCTATTGATGTTAGGGAATTTCTTGGTGGCTATGTTTATAGACATGATTCTCGCTTAAGCGCACTGATTCCTCTTTAATATTGCGGAAGCCACTGCAGACTTTTAGTATCCCACTTTGGTATCCCACTTAATTAAAAACCTCGAAAATTATAATGTTTGAGCGCCAGTAAGTTAACAACCCATATATGGAATTTAAAAAAAAATTTAGTCACAGTTCGATCTTAATACGGACATAACATAAGCCACAGGTAACAGGAATATTATTTTTAAATTATTGCTAAATTTTCTTAACTTTTTATTTGTTAAAATATTACGTGATTTAAGTTACACTTGCTATTTGCAATAACTAAAATAAGATAAATTATCACAGTGTTTGTTGATATTTTATTCTTGTTTTTATTTTATTTTTCAACATCTTTTAACTGTATAAATGAGCCGAAATTAAGCCAGCCGTAATTAGTGTATGAAAGAAAATAAAATCAATGTTGATTATTGTTGTTTTTGCTTAAACTTTGATTTTTGTCTTTACTTTATTGTTTGGACAAAAATCTTAAGTTTATTTAAAACTGTCCTGAGAAATTCTGAAGAGCTAAGTAAGTGGTAGCATAATGGTCATCGAAACGTGCTTTCACCCTTAATGGTCAATATTGGGGACAATCAACATGATATTTTAAAGTTTAATTACTTGAACTGTTTAATTATATAAACCAGAAAAAAAATATATAAAAAAAAAAAAAAAGAAAAAGTTAAAATTATGGGTATTTCTTCTGTAATGCATTTTTATAACTCAGGAAAATTTATGAAAATTCTCTTACTAAAAACTGAGTTTAAAATTTAATAAGATAAAATAAGTTTTTTTAATCATGCTAATAAAAGGTTTAAAAATTAAGTTCAATTTCTTTACAATGAATGAAAATTATTCACCTGTTGCTTTTATTAACTTAAAGAGATATAAAAAAAAAAAAAAAAATAATGAAAAAATTGTATCTAGAACATCGAATTTTCATTGGTTTTAAGAATTAATTTAAATGCCAAGCGGTTTTGTTAATGTGAATCCATGCTCCCAAATAACAAGCTAATCTTAAAATCATGCATTTTTCGCCTAAATGAAACTAGTTCATTCTAAATAAAACTCATGCGTTACCTACTTCTTTTGCATGTCTGAATAAATTATTTTAACTTGTTACGTTTTTATTTTATTTCCTAAATTTTTATTGAGAGAAAAAATTTATTAAAATTTTTTCGCACAATTATTTATGGTCATATGAGTAAATGTTTAATAATTGTCCTTCCAAACGAAACCATTTTTTCTTTTTGCTTATTTTATCCTTAATGATTGTGTGGATATTTTTTTTAACAACTTTCGCGTTTGTTTAGCATTTGTTTAAGTTACAAAATTGATGTGCTATAACCATTGCAGTCTGTTTCCTTTATAATTCGAACCTTAGAAGCGATTAAGAGATATTTAACATTTGGATTTAAGAACTTTAAGTATTACATACATATATAGCGTAGCAAGTATTATACTCCGTTTCTCTGAACATGAACATTAATATATTTTAAGAAAACTAAAATTACTCAATTATTCAAATCTATAAAAAAATAATTAAAACTAATTATAATAGCAAATTTTTCACTATAGACATGCAAGAACACCCTCATCAATACTTTTACATCTGGGTCTTTCATTGTTAAGTATTGTTCGGTTGTACACTTGTCCTTTATTTGTTAGATTCAATTGCAAGAAAATTTGTGACTTATTGATGTGTATGTGAAATGACAGCAAATCCCATGTGAGGTTCGTTTCTAGACTCTTACCATTTTTTCTTATTTATTTATTTTTCTCCTTGGACATTCATTCATTTAGTATCTATTCAATCTATGGAAAAAATTTAACATTTCCTGGTTAAATTACTTTAATGCATGAGTGTGAATATATTTCTTTGTTTAACTCTCTCTCTCTCACTCCTAACTTTACATTTAATTTCGTTTATTCATTCAAATGACCACAAAATGACATTTGCCTGCTTTGGGTTACCAAAACGAAAATTAAAAAAGGATGAAACAAAGAGTACAAAGGATAAATTTAGAAAAACAATTTTTCTTTTTTAAGATTCATTTGTATATTCAAGACTGGTGTTGTCCTACATAATCTTATGATAGATGTTTATATTTTCAATTTTTGAAATTTTTTACATCGAAAATATTTTTCTTGTCCTTACGCTTAAGTAAAGGTGTATTTATTTTATCAAAAGGTTTGTAACATTTATCAAAAGGTTTGTAACATTGTTTGTAAGCGTTTTTGATTTAAGAATGAGAAAAAGTTTAAAAAGGAATTCAAGGATGATAACTAGCACATACATATATATTCTGTTTATAATAGTCTTATGATATTTAAAATTAACAAATATCAATATAATGTCTAAAAATATTGACGGAATATTGATCTAGACTAAAATCCACAAAACTAAAAGTAAACAAAGGCATACGTAAGTTCTTTAACGCTTAAATACAAACATCAGTACCAGACAAGGTAATAGCATATATGTTTGATAAGAAAATAAGAGCTCATATGGTGTTTAAAAAGCTCTTAGATAAAAAAATAGAAAGAGTCCTGCTATAGTTGTCTAATAACTTCAAATACTCTCTGACCGGAATTGAGTTCACAAAAATTATATGTGGAGAATTTGCAGATAAATGTATTTCAAATCTGACTAATGGCTTCAAGGACACACATATACTACATACGGATGCCATAGTACGCTTTGGTGAAAACTAAAGAGAAAGGAGGTCGCTAACAATCTGTAACTGGTTAATCCGAAAGTACATATGAATAACGATAAATAAGTAAGAACCTTGACAATTAATAATAATAATGATTTGGAAATTTAAAAGTCCCAGTTCTTATCATTATTATAAGAAAGGAAAGGGGTTTATTTGATCAAAAAACATACCGTCAATTGCATGCTTTTGGTACCTGTATATATTTCATTAGTAACTTTTTCTAAATTGCATAGTTTTTTTAATATCTTTTTAGTTTAGAAGCTAAAAGATCAAGAATAAGAAATTTATTCCAAAACCGTTTGCTATTAAATAAATTTTAGTCATGGGCTGGGTATGTCTATACTCTCTTTTCCGATATCGAATTCTTAAATATAAATTAATAGAGTTAATCATAAACATTAAGCTTAAAACAAGTTAATACCAACCATAGTAATAAATGCTAAGAAATGTTTGCCTCTACTGGCAACCGATAAATATCATAATCACAATTAAATTAGAGTTATATGTATTTTGACTATAGCTGTAGGAGCTGTGTCAAAATTTTTAGATTTCATCTAATTAAAGTTCAAATGAAAACAATCTTTAATTTACAACAATTTTTAATTTATTATATTTAATTTATTATATTGTAAAACAAACGCAGTGTAAATTTTAAGATTATATTTCAAACTATAAAAAACACGTGTTTTTTCGACACATTTCCGAAAGAGAAAAATATTCAAAATCCATACACAATGCGGACGGTTTGATGACCTTTACCTTTTTTGAAATCATTTAAAGAACATTGAGCTTTAAGAGTTGCAGATTTTCTAGGTTTCAACAATGAAACTTTAGATACAGCAAAGTTTTGCATAGAACTTAAGATAGTTAAGTAAATATCGTTAATAATCTATGAGCTGCCCTAATTTTAATCGTAGTGACAAGCATTAGGTTTGGTACATTTCATAAGGTTTTAATAAGATTTTCCATTAAAAAGTTGATGCAAAGGAGTTCGGCTAGGATGCACAAAAACTTCTTTTTTTGCAAATGATGGGGGGAGGTGGGATAAACAAGTATTATTTAAGGTTGGAAAGGGTTGAATTTACAAAATTGAAATTGACCGTTTTCCATTAGAAAATGGACAAATGCCTCATGACAGATAAGTTCCACTCAAATATGTCGAAAATAAATGAAAATATTTTGAAATTAATAAAAAAAAAATAATAATATTTTGTATGTCATTTTTATAAGAAAAAGATTTTTAAAGAAAAATCTACTGTTTAACCTGAAATAATTACAAACTGTAACTTAACTAAACTAAAGAAAAAAGTAAAAAACATTTAGTATCTCTCCTTTAGCAATAAGTAAAAGCTGTTCACTCCAGTTGAATTACCAAAAACATAAGTGTTGATTTCTGTATCCTGTGTAATCAGAGGCTGAATAAAAATAAATAAAAACTATTAACAAGACACTCGTACTGTTTCTGCTGATTACATTCTAAATACATTACTGACCAAAAATACTGTAATTACAAAGTATCGAGGGAGAAATTGCAGGAAAAATTTATTTCAATGAGTTAAAATAAGGGAACTAATTTTTTGCTACTTTCTTCCTGTTTCTTGTTTTTTTTTTATTATTCCTCTAGAAGTTTTTGTGTAAACACCAATTATTAATGGATAATCTAACCAGTAATGGGACGTTAATTACTTTGGCATGTCAGTTGCACCACTTTTCGTTATCGTTCATAAGGATACTATAGTTGCGTAAGTGTGAAAATTTACAAGTAATTGTAGGTTTTTATTTCTAAGTCTAAGTTTCTCCTGTTTTGCTAAAAACTAATTATTTTTTTTTGCACAGTGTTTTGACATAAATTTATAATTAATTATTTTTTGTGTTATATGTGTGTAGGTGTATTACAGAAAATCTTGTTTTGTACGTGGACTTGATAATGAAGAGCATGGAATGTCTAGTCATAATTTTTGTATGTATAATACAATAAGTTTTGGAGCCAAGAGCAACTTAAAATTTAAAATTTCTAATTTGAGAGATAATAAAATATCAATAACAAGGAATTAAGTTTGCCCTAGTCCTTTAAAAGAAACACAGAAAATAAATTTGTTTCGTTCAAATTATGAGACCGTTTAAATTGTTTTAATCAGAAATACATTATTTAATAATTTATTAACAATAATTTAAAACCAATTAGGGCATTTACTTAAAGTGACTTAGGATAAATGTCAAAGTTAAATAAAAAAAACAATATAATCCCCGTAAGTTTTAATCAAAATCAATTTTCTCCTTTCAAGCAATGTGTTGGACAATGTAAAAATATATGTAACTGAGTTATAAAAATATTATTATTTTATTAATAAAAATATTGTAAGACTTAAAGATTTGGGCTGGAGCCGTTGCATCCATAGATGTTCAACACGTATCATAAAAATATGTTTTTTTAGATTATTATAACATTCATTATTATATGACTGATTTTAAGTTTTTACGCTCAAGACAAGCTACTGCCAATAGTCATATGATTAGTTTTCTAAGCGTGTGAACGCAGTAGGACCACTACTTAAGTAAGTAAATATGTTGAAAAATGTAGTTAGTAGTTTATATTTTTGAAGAAAAAAAGTGTTGACAATTTTTGCTTAAGGCCTACACTGATCGAAAATATCAAGAGAAAAAAATGTTATTGAACATTCGAAAAAGCAGACTATTCGGTCCAACGGTCAACAGATGTAACGATTCTACTCCTAGTAATTAACTGCTATTATCATGAAACATAAAATTACGTTGTTTATAACAATGAAAAAAGATCATACAACAAAAATGAAACATAAAAATGGCGTTGTTCATAACAGTGTAAAAAGTTCTTACTACAAAAATGGATCTGATCTGATCTTATTTTTTTTTTAAAAGAGAAGTAGCACTTCAGGCAATAATGCCTATTTAATTAGTGTGTCACCGTGCTACATTCTTTAGGAAAGGGATAGAGGAGAGAAAAGAACAGGCGGTGAAAGTATAGCCATTTTATTAGTTATTTTACTTCGCCGGCGAATATGCTATGAAGAAGTACCGACGAAGGAGGCTGCATGTTTTAATGTTAATTCTGAATATGTATTTATACCATTAAACAGAAGAAAACATTTCTATTTTTTGGTTGCCGCAGTGGTTGAACCCTGGCCAACCAGGTTTGTAGTCATCGTGCTTACCACCTTGACTACAGCAGGAGGTGCATTGCTTTTATAAAAGAAGAAACGTAAAAATAAAAAGGTGAAAAAGAATTTTAATTCAATATTAGTTAAAAACAATATAATCAACTTATAGATTTATGTAAATTTTGTTATTAATTTATATCAAAATATTTTTTAAAGATAAAATTTTTTTGATGAACACATCAGTTCTTGAATCAAAACTTTTAAAGTAATAAGCTTTAATGTTACTATATTTTTGTTTATTCTGACTGAGGTATGTTTTTTTTTTTTTTTTAAATCTATTTACCATATTGTTACGTTTATTTAGTTTATAAATTTATTTATTTAATTTATTGAGTTCTTTTATTGCAAAATAATTACAAACACCTTTTAGAGCAGAACTCTTAGATCGGAATGAATCAGTTTGTATGGCCGTTGCTTTTATATCACCAAATCTTCAGGGGTTCCTGCTTATACTAGAAGTTTTTTAACTTCATTTAATAGTAGAATCTTCTAAGCGTTTCATTTGTTAGCCTTTTTAATAAAGCAAACAACTTTCAAATCAATGTAATCCACTTAAAAACTAAATTAATTTTTTTATTGTTTTTCCTCTCTTAATTTTACTCTTCTTTACTGCATACGTAGAGTTATGGAAATCAGCGTTTTGCTAGGAACACAATTGGGACGAACGACGAATTTTTGTTCGCAAATATTCGCAAAACGCATTTGTGTATATGAAAAGACACACAATACTGACGTCGGACGAAATTTGTCATACGCGGCAAACTTTGCAATTGATTTATTTATTGTTTACAACAATTTAAAAAAGTTCCTACTACAAAAAAGGACCTCATTTTTAAAAGGTGCATTGCTTTTATAAGCAATTAACACAAAACGTAGTAGTAACAAGTATGAGTGTTGATTAAGTTTAGTGAAGTAGTTCCTATCAAAGAAACAAATATTGCGGTAAAAGAGAATTAAAAACTAAAAATAAAATTAATAGGTTAAGCATTTTTTTAAATTTTTGGTATTTCCTAAAAAATCTCTTCAAAATCCTCTAAATGATACTCATAATGACCATATTGACAATCGAAATTGTTGATGAAAATTTCAGAGGCCCATAGCGCGGTAAAAATGGCGAGCGCCAATTAATTCCTTTGAAGTTTCTTCTTATTTTTTAATTCTCTATCGCTCCATAGTTTTGTTTTTTGTTTTTTTTTTTTCATCGGAATTACTTCATTGTTTCAAATTATATGGAAAGATTAGAGGCAGGCGTGGTGGGACATGAATCGATCTTGCTGATTTTCAATAGCACCTCTTTCTACATTATGTCTGATCGATTGGCGTATTTTAGTTTTCTCTAGCTCAGTTAATTTCAACACTAACACGGAAGGGTATATGGACAGACGGACATTGCTTAATCGAGATCGTTATTTAACATATTGTTACGTTAAATTAGTTTATAAATGCTTAATTTATTGAGAAATTTTATTGAAAAATAATTTCTCAAACTTTTAGAGCAGAACTTTTAGATCAGAATGAATTGATCCGTATGGCCGGTGCTCTTATATGCTCTGGAGTTCTTGAATATGATAGAAGTTTTTTATCTCCATCTGTAAACAGAATCTTCCAAGCATATCTTTTAATATCTGCTTCAAGCAATAACAGCTTAACTCTATTTTTTAAATTTTCAACAGCACTTTTAATTTTAATATTTTGTTGCATTAAATAAGGGAATGTCAGCTTTGGCTGTTAAGATTTTAAGGTAAAAAATACTCTGTTTTTAAGGTACAAAGATGAAATTTGACTTGCATTACAGATTTGAGTGTTAAAAGTATAATTATAGCAATAACTCAGTTTGTTTCTTATTCGACTTAAGCTGTTATTGCTTGTGGACACAGATATGTTTTCAATAAAATATACAACTTTCTTTTAAACCAATGTACCAATTATATTTAAACCTAAAACCAATGGATGACCACTTAAAAAAAAAACATTTTTTTTGTTTTTTCTCTTTCAATATTATTTTATTTCATTGCATACTTAGATTTATGGAAATCAGATATAATATAATTTTCTCATCCACAGCCTTTCTTCTTACATAATTTACCTACTAAAATTTACATTTATAAGTACCTCGAGTTGTTAAGTTCAGTTTATACTTTTTTATTTCGATTTTATTGTAAAAAACTATTAAAAATAGCCAAAAAATATCGCTATCAATCAATATGACCTTTGACAATGGCCATTCCAAAATATTTATCGTTACTTTTGGCGAAAAATCGCCTTTACCAACGACAATGCTCTCAAATGAAGGGACATTGACCACAATCATTACTGAAAAGGTTGTAACAATTTATTTCAACCTCTTTATTAAAGACACAATCCAACAATTTAACGGCCAACAAAGCTTTTAGTTTTATTCTTACAGATATATGAAAGTTTACAACCAAATCAATACAAAACCTCAAAAACGAGCCGTTCGGTTCAAAATTAGGTTAACCCCATAAAACAAGATTAAACACTATTTTATACCATTTTTTCTAAAAGTTGTAAACACAAATAAGAAATGAATGATTTTAAATTAATTAAATTTTACCAAGAATATTTAGGTTTTATAATAATTCACTTCTTCTATTTAATAAAATTTCTTAAAAAAGTTTAACCAAATTTTAATAAACTATGTATATAAGATTTTCCTTTCGGCGGTTTTTCAAAAAATGTAATTATATGTGACAAAAAAAAAAAAAAAAACATTTCTACTTAAAATGCGAATCAATAAAAAACCCAAGTTGCTATTAGTAATTTTTTGTTTGATTTCAACTGTTTTTCTAAAATCAAAGAAGAGATCCTTAAAGTATAAAGAAACTTAACTTTTTCGGTTAGAGGAATAAAAGAAATTACTGTCTAAAATTAAATGAAAATTGTACTGAAAAGAATTTATAATTTTAAACATTGTTTTACGTTTGCCAGTTTGCTTGACAGTATTTAAATCTTTTAAACCGCTAATTTTTGACCGAATACCTTTATCGATAATAAAAAATTTTTATTTGTGAATTAACATTTTTGCATATAAAATTTATTCAATAAAATTAAATAGTTGTTGAAGTTATCGTAATACTATATGCGAAGCCTTAAACCCTTAAATTATCTGAGGGCAAAGTACGGCATTCGATTTCGTTCGAAATTTCTATAGAATTTAAATGTAAATTTCGATCGATATCTATTGCCGTAATTTGCCCCCTGACATTTTCTTAAAGTTAATCTCCTGAGCTTTTTAACGAATCCTTGCATTTATTTAATGTAACATAAAATATAACATTATTAGTTCTGTTACAAAATCGATTATTTAATTATAAAGCTTTCATAAATAAAAATCCCCCCTTAGTGAGTGAAGTTTGGGTCCTTAATAGCTACACAGCCAAAATGGTATAGTAAGGGTTGCTTCCACAAGTAAATCCAAAAACGTTAAATAACAAGTTGTGTCAATATTCGTCTGACGTTATTTTAAGTTAAAAGCTTCTTAGGTGTGTAGGTTTCTATGTTAACTAAAAGCTTTCGTTGGTGAAGAACTGTGCTAAATGCTTCGAAAACTAAAAGTAAAAACTTATAAAAGTTTGGGTGTTAAACATATTATTCTCCTGAAAGAGGGCGTTAATGTAATGAATTTTTCTTTTATTCAAAAGGATAACTAAAAAAGTCAGTACAAAAACAATCTTTTGGCTGAGAAATAAAAAACCATTGGAATTAAATAAATATAAGAAAAGAGAACGTAATGAAAAATAAAAATTAGGATATCTGAGCAATAAAAATACGAAGGGTCTCAGAAAGCGGGTCCTTCCATACAATTGCCAATAATTGCCATGATTAGTGCCAAACCATAATGAATAACACTTTAAGACCCTGCACAATCCGCTACTCTGGCAAACATCATAATGAATGCAATTTAAAATTGCAAGTTACTTTTCAGCCAAACTTTGTAGTGCAGTTACTACAAATATATTTTTATATAATAATTAGTTTTATTTTCTAATTTAACAAGCACTAGGTCAGTTTTAAAATAAAAATATTTTTTATTATATTTTCTTTCAATATTTCGCCACACCGTTGGGTGGCATCTTCAGGACCAAGTGCTTGGTAAATAAGAAAATATAATTAATAATAAAAAAGGTAAAAAAAAATAACATTTTATTTATAAAATAATTAATTTAAATACTCAAGGCATGTAGAACATATTTAAACTACTTCGATTAAAAATATTTTCCTGAGAGTGATCATATAAGCAACATCTATTTTAGTGCTTATAAAAAACTTTGCCGCCATTGTCTTTCTTGCTTTACCAGCAAATAGAGATAAATTCAATTCAGTGTGACGCTCCCCAATTATACTTTTACAGGAGAAGATCTTAAGTATATCGGGCTTTTCATAACAACTGATAAAACCTGTGGACGCTTATCAATTGTTAATTTTATAAATTAAAGAATTTGCCAACAGCAAATTGATGTATACAGTATAATAAATACCTTTTATCGATAACAGTATTTCTAACTCGATAGCAGGATTGTCATATACAAAACTAAAAAATTTTTTAAATATTTTTACATTTAAGAGTTTTAATTTAACTGCATTTTGCTTAAGTTTAATTGGGTCTTAACTGCACAAAGTATTTGTTTTGTTCCTCTTTTTTATAAATTCATAAGAATATGTTAAACTTTAAGTCAAGAATATGAAGTAATGAAGAGGTTTTATTATTCTTCACGAACTTTAACGCCTTCTTCGAAACATTATTGTTCAAATTTTCGATTATAATTTGTTTGATTTTCTAGGTACCACCAATATAGTTCTTTTCGGTCCTTTCACCTCAGAAAGTAGAAAAAGCGTATAAATAAGATTGTCACTCAGTTTTTAATTTCTACAATATTCATATTCGACCCCATAAAGCATATATGTATATTCTGACTTCTTATGCATAGCGAAGTCGATTGGGTGAAGTCTGGTTCTCCGTCTGTCCGTCCGTGTTAGTATTAAAGTCAAGTTTGCCAAGCCACTAAATAAAATAGACAAAATTTCAAAACGTCATTCGATCAGACATGGTTTCGAAAGAGTTGCTATTGAAAATCAGCAAGACCGATGCATGTTTCTTTGGGCAGTTAGCTAAACACCACGCCTACCTCTAAATTTTCCATACAAGTTGGAACAAAAAAGTAACTCTAAGCAAAAAAAAAAAAAAAAACAAATATGTATATGGATCGATAGAGAATTAAAGAATAG
Organism: Cistogaster globosa; assembly: GCA_937654795.1. Taxonomy (NCBI): domain Eukaryota; kingdom Metazoa; phylum Arthropoda; class Insecta; order Diptera; family Tachinidae; genus Cistogaster; species Cistogaster globosa. The sequence continues at coordinate 64,633,640 of OW569406.1, forward strand.
TTGCCCAGTTATGGACATCTGAAATTTTTAAAAAAGTTTGATTGTAAATAGCTTTTAAACAGATCTTTCAGGAATTACTAAAATTTTTCAAAATCGTCCTTAAAAAAATAAAAATAGTTGGTGAATGTTTGCTCAATTTGGCTTTTGATATATCACTCTAAGGGTTTCTATACAAAATTTGGGTAGAATCCATTGAGAAGTAGAGAAATGGTCATATGGATATACTTCTTCGCATTATACATTTTATTTTTAGTTTTAAATAATAAATATTTCATGAGAATATCATGTAATATATATAATTGAAAGAATCAAGCACAAGTTAAGAAAATTAACATAAAAAAGATTCTGAATAATAAATGTTCGTATTGACTAATTTATTTTCTTATGTTTTAATTCTCTGTTATAGAAGCTACTTTACTAAACTAGACTTACATACTTGGTGAAGGGTATAGAAGATTTGGAATAGCTGACTATGGCACTCTTACTTCTTTATATTTTTATTCTCTTTATCCTGTGAAAGGTTGGGAAAATACTTTCTGCTGATTTAGTGACGTTTTAGTTTCCATAAAAATATTTTTTAAGTATTTCTTTGAATTCTCGTAATATTTATAATTAAATTAATTGTTATATTTTGTTGTTTAAAATAAATTTTTTGATTAAATAAAACTATAAACTTGTGCTATTTGTGCTAAGTGTCTGCATTCTCTAGAAGAGTTTTTCCTTTCCATCAACTACTCACAATCTTAGTATTAATAAATGATTAAGAGCTATTTCTTCGTTAATTATATATAATTCATTAACGTTTCATTTAAAGCATTGTCTATCAGTAGCCATTACTGCATCACATAGATCCTGTGCTTAAAAAAAACTATATTTCCGAATTGAATTCATTTTAGTGAGACTAAACCGACTGCTTATTAACGTTTAGACTGATATTATTACAATGCACTTTTATTATTATTCTGGAAACATACATTTATTTCTTTGCCAATTTGTGCCAGAAAACCTATTATCTGTTTATTTTTCTTTCGACTTACACTAATTACTCATAATCTATTCATCTGTTTAATATCCTGCAATTATTTATTTCACTAAATTCTATTTGCAACAAAGTTTTTCGTCGACCTCACACATGTGGTGCTATGATTAAACTCTCAATAAAACTGATAATATAGATAATATAGATTTACTCCATCTTTGTAGTGCTTGAATGTTGATACATTTAAAAGGAAGGCGAAAAATTAGTTTAACAACAATTAAGTTGTATGTACATTGTTGCTGTTGCATAGTGCTTCAATGTTTTGCGTTAGTACATGCATTAACAGTCTCATGCAAATGCCGCAGGAATGTTTTCGTACCGATAATAACTTATTAGCCAGTTGTTGCTAAACTACACGAGTATTTTGTTTTATGTAGTTGAACAAAATAGAAACAAGCTGGTTAGTGAAAGCTACCAGTTCATAAATCTTAACGCAGCGACAAATTTGTTTTAAGTGCAAGTATAAGCACCCATTAAAGCCAAGACGTACGAAGGTCACAATTCATAGAACACTAAGGATGAAAGTAATAAAGTACTGATAAGAAATGTGATTGAAATTTTTAGTTCTAAATCACGAAGTATTGAGTTTTTTATAATTTTTGATCGAAAAAGAATTATTCCAAAAAAAAAAAAAAAAAAGAAAAAAAACATTGTGGTATATTTTCTTACCATATAAGTTTGGAAAAATCTGAAGTTCGGTAAAACTTAGCCCGCGACATTGAAATCTAGAAAAAGAGTGTACCTGGCATTAATGTATTCCCAATCATTTTGTTTTCTTCACATATAACATGTGCAAATTAGTCTGGTTTTCCAAGTCTATTTAAAAAATATTTTGTTGTAATATTTTTATCAGTTAGCAATTAATGCAGATTTTGTATTTATTCCTTTTAATCTTTTCATATCAGATGCTATTTTCAGAATTAAAATAATTGTTGTAAAGTGATTGACACAGAAAACAGGAAAAAACGTTAGGTGCTGCGGAAGTTAGACTACATAGATACAAGAAATATTTTTGCCAAATGTAGCGCACAAATGAATTCTTTATATTCTGAACTTAAGTTAAATTCATTATCTTAGGACTAACTACAACTTTTGTACCTTAAATGTTCTTCTTATTTTTAATATAATGTTAAAAAAATTTAAACGTTTAGTTTTATTTTTATGTGTCTGTTGTCTGCTCGAGATATTAACAATCAGTTCCGATGGTTGTACGATGCATACCGATGGAAATGTTTCCACTGTAGCCAACATATGCATTTAAATTACGTTGGCCCACATCTATGCTACGCACCCGTCATTTCCCATATCAGCGTTATCTCGCTCGAAAGATACATTGCTACGGCTTCTTTGTGGTTTACAAAAGCTTTAAAACGATATCAAATGTGGCCATAAAATCATTTTTCTTTTTGTCGAGGAGGTTTTCATCTCTGCTGCTATCCCGACAAACAAAATTTCCGAATTTGGGCTTTGTAAAGCCCCACTAATGCAACCACAGAGATTGACAATTTGGTGTAGATTTTTGAGTGGTATTTGACCCATTTTAATCAATAGGGAGCACCAGAGATCCTCACTTTTGGTCTCTTTGTGGCCGAAAATAAAAGTTTTGGCACACAATATACACTCAAATCAAATATCGTGTTACCCGTCCCATTAGATTTTTTCCTCTAGGGCTTTATTTATATACGATGCTATACGAAATGAGTTATGCACAGCTTTTAGGCTGATAATTTAATTCGAATTATTCCTTAGATACAAACAGAAACTTTAAAAAAGTCTTACAAAATTATAAGCAACAACATGCATGACGAAAAACTACTAGTTACTTTAACAAAATATGGTTAGAATGAGATACCTTACTATCTGGATTAATATGTGTAGTACTTTTTACCGAAGGAGATATAACATTCCAGAGGATTAACATTTATAGCTCTCAATTTACTTTTCTGCTTTTCCTTAAAGCTTAGCATAGCGACTAGCGGTCACTATTTCGAAGTGAATGTTTTAGTGCTCCAAGTGAAAAGAAAGTTTCATAACTCTTTATCTAAATTTCATTTAGATTCATTTAATGTCCCTAAAACTATTTAATTCTTTTGAAAATAAAAAATTATTTTTCGCTTCTATTCAAAAAAGGTCTAATGTTTCAGTGTAACGAGAAAAGTTAAAGCTTTTTTTGAGGGTATGTAAAATATGAACACGTTTGCGTTTTATTAATAAACGTAGCCATATATACCATTTTGTAAATATTTATGTAAATTATAGCCAGTTGACTAAAGCCTTCCTTCTTCTGCTTCACATTTTCAAAATTTTTATAACTACAATTTTTATTATTTGGCCTTGCGTTGCTATGGAATTTTAACACTTCGTTTTGTAACGTGTTGAATTATTGTTTGTTTCAGCAACAAATCTAGTCACCATCAGTTAATGGAACCATCTATCAGGCAATGCTTTAGGCAACTATTTAAGCCACTTTCATTAAATGATGTCGTGCCTCTCAAAACTAATAACTGCAACGTGTTTAGTATACATTTGGGGAACGAGTTTTAGTTTTAACACATAATGCGCTTACAGCCTCCTTTTTGTCATCTTCTTTCTCTCTTTGGCAAAGTCGCAAGTATTTCTAAATCTATTTAGCCTTCTTTTTGATGCAACTTTACAAATACTACACAAAAAAGGGATTTTATTCATCGTTTTATATCGCGGCAAACTCACTGATTGAAACACTTGCATGGCTGATTTAAAAACGTATCTGTTTTTGTAGAGATTTCGTTTTACTAAAGATTTTTATTTCTTTTTCTTTTAATAAAATGGTAGATGGAATTTTTAATTTTGCTTCTTTGCTTGCATTTCTTATGATGGCAAAATTGCGGCGTGATGTGTAATGTTGCACAATATAGTTGTGGCCGTAGATTGTAAACCATCGTGAGTGCACATCAATCACTTTTTTTATATATTTTTGTTTAACTGTAATGTCAATAATACTAAAGAGAACAATCCAACTGCCAACTGAAGAAAATAGTGTTTTTTTGTCGTTGTCTGGATATTTATGACTCTCTAGTGGAATCGAAAATATACCAAAAGACTTTACACATGAATGTTGAAGATTTAAAGTCATAAAATTGGACACATTTGGTTACATTACAAATTGCTTTAGGTAAGACATAAAGCAAACGATTCAAAATGGTTTAAATAAACCCAATTTAAGCACTTGTTGCACTATTTTAAAGCATATTTAATTCGAAGTAAAATATTTCATATATAAAAGCAAACTTAACTTGATAGCAATCACGGTTTCTTGTAAACATAAAATTCGACATTTTTAACAGTGTTGTAAGTTATTTCTTGAGCTTAATAATCGACCGCTTAACTCTGATATCTTCTAATGTAGGCTCAGGCCGAGATCACTATATTATTGCTGATTATTTATACAGTAAGGAATTATTCTGACTCTCGTGGTGATTTTTAAATAGTTAGCCAAATGACACTTTAACGTAAGCTGTAATTTCGCATTAATGGTAATGGAAATCCCTTAAAATAATGTTTGAAATAACGTGATAGTCTATCAAAGTTTGAATTTATAATTTGTGTTGTTATAAAAATCACTTGCTGTTTAAATCAGCTTCTTATATCTTATGCTATTATGCTTTCAGTTATGCTAAATTGTTTAAAAAAAATACAATTGCAATGATTAAAACTTATTTGATTGTATCTCATTTATTGTTCATCTCTTCATTTACAGTTTAATGCTTTAATATTGATATCTACAATAACGTTTAACTGTTTAAGTATTTTTTTTAATTTATTCGTAGCTTTTTAAAAATAACTTCGTCACTGTACTTTTCTTCAAATTTTACTTCATCCACACAAATTTATGGTGAAATTGTACAAATACTTTTTCAAGCACAGAAAAGTAAACATTTCTACTTTCTTGTTCTTTTTTTCTTTGAAAAGTAAGTTTTATTATTTTCTAACATTTTTTTAAGAATGCGTTTTATTATAAGAGTTCATACGATTTTACTATTGCAAAAGTTTTATACGCCGTTTGAAATTCTCTCTAATTGGAATGCACTAGACGATTGGTAAAGATGTGAGGTTTCCGTTTCCTTTTTTTCTTGAATAAGAAACAGAGTAAATAAAACAAAATCTTAAGTAAAATTGTTATTTTACACACTGAAAATTATTTGAAACGTTTTCTGCAACCATAATCCACGTAAAGTTTTCTACTACGTTTTCAGATACTTTACAATGCTAGCACACACACATATGCACACACGCACACACTCATTCATAGCTAAATTGCAGAAAACTTTTTGGCACTATTTACACAGACGACCAACTTTGCTTTCTTACATTTACCCCTCTTTCAATTGAAAATTTCTGTCTCATCTCTCTGCATTTTTTATTGACAGCCAAACTTATTTCTTTTAAATTGTTACATGTTTATTCATGAGCAATTTGTAGAGGCCAAACTCTGCGGTACCTCTATATTTATTGTACAAATTTATTCTATAAAAAAATCAATATTTGAATAAATTTTTATTCTTGTACATATAGACTCGTTTTCTGTGCATTTAAAATAAAAAGAGAAATATCTTAGTTTAGGTGCGAAATATAGGAAATATTTATATCAAGAATAGAATTTCGAATCTCTTTTAAGTTAACTCAATTTAATTGAGGCTGCTGTAGTCGAAGTGGTAAATACGTTGGCTACAAACCTGGTTGACCAGGGTTCAACCCCTGCGGGAACCAAAAATAAAAAATGTTTTTTTCTGTTTAATGGTATAAATACAAAATCAGAATTAACATTAAACATGCAGCCTCCTTCGTCGGTACTTCTTCATAGCATATTCGCCGGCGAAGTAAAATAACTAAAAAAATGGCTATATCTTTCTCTTTTCAACACCTGTCCTATCTGTCATCTATCCCTTTCCTAAAGAATGTAGCACGGTTACAAAATAACTAAATAGGCATTATTGCCTGAAGTGCTACTTCTCTTTCAAAAAAAAAAAAAAAAAAAAAAAAAATATAAATATTAATAATTATGAGAATATCATAAAATATTTATCATTAACAACTAAAAAATGAAATGTATCACTGCGTAGAAAGCACATCCATATGGCAATTTCTTGACTGCTCGTAAAGCTCATCTGTGGATTCTACGCAAATTTTTATTTGAAGAAATTAAGCACAATTAACGTGCACCTATTTTAAAACACCTATTTTTACAAGTTTCTATAAACGTATATTTTTAATTTAAACCTCAAAAAATTTAAATATGAAATTACGAATTAAATAATAGCGCAATGAGATTTTGTTACTTCTTTAATGCTTTTAAGAGTGATACATTTAAGAGGAATAAAAATTTAATACCCAAGTTCTCTGCCACTCTGTTGGGGAAAGGTATTCAAAATTATAAAGCCTAGAAAAGCCTAATTATGAAAACATTAAATTTTAGAAATTCTAAAAAAATTTCAGCCTTAATTATTTTTGCCAAAAATATTTTTCCTTATGGAAGAATTTTCTGAAAAAAACTGTATCTACGGGGAGCCATTTCTACTTAATATTACATTGACATCGGTTATTTGTGAAAATTCATAAAAACTTAGGGCGAGCTAAGCGAATATAAAAATCTGAAGCATAAAAACGCGGTAATAGTCTGTCTAGAGCTTATGTCTCTTATATCTTATGATTATAAACAGGAAATAATTTTTTTATTTTGTCTCTTATAATATTAATGATCATATCATGGCGTTATAATGTAAAATTAATAATTGTAAGCGGCCAAGTTACTGATTTATAAAGATTTTTAATATTTTGTACCTGTCATTGCAGCAACATGAACGTGTAACATGTAGTTTTTCAGTCAAAAAATTTTTGGTTAAAATTAGAATTCACATTTTTAAAACTTAAGCTTAACTATTCTGTATTTGCTGGCACTCTTTCACTGTTTTATGAACTCTAGCAGACGGTTAAAGAATGTAAATTGTGAGCGTACGTATGTGTTTTTTTTTGTGAGGGCACACAATACTGAGAAATATGTAGTACTTTGCCAGATAGCTTCAAGTTAGTAGTGAAAAGAAGCTGTATTGTTAAATGGCTTTAGTAAGTAAAATTTAATACCTTTTTAAAACCAAATAAAAAATCATTTCTTCTACATTACAACAAATTCTGCAAAAAAAATTTATTAAAAAACTATCAGTGCCCACGACTTCGTCTGAGTATCATTTCTAATTTTCCCAAAATCAAAACTTAGAAAATGTATTTTTAAACATTTGTTGTAAAGTTCTGTAAACAGTGTTAAAAATTTTCCATCTACAAAAATAAAATATACTGACAATTGTTCTAGTACCAACTTACCGATAATTAGGTGCTTTTACATTTCTATCTATAGTTTCTCTACGAAATAACATATTTTTATAAAAAAAATATCTTATATTCGAACTAAGACTCTTAGAAAGTTCCTGACAAAATTTAAATGTATCCAGCAGTTTTTACGTGATGTCAATACAGAAAAACAGACAGACGAAAATTCGAAAAATGAGTTTTTTGTATTCTATCTCGATTGCTATCTACACAAGCATCAAAATTTTCAAAAAATATTTTATGTACAGAAATTATCCCATTACTGTTTAATTATATGTATAGATTCTTAGCTATTTAAATTTGTAATAATTAGTATTTGTAACTACTTTCTTGCAAAATTCATTTAGAAGCACCGTCGACAGTTGGAAAAGACTGTCGATGAAAGTGGAAGTAACCAAACAAAATTTGTTTTTCGATTGTTAAAGCTTTAATATCTTGTCATTGAAGGTAGAAGAATACCTTTGTTGCCTAGACACATGATGCTACCTGAGTGCTCCTCGAAAAGATTTTTGGTAGTGATGTTAGCTAGCCGCTGGTTGCCACCGGTTTGTAGTAAACAGCATCTCTCATCTTTTAGATCATAATTAATATTCTAAGCCCATCCTCTCTAAAATTTGCTTATCTGTCAATTTGCTTAGCAAAAGAAAAATTCCGTAAAGTATGTTTCTTCGCTCATGATAAAACGCCTTGGAAGCGTGGTATCTGAGAGATGAATTATCTTATTGTACCTACCCCAAATGATTAAATTCCGATTTCAGATAACTGCCACTAATGATTTGATTTTAAATTAATAGTTTGCTGATTTACTGGTCAACTTACAAATATACCGCCAGAAGCCTTTGTAGAAGATTTACTTTAAGAACATTACATCAGAATAAAAAAAAAAAAACAAAAAACCACGCGCAGACTACACGAATGGGCTGTATATCATGTGACACTGCATTGGTGTAGAATTATATCACCCGCGTTAGTACTGTTATTTATGCTCAATATTATTTGTTATTGAAATGTCGGATGCAAAAAACAATTCAAAAAACAAATCAACTATAAGTTGGTTTAAATGAATTTTACAGACCAAAATTCGTAGCAAACATTGTCGCCGTGTGGATATATTTATGTTTTTACAACTGCATGTGGGTTCGCTAAAACGCAAAAACTTGGACGACTTAAAATACACTCAGGTGAACGTATGGTTCGCTGCAAATGTATCCGTTTAACATTAATTATTTTTGAAATATTGTTTGCTAACAAAAACGTTAATCTTATATTCAACTATGTTTCTTTTAGTGTACTAAAGCTCCTGTTATATCAGTGTATCCACTTTTAAGTTAAAAAAAAGTAAGAAGTTATAGAGCAAATAAAAAAATTTGGAAAGTTTGGCATATTTTTTACATTAAGTGTGTATGTGGGTTGGCAAAACTTGCATTCGCGACCCTTCAAATTCTTCACTGCCATGTCTTCTTCGCATGTAAAACTTTTGTTTTCGCTTGAGTAGATATTTGTACTTACAAAATCTGTTTATATAGCTGACTTCTAATTTACATTCATGCATAAGCATGTCTATGTACCATTGCACTTATGGATTTGTATGTGCAAAGTCGTTTATACGTGTAGTGAAAATCATCAAAAACAATTGTGTTAAGCTGCCTCAATGGTACTTAAGAAGTAATGACACCAGCTCATGTTGCACTTTAGTTGCATTAAAATTGCACTTGAGTAAATTTACTTTGAATCGCCCCACTTATACTTGGCTGCAATGAGTATTTTTAATTTTTGTATTTATTTTTATTGTTGATATTATTGTTGTTGGTATTGTTATATTATTTCTCCCTAAATTTTCTAGTTGTTCAACACAGAAGGCTAAAATTTGAAAATTTAAATAAATTGTAATGAAGATCTCACACAAAAGTGACATCTTTCAAAAACAAAATGAACTTCCATTTTATAATTTAAAACATTCCCTTTAGTTATGTTCCAGTGAATGGTCTTTTAAAAAATATGACATAGATAAAATTTGAAGAAATTGCTTGCAAATGTATTTTCTTGATAGATGTTTTTTATTTTATTAATTTATTTTTCTTGTAGCGAAGACTTTTTAAATTATACAAATAGATTTTAGCTAACAAGGTTTTCGCTTAAATTAAAGTTTGATGTAGTTGTTTTAAACAAAAAAAAATTCAATAGGTGTCTCTGAAAATTAAAGAAACACATGATATTTCTAATTGACTGAAAACAAAAAATGTACGAAATATTAAAAATATAATTCATCAGAAAATACAATGTTGTTATAGAACTCTACAGATTTTTTAGATATTCTCTCGTTACAACTCCGAATAATGGCTTGACTGCTACTCTACGGTAATAATTTTTTAGAGAAATTTAACGGATGATTTATTAACTCCGATTTTAAGGAAAACTTTTATGTCTTTAGAGTTTTGTTTAAATAAAATTTAATGCTCTTTGCTGCCCTTCAATTTCGGTATAATTAAATGCTTTTATAAAAACAGTTTCCAGATGTTAGTCTGACAGCATGTCATGTTTATACAAAAGTCTGAAATTGAAACCTTGTTTGTGTATGAACAATTTATAATCGTTTCAAAACATAAGATTCAAAAATTATAATAATTCATATATTCTAATCTAAAATACTATTTTCTTATAAAAGATTAAAGTCCGCTATAATATCATGCAAATTCTGCAGTTACTTAAAAAGCTTTCACCAAAAACTAAATTTCACGTTTGAAAAATCGTTTGAAAATGCTCTTATTTCGCAGATATAATTTCAATCGAAAAAAAATTTTTATTTGTAAATAAAAAAAAAATAATAATAATAACCTGGCCTTAGTTTCTTAAAAAGGTGATCGAGAAAAGTACAAAAATCTCCAATTTATTTTAAAGAATTTTTTTATATTGGTGTGGTGTACTGATTTTATTTTAAAATTCTGTTAATAATTCTTTCATTAAATCTTAAAAAACAGAAATCAGTAAACACCAAGAATAAATATTTATACTTGACATATCTTTGAATTATAATATTTCCTTTTATTTTCAGTTTTCCATTTCAAGCAATGCTGCACTGTACAGTAGGGGACTTTTGCATTATAATTGGACGGTCAGGCTTTATAAACCGTATATCAGTCGTCTTTTGACTTTAGCATGAACGAAACTAATGGTAATCTATAATAATATTTCTATAACAAAAGATTTTTTTAATTTAAAATAAAAAATCATGCATTTAAAAGTTAAAATTAGATGTTTTAGCTTCACTAACTAAAATGTAAGTTATTTTTAATAAAAAATTATTAATTATTGAAACTTAAAGATTTATTCAAGTTGCTGTAGTGTTCTTTTTTTATTTCGTTGCTAACTTTGGCAACGATTTCAAATGTATTGCTTGAAAAACTGAATCTGAAGATAACAACGAAATAAATCATGAGTTTCGGCTAAAAGTAAGGAAGTTCATAAAATAGCCAAAAATTAAAATTTGACAAATTATAATATTTTTATAAATGTATAACCCTAACTTCTCTTACTTTAAGGTTATTTTATTTATTTATTTATTTATTTTTTTTTTGTTTTAAAAATCTGTGATTGTGATGTTTTTCCACAATTCGTAAAATGCTATAAAATTTGATCGATATAATCCTTAAAAGCCTTTACCACAATAATTAGTTTCAGAAGTCACAACTTTCAAACACTGCCGAACATACATTTCCAAAGTACAAATGAAATTTCACAAATTTCACAAAAAAATTGGGGTTCAAACTGTAGACCTATAAACAACAAAGGTTTAAGTGAAATACTAAAAAGAGTCACTACAAAAATAAATTTATTTTCATAATGTTAAATATCTTTTATAACCATTATCGATATAGTAAAAACGCAAAACACTGTCTCTTTCTAAACTCAAAGCAATATAAGTTTTTAAGAAATGTAAAAATACTACAAGCCTCATATAATTATTTATTTTATTTTTAAAGAAGAATATCAAATTAATGGTTATTAAGTAAGACTCCTTTTCAACTCTGTTGCAAATATCTTAGAATTCTAAAATAAATTCAATCAGCATTTATTTCTCCTATTTATAAAAAAGTCTCCACTGTGAACTGTTATTCATATTGCTTGTGGTTATTGTTTCTATTGATGTCGTGGCACGTTCAAAAACTATATGTTCAAGCGAAAATCACTATTTAGTCTGTGACAAACGCTGTCATAAAAATTTGTAGCCATTAATTTTCACTTCACGATGTTACGAGAATCCACAACCAACCTTTTTTATGTACATTGATAAAATAAAAAGAAAGTCTGTAGCTAAGAGTCCTGTAAACTTTTTTAATAGAGAATAAAAAAAATAGTCAGAAAGTCAGTTTTCTAGTCTTTAGAAAATTACAATTTCGCTTGTTATTGCTTAGGGCAATTCATACCATAATGAGTAACACAAAATCTTAAAAGCTTGAGCTTTTTTTCTGTGGAAATAAGTTTGTATTGAAAGTCTAAGATGGCAATGTTTTATATAATCAACAAATGAGCTGACTAAAAGTCATACAAAAAACAGAATATTTACATTTTATTTTGCTATAAACCAAACACAGTACGTGACTCTATAAAGGGTGTTCGAAAATTCAAGCAAAATTGAAGTTTTGTTATTCTTCTGCAGTGAAGTATGGGTAACCTTACAAAAGTATTTTACAGTGAGCAGTTTAGCGTTAACGGAAGTGAAGCATTACGTGAGAAAATAATGGGTTTTTGCCAGATAACTAAACAATAAATATTGATTGACGATTTTCCCAACAAACTATGACTCACATCTCTGTCTAGTTTCACGAGCTTGTAATAAAAAGCCCTAATTCGCTGTTTAAAAGAGCCGTATTTAATTGCCTTAAAATAAATTAACATCTCTAATTGTGGCTTTTTGGTGCAAATATTGAACTGCAGCGATGAACGGCTCATACTTCCCTAAAAATAAGGCTGAGCAAGCAGGGACATAATTTTTTAATAAGAATTCTATCACATACTCTTTTACTTATTTATATGCCTTTTATGTGGATATTTTAAGTCAAAGATCAGTTAAAAAAACCCGTAACTACCCGCACGCTGAAACCAGATGTGTAAATTAATTCCAGTCTTATTAAGTTTAGAAACAAAATTCTACGTTTTTGCATATCAATAAAAAGAAAAAAAAGAAGAAGAAAGAAGAAGAAAATCTCAATAACGTTGACGTTTAATTTTTAAAAATACATTCAAACTTTTATTTGTTTATTTATTGTAATACACGACGATAATTTGAAAGCATAAAGGCCCACTATGAATTTATGCAAAGTAGATTTTGAAGATATTTCTGAAATAATTCCGCTTCTCAGCTGTTTGTACATTTCACTATAGATAAAAAGTTAGTAGATCTAAGTTTTTGATTCCGATTGTAATTTCTTTAATATTCGTTGCCGTTCCCATAAAGTATATAACATTTTTAGTTCTTACGCATAACAATGTCGATTGAGCGTTAGCCGTCTGTCCGTCCATGTTCTTGTTGAAATCAACTTTGCCAAGACACTTAATGAGCTAGCAAAAACCTTATTACGCCCATCGATTAAGAATAGTTTTGAAAGTTTTGCTATTGGTATTTTGAAAGGTGAATCTATTTACAAAAAACAGGTAAGAGTGCTATATTAGGCAATGCCGAATGTTAAATACCCTTCATCTTTAGTGATGTAACTCCAATCAGGACAACAAAAAAAAAATATATATATATATATATATATATATATATATATATATATACAATCAAAATATCACCGACTCTTAATGGGCTAATGATTTTTAAAAAATCTTAGTATTTTTTAAAAGACCTCTTCAGGATCTTTTAAATGTTCCCCTATTGGTAAAAGTTCTGAGGCAACACATCCAAAATTTTCCTTTTTAAATCGTTATAAAACAGAGACCATGATGAATAAAAATGAAATGGTTAAAAAAAAAATGTTTGACGTCATATATTTGAAAGATGTTGTAGTACTTAAATAGAGCAAAAGGTAAATAAAACATTAAGTTGTTTGCTCGTTTTATGCCATTTAGTTTATTACACCAAGGAGTTTTGTTTCTGTTGTTCCAAGACCAATATTTAAGTAGTTGTCCAATTTTTATGTTTTACCTAGTGTCGACATAAAAAAACATTCTTGTTAAAAAAAGTGTTAATGGAGAGTTGAAAGGTCTTGGCGTTATTCTTCTTTCTTTTGAGCTTTTTAAGTTTAAACAAGAAATGCTTCGCTTTTTTAATAATGTTTAGGTTGTTCATAAAGTTTTTTTCTTATTTTTTGTAATTAAAAGAATTTTTTATTTTGTATGCACTTTTTGCTTGTTTTTCCCCAGGCATGTTTAAGATTTATCTCACTTTGCTATTAATTACGCAGCATGAAATGAGTTAGCGAACTTATTACATACACAATACATATTTGCAACAATTTAATGTTGAATGGAGTACTGTTGTACCGCTTTTTGTATAAAGTTGAAGCGAATTTTTTTTTGTACTTTACTCCCGGAATAGGTATATCGATAGAAAGGATTGTAGAAACAAAAATTAATTAAAATTTGCTGTTTTTAGTTTAGGTTCAGTTTTTAATTTAAATTCTTAGTTTTTTATATTTTTTTAAGAGAAATTATTTACAAATATATGCGGACGTTTTCCAAAGAAAACAAGAAAATTGTATAAACAATCAAACGGAATAGCAAACTTACATAAGCCCTATTTAACTGTGGTAAAGGGAAGTGTCTCAATAGTAGTGTATCCATTTAATCGGATTTTAATATTATTCGAGTAAACAATTAATCGCTTTTAGGATTTTTATCTTAGACGATTATCCGATTAAGTGTTTTACATTACTCGAACAACTCGAATTAATCGTACAACTTCAACAAATTTAAATTTTATATCCTATAAGAAATGATAACCATGCAAAATGACCATGCCAAAATTAAATTGATAACAAAACTTTAACGCAAACAAAAATTACTCATATTATGTTTTATTAAAACGTTGAGGCACACTTTATGTGATCTTTTCAATTTTATATTTCATCGTGTCTGTTGAAATTATCTTTTAAAAATAAAGTTGAATTAATATAATGAGCTTTTAACCGTTTTTTTTATTTGTTTTTATGGATCTCGACTTTAAAAAAACTCTTTCACATAATGTGGATGAGCTACTTAAACATTACATTATACATCAGTAATTAAAAACATGATAAATATTTTATGTAATATTTTTTCTCTTTGATTACTTGGAGTATTATTTTCAATTTTTCCTCGAGGTTGACATAGGTTTGCTGGCTTCTATTGGTCTATTGATTTTTATATGTTTACTGTTCAATGGTCATACCGTACAATTTTTAGGTCTTACATATCATTTCCGAGGACACAACAATAATTTTTGCTAGTAAAGCGTTTCTATACCTTTTACATTTAGAAGAATAAATTTGAAAAATTCTGTTTTACTCTCTTGTTGCTAGTTTTTGCTAGTAAAGTTATTGAACAGAACAGTTCGATAGCTATTTCTTTTTTTTTCAGCTGTACTATAAAATGTGAACATTATTGGGAAAGGTCGCCAATTTAAGGTGTAAAATTATTCTTTCGCCTCTCAGTTATAATTGACTTCAAACAAACAGCTAAGTTTTTTTTAAAGGAGTAATTTGCCGTTTCTAAATTGTTGAATAAAAACGTAATTATGTCTTCAAAATCAATTATTGTTGCGGAATCTTTGCTTGGCATTTTAACTGCCACGTAAAGTATTATTTCTTGCTGACAATGCATATTCCGATTTTTGTAAAAACTGGTAGTCCAAAATCTGGTAGCACATGATTTACGCAATTATAAATTATTCTCAAACGAACAAGCAAAAAGTTAAAAGTGGATCGTTAAACAAATTAATTTTAGTCAATTTGTTCGAGTTATATTTTAATCTTTCTCAAGCAGTCAATAGACTTGTGTTGTTTCTATATTACAGGCGAACGACTAGTCTAAAAAATTTGTATGAAAAGCACTCAGTTTTTTGAGTTATTTTTATATAAATTTTTCAAACGAGTTGATCGCCTGTAACACAGAAACAGCACATTAAAATTCTCCGATTAATCGAGTGATGGTTAATCGAGTGAATACTCTACTCAATAGTGTGAATGTGTTTTTTAGAAAACTTTAAAAATTTTTTATTTTTTAAAATATTTTTGTTAATTTTTTTTTTTCATTTGAACTTTTTATTATGTGTTGAAAGTACGATTTTCCGGAAAAAAATTAATTTTTGGTGAAACTCTCAATAAAATCATGATTTGTTTAAGTTTTAATCGTTTAGTGAAATTTAAATTTTTTATTTGCTAATTACAAGTTTGTTTTGCAGAATTTTCAGGTTTTCATGAAATTTCAAATTTTCCATTGTAAGAACAACTATTTAACAGAGTTTAATATTTTTAAGGAAAATGCTATATATTTGTGACATTTAGATGGTCTTGATTATGTCATAAATTTTCTGCAGCTCAACTGTTAATGATGCAAGACTTCAAGACTTAAACCCTATTACGTACAGACCAACGTACAGACGGACATCCATGAATCGACTTCCCTATGCATAAGAATCAAGACCATAAGTACATCATGATGTCGGAAATATTTCCGATATTACAAACTCATATAAACCTTTTTCACCTGTGGTAAAGGGTATAAAAAGAGAACGCAGGTTCCCCGTAGAATAAAATAAAATAAAATAAATTTTTTATACGCAAACGGTCTTAACATACAAAAAAATCCAAGAAAAAACTAATAGCTCTTGGATGCTTTAAAACAACTTTGTTAAAAAAATGTCTGTCTGTACGGAATACAAACTCTATAATGGAGTGTAAAAATTTAAGGTCTAACAAAGTAAAATTAGTTGTGTGTTGTATTAAATATTTATTGCATTTACCGGCAGAACATTTCAACTTATTAACTACTTCGTTGAAATTTATTGCCTTAAATAACTGCGTTGATAAACTGGCTGATATTGGTGGAATTTATTTAATTATGTTTAGATGCTTGCCACGTTTTTGCTTTAAGTTTATGAGTTAATCTGATTATATTCATGACTCTCTGGCACGCTGTTAGATATGCCATGAAATTTGTGGAATTTTATAATGCAAGAAATTTTGTGTTTAGTTGTCTGGATTATAAATTATGTTGCCAGAAGTTAGTAAAACATACTATGTTTTGATTTAATAAGTTTAATTTTAGACTAAAACTTCAAATTAATATAGAAAAGAGTGAGGGTAGAAGGAAGAATTTATTTACCAGATGAAGCGAACATAAGATACGTATCGTAGCATAATGGCATAGCTATTGGCATGGCCGTGTAATTTAAATTTTTATGTCATAAAATGAATCTCAAATTAAAAATATAAACTTAAAAAAATTAACCAATACGATATAACAGCAAAATGCAATTAACGTAAAAAAAAAGAAAACGGTACATAATCTAAGTCCAATAGATATTTACAGTAACGATTATGACTTTGGCGGTATCGCAAGTCACCAATAATCGAATTCAATGTTTTTCAAAAGTTAAGACACAAGTTTGCTTAGTTTAATGTAGCACGTCTCTATAAATTATAGAGTTTATTTAGAAAAACTATAAATTTTTAAGAAATTAATTTCAAGAAAATATATGTTTTTTATTGTTTTAAATCACTTATTAATGTTTAAATTTTGTTTTTTTAAGTTTTAGAACGACTCAACGAAAATAATTTTCAACTTAAAACAGAACCCAAAAGAAACTTACGACGGACTACATTTTTTATAAAAAATATTTATAAACATCAACGGCAACTAGATAGAGGCAGCTTACGAATAAAGTCAAAGGAATGAAAGACATCCAGGTCCGAGCATAGGTCGAAAAATATCGATACCAAGGGTATCAAAAGGAGCAAAACTCTTTTTTTTACACTATGGCTGTGGGCAGATTAATTTCCGTGATCTTGTGTTTTCTAAATATGTGATTTTGCAAACTCACACGGCCATTCAAGTCACAACATTGTGTGACTCAAGCGTAAAATTGGCTTGTTTTTCCAAATGACAATCGCTGTGTTGCACTATACCGCGACTATTAAAGTCGCTGTTGGGACTTGAGCTCACTATCCGCCTGTTTAAAAAAACGCACTAACGCTTCTACTAAAGCGGCTACTCAACAACTGTGAGGAAATATTTTTTTCTATTAACATATCGCACCTTAATAGTGGTGTGTTTAACACACTTTTGTAGCAAATTATATTTGAAAAAGTTCATTGAAATCAGCTATTGATTAAATAAGCTACTTTCTATTGTCTTTTTAATTAAGGCCCAACCCAAGTCATCAGGGTATCTTCTCCTAAACTGTGGACAGGTAAAACTTGATGACTTTGCGTTCATGTGGTAAAGGTTTAATAATGAGTTTAATTGCAAAATCAACGTTATGGCTGAAGGAATAACTTGTTTAACAAATAGTAAAACATGCTTTGGATTGTTACTCGTATCTTAGTTAGAATTAGAAATTAGTTTTGATTTATATATTCCATATACGAGTAATGACTACACTTTTGTAAAGTCCACCCTTTAAAGTGCAATGTAATATGACTACCCTGTCAAAAACATTTCTCTACATTTACTTACATAAATACATGTACTCTTATTTTTCCTTTTATGGAAAAAATGCTTTCAAAGGGTGAGAGAGCAATTCTTTTAATTCTTCTTCTGATGTTGTAAAATGTTATTTGTTAAAAAGAACATGTTTTGATTTAAATGGATTTAAGCTACAAAATAAAAATACTAACTGCTATTGTCAAAAAGGTGCAATTTAATTAACATTTAAAACAGAAAAAAAAACATGGACAGTGTAATTTGGTTACTTCCTTTTTAAGTCAACGCTCTGTGCCTTTTCGTTGTTTCCCTTGAAATGATGAAATTTTTCAACGTGCAACTAACAGCGCTGTTGTCATTTTCATGATGGTAAATTTAAGCCAATGCAGTCAGTATAACAAAATATTTGGCCACAATGGGCCATCATCTAACAAATGAAAAGAACCTTCTTGTGGTTTATTACGCAAAATTGTCATTTAGCTTTAGCAAAAATTCCGACAAAAGACAAGAGGAGGGAAAAATGATATGTTTGTATGTATACAAACACCAAACGAACAACAACAAAATATCAAGTGAAAAAAGCCGCAAGTGTCCAAAACAGTGAGATAATCACAAATTACATAAATCATGATGCCAAAAGAGTGTAGTGCGGTTGTCTTTCTTTTTAGTTTTGTGTATTGTTATTTGACTTTTTTGTTCTGGGAGTCAATGTTTTTTGGTTCAACATGAAACTACATAAAGAAGACTTTTTGTGGCGCATTAAAATCAGGGAATAAGTGCTGCATAGAGGCAGGATTTAATTTTAGAAATCACAAAAAATTGTTGTTTGCATTCAAAATAACAATCTTTTCCTTTTGTCACCATTTAAAGATGCCCTAATTGTAAGGCAACTTGTGCAAATTATAGGAAATGATTTAGAATTAAGGATCACAGCAGATGTTGATACTGGTGTTAAGATGGGAAATATTTTATTTTTAATTCAAGAACTAACGTGAGTAACAAACGAGGTAGTAGATTACAATAAACGAGTAAAACAGTGATGCCAGAAGTGAAAATGGATTGATGGAACTTAACAAGAAATAGGCCACTTATCAAACAAAATAAAAATAATAATTTTTGATATGTTATAAATGTTGCAAGAGATTTTTGGCATATAAAAATCCAAGTTTTAGATGAAAATATAGTAGTCCGATGTCCTCAACGTTATTTTTGTATATTAAGAGCTATAATATTTTTATAATTATAAATATAAGTGTTTACATGAGCCTTAGAACATAAATTATAAAATTTATAATTTTTCTAAATTATTTTTAATACCCGGTTGTAATGCCCAGTTGTCCCTTTGATGTCACAGATAGAAACATTTAAAAAATTATGCTTATTTTATTTATTATTTTATTTTTTCGTTTTATAATCGCACATTAATTTCGAAAACCTTTAAGCCTTATTGATGACAGATAAAAATGTATTGATTTTAATTATTTAGTCCATACTTAGTGGTGGAAAATATTTTAAGAAGCTTAATTTTAATTTTGAATTGTATTTAAAAATTCCATTAAAGTTTTTATAACAAACAGAATAAGACCAATGGTCGACGGGCACAGGCTGTCCTATCGATTATCTGTAGTCAAAATGTGACGATTTGAGTGGAATGGGAGCCCTAGGGTTCCTCAAAGCCATACCGTCCCGAAGCTAGGATTTATAATTTATTCCAGTATTGTCGCAATCCGATAGCTCTGCTAGAATATACAGCCTCGAACTGCTAAGATAAAATGCCCTATCTGTGGTTAGAGCTTGACAATAAAAACCCCCACATTTTATATTGATATTAGTTCCACACTTTTTATTAAGGCTTTTTTTTACTTAATAGCATTGGATGCAAACGTTTCAACTTTGCATCCAATGCTATTCTTTGCAGCTGACTCAAAACAAGTAGAGAAACTATTACAAATAAATGAAACTATTACAAATAAATGAAATTAATTTCGGCTAAGTGTTTTTTTTTTTATTTTAATTTCTGAAAATGCAGCGTTAAGTTCTTTTAATGTCCAATTTTTCCTGTTTTCTTTGTAAGACGTCCGAACATATAATTTATTACTTAATCCTAAAAAAGCAAGTTGTCTATAAAAATAATAATTATAATAAAATTATGATAAGAACAGCTGAATTTACAGGAGTAATAGCAACATATTATGCTGATTAATTTACTTCAGGATTCCTTAAAAACCGATTAATCCGCTATAATTATCGGCAAACGCATATAATCATAAATAACTATTAAAAAAATTTAGATTCAATATATGTGTAATAATAGTTGTTACGCATTTTTGGTGCAGTATTTGACTTATTTGACAGCACCTTAAGAAAATTTTATGTTTTTAAAACTGACTTGTACAAATTCTTTGGTTATAAATAAAAGAGAAATCCTGAAATTTCTGGTTGATGTCTATGGAGATAATGTCCATGGACGCTTAACATGATACTTTTCAGAATTGGATAATTTGTCTAGAAAAACACTTGTAGACAAAAATCTCTTCCTTAATTATTCTTTTTTTCAAAAATTACTAAATATTGTCGAGATTCCAGATAAATGCCAGAAAGTTATATCTTATAAGATGTCTGTGCACAAACACTCTGGCAACTCATTGTATTATTTGAGTTTTTTGCTATACCAAGAGTAAAAACGTTTTTTTTTTTTTAATTTGTTTTCACTTTTAAATATTTCTTTCAACTAGACTTAAGTTGGAACAAAATATACACCAGCGACGAAATAAATATAAGTAAAATGAAGTCACAACAGATAAGTATTATTTTATTTGACTGAACATTGGATATTCTACTGCGTGAATTTCTACTATGATTTTGTTGTAAAATAAGTTTCTATTTTCTATAAGACTAAATGATTTTACTTCTGATGGCATTGATTCATTCCTTAATTTTCGAGGAAATGGTGTTGCGTGAGAATGATTATATTTTAATATTTTCAGCCAAGAGACCGCGTTTAAAGGCTCTTCTACGATATTTTTAAGTTTAGGATGCTGTTTTTAATTGATCTATCCAGTGTATGATATTTTGTACTATCTGACGCTATACCAGAAGCAAAGAAATGGGTTTTTAACTGCGATTTTAATGCCAAAATGTTTGAACGGGCACGCTTATTTGCAAGATTTCAAAAGAAGTTAATGATGAAACAGAACAAAATTTTTCTGAAGTTGATATTGTGACCTAAATAAATTTAAAATTATTGCACATTATCACTTTTAAAGTGTTTATTTTACAACTCAAAACTACACTTGAAATTATTCTTTTTTTTCATAATAAATAGGAAGAGTTCTATATTCGGATATGCCTAATCTTATATACACTTCACCATGAATGTAAATCTATATTAGGGCAGTAGCTTCTATTAAAAAGTTAAAATCAACTAGTGCATTAGTTGCGAAAGAGTTGCTATTAAAAATCTGCAAGATCGTTCAAGGGCCCTCGAGGCAGCGGGCTTATAATCGCGCCTGCCTCTAATTTTTCCATATCACATTAGCATAATGTTTTTAAGGAAACATCAACTTTCGGTATTCTTGACATGAAAATTCAGTGTGACATTCGATGGACTAAATACATTATTCAAGTCTATTTTGACACTCTCAAGTCCCTCGGTTGTTTAAAACGGTGTAAAAGAATTTTTACTTCATCTAATCTTCTTACTATTTATATCACCTACATCTGGCCATAAATTTAATGCAACTCTCCTGTATGGGCCGGGTACTTCAAAGTTTCTCTTGGGTTACTCAATTGCATGCGGAGGAGGGAGACGAGGCTCATAACTGACAGTAGGGATTCGAACTTTTTTCACACTCTTGAACATCAAGGCAATGTGAGTTGTGTTTTACTCCTTTATTGATACTACAATTGAATATGCTTTAAAGAGATTAGAAAGCTCATTTTCAATATTTTCACATTTTTCCGTATAACATTCTTTTATTAAAGACTTATCCATTTGTGGTTGATTGCCCAGTTAATTACACTATTCATTACAGAGCAAAAATTTTTTTAAGGTGAAAAGGTCTTTTCTGTTACTTACAATGTAGGAAAGCTCAGATCGAATGTCTTCAATCACTTCTCCCTCTATACTCCTTACCATAACCTAATTTCCTAGTTCTGGCGCAAAGCATTGCTTTAGTAGGGGTCATGCCCTGAGTGCGTGCGAGACACATTTTTTTTTAATTTGTAATATATGTTCTAATCTGTCGTTAGAACTATTTAGCAAGATATTCGTTAAATTAGATTGCCCCAGTTTAAGTTTTTTCCTACTATGCAAAATCTGAGAATGGTCACTTATCTAAACTAGTGACATGCTTGAGCTTTTTGCTATGCCTTAAAATCGCACATCTGCAAGTTTTTCTTAAAATTGTTCACCTACGACTAGGTTGTACCCTATTTGTTTTTTTGTTAAAATTTTCTAACTTGCATGTTCATATTTTTAAAACAAGATTTGTAAATCCTGATAACAAAATTAAAAATTCTCAGAGTGCTATTTAAAATGACAAAAAAACATATTTAAAAATTTTGTGCATATCTGCCGTTTATCAACTGAAGTTTTGAATAAAACTATGTCAGTTATAGTTTTAAATATTTTAAAGAATTTCTAAAAAAGTCCTTCATATGAAATCAATATTTCAATTCTTCATTAAAACGGAACAAACAATAGTCCTATTGCACATTCATCATTTTAATGAACTCAGTCATTAAAACATCCATACAAACAAAAGACACACATACATACATTTAACATTCATACATTCAACAGTCATACACTTTTACATTCGAACTAATAAATCAGCTCTTGTATATCAATTAAACACTACACAATTTGTATGTAAAAATGTGGGCGTTTTTCATTTCTATTGAAAAATCACAATTTCACACAAATCAATTTTCGTTGCCAACTAACAAATGAATAAACTAGAAAAATAAAAATTATTTTTGTTAGCTTAGTTTTTGCTTAAAACTGCCTGCAGCATTAAACGGCTTCAAGAGCAGATTATATATTTATTGAAAAAATTTGAACAAAAATCAACAAGATGGTTTATTTTTTATTTCTACTTTTCATGATATTTATACTCATAATTTAAGTGATTTTGCTAGAACAGACACATAATAAGGAATAAATAGATTTTTATTTTGTTCTAATTGGGTTAATTGTAAAGGCAATACTAAAGCCAGTGAACTAATAAACTGACTAATTAAACTTTAAGCACTTTGAAGAATAAATTTCTATAATTATAAGTTTAAAAAATAAAATTTATTTTCTAAATAATATTGGATTATTTCAAATTCTGTAATTTAAAGTTTCATGTATAAGAATATTTTATAATATCCTGATGACAAATATATGGCTTTAGTTTAAGGATTTAAGGTGTTTTCTCTTGGAGTCACGATCTGTTTCAGACTCCGAGTGATTGGCACAATACTTTAACAAAAGAACTCTTTAGTACCTTAAGTAGTTGTGTAGCACATTTTATTATCGTGCCCCAGAGACTAGAGCCCTGCAAGTTAATTTCCGTTGGTGAATATAGGAAAGGGTTAATGAATACTGCGTTAAATAACAGAAAAAGCATTACATTTTGGAGGAACGCCTACTTTTGATAAGTTAAAAGTTATCTTGTAACGATCTTACATCATATAATTTATTAACCCAACACTTATGTTTGGGAACTTGACAATTGTCACGTCAAAAAAATTTTCCTTTCATAATGGATAAATTCTTTTATTGGACAAATTAAAAAAGTTATTCTTTAATCCCGAAAGAACTTATGAAAGGGTGCAATTTACACGCTTATACTATCGTTTATTCAAAAATAATGCGTAACATCCCGTTCTTAACCTCACTAAGAACTACCAAACAAACTGTCATACTGCTCTCACATTTTTACGTTTATGATCAGTTTACCCTGGCAAAAAAAAAGTGTTTCCAACTTTCTAAGGAGGAAATTTTCTGACTAGCATTTACTTTGGAGTGAGCAGTAGCGATTTCTCTACCTGACTGCCCAATCAGATCACTACTTCCAGTCCTTGTCCAAGTATTTCGTAGGCAATGGCTCTTGAGATACCTCTGAAAGCTAGCTAGAGTTAGAAATCGCTCAGTGATGTGGTCTAAATGATAACAGTACATATCAAAGTCGCAGGAATGACTGAATCATAGGATTGGACGCAGCCCTTTAATCAGTCTAAGAAACAGGGGTCAGTAACCCATCTTTTGGAAATCAAATTTGCCCTATGCTCCAGTAGGAGTTAGAGGAATATAAAATATATATCCTGGAAAGTGAAAGTAAATAAAGTAACGTTTGAACAATACTTTTAAATTTAATTTTACGGACTCGTTAATAAACAAAATTTCCGCGTATAGGAAGAAATCAATCTACAACACACCCTGCAAATGCATCATTCGATGCAGTTTATTCGTTAATGATATTATTTCTTCCAAAATAGAACCAAAGATCACGTACCGGTCGATAATGGTCCCTACAGCACTATGATCAATGATTTTTTTGCTTCACCATATAGATGACATGAATCCTAGCGAAATGTGCTTTAACGGGACGGCGCTGTATGCCATACATCGACCGCTACCATGAAGAAATGAATTTGTAAATTAGCGTCTAGCTTGTCATCACAAAATTTTATCTTACGCGGAAAGGTAATTAACATTTTTATATCCTGTACTCTGGCTATATCTTATGCCAATTACACGGTACACGGTTTACAGTCCTGTGTTACTCCAGTGGGACATGAACTACTTTATTCCTTGCTTACTAAATTTAACCCATCCACACTACTATGTCTAAGCCACAACGCAACGGTCCGTATACCTTGACAATTATCTGCTACTCTTATAGTAAATTATCTCTTATGACTTCAAAAAATAATTATGGTCTTTTTCTTTCCGGGAGGTTTGTACTGCAGCTTCTTAACTTATAATATCTTTATACTCCTACAATTATTATTTTCTATGCACGTGGGCTCGAACTCATGATCTTCTATTTTACAGCACGCACCTTCTCGAACGCAATCATCGAAGTAGAAATAACTTATTCACCTTTCTTTTTTACCACAAATATACGGAAAGCAATAACACTGTTGTTATAAAGATATGTTGGGGTTGCCAGATATTATTTTCTTGACAAAATTTTTAATAATGATGCTATAAAATATCACAATGTTGTAGTTCTTTGAAATTTCATTATTGATACTGCTTTAATGTGACCCTTACAACTTAATAATATGCTACATACTACTCACTAAGTTTTCATGACGGTGCTGTTATACGTTATGAAATGCAAATATTTAGAAAACTATTTGCGACCAACACAATTGGAAATATGCATTCCTAAGCATTCTGTATACATTTTGAAACTATTAATGTCTTTGCTGATGTACGAGCAGTGAAGCATATCTTGAGTTATTACATTGTGTAACTGAAAGTCTTTTTGGTTTTTTAAGACGCAGGAGTTTTCAAATATTAAACCATCTTGCTTTAAGCTTTCGATAGGTAAATATTAACATATTACAAGGTGATGAGAAAGAAAGCATTAAAACAGTATTAAAGGCAAAACAAATAGTTACACATTATGTTACTTTAACGTTTATTAATGCGTGTCAATACTTTGTTATGGCTGCGTATTACATTGTTGACAAAGTTGTAAGAAAATATTCGCACGTATTTGAACGTGCAACTTAAGTGACCCATGACTTAGCAAACACGCACATAAAATTCACAACAACGCGTGTGTGTGCGTTAGAGAATAATGAAATTAAACTTTGAAGACGCCACTATCCTCTTTCTTTAACGCATGTCACTACGCAAGTATGTTTGACACCAAGTCAAAAAAAAAAATGTTTTTTCAGATCTATTCAATAGTCAGCTCTGCCACAAAGTGTACGGTTCAGTAATGGGTTACATAAAAATTTCAATTTTTGTCTTCTTAAATTGCGAGCAACAAAGTTGGTTTAAAGTGGAATACTAAGGCAGAACAATAAAATGTTTTGTTCCTTTCACACCCCTGCTTTACAGAGCAAAATATAGTCGAGAATAAAAAAAAAAAATAGAATTGAGCCACTTGTTTAAAGAGGATTGTAGTCAGAACTATAGGGGAAAGAAATTCGACATTTACTCTAGACAAATTGGACTTTACTTTGTCCCATATAAACTTTTTATTAGATATTATACACAATCATACACATGCAACTTTAACAACATAAGCACACTAGTTTGACAAGTTCTATAAAACTAAAAAATAAAATTTTTTATTTCGACAAAATATTGATTTTTTTAATGAATTTTATTTATAATTATTGGCTGTGTATATATGTATGCATGTGTGTATGTACAGATGTAATAGACGACTAAAATTATATGACTTTTAATGGACTAATTTACGGATGATGTTTTAAATTTTGTGTTGCAAAACCAAAACGTTGACAGATAAGAATTTCAGTTAGCGACAAGCTGAACATTGTGATAACTTGAGAACTGTAGAATTTTTAAATGACATGTCACTACGCAATTGCACCAGAGCACTTGTGTGGTTGCTGTGGTTTAAAATCTGAGTGGATAATATTTCGTACCTCTGCTGTTTTAAAGCCGCTAACAAATTGGTTGTGCTCCGATGGTACACACAACCTAAGCAAGAAGTATTTGATTGTTCTTAGTTGGGCACCTGTACACAACTTTCCTGCCTTTTTTAAATGTTTTTTTTTCACGGGATGTAAATCTAGTTTTGTTTTTCTTGTTTTTTACATTAGTCCAGTATGTCTTAAATATGTACGGTTGCATGAGCAAGTAAGTCTGTAAACTCCACTAGTTGTAAATTTATCGGTTAATGACGAAACCACAAAACTTAGCTCTGATACAAGAAAAGTTGTGGTTTTTACTGATGAGAAGAAGCTTAATTTAGAAGGGTTAGAGAGGTAAAACTACTATTTCCAAGATTTAAGAAAAAAAATTGTTTCTTGATTATCTTGATTATCACAGAAAAATCAGTTTTATTAGGTAATATATTCGCCTTCTTTGTTTGTCGCTTTATCCTCCAGATCTAAACATAATTAAAAATGTTGGAAGTTGGCTTAAGTGGAAGGTTTACGAATGTGAAAGAGAATTTAAAGACAAGCAGTCACTTAACCAAGTTATAAGTGAATATTGGAAAGAAATATCATTGGGCTATTTAAAGTCATTAATAGCTCGCTAAAAGACTGTTAACTAAGTAGCACGTACCTGGTATTGAAGTGCTTAAATTATTATCAATACATAAAGTTATAATAGTTTTTTAACAGTAAACTAGAAAGAAAAAACAATTATTAAATGAAAAAAAATAATAAAATTTCTTTCTTAAATTATCGAAAAAATGATTCTGAAAGTACTATCACTATATAATTTCTAATTATTTTTGACATGATTTTGATCTTAGTAAAACATGGTATTCGCTGGTGGTAAAATTTTTGTCTTACCTATAAAATATTTAAAAATAATGTGCGTCTAAGCAATTCAAGAGGAGCTTATATCTACGTAGCACTAAATTTTAAGGTTACCAAAATTACATTAAAGTTTTATATTTGATTATGTTAGAATTTTAATAATATTTAAATAATCTTGAGCTATAATATTTTAATAAAACATCATATTTTAGCTGGATTTTAAATTTTATTATTATTAGGCTTTGGCTGACGGTTCTCGCAGATGCTTCGGCTCACCATTCTCTTCCCGCTAACAACTATTTTAATATAGTTGTACTATTTTACGAATTTGCAGGCCTAGAAATAACCGATCCAGGATACCCGAAGCAATAATCGATTCAAAATAATTCAATCTACAAACTCATTGTTACCTGAACGTCATCACGACTACCCAGAATACTAGATGGTCTACATAAACCTAGAACAACCGTCCAGTTCTAGGTTATCGCTATATTTTTCAGTAATATATTGTATTTTATAGAGAGAAAGAATTAAAATTAAATTGTTATTAACAACCTTAAGAAATGGAAAAATTTCCGGAAGATACATCTGTGGTCATTAGTAAGCTGCCTTGATAATCGAATTAAAATAATTCTTTAAAACTTGATTGCTTGGACTACTTAGTTTGATTTTTTCATAATTGCACTATTTTTTAAATCCAGCAAGCTAAAAATACTTTAAGAATCTCTTTTTCTAAGTTGCTCCTGTAACATTTTTCTAATGTTCAATCAAGAAAACAATATCAATAGCTATCGAGCTGAGATGTGTTCCAAGCTATTTCGACTAGTTTTTGCATGTCTCACGATTTCTGCTGACACCAAGTTGAAATCTTTGTGAATGTTCAAATTTATTAAATATCAGGGGCTGCAGTGATCGGTCTTAGTATTTTGTTCTTGCAATTTTATATGGAGGCAGTGCCTCGTTATTGAACTCCGTAGCACCATACCAGTTCTAGGATCACAGAGTTTCTGTCAATAAGGAAGTTCATTTTTATTGATTTAAATACAAATGGTTGATATATTATTTGATTAATTATATTACGTACAATTTTTCTCATTAATTTAGTTCTCCATTTCTTCAGCCATCACTCTGAATAAAGTGCGAAATTCTGCAAATATCGGGTTGCTATCTGGGTAGTATGATTTAAATGGTGTGTTCGAGTGTGAGGACACGAATGCTTTCTGGCATGTTAGATATAAATTGCATGTAAAAAACGTTTCTAAAGATACTTTGTTTACAAAACAATGTTGAAAAAAATAGTTCTGTACCACTGTACATTTTGCCTGAATTTTGTTGTTCTAAATACATGTCTTCAACATATTTAGAATGTTGTGTAAAAGTTTTATAACAAAATCAATTTGTAGCAATAATTATGTTTAAAGAGTTACATAGCATATGTTGCTGGAAGCATTACAAAAAAAGAAACATTCATTATTTTGTCTATATAAATTGTAGACACACAGTTTGATATTTATTCTCCAGCACAAGTACGTTAGTGCTCATGTTCCTGTTAAACTCCTTGCGGCCAAATTGTTATAATAAAATAAAACTTTTTCATTAAAAAAATAGCCCGAGACAGATTGATGGGCAGACAAGCACAGAAGGGGATAAAATGAACGACGGATGTTTGAGTAGATAGATGAAGGGACATTACTGAATTAGATAAGATATAGGAAGTAGAAAGCCTTAACTAAAAAATAAAAGAAACTATTAAATTGAAGTGAAAATTCAGTAAAACAAATACACAACAAAATTACATAATACATAATGAATGTGCTATTGAAGGAAAAGTAATTTTCAATGAAGACAGTCATTAAAAAATATCTTCATTTAATAACTGTTCACGGTTTTTCGAAACATTATTTTTAAAAGGTGTTAAGGAAAACTTAAATAATTCGCTTGCTCTTTTGATTACTTCAACACACATTAAGGATGCGAACTAAACAAACATAGTTTTTCTGAAAAATTCGTAAATATTTAAATGATCAAATTCTTTAGCAACCAAAGCAAAATTATCAGCTTTAAATAAAAATGTTACTTATTGGTAAATCTGCTTACTCACAATACTATAAGCGAGCTTTTGACTTATTATTGCAATATATGTTTCCTATTGCTCCAATAATGTGATCTTGCTTGTTGCCATATAGCGTTTTTAATCGAAAAATAAACGTAGCGAGTTATCTGATGGTTCATAATATTAATGACATTTCAAAGCAAAGTTTTCGAAAAATTTTTAATTAAAATAATCGTTTTTGAAATATTAAAATGATTGACTCTTCAATAAAATGTCTAAGGCATTGACACACTGTAACAGTACTGAGGATCAACCACACCACAGAAACCTTCCATAATAATTATGGACACATGTTTGTGGTTTGGGCCAAAATACTGAAAAATATGCACAAAACGCTTATAGAGGTATTACGTAATAACAGAAGCTGCTGGAAGAATGTTGTGATTAAGTAGTTAAGGTAGAGTTGCGTAAAATCGAGACGAATTCGGCTATGCCAAATCTTATATACCCTTCACCAGATACGTGAATCTAGCTAAGTGAATTAACTCTTGTAACTGTAACAGAATATGAAGTATTTTCTGAATATTTGGTTTTTAGTGTTATTTGTGAATTCTTGTCTGTCTGTGTTCACATCACGTAAAAACTGCTGGTCTGATTTAAATAAACTTTTGTGAGGAGGTCTTTTGGAACCATGATTAAAATATAGAATACTTTTTTTTCGTAAAAATATGTCATATCGTAAAGAAAATAAAGATACAAATGTGATACTACTCAATGTTATCGGTATAATAGTACTAAAAGAGTTGGCAGCACATTTTAGTAGATGGATTATTTTTAACACTTTTTAAAGAATTTTACAATTTATACTCTAAAACAACTTTTTATAAATTTTAATAAAAGTATAATTATTAAAATAAATTTCAAAATTTCTGCTTAATAATAGCTTGAAATGGAAAGCAAAACAAAAGATAAAAAGTCAAAAAACAAAAAAAATATGAAAACGAGAGCATAAATTGATAATGTACAATTACTTTCTGTAAAAAATAAAAATTGTAACTTAATGGATGAAGCATTATGTTCTATCAATCTTAAATATTTCGATATGGTTCAAAACACTTTATTTGTATTTTGAATCTCTGACATTTCGGCATTATTTTTGCTTTTTTTGGCCAAAACACTTTCGTTAACCATGAAGATAAAAACTTAAACTCTATAGAAAAGCTTGACGAGTTATTGCGTTTTGTGCTGATATATTTAAAACATGACCTAATTTTTTTAATTTAATGTGGTTTTATTAAACAAATTTCCTAGAAGTGATTAAAAAAAGTCAACAATAAAGAGATTTAACAAAATATATAAAGTTTTTTTGGTAAAAAAAAATATCTGCGTATAAAAAATTGCTAAAACTTCTGTGTTAATTGCATTAGTTATTTTTTAATAGCTGTATGAAAAAGTAATCACTAGATCTGCCTGGAATATAATTAAATTGGCAGCTTATTTGTACTAAAGTACTAATTGATAATGATATGTTGCTACTAAAGTACAAATTGATATTTTTTAAGTAATGAAGTAAAAAAGGCTGCTTTAAAATGGTTCAGAAAGAAATATTCCTATTGTAAAATATACCTTATTGAAACATATAAAAAAGCTTATAAAAGCACATCCTTCAATTAAAGCTACCAATTTATATGACGTATCTATTTAACACATTTATTCTACAAACTAAATAACTCTTGATGGCGGTATGTAAAAAAAAAATTGTAAAATTTGTATACCCTGCTGTCTCTATTCAAAATATTTAATATTTTTTACTTGAATGCCCTTAATACAATTTCCATCAAAACAAAACAAGAAAAGGTTTTATTTAAAAAAAAATATATGAAGAAAATATATAACGACATCTTACGACTTCTACACAGAAAAAAGGTTTGTGAATTTCAATAAGAGAAAACCAAAAGGAAATATGAAATAAAGATTATCATAGTTTCACAACGTACACGCACACTAGGGACTAAATACATGTGTATATTAGAGTGTAACTTCAAACACCGCACACACCCACTCAAACAATTATGAATGTAAAGATAAGAGTGATTAGGTATCCAAAAGTACACAGTCTACAGGGATTAAATTAAAAATATTGCTTAAGGTCTTAATAGCAACGTGTTTACAATAATGTGTTTCTTTTTTTTATAGATTTTCAGTGTCTTATTCTTCATGATTTTCATCTGCTTTAGTGTTAAGAAATTACGATTCGAAAAAAATAAAAAAAAAACGATTTAATCTTTTACTTTGTAAAGAAGGGTTTGGCTCGAAATAATGCTATCAAATTTTTCTAATTTAATAAAAAATGAAATTAAAAAAGCACATATTTATTTTAAGAAAGGCTGGCGGGAAATGCATATAGAGATATGAACATCGAAAATATTAAATATTGTCATACTATATTTTCCCCTCATAAAGTTTTACCTTTCTGGCTTTTCTGATTGACCGGCTTTGTTGCCAATATGCAAGCAAAAAAATTGTTTTTTGTTTTTAAATCCTGTCAAAAAGCCAAACTTCAATCTTGTTATTTTAATGATATGAGAGGTTCAAAGGTGTGTGATGAAAAACTAGTCGTGAGGGTAAGCCACATAAAATATAAAACCTGTGTTTAATTCATGCTAGCCATTTGGTTGTTATTAGCTTTGGCTAATAATAATAATGTATAAAAATTATATTTCTTTTTTCTCTAACTTTTTATGTTTTGCCTGAATATGGCCTTAGCTAATAATTATGATAAAGACAATTCCTGCAGTTTTTTGAGTGGAGGGAACGTTGTAAATAATGATTCGATGTTCTTATTTGCTAATTAATATAACTAAGTTTTTATTAAATATAAATTCACAGGATTAAGATTAGCTCAGATTTAAAGCTTAAAGTTCTTGTGAAAAGATTTCGTTTCATAACAATTTCAAAAAACTTTAAAACTTTTCTAATGCCTGTTTAAAAACAAAGACAAATTCCCATAAAAATCTTTACACGTCTTAAATTTATTTGCCAGGTGTTACTTGCAAAGTGATAAATTTGATGTACATCCTGAAGATGCAACATTAAAAGTATAAAAAAATTGGAAACAAAATCAACAACAATAACGCCAGCGCCATAATTTATCGCAGCAGTTTTACAATGCCAACATATTTACAACAGAAGCCAACAACTTTTTTATTTTGTTTGCTTTTTGATGCTATAATATACAGAAAAATTGAAATGAAAGAAGAACAATTGAAAAGTGAGAAAAATAAACCTTAAATCCACATCAAAAATCAGAAAAAGGAAGTTAATAATAGTAGCTGTGACCTAATTTAATGTTTTACCTGCAAACACTGTTACACACTACACACTTTTATTCAATTGCCTTAACTGCATTTGAACTGTTGGTCTCACTACCATAAACCCGTAAAAAGTAAATGAAGGGAATGCAATAACAACATTAACTAAAGCAACAGAAGCCCCAGCAGCAATGGCAAATGAAAATGCACTTTAAAATTGGTTGTATTGGTTCAACGTCTGCATCATGGATGTTTTAGCAGTAATCAATACAAGTGTATGTGTACGTATACATATTTTGAGCAATTGAAGCGAACTTTATTTTATTGGCTAACTAACAAATTGACTGTCAGCCGTAATGAAAATAACTAACCGTATGTCTGTACTTTTCTATCTTTTTGTGTGACTGTCAGTCAGCATGTCGTTTGATTCTTCTATCTGTCTACCACTTTTCAATACCTCTTAGCAATTGTTTGGTTTATTTATTCACACTCAGTTTTCCTGAAAACCAAAAACAAAACAAAATATTTTTTTTTAAATCTTGTGTTGGCTTATTTCCTTTCGTGCTTTTGCTGGTGACCCTGTCGTTGCCCCTTTCCTTGTATGTGTATTTACGTTATCCTTTTATTATCTACCTCTAGCTTTGATTTTGGTTTTTCTTTGCATTTTGTCTTTAACTTTTGCTAAAGTCCGGAAAATTTTAAAATTAATTTCTGGCGATTTCCTTCCTTCATGATCAACTCATCAAAGTGATGACATCCGTTTCCGTCTTCATCTTGTTCTTGGTGTTATTATTTTTTCTTCGTTTTATATTTATTGCATCTTCCTTTCGTCATATTCTTCTTGTTCATTGTATTGATTGTAATATCGTGTTCAGAATTTTACATCCTAAAATGTGTGTGTGTGCAATGGTCGTTTGGTGTGAGCTTTAGTGTACATCAGACTGTAACGGGGAAATTTCTTATTCCAGCCGACAACTGCCAGACGTACTGAATACATAAGCGAGCTGCAATGGCAAATGCATTTTTTTTTCATGTGAAAACGTTGCTATTAAAAAAAGAGAAAGAGCAGCAATAAACAAGACTTCTGTTTTATTAAATTTACTAACGTTGTAAAATTATAATTATTAAAAGCTTTTAGTTTTATATTATATTAAGCAGATTATAATTTTATACCTATCTTTTGAAACATTTTGTTTTAACCCTTAAAGAAGAAAATATTAACACATTTTCTTCTTCTTTCTTCTAGTAAAATATAGCTAAATCATTACACGAATTAATTTTTATTGCCTACTATTATTAAAAATTTTAAAAATGTTAGAAACAGCTAAAAAGTTTGACTTTAATTTCAATCAAGGGGACAAAAAATCTTTGACAGGGCCAGCGGACCAATTGTATCGCTAACAGGCTTAAAGAGAGGCCAATGGACCTTTAAAGGAGCAAGTGTACCTTCGGTGCAGCTTTTGGATCTGTGGAGGGGCAAGCGGGTTTTTGGAGGGGCCAGTGGAACGATCGAGACCCCAATAAAACTTTGGAGGGGCAAATAGTTCTTTGGAGCGGCCTATGGTCCAATGGAACGATGGAGACCCCAATGAACATTTGGAGGGGCAATAAAGCTTTGGAGGGGCCAATAGTTCTTTCGAGCGGCTTCTAAAGGGGCTACTTGGCTTTCGAAAGGGCTTTAGAAGTGTCAAGTGTATTATTAGACCTTCGTTTTGTACCACTACAGGAAGCAAAGGACCTCTTGCGACGTCAACCGAGCAGGAAACATATTTCCATGGTCCAAAAAGAAGTAGTCAAAGAACCCGGACATATGCCATTGCATTAAAGAAGTCTTCTGTTGAAAAAGCTATATTTAAGAAAATTTATTTATTATTTTTCTTCAAGGATGGATTCGGCATAGATAAAGACACCACTCTTTCTTGCAATTTATTTAGTTTCGATATCATATAGATTAAGCTTATATTACTTTTTAATTTGCCATAAAGCTTTTACGAACATTTTTCAAAATGCGTAACATGTTAATTTTTTTAATTGTAATTGTAGTGCAGGATACAGATTACAACTAAAATGATGTAAAATTTACATCTTTTGCAAAACCTAATAACTGCCTATAACCTATTCCATTGATACTAATTATTGCTGCTATTTCGCTTTGATTAATTTTAAATAATTTTTTCTTCAGTAAAAATTAATTTCATTTTATTGCAAACGGCTTTTTAAGCGATTGCTTTATTAAAAGAATTCTTAATTTAATTTCTTTTAATAATAAAAAACACATTTCATATTTCCGCAACAGTTTTGTATGCAAAGCACTCTGACTTTTTCAATGATAAGTTTGATGAGATGAGTGCATACACAAATGAAACAATGAAAAGGAAAATAAAAACAAAATATTGATCTTTGAAAAGATGTGCTCCGTTAGAGCATAGTGTATAAATGATAATATGTAGGGCAGTAGCTGTTATCAACACGTGATAAATGCAATGAACTTAATGAGTTTCGTAATAATTCCTGAATTGTTGTCCGTGCAGGATTGGAACATGTTGACACCATTAATACTTTGTACGACAGAATTATTATGTTCCCATTTTTTATTTTTTTTATATTTTTTATTTTGTATTAAAGTGTTGATAATTTAAATGCAATACTGTTCAGGTTAACAACAACATACGGATGTATATAAAATATAATAAATGAAAGTTTTTTACCGGCTTTTTTTTTGTTTCACTTCTTTTCTTTGTTGTGCCAAATAAAATACACGCACCAGACTTGGTCATAAAACTTAATTGTAGGGAAATTTTATTGAATAGTAAAACGAAAAGTAGGAAACCAAAAAAACTTTTTTTTAACATTAAATTGACTATAAAATGCTGTGCAGTATGTTAAAAGTATTAAATTTTTATGCAGGGGCTCTGATGATATATCTATGCGTATAATAAACCAGTAACGGGGTCACTTCTACACAGGAAGTAAATTTTGAAAATTTTGATGTTGGTGTAGATAGTAATCGAAATGGAATACGAAACATATATTTTTGGAATTTTTTTCTATCTGTCTATCCGCTTGTCTGTCTGTGTTCGCATCACGTAAAAGTTGCTAGATGGATTTAAATAAAATTTAAAAAAAGCTGTGCGTACTCGAAAAAAAAAACACAATATCACAAACTTCAAAGTGATCGGAATGATGTTTCCTAGTTATGATATCTAATTGATTCATGCGGATTTTTCTATACGTGTTTAGGTCACCAAGACGCGTACAAATTTTTATCTTCCGTAACATAAATTTATAAAAATTTACTTTAATCGTGCTTGATTCCTTCAAATATAAATATTTCATGAATTTCTCATTGAATATTTATTATTTAAAACTACAAAATGAAATGTATTACTGCAGGGAAAATATATCCATATGGCTATTTCCATACTGCTCATATAGCTCATCAGTGGATTTTACCCAAATTGCCAAGTTGATTAAATAAGACCTACATTGAATACAAATTTGGATTTTTAAAAATTCCAGAAAAAATATAATCTTCATAGTTTGTTTCGAAATATTTTAAATATCTCTTGCTATCTACATTTTAAAATTCTAAAAAAACTGGACCAGGATATCGAAAAACTAAAAATTGCATTTTAACTGGATCATTACAAAACATAAGCATGCGGATTAAAGCAACATTTTCTAAGTTTCTACTAGATCATTAGATTATGTTTATTTTTTTTCCAATCAGACAAAAGTTTTTGAATGAACAAGCTTTAGAAAAATTTCCAGGTGTGGTGTACCCAACGTTGAGACTACATTAAGCCATCGCTAGAAAGTGGATGGTATCCAATTCAAAACTTAAGCTCGAGTACTCCTTTGCTATGCTTGATTCAATCTGCCCTACTGTGCAGTAAGGAAAATAATATCTATAGTCTTTACAGCTCATTACTAGATTTTACCTAAGATTTATATACAAAATTCAATATTCTTGTGTCTCAAACTCAATTGTAAATAGAATTGTATTAACTATAAAAGCAAAAATACAACAAAAATACAACAAAATCATATTTAACTTCTAAAGAATACATTTTTCAAAAAGGAAATCCATTTAGAATCATTTTTTTAACTTTCTAACAAAAACTGTGATATTATTACAAAAAATATGTACGTCTTTTACAACTTAATGAACTATTTTATATATTTTTGTAGCTATTACGCTTTCAAATCTGATCTCTTGATATGCATAGCATCTTGCACATGATTTCGAACTTATCCTTGACAGTTGCCAGAACTATTGCAAAAAAAAAAAAAACCAACACAATCAGTGACTAAAAAGTCAACATCCTTCAAAAATTTGTGTATGAAGATTTTGTAGACATACAAGTGTATACGATATTGACAACGATTCAAATTTAACCGTCCCCTAAAAGTTTAAGCACATATTGAATTTTGCTGCTTTTTGTTTATTCCAACCTAACACACCTTAGATTCGTTGTGTTCTTGACAAGACGCAGTTATGTGCAATGGAAAAGGAGTAGAATTATGCGTGAAAACTTTAATAACACTACTCTGGAAAAAATTACTTTTTGGCTCTTCTTAAAATTAAACTATGTGGACTATATCGTTTTTAATGTTCCGAACTCAAATCCGTTTTTAGTTTTTCTCCATCACGTAGTCAGGAACTCAGGAATATTTCAGCAAACTCGAGAACAACTCATCCGCTTTTAATAAAAAAAAAAAAATTAAAAAACGCGTAACAAAATTATATTAAAATTATTTCTACATATTTTTTTTTCTATATTTTATCGTCTTGTAGTTATTTTAAAATGTAAGAGGGAAAAACTTTTTTCTTACAAAATTTCATTTTATTATAAATTACTTACAAAATATTTGTATTGCTTTAAGCACAAGCATTACATTTGCTGCAATATTTGGAGTTTTTCATTAGAGTTTAAAAAGTATTTAATTAATTTATGATTCCAAAGCAGTTGGTAAATTTAATTAATTACAAAGAAATTCTAATTTCCAAAAACTATACAAAACACCCTTTTCCTTAATTTTCATTTAGCCCTCAGAAAAATGTGCAAAATAAAAAATATTTGCTTAAATTAATTTAAATTAAACTTAATTTAATTTAATAATTTGCGAGTACCCGCGCATAAAACGAAAATTAATTATCGTAGTCTTGTTGTGATACTTTATTTTTCATCATCTTTTAACCGTACAAAAGAGCCGAAAAAAAGTCAGCCGTATACAGTGGATAAAGAAAACTAAAATCATTGTTGATTATTGTTGTTTTTTGATCAAACTTTGATTGTGGTCTTAACTTTATTGTTTGGACAAAAATCTTTAGTTTATTTAAAATATTTGTGAGAAGTTTCCTGAAGAGCTAAGTGAGTGATAGCGAAATGGCCATCGAGACGTGCTTTCACCCGTAATAATCAATATAAATGATTTATTAATTTAATCGGGATAAAAATAGCACGATTTTTTTAAATTATTTAATTTAAAAAATAAAGAATAATTCCAAAAACTATAAAATATATAAAAAAAAAAAATATATTTTGGTGTTAATTTACTAAAATCGAATGAGTCGTTATCGACTTAGGCGGAAATATGTCTGCGCACCTGACTAGTTATTGCTAAGAAGTAATATCTTAAATAGATATTGGGGAAGTATTAAATGTCCCATGTGCTAGTATGCAAAATATGGTTAAAAAATTAAAACTTTAAAAAATATCCAAACAAGTCCAAAATAAATGTCACGTCGAAAAAGTAAAAAAAATCATTAGTAATCTGCTGTTAAATTAGCAGATGACCTTGAAAATAATTTAAACATATATGCGCATCCAAAAACTATGCACAGCTATTGCAGAAAAATGCTAACAGAAGAAGAGTTCAATACAAAAAAACTTTAATATGCAAAAGGAATAGACGACTCAGATTGGAGTTTGCTGTAAAACATGAGGATGACAATGTTTTGGTTTGCAATTGGTGTTGGTAGTTTGGCTTTCGTAGATTTTATAATGGATCAACATACAAAATAATACCCGCAATATTATTCACAGCCGTCTTCAAAAAAGTGGCCCTCGAATCTCACTAAATCTCCCAAAAGGAATAATGGTGAAGGTATGACTGCTATAGACTTCAATCTAATAAAGCATCTTTTGAATTTAATGAAAAGAAAAGTAGGAAAGAAGCAAATTCCTTGTAAAGAGATGCTTAAAGGTAATCTGGTAGGAAATTTCCAAATTAGAAAATTAGTTCATTCTATGCAACGGCCTCTTTAGGCAGTCATAGACAGCTAATGAATTGTCATTTTTCTTTCCATAATGTAGCATATGCTCTTCCATTTGTAGTCTGTATTTAAACTTTTTTCTAATAAATTTTCGTGTTTTTATAAGAAATTCTGATATCTTTGAATTAAAATGTGCACTGTTTTGTTCGTTTTAATAAATTGATTGAAATTTATAAAAATAAATATTTAAAATTTTTCAAAAACTTTTGGTCTGTTTCAAACTTAATATTTAATAGTTGTATTCAAAACTTAAATTCTGAATGTACCTATAATGCAGGGAATAAAAAAATCCTATATTTTTGCCTCGAAACGAACAGTGCTAGCATACCCAAGTATCATTACCAGACATGCGATTGATGTACGTGACGTCCATCGCCCTGTCCTTGTGAATTAATAAAATCATCATTACGATGGAAGTATAAAAATTGCTTGAAACAAAAAGTAATTATCCAGCAAACACAAAGCTAACATTTTAAGTATGATGGCTATTTGTTGAATATCGTTTTGTATTATACCTGGAAGCTCTTTGCTATCCAAGCTAAGTCTTAAGCGATACCCTATATATCAAATTAATCTTTATATAAAATTGAAATGGGGTCATTATAAGTTTTGCCCATTTTTTACATTTAAAAATTTTGTTTGAGAATAAATTCATGCTGAACAATTGCTAACTTGGAAAATTTGGACAAAACTAAATAGTTACTTTTACATGACAATAATAGTGACTCGCTGAATCAAATAGCATTCTTAAAAACTTCTGACATAGTGTTCTGAAATATAGTTTTCTTTGCTTTCATAACGGAAAAGATCCTTTTACCAATGTTTACACTGACGTTTTTATTTTAATAGCAGAACCCACGACTCCTTCCGCGTATCATTTATAATTTTCCTGAAATTCAAATTTAGAAAAATGTGTTAAAAAATTTCAATCTACAAAAATAAAATGTGCTGAAAACTGTTTTAGTACCATTATACCGATAGAGTTGAACGAAATAACTTATTTTTATAAAAAAAAAAAAAAATCCATGTTTGAACCAAAGTTTTAAGGGACCACCACACAAAGTTTTATTCAAATCCATACAGCAGTTTTCACGAACACAAAAAGACAGACAGACAAAAATTCTACATACAGGTGTTTTGCATTCCATATTAATAACTATCTACAACAACACCAAAATTTAAAAAAATATTCTAATGATAAAATTACCCCGGTACTGTTTTATTAAATATAGAGATATAGACAATTGAGTACTTTCATATTTCTGTATTTTCACTAGGAAATGACATATTTTTATGAAATAAAAAATATTCTATCTTTGAACCAGGGTTCAAAGGGACTTTCTCAAAAAATTTTATTCAAATCCATCCAGCACTTTTACAATGATGCGGATACAAACAGACAGACAACAATTCTAAAAAATGTTTCATGCACAGAATTTAACCTGTTCCTTTTTTATTATAGACAGAGATAAAGATATAGATTTGTAAATGAAAATAAAAAAAATTATAATTTATAACGTTTTAACTGAAGCAACTGTAAGTAATTGCGGACATTGGATTTAAAGCTTCCTTCCTTGAATTTAAAGCTTGGATTTGATATCTATGTGTCGAAAACTAAAATCAATTTAAAAAATAGGGATCAGATTTAAGTTAAATAACATGAAAAGAAATTCGTAGTTTTTCCAATAAAAAAATGGCCTGCATTTGTAAACTTGTTTTACTTTCACGTTAGTTACAATATTTAATTTAAAAAATTAACAATAATTAAAATTTAATTGGACAAGAAAAAATCGCAATATTGTGTGTTTACTTTACTTTTACTCTATATTATTGATTTGTTATTAAGTTAAATTCAAGGAGTAGTAAAAACATCGCTATCCTTTTATTATTAGTTTTAGCTTCGTTTTTAATTACATTTTTCCTTACACTTTTAATAAAGCTTCCGCTTTTTTGTTACGATTTCATTTTACTTGAAATTTTTCGTAGTTTACTTACGCAGAAGTTTTAAAAGTTAAAACAATATCTAATGAAATTTAACGTTTCCCTTTATTAAGAAAGAAGATTTAATATACTGTATACAAAATAATAGAGAGTGTAAACAATGTTGAAGGAAAAGTAATATCTCAAGTGATAGCAGCTTTACAAAACTAAAAACAAATAAATAAAAAATACAAAAACAAAAATTTTATGAAGAAAATAATAAAAAAAAAAATATTTTTCAATCAATATACATACACACATATATATGTAAGTTTAGTATATACGGATAAACAATTATGAATAAGAACAACTCAAAAAACATAAAAAATATTAACGATTAAAATAAAATATGCAGTGAGTATTGATATAAAAAGAGTTTTGCAATATTTATTTTATTCAGGAAAAGGAAATTATTTTTATATGGTTGTTAAGCACTTGTATGCTTTAAAAAATTTATTGAGAATAAAATTATTCAGAGGATTTTACTCAAGCTTATTGTATTGATGCTGTTGTATTTGCAAACTTATCGATTAACAACATGATAAAACACACTTAATCGTTAACGGAATGAATTTATTAATAACCAATAGTATCAGTAGCGAATAAGAAAAAAAAAAAACTGTTGCATTTATTTTAAAGATTACACCGTATCCATGATCCTTTATAATAAGTTATTACAATATATGTTGTTCCGTTCCCATATAAATTTAGAATTTAAAATACGAAATATAAGCTTTAAGGTAGTCTATCATAGATTTGTAGTAGATTTAAAACACGCTGCCTCCTTATAAACTAAATATTTATTTTCAATATTTTTGTAAAATCCGTAGTGCATTTTTTTTATATTTCTTTGAATGTATATTAGATTTATTTTTAAATTTTTTCGTACATTACAAAATTAATTAAAAAAAAAGTATTACTACATTAAATTTGATAATTCAACAGAGAAAATATAATCAACTTTTTAAAAACTTGTTGTGGTAATGAGTATGTAAATTTTTTATATAAAATATTACACCGAACATAATTTCCTCTATTAAATGAATAGACAAGATATCTTAGCAGTCCACTAGATAAGGTGTTTTTGAAAAATCTTCACTTATACTCTTTAAACTGTCAGGACTTGTAAGTTTGTTGAGGTTGGTTTCCTTAGAAAAGAGCTGAACAGTTGAAAGTCATTTGAAGAAGCTACTATTTCATAAAAAAAGAATAAAATGAAGTGGCCTTAACAAACATTTTAATTAAAGTTAAAAAATTAGTTAAATCAAGTTAGAGAATCAGCCAAATGACTTTTATATATTTTAAGGTATTTTCTGTTTCTTTTCCCATAAGTTTCTGTTGTTGCCTGCAATGTTTGTTGTAAAAAGCGAAATTTGAATAGCTTTAAATGGGTAGCTCTGCTGACAGCATGCAATTGGTCAGTTACGTTCAGGGGATGTGCAACGTATTCTTGCATTTTAAAAAGTTACTCTCTATCCAAGAAAAGTGAATTTCGTTTTACTTAAAATAAACATAAGCTTTCCTTGAATGCGAAATTATTCTCTGATACATTTAACAGAGCATAGTTGAAAGTTAATCGTTTTTAAAGGAAAATAGGTAGCAGTTCATAAATATATTTTTATTCTTGCGAAAACAGTCACCAAACCTCGTTGCAATGAATGTTTGCTGACGCCTTGTTATGTACATAGTCAGCTCGGCGATGCTTGTGATTCTCTTCAATGTCTACTCCTAAAGCAGCAAATACTAGGTGGCTGTTTACAATTC
Source organism: Cistogaster globosa (assembly GCA_937654795.1). Taxonomy (NCBI): domain Eukaryota; kingdom Metazoa; phylum Arthropoda; class Insecta; order Diptera; family Tachinidae; genus Cistogaster; species Cistogaster globosa. The sequence goes on from OW569406.1 coordinate 64,676,518, forward strand.
CCTTCAATATACTACTCAATATACTTCGCTGTTAGGGAAACCCCTAAATATTTAGATTTATTTTTGTACTACTTTTTGCTCAAGCGAAAGAAAACACGCTTTAATTTTTAAAATTATAAGCTGACGAAGCTGTAATCAGTACCTTTCACATGAAGAAAAAAATTGCAATATCGGTTCAGAAATGGCAGAGTTCTGCGGCCACAAACATAAAAAAGTAACATTCAGTCGAATTGATAACTTCCTTTTTTGTAAAAAAGTTAAAAACTTGAAAAACCTATGTATTTACTAATTTTAGATTATTTTTAATTTATCAATTTAATATTTATTTATCAAATATAAACATATTTAATACGTTGTCATTAAAAGCAATATGGCTGTATTTGTTAAATTTTTTTTGTTATATTGTAGCACTATAAAACCTTTTTGTCAAATTTTTAGGTATTGATTTTCGAATAGACTGGTCTTTTTATTGAACAAAACGAGCCATTTTCTATACAAAACCAAACAAATTGCTTAAATGAAAAAAAATTGAAGAACGAGTTCTATGAAAAGCTACCATAAAACATCAAAACTTAAAGGCTTAACGGTTCAAGTTCAAGTACATAAATGTGAAGTTATATTTTAAATATGGTATTTCGATACCACAAAGCCAAAAAGAGATTCTCCAAAAGCATTCATATTGTAATTTAAATTTGAGAGATTATTTAAAACAAAATAATATATTGATAAGTACACAAACATAATTTTTTATATAATATTTTAAATAAATTCTTATCTTTTTATAATTTATCTTATATAATTGTTTATAATCAAATGAATTTTTGTGTAAGAAAACAAAGCAAATAAGTTTTTAATAAAATAGATTTTTTTAACATGTTTCTCTGAGTTGAGAAGTTTTAAGTCGGTTCTTGAAAACCATCTTTAAAAAAATTTCGAATAATCGATTACTCTAAACGAAACATCTCGTTAGTGTATTTAGATTAATGTATTATTTTTTTATGTTGTGAGGTCCTCATTCATTTATAAATACTGAGTTTTTAGTGAAGTTATAACTTAACGCACACATGTTCGCTTTTATTTTAAGTTCAAAACTATGATATTATTTCCACTGAAATCCATTGATTAGTGTTTTTTTTTATAATAAATGCCAATGCAGGCTTCCTACTATTAATACACGTGTTTTTTCTATTAGCTTTGCAAAAAACAGCTATAACAAAATATTTCTTTAGATTATAAACATACATGCCCGTTTATCCGTGTGTTAAAAATTTTTATTCAGAGACATGTTTTTATGCAATATTTGCAGTTTGTATTTCGCAAAACATAAGACACACATAACAAACCCATAAATCATCAAGTGCATCTAATATAAGAGAAGAGCATCCATCCATCCATCCATCCATCGAATTGTGTGCGTGATCATTTTTTAGTTTTGGAATTTTTTTTTTTATTAGTTTTCTTTCATAATTTGTAATGCATAGAATTTAAGTACGATTATATTAAATTTCCACAGAATACAGTGAAGTGAAAAGTTGCAACAAAAAAAAAAATATATTTTAAATTTCCACTAAAGCATTAAAATTTTTAACTGCATAAGTTATTTCGCGATATCTCAGATATTTTTGAATTTAACTTTCGATTGTTAAAAACTTATATATTCACAATTATTATACCCCATAAATATATGTTGCTCTAGGAACAAGAAGCATTAAAATAAAGGCAGCATTTTTATTTTTTTTTTTATTTTATAAAATTGCACCCTAATGCACGAACTCATTTCACATTGTGGGTTTTCTTAACCACTGTTTCAAGTATATAAAACTCTCATGTTTTATAAAAAAAAATATTTTCATAAATCGAGTTCAATGATTCATGTTATTAAAAAAATTTATTCATAACAAACATATTAAAAGTATTTTACCTTGATATTTACTACACGAAATTCCAACCAAATTCCTTTTTAAGCAGCGAGGAAAATGGCTTAAGTTGTATAAAATCAGCTTTATAGAAATTGCAAACAAATTTTTTGAATAGAAATCAATTTGTTATACAACATTGAAATACATTTTAAGAAGCAAAAAAAAAAAAAAAAAAATAAATAAATAAATAAATAAATAGATAAATAAATAAAGGTGGTAAAGGAATTGAAGCATTTAAAATAAAATTGATTTAAAATTGCAAATAGAATTTTTTTTGTGTTAGAAGAAAATAATATAAATATGGTGGTACATTTTATAAACATATACATTTACATTAATCAAAGCAAGTAAGATAAAAAGAGAAATGGCAGACGAAGGATTTAAAGCCTCATAGAAATTTTTACTTAGTTTAACTGTGCATTTTTTGTAGTCATGTCATTTTAAAATTAATAGAAAAAATGTCAAGTATTCAGTAACTATTTTTTAGATTTGATTTTGTATTATTTGTAAGTATATATTTTTTATTTATTTCATTTATTTAAAGTAAATTAATTTACAATTTAATAATAATAGAAAGAAACTGGCTGCAGATTCCTTCGTCCTTAAACAATATATAATATATAGTTTGCTATGTCCGTTGCTATAAAACTAAAGACAACATTAAATGTAAACAGTTTCACAATTACAGATTTTACGGATATTTTCTTTACTAATTTTTGTTTTAAAATCACGGCTATTTATAGAACTTTTTTAAACGGGCTTATCTACCTTAATAATTTTTGACACTGAAAGGAGTAATCACTTTCAGAAGTAAAAAATCTAGCCATTTTAATTCGCCTATAAATACAAGTTGCAGTCACGAGCAGTATGATAGTCGAAGAGAGAAGTATAATAATGTATAAGATTTGTCAGTACTTTCCGCAAAGTAACATAGTGCTGACAGGATAATTAAAACACTGTGGACGATTTTTTTAAAAAGTGGTTATTTTGGTAGGTATTGTTATATGTATTCTGTTAAACTAACACTGGTCAGAAAATCTAAGTTCAGTTCTGCAATGTTGATTTCGTTTGCAGCATTATTAAGCAACATTGGATTGCTATTTATGTGGTTATTTAAGGTAAAACGACAATGTGACAGCAATGAAACTCAACCACTATTGAAACAAGTAAGAGTCCTATATTCGGCTCTGCCGAATCTTATGCACACTTCACCAAAATATTTGTGTATTTTTTATTTTACAATATAAACTTTTTTTTTCAGAATAAGTACATATTTTTTTGATATAATTAAAATATTTGGGCTGAAGTTAGGTGGTTTATTTGGCACTTTGGGAACTGCTCCTATACCTTTCTTCATTAAAGATTTTTATCAGTTAGTGAAATTACATTTTTTTGCAAAATTTTTTGTGTTTAATGAAATTTCTCATTTCTTATTCCTATTAGGATTAGGAATTATTTACTTTGTGGAGTTCGAAATGAATATTTGAAAAATTAAAAACGAAATGGTTAACTTTCCACCTGTGGTGAAAGATATAAAAGTAGTAAAAGTTTTAAAATATTTCAAAAAATACAGAAAGGGACTCTTAAAAAAAGAAAGACCAGACTACTTCAAAAATTGAAAAAATTTGTTTCCGAAAAAAATTTTTATTTACTTTAATATTGAAGGATTATGTATTAAACTATGGACTAAAAATTGTCTACAAAACTAATTCTTGATTTTAGATAGTTGATTTCGAATTTTGTAAGCTTCTGTTAATTAAAAATCAAATGTATTATTTTTCTCTTGAAATTAATATTTTAATGATTCATTTTAATTCCTTCAATTTTTAATCAAATGCTACGAAAAGCTTACTGAATTTCAATTTAAATTAAACTATTCTTCGCAAGAAAAACTATCAATTTTCTGATTTTATATTTCCTCTTGTTTTTACTAATGACGATGATGATAAAATCCAATTAATTCAACATTTTGCAGGTGCTTTGGCACGTACATGAATATTTCAAAAACAGTTTCCTATTGTTACTTTTTTGTTGTTATTATTATTGTTATTATTTTTTTTTTGTTATTTTTGTCTGCACATCAAAAACAATATATTGTATGTTAGAAGTTATTTTTATATAACCCTCCCAATAAATCCCTTTTTACCATTGTCTTGAATTATATTTTCATTAACATGATGTTGTTGAGTATATTTTTTTTATTTGTTTTTTTTTTCATATGCTTGTGCAAAACACAGTTATTGCTTTTTGGTGATAACAATGCTTGTTACTATTGGATTATTTTTAATGTAAGCAACATTGAGAGAAACGTTCCATACTTTTGGAAGATAAAGTTGACAGTTTAACATTAAAATTAGCGTATAAAGACAAGGCAAATTTTTCTTTCAAAAACATCAGAATTTTAAGCGATAAAGAAACAAAACAAAACGGTTAGCATTCTGCTTATTTTCTTGCTTTGATAAACCAATACAATCGTTTAGTTGCGTTGAATAGTTCGCTAAGAAATGAGTGTTCTTATACCCTTTACCGCAGGTGAAAGATATATATTTAGGTTAATTTAGTTTGCCCTTTTTTTTTGGTGGTTATTATTGTTTTTTGCTTTGTTAAAGACTAAAATATCAACAAAAAAATCTATAATTTCCAAGGGAATTGGAAATTCAATGAAATAATACACTATCACCAACATTTCACTAAAAATATAAAACAATGCTAACAAATTGTTTTTTAGCAAGAAAAAGTTTTGATTTTTAAAAAACCGAAAACTCAGCAAAAAAAATTAGGAATTTGGAAATTCACTAAACGATTATAATTTCACCAAAATATTCGCGAAAGTTTTACACACATTTTTAATTTTTCTTTTAAATTGTAATTTTAATAACGAAAGCTTAGTTGTTATTAAAAATTAAATATACACAAAAATTTGATAAAAATGATAAATAATTTAAAAATTATCAAAAATCCCCACTATTACAAAAAAAAAAAAAAAAAACAATTCTCTTGGTGAAGTTTTTATAAGATTCCGCATAAAGCAATACAGCAGTTTTAGAGTTTAGATAAATGCATACTCTAAAATAATAACCAAATAATCAGCATATTTTTAAGAAAAAAGTGGTCATTTAAAACAATTTAATTATTAACTGAATTAAAAAGAGGGATGTAATCAAATCATCTGAATGCAGAACTCAGCCATTTCTAAACCCATCTTAATTTTTTTCTTTATTTGAAGGGGGATACTCACAGATTGGGCCCGTTTCAGTCTTAAAAATTAAAGGGTATCGCCGTAAAACTTACATGGTTATTACGTGTATTATAAACCGGAAAGGCACCACTTCAAAACTAAAAAAATGCAAATCATTATAATTCCCAATTGCGAAAAGTTTTACAAAAATAAATCAAATTATTAAAGGGTGTCCCAAATATCGATTGTTATGAGTGTTATTGTAATAATTATTAGTATTTAAAATTAAAGGGTGTATCAATACTTTATTTATTTTTATGTATTTCGCCGTACTTTTGATTAGTACTTGACAGATAATTAAAATTTACAAAAAACCTGTATTGTTAAGTCCGCTTTAGCAACAACTGTACAATTTGAATTTAGAAGCTAAAGGGTGTTCTTAAGATTAATGTAATTTAACTTAAATGGACATATGTCCACTATTTTGTTTGGTGTAAGAAAAAGTACAAACATATTTAATTATCGATTAAAGGGTGTTACAACTGTTGATGTAAGTTGATGTACATGGTCAAATTGTTAAAAGTCTATAGAAAGGCGGTTGAAATTTACAAAGAACCTGATAAGTCTACTACAATAGCAAAGAGTGCCCCTGTAGATGATGTAATTTGTTGTATATTGCTAAACTTTTGAGCATTTGTAGACACACGGTTGAAATTACATATATTTTGATGTGTGTGGCCATGACGTTGGTTTTTGTTTCAAGAATTATATTCTCATTGTTCGACAAATTTAATGTTTGTTCTCACGAGCAAAATCAAACTAAATGGCACAACCATCTCATTGTTTTTGTCTTGTTTTTACTTAATTCATTGCGGCTGCTGTAGTCAAGGTGGTAAGCACGTTAACTACAAACCTGGTTGGCCACGGTTCAACCCCAGCGGCAACCAATAAATAAAAATGTTTTTTCTGCTTAATGGTATAAATACATATTCAGAATTAACCTGCAGCCTCCTTCGTCGGAACTTCTTCATAGCATATTCGCCGTTGAAGTAAAATAACTAATAAAATGGCTATACTTTCACCACCTGTTCTTTTCTCTTCTCTATCCCTTTTATAAAAAAAAAGAATGTAGCACGGTTACATACTAATTAAATAGGCATTATTGCCTAAAGTGCTACTTCTCTTTATAAAAGAAAAAACAAAGCACGAAAAAGGAACGCAAACAATCAAACAGATTAAAATTAACAACGAAAAATCAACTTATATCTTGACAAGAAAAGTTGTGTAGAATTTATTGGCTTTTTGAACAGTGTATGTATTCCTTGACATAGAATTATTCAAATAGTGTCATTCATAACTGTTATAAAATCTCAAGGCAGGATTTTCTTTTTATACTGATAATTATCACAAATATTGACTCATGCTTTAAGTAAATTAAAATATTCATTTAAATCCCAAACCAGTAACTAATGCTTGTGCAACTTAACTTCAAAATAAGTACAAGAGAAATAAGAATGCAACTTTTAAATGTTTGACGCGGGCAATTGTATAATAAATTTCAGATTTGTGCCTGTTTGGTTTTTAATTAAATTAGAATATTTTATTTTGTAAAATTTTGTTTTTTGGTGAAATTTTCATAGTTACGTGAAACTTCTGTACTGTGTACTCAAAGTTTTTGCAGCTTATCTAAGGGCTTGGCTAAACTGATATTAGCCCTTCTTTTTAAGGCTATGCGTACCATATAATCTTAAGCTAAAGGGTGTTGTTTATCTACTTATGTTTTTAATCGTAATAGGCGGACAGTATAAATTTTTATAAAGTCAAAGGCTGTGCTCATAAAAACGTGTGTTAGGAGAGTATATAGACGGACCTTTGAAATATTCCTTTATTAGGATATCCGCTTTAAAAGTATTGAGAGCAGTATTTTAATGTATATGGATTTCTCTTTGGATCGTTATAGGCAGACGATTTAAAATTATATACAGTGTATGTGATTATACCCGCTACTAAATGAATAAAATAGAGGACTTTATTTTTATGGCTGCCCTTTTTATATTTAAACCGTGAGGTACAGAATTTAAGATCCCCGTGAAATGAATATTACTACTGCTGCACACTTTTTTTTTTTTAATATCATATGCTTACAGATTGTTCGCATTTAAACTATTGTTTTGGATTTAATGTTCATCTGCCCGTCTTTTTAATTTGATGTGGATTTTTTTACAATGTAATGTAATTATTCACGACTTCAAAAAAGGAAGCAGGTTCTCTGTTCGTACGAATTTTGGTTTTTTGTTTATTGTGCCAGCAGAACGCAGCCATTTCTGATCCGATTTTCAAAATTTTTGCTTTATAAAACAGGCGGTTTAATAGATTAGTACCGTTTTAAAAACAAGGCATAGTTTAAAAAACTAAGGGGTGTTCCCATACAACATACATGTTTTTCGCGTGTATTTAAATCATTAAATGGTACCAATTACGCATGGCTATTTAAATTTTAAAATTTAAAGGTGTCCCCTTTAGGTAACGCAATTGACTTATTTTTTAAACCTTTATAGACAAAAGCCTGAAAATTGAACAGAATGTCGATAACTAAGACCCTTATGGTAATAAGTATAAATATATAAAATAAAAACCTAACCGGTACACCAATAGCGAATGTTATATGATGTATATTGCCATACTCTTACACATTTGTAGATGGACGATTAAATTTAAAATAGAAGTAAGTACGCTAAAACAAGTAGTGTAAAATTTAGCTTAGAATTTAAGGGATGTTCCCAGTTTTTTATAGTTTAACCTGCATAGATTTATACTTGAAACCGTTATAGACAAACACTTTAAAATTAAAGAGCACCTACATTACTTTATACAGTATAAATTATCGTTTAAAAAACGTGTAATTAAATTTGTCTGTTTTGAAGTAGGTTTTAACTTTATTATTTTCAAAAATTTGCTAGACCATAAAAGAAGTTATTGAAGTTAGAGCTGCTTTCTAAAAACACTTTAATTTATCTCTCATTGAATTGGTACAAAATTCATCATTCACTAATAGTTTGAATTGGCGCTTCCAAGAAAACACTCCTGTCTCTATTACAAGATCTTCTTCTATAAATTCACTAGTTCCTTAGGTTTTTTTTTGTTTTTTATTAATGCAATTTTTCAAATAAAGAATATAAAAAATTACTTCGAAATTAATTTGAAAATTAAGAGTGACTTTTTTCGATTTTTTTAAATTACAACACACGAACTTTTTGTTGATGGGAGAAATTTTTTCATCTAATCAGTAGCATTAAATACGATTTTTATTTTGCTAAAAGTGATTAAATATATTTTTCCTTGCTTATTTAAAAAACTAATAAAATAACCAGTTTGGTTTTATTATTTCTTCATTTATTAAATCCATTGATTGATTTGGATTGATATTGTTTCATAATGACATGTATGAGGGAAGAATTTAGCCAGGTCTGCAATTAGGAAGCTATAATCGATGTAGAGTATACTGGCCTGGTTTTTTGTGCGATTTTAATCACACAAAACGATCATTTTAGATAAATCTAGACATTAAAGAACTTTAAGATTTAAAAAAATCCATCGTCATACTTTTTTTTTTATTATTTACCGCATCAATGTTTCGTATGAATATAAATGATTACACTGTGTAGAAAACTTATGAAAATTTAAATAAAAAATACTACTAAATAATCTAATCGATACAAGAATACAAAGCAATTTTGAATCTGAAATATATCTCAATATTATGTAAACATTATATCGCTTAACCATTGATGTTATATAAAAGAATTTTTATAAAAATTACAAATCATAGAGAAATACTTCATGTTCTTAATTTTTCTCGTGTGATTTCAAATGTTAAATATTTTGATGTAATGCAGGAAACCTGAAATTAATTATTTGTTCTAAACCAATTAGTTATTGTTCTGAACTAATTAATTTAGCTAAATGTTCTTAATTGCGTCCTTTTATCATTAATTGTAAGGAAAATTTCTATTATATTTTCATTAATTGCACAACACTGTTAAATTTTACATATCAGCACACATTTAATCATTACAGTAATAAAGCCATGACAACTCAGACAAAATAATAATGAATTTTTGCACGTTTGCCACCACTCTTAAATGGGCATGAATTTTTTCTTCTTTTTTTTTGGTACGTTTTCCCCCATTTAATATATTTCTTGTATTGAAGTTGCTCAATTTTCTTTGCCATTGGATTTAATTTTTGTTTCTTGAAGTTTTTGTTCAAAATTAACTAATCATCTATTTATTACCAAAATCAATTGACGAAAAATCATAGTGTCTGTTATTTATAATTAAATTTTCTTATTACGATTATTGAATTTCAATTGGAAAAATAAATAAGGAAATTGGGAAAATAACTAAACTGACTTTGATTTGTTTAATATTAAATAATAAATGTTTTTGTTGGCTAAAATGAGAGGAACGAGTTATTTAATATAATTTTTAAAATTTGTAATTTATTTGGAGCTAACGGTGATGTATCCTAGCAAAAAATTACAGGAATTTTTTTAACAATTTGGGAATTGCTTAGAAACTTAAGTCTTAAACTTCAAGATTTGACAAAACAAGAGCCCATTATTTTAAAAAATTCCTTATCACTTTATATCTAAATCAGAAACAGTTTATTTTTTCTCTCCTTATAATTCTGTAGAAGTGTTTTGGGTTTTAATTTGTGTCTTCGTAAAGAAAATACTCTTAGGTTTTTCTATCTGCCGACAACAAATTTCCTCCTACATCAACACGTTATTAATTTATAAATAGAAGATGTGACAACACTTTCTTCGTGATTGTTTATCTCTTTGAAAGCATAGACTGAAGTATTTAGGCACACTATTCTTTAGTGTCCTTTACTCTCTCAGTAATGCTAACCTGTCTGACCTGTTAAGTTTCAACCGATTTTTGTATTGTGGGTGTAATGGGGCTTCAGAGGATATTGTGTGAATTAGGGGACTATCTTTGTATCATAATTAGCCTAATGGCGTCTGTACTAATCTAGCAGCATAACCTTGAAATAATTTTTTTTTAAAAAAGCTCAGTTAAGGTTATTCTTATTTACAATTAATTTTCAAAAAAGGTGCCAACTTTTTTTTTGCAGCAGAAAAATATCCTTAAGCCATTAATAATCTGCCACTAAAAAGAGAAGACAAAAAAGAAAATGGACTATCAATAATTCCTTAAAAATTGCTAAAAACGGAGGTCTTAGATGTATGTAAGTAGTAATGACCCTCTACTTTTGATGACCAGAAGGAAATTTTTGTAATTATCTCTAAAGCAAAGAGTAACATTGCATAACTTATGTTGTAGCTGCCTAGATGCTGAAATTGTTAAAGGGCTATTTCTAATTTTTGGTATATTTGATGCCAAATCTTTAATTTAAGATTGCAATTGTATTACACTGGTACTACTATTCTAGCAGCCATCAGGACGTGAAAGGAGAAGAGCACATTATTTGAAACTGGAACATCCCTTCCAATAGTTTTTAACAAAGCTGGCCACAAACGAATTTTTTAAAAGGGTAAAAACAATTTGTTTTTTAATTTTTTTGTTCTATGGTTTTCGCGTATCAAGGACATTATTAAAGAAATAATTTTTTTCTGTGAAATATAAACCATACATATGAACAGAACAGTTAAATTGATATGAACATTACCATCATCAGATGATGATGATGATGATGACTATTGTCATGAACAGAATTTCCATCACAGCAAGAAACGCAATAACAACTAAACAATGACAGTTATGGATCAAAAACGAATAATTTAAATGACGTTCTGTTGATATTTGAGATTTTTAAATTAAAAATGTAACTAGAGACAAAGAGACAAACAAAAAGACCGTGCAACAAACTGACAGCTAGTCATATGCATTATAAATTTCCATCTATAAAGCGATGACAATAACGATGCCCTTACATCAAGGCAATAAAATTTGAAATGTAGTTTTGAAGGATAATGATGTCGATAATGATTACAATGTTGGTGGATGTGATGACAATGGCTAACGTGGCAATAATCATTGATTTATTTCGGTTTTGGTTAAGAGGTCACAAACATATAAAAAATATGTGTGAATGACTATTTGAATGAATGTACGAATGAATATTTAAAAGAAAACTTGTTTGATTGCTAGACTGTGTGAATGAATAACACAAGGAGTGCTTTCACTAAAACATGGTAAATTGGTTTGCTTGAGTAATTATTTGGGTTATTTGTTGGTAATAAATACGAAAACACAAGGGTGTTTGATTGCAAGTATTTAACTGTAAAGCAAAATAAAGTACAGAATATTTAAATTAAATGCAGTTGAATCTTTTAAAAGAGTTTTTTGTTTTCCGACATGTTCTACATTATTGGCTATTTATTTATTTAAGCATATTGTCTTTCAACTCCCATGAAATTGGTAAGTGTTAAATTGCAGGGGCTGGTTTTCGGAAGACGATCCCAGCATTCTTAGTCATGATTTCATCATACAAAGTTTAGCCCGTTAGGGGCAGAGCATACTTTTAAGGTAAATCTAGTGAAAAAATATTTTTATGTAATTTTCACTTCAGCTTTAAAAATCGTTAGTACATAAAATCTGACCTAGTCTAACTATATTAGTAGAACAGCTCTTGATTGTACCCTATCAGGGTTGCTAGAAGCTTTTAATTGCCTATTGCCAAGTGAAAGAAAACTAAATGTTATCACAGAATGTTATAAGTGATAGAACATAATACTACAGTGGGCTGAACTACGAAGCTTTGCATTAATCTCCAAAAAACTAAGGAAGTATATAGTCCGAAAATATAGGTTAGAGGTGTAAATAACTGCATCGTGATCTCTATACATTCATGAAATTCAATGTGAAAGAAACGTGAAATTTCTGCATTTATTTATAGTAATCCTGTTTAATCCTAACAGGTTCAGCATGGTTTTCACCTAGTTGAAGAAGATAAAGATCGTTTTTGCTATAAGCTGTAAATAAAATTAAAAATTAAATTAAAAATAAGACCAGTGTTTATGCTTTTTGAGCAATCAAAAGCAGAAACCGTTTTGTCAACTCAACATTTATAAATTTATTTTTCTACTTTAGCTATAAACTGGCCAAAGTTTTTTGCGGTTACTTTGCAGAACTTGGGAATACATCATTATCGTGACAGATATGTATAAACATGATCATTGCCACACAAAACCAAAAGCAGTACTGTTACCAGCGTTTTACTTATTTCTGTAACATATGTTTAATAACGATGACAACTGTTTGTAAGTTGCTATGTGTATGTGTGAAAATCAGGAAATGGAAATAACAAAGTGTAATTAAGTTCTTGCTAAAAACCTGTTGTGGTTGTGGTTATTCTAAAAGGATTTTACCTTTATCCTTCTTAGCACAAAAGCACAAACTCTTTGATAGCAATAATGTTGTTGCTAGCGAATTTAATATGTACAACTCATAATTATAAAATTCTAAAACCCTTGCAAAGGTGTTTAATTTAAAATTAGCTCCAGCAACATAAACAACATCATCATTTTTTAAGAGTGTACAGAAGTAAGCAGAAAATAGTTAATACTTCCGGATTTTAAGTTAAAAGCCTTTAATGAATAAGAAATAATGTTTATATAATCACACCTTGACATGGTATTTATTAGTAAGTTATGAGATTGATAACAATAGAAGTTAAAGCTAAGGCCCGAGTATAATAGGTGAACGAAGCCGAATAGGTTTATAATTCCACCATGATAAAAGTGTGGTGTTTGGAACTTAAATATGATAGGAAGTAAGCTAAGATATATACAGTGGATGAGAGAGCTCAGTTGGTTTGTAAACAATAGAAATATTTTGAGTTCAAATCCCATTGCAAAATATAAAGCATAATTGTTAGTATTGGATACTCATTAAAAAAAAGTTGTTTAGAAAGGAATTAAACAGAAATTAGAAGTTTAAATCTCATTGAGGATTTAAATGTGAAAAGAAAAATTTTATTTCGTATTTACTGTAACTGAGCCGGTAAAGTTATTTAGAAAAGGAAGTGCAACGAATAAGGAAAGTCGTAACATGATATCTTAACAATGTCAGTCGTGGCTTACGAGGTTGAAGGGCTTTAGTAGTTCGAGGTAAAGGCGCAGATTTGCTACACGTTTTGTAAACAATAGGTCAAGGGAACAAGTGTATCCATATCCACAAGGTAAGAATTAAAATCCTTCTTTATTTTAAAAATAAAATATTAAAAAACAGGAATATTTTAAGAATGAAAATATCAAACTAATTAAAATTAGTTTAAAGAAAAGTAATTTCTTTATTTAAATTATTGACGATTTGTTGAAGCACACAAAAAGAAAAAAATTTTGAAAATATGGAAATTGATAAACCAGCTAAGAGTACAAAATACGTTTCTGGTACCTGAAAAAAATGTAAACAATCCGTCATTTGTAATAATAATAAAAAACAATTGCCATTTATAGCTAAGATGTAAATTATTTAATAAGACAAACCAAAAAATTTAAAAATAAAAAAATCCATTAAAGCATACGACATTAGCTGCAATGAATACTGATCCATTTATTTTATATTTTTTGTTAAGTCACTTATTGCAATTAGAAAAAAATTACTGTTATTATGAAAAAAAATTAAGGATAGCATAACCATTAAGAAGAACTATACATAAAATGAGTAAATTTTAACCACCTAGAGGAATCTGTGTTTAAAAACTTAAACTATAAACCAATTTTTAACTTGATAGATGTAAAACTTGATGTCTGAGATAAAACGTCACTTAAGCTCCTAGCTAGCGCTTGTTATTACTTACACAAAAACAAACACATGTTTCAAATTTTTGTAATACAAATTCCATTTTAAAATAAAACTTTATTATAGATTAAGATGTTTACTAAGTGTGTTCATCTAGAGTAAAAAGAATGACGTTTATTAATGATACTGCCTTTAAACCATTTAATTATTAGTCAATGAGGGAACTCTCGCTTCGCAACAAAGTCCTATTGCAAACCTTGCAGGTCGTTCTGGCAAACGTAGCATATATGCTATGTTTCGCAACATCACAACAATAAAATTAATAGAACTGAAGTTTGCTACACCTTAGAACATTTAGCACGGCCAATACTACTGCATACTGCAAAGAGCAAACTTTTGCAACTTTTTTAAGCCAAAAGTTGATCAATTTGTTTTTAATACCCTTCACCATAAAAAGTGGGAAAAGGGTATAACTAATTTTGTCATTCTGTTTTTAATTTCTACAATATCCATTTCCGACCCCATAAAGTATTTATATTCTTATGCATAGCGAAGTCGTTTGAGCGATGCCCGCCTGTCCGTTTGTGTTAGTGTTAAAATCAAGTTTGCCGATTCACTAGATCGGTTAGAAAAAATTGAAATACGCCAATCCATCAGACATAGTGTCGAAAGATGTGCTTTTGGAAATAAGCAAAATCGGTCTATGTCCTTCAAAGCAGTGGGCAAAACACCACGCCCACAAATAAAAAAAAAATTTAAAATAAAGATATGGGGCGAGAGAGAATTAAAAAATAAGTTGCTTACTAATTTAGGATTTAATTCAATTTAATTCGGCATTGCCGAATATAGCACTCTTACTTGCTTCCTGTTTACTTAGGCACTGTAGTTTAGTTGTTTTTTATTAAAAGGTTAAACAATTTGCAAAACTTACTTTTTAATAATTTATTCATGTTTCTAAAAACCAGTTCTCACAATAAATTTGTCAAAAAGTGAGTCCAAGTAATGACTACTTTGTTTTTTTTAGCTATCATTTAGTGCTTACGAAATTAATTAATCAATCTATTTAATTCATATCATGTTTTATTATTTTTATTAAAAATCTATATTGTTATATATTTGCTAATTTCCTTACTTAAATGTTATTTATGTTTTTAAATTATTATATATTTATTTTTTTAGATCCCTAAAGATATTCAACGAAGTTGGACAATTAAAAAAAATAAAATTACAAAAATTCGAAAATATTTTTATTTGTTTAAATAATAATTGAGGTGCAGCCAAAATAAAGTTTAAAACTAAAAGAAAAAAGATGGACTAAACTACTGAAGATATTAGAAAACAGAAAAAATTTTACACTACATTTATCGTCTGAATTCTTGGCATTTATCTTGCTTAGGTATGTGCTTTGTAAACATCCTTTTTAAATCTTCTTAAGAAATGCTGTAATAATTACTTTTAGAAGTGTAATAATATTAACACAATTGAGCTTCTAAGGAAACACGTGCTTATTTCTTAACTCAAGAAAAATCCACACAAAATAAAATTTTCAGATGCCGAACTGTGCTGTACAATACAGAACGAATATTCGTCGTAGCTATACATTGTACGACAGTATTTGTAGATTCCTGAGTCTAACACGCATTTGGCGATGATGCTCTTTTTATGAGAATTGCAATTTCGGTTTTTCATCACAAAAAGAAATTGATAAAAATTATTAATAAAATTTTTTTGTGAGCTTACGTCTTCAAAAATGAAAACTTTATTTTTACCGCAAATAACATCAGTAAAGCAAGTAAAATTTAGCCCAAAATAACATAAAAAAACATTTTATTTAAAAATATGCTAATAACTAATAATATTTTATATTAATAATCAAATTCATTTGTTGGTTTTAAAAGCTGTTGTTTATGCAAATTTCGATGATTAGATTAGCCAAAATGCCAAAAAAAAATTCTTTAAAGTTCAGACTTCATGGAAAACCTAAGAATTGTTCTTAAAGCCTACACAAAAATATTGAAGCTTAAAAGAAAAAATGACAAGAAATCACGTTTTTAACTTTTTTATTAACTTCAAAAGGAAAAATTAAACATATGCAACAAACCACGTTAAAAAGCAAAAATATCTAATCTTCTAGCATTTCTTGTAGAAAGTGGCTTAAAGACCTACAATATTATTTTCCAAAAAAAAAAAAGAAAAAAACATAGAGTTTTAATCCATGGTAAGGCAAAAAAAGTATTGCAATACATTTTTGGAAAAAATAATGTATTTCTTAAACAAACTTTAAAAAGAAGCTTATTCTCTCTATTTTAATAAATATTTTAATAAATCTACTTACTTAAAAAAGAAACAACTTAATAATATTTTTATATGTAATTTTTTTGTACTTTAACACATGTACAAATATTTGAATAAAATGTTTCGTATTTTACCCCGAATTAGTTTGTGTTGTTGTTGCTTAATATTTTATTAAAATTGAATTTTTGTCGTACAATTTCAATGAGAAAAAAGTAAAATAAAACAAATTTTCTACAAGGCAAAGTGATCTATTCGGCCGTGACGAATTTTATACACTCTTCACCATTAATATATTAGATACTGCTTTACGCTTTTATGCAACAGTATATGTTTGGTTTTAATTTTATGGCTTTCAACTTCATTTGTACAATTAATACTGAACATGATAAGTTCAGCGGTACTTGCACATTATTATATAAAAAATTATTTAAGAGCTGACTTTTTACTGAGTTGGAAATTTTTTGTGTTAAAAAATAATAACATAAAAAATCAAATCAACTAAAAAATATGAAATCAATTTTAACTTTGCCAGGGATCTAACATGAGCCTAAACCATTTTATTTTTTTTATGGAAACTAGGAATTTAAGAAAATTTGGATTTCCGCGTAGTAAAAATTTGTTCTAAGCTTTTGGATTTTAATTCAACAAAGCAAAATACAATAATAAAAACAGAACCAAACAAACAAAAAAAAAAAAAAAAAAAAAAACAAAACTTGAGGAAAATCGAGGCGCTCTCCTATTTTCGATTATATCTCCACTGCTAGATACTAATTTTAGTAATTTTTATAGCAAAATACTCGAAACTATACATAGAAAATTGATAGTGTAGAGATTTCAAATGTAACGACATACTTAAATATACGCTTTCAAGCTCTGATGAAGGGTGTACAAATATTGTTAAAAATTCGTTTCTTTTTTAGATTCATACGAGTGGTATTGAAAATAGAATTTGATTTTATTTTTCATCATACAATTCAATAGAGACTTCTGCTAAATAAAGAATTACATACATTGATTTTAAATTCAAACATGAGTCCTTTCGCAAAAAGAATACACACGCACACGAAAAATTACAAATGTAGATATGAATACACAGGCGTCCAAACAAACACATTCCCTAATATTTTATCATAGACAACATATTCGTTTCTAACACAAAATTCATTCGCTTTGAACTTGTAGGGATAAAAATTTTATAAGAAATAAAGATTGTATTTGAAAATGCGTAAGATTTTATTTTATTTTACACACTGATACATATTCATATTAAAGGGCAGTTATCAATTGAATAGGAGAAATTTCTTACACTTAAGTTTCTTAGAACGTTTTGCTACTCTTAGATTGTCAATACTGCTTTTGTACAATTTACTTAATTATCAAATTTAATTTAAAATAAAAGTACTAACGACTTCTATCCAAGTAGTTTGTGTAAAGTCAATTTTTTTTAAAAATTTGTATACTTTTTAAGTATCTTACAAACATCTTTTTACAGTTTACATTTGAAAAAAGCGCGCTTTTTAATGTCTATACATTTTAAGGTCCTGGTTCTTAAGAGCGTTTTGAAAATGTACCTTTATAAATTTAAAAAAAAAAAATTGATTTTTTTTAAATGTGGCATTTTTTTAAAGGCAGTACTCTTAATATAATACTTTCAATAATTAAGGATTTTTAGTTTTTAGAAGTCAAAAGGCCGATTTCTAATCACATTTCCTAAACGTACGTTTTAAAAAAGCTACAAATATCCACTATAAATTATTACGAAAACGTCCAATTTTAATTTCAATTCGCTTAAACAATACTTTTTTATATAAATATCATTTTTTTCGCTTTAAAATTAAAATAGTTCAAAAAGGTTTTTTTAAAGTACCTTTACGAAATTACATTCTCTGTGACTCGTTATTTCTAAGCAGAATTGTTTTTTTTTAAATTATGAAATAAAAAACTGAAAATTTTTTATCAAAACTGATCATTTTAAATTCCTGTTTAAGGAAGGTTTCTTAAACTTACAAATTATAACTTCTAAAATAAAATTCCATGTTTGCGCTAAAGTACTTTATTTCCTAAAAATTTAATTTTTTAAATACATTATTACTGTATTTTTTCTCTATGACTCTTGAATTTTCTATACAAAATTTGTGTTTAATGCATTTATGAACTAAATGAACGGTATATGCTTTCCCCGTAAAAATACATTTCATTTCAAAATAGGAAGGAAATCATCAATTCGTCTGAATGTTGCTTTTTGTGCCTGCAGAATTAAGCTATTTCTGAACCGATTTTGAAAATTCCTTTATTTGAAATGTTGTGCTTGCAGATTGATCTCATTTTAAAAACAGTTCATAAATTTAAAAATTTAAGGGTGACCCCATAAAACATGTATATTTTAAAATTAAAAAAAAATTTACATCTCTATAGCTTTCAATAGCGAAAAGTAAAATAAAAATAAATCTAACAATTAAGGGTGTCCCCATAGGTGACGTAAATTCACAACGTCGATTAAAATGACCGTCATTGTAATGGGCAGAAGTTTTCAAAATTATAAATTAATTAGTTTCCAATTGCTTATATAGGGTCAAAGTACGAAGTATAAAACTTAAAATCGGAGATTAAAGAGTCGATGTTATTTTATCTATGTGGCCAAATATTTGAACCCTTATAGACAGAAGGATAAAAAAACAAATGCGCTAAATGAATTTAGTTATTATTATAAAAAGTATAAATATTTAAAATTAATTAATTTAAGGAGTTAATGTTTGTGGCTAAATTTTTGAACCGTTATAGACAGCAAAATTTTGTTTTGAAATCTGTTTTTAACCAAAATTATTTAATTTTATATAATAAATATTTCATAAGAATATTATGAAATATGAAAATGAATCGAGAGAATCAGGCACAATGATTATATATTAACGAAATAATTTTTTAGTCAGTTTTGTTGTATAACTTTTGATGAGTTTATGTAGTGAGCATTTTCTAGCAGTATATTTTTGCACAGGTACAATTTTAAAATTTAAAAAAAGTACCTTCTTACGAAAATATAGTTTTACAAAATAATTTAAAAAAAATTAAATTTTTAATTTTGGAAAAAATCCAGTTAGTTTTCGAAATTACAATTTTTGCATATTCTCCTTGGCGACTCTTACGTACACCCCTCTGCGAAAGTTGATTATTCTATTATTAAATATAATCAAGTTACAGTCAATTTAAATGTTCGATGGTTCAAACTTTATAAATTTTTTGCTTAAACTGCGAGTTACGCCTTTTCTGACTTCAGCTAACAATTTCTGACCTTTGAAATTTTTAAAACGCACTTTTGTGTTTCTATGACGTAAGTTCTTTTTTATTTTTGAATATATTAATAATAAGACTATTAAAATTTTTGTCAAAGAAAATAAATTTTTACTCCTCTTAATCCTTAAACATTAGAAATATAAAATATTTTATATTTGTTGTTGCCATTTGAACTTCCAACAAAATGTTTAATATTCATTGACAAAATATGATAATGTTTTTGTAGTTGCTTAGTTTAATTTCGGAAGTTTAACTGTGTGGTGGGAGCAAAATAGGAAGTTGCTAGCAAATTCAGTTTATTTTCGTTTCTTTTTTTATATAACAAAATTGAAATTGTAAATAGTCTGTAATTTTTAAATTCCCTCAATACAAATTAATTTTGTATGTGTGTGTGTGTGTGTGTGTGTGTGTGTGTGTGTTTGTGTGAGGGTATGCCTGTGGCTTTGTGTATTTATTTCTTCCCTTTACTAACAGCAAGGTTTTTGTAGACAGCTTTATACTATTTGAATTATAATGTATTTCAGGGCCCGAGGGTAGATTAACAAATGATTGAAGGTGACAAATGAGTTGCTGTTCTACCAAGTCACATTTATTTGAAAACAAAACCTTGTGGGTTGTTTATATTTGGCAACACTAAATAGGCTTAAATTAAGTGATTTTTTTAGATTTTATTTTTTGGAATGAAGAGTTTGAGAGGAGATAATAATTTAAAAGTTAAAAAACAAAATTTTTTAAATTGTCTCTCTTTAAAAGATTAACCGTTTTTAAAACTTGTTTGTGAAATGTACTATTATCAGAAAAGCATACAAATGAAATCTATGTAGGCATGATTTTATTGAGATTTTATTATTTTTAGACAGTTTACAGGCTATACTCAAGAAACTTTTAGTGTACAAAAATATGGCCATAAAGTTGCTTTTGAGTAGTTTAGAAGTTCATACCAAATAACACAGTTATCTTTTTGTTTAAGGGGGAATAAATAATAAAGTTACTTAGTATTTTGTATAAGGCTGCTTATAGAACTTACAAATCCTTCAGAAATTTTCACACATATTGAAATTTTGTAAGTCTTTTAAATGCTTAGCAAAGTCGGGAATGAGTAGCATATTATCAAAAAAGGCTTTGTATTCCTTGACTTTTTTTGTGTTTTTTTTGACACACTTACTTTTTTACTTTTTTTTAGAATTTTCCACTATTGTGCTAAGATACTGAAAATTGCAATTTTATAGTTTAATCTTTTTAAACAATTTGTTTAGAGATTATGTGTTTTACTATACACAGCAGATCAGATTGTACTATGACAACATTATGCTGTTGAGTAAAACAAATAATAGTTGTTCGAAATATCTCTTTCACAAATGGTGACCATGCACACAAAACACATTTTTGATAAATCGCACTCAAAACGTTCGCCAAGACTTAACCAGGAATGTTAAATAACATTTACAACAATGGTAAAGAAAGTCCCATTTGTTAATGTAATTTGATGTTTATGGCCAAAATTGTTTTATTTTGAAGTTATTTTTTTTTTGCAGGAATTTTGTTACAATTTTTTAAGATAAATACCAATAACTAGTAAATAATATAAACTTGAAGAGTTTCCAATAACATCTATTTGGTGTAAATTTTTTATTAAGACTGTTAAAAAATATTGCTTTATTTTATTTAATTTTAAACTCAGCTTATCGTAAATAAAAAATATAACTGAACTAGAATAAACGTACTTATTAATTTACCATTTCTTATTTTTACTTTAATTAGTAAAAACAATTATATTTAAAAAAATAACCTAAGCATTAAATAGTAATCAAATTTTATTTCTTTGTTTTTATATCAAAGACTGCCAATTATATTTTATCAAGTTTATGATTATTTTAATATCTAAATGTATTAATAAAAAAATTATTTACAAATTTTTGGTTTAGTTTTTAAGGAAAATTGGGTAAATTAGATATTAACAGAATAAAATCAGGCGTTTTTTAAATCGCTACATTCGGTTTTTAGAAACACGTATTAATAAGCAATTAGGCAGTGTGGTAAAAAAAAAAAACAAAACAATGGCACTTCCATGAATATTTCTTGAGACTCTTTTTAAAGAAAAAAATTTCTAATAAATAAGAAAATAAATAATAAAATAACACGTGGAAGTATGGAAGGAAAATGTTTAGTGTAGTTTAATCATGTAAACAAATACAAACTTTATCTCCATAAATGTATTGTTAAACCTATTTCAATAAATTTCATTCACTTTTTTTTAACTTAAATTTTGTGCAATTAAACTTTTTATTTCACAGTCATCTTGATTCCTTCTGATAAAAATTTTATTTATTTATGAAATTTTGCCACTGGGATTTGATTTCATGAGATAATATTTTCTTTTATGATTTTTCAATATGATTATTTATTTATCCAGATCTTTTTGGTAGTACGAAATCTATTATCAAAGCCTACCAGTTACATTTTAGTGCGATAAGAGATAATTTTTTCTACCAATTTATGCTCCCCTTATGATCATTTTTTTTTTTTTATTCCTTAAAAATGCAAATGTGGCAATATTTTTCACACCATATAAAACAACGAAGGTAATCAAAGTAAGAACGAAAAGTAAATAATAAAACCGCAAATAATAAAACTTGAAAAAAAAACTACTAATTTCCATTTTTCAGTGGTTTCAGTTCGAAATAGTTTTTCTTTTCAAGTATTCTGAAGAATCCATTTGCGGAATTGAAACGCCAGATTATTTGCGAAAATTATGTGGTTCTTACAGCCATTTAATTTAACGATTATATATTACACTAAGATTGTAGCTCCGGCCATCATATTTCTTCTCTTTGTGTGAAATTATATTTAGAATCTCATTTTATACTTAAGAACTTATAAAACATAGTTGATTAAAAGTTTATACTTTAGATTTGAATAAACACTAAAATTCAAATACTTGCGTTTATAAATTTTTGACTTCACAACTTAATTTTTATGTTTAAAAAAACTGCACAGAAAACGTTTTTGGACTGGAATAATAAGTCTTAGACGGTGAGGACACTTTTTTCTAGATCCAAAAATATTCAATATAATTAAGTATTAATTTAAGTATGTAAAAAATGTAAGTATATTATAATAAGATATAAGAAACGATTAATTTTTATTAATTTTTTATGTTTTAATATATTTTTTTATTATTATTAAATTATTTTTAATACTAGCTTACTGGGCAAACGTTTTACCGCCCCCATTAAAACAAAAGTAAACTACATATGTATTACGGTACCCAGATCTTTCTTAATTTAAGATTTCATTAAAATCATTACGTTATTTCAATAAGACATGAATTGTCCCTTATAGTGGGGCACCTCTTATAATTATGAGTATGAAAAATAGATATTGACTGACTCTGAAACGTTTATTTATGTAGCAGCTGGTATATAAATTGCGTACAATCTAAAGAAAAAAAATTTAAAACTATATCGATGCAAGTACATAATAAAAAAAGGAGACGCTAAAATAGGCGTGATTAAAACAAAGTATCCTATAAATCAAACTAGCGTCTTAGTTATGTTATGGTGAAAATTTCAAAGAAGATCTATCAAGCCATCTGTCCTATCTGAGCAGGCATGAAAAAGGTCTTGGCGTTGAGGACAATGAAAAATATTGACCTATTCACGCAAAATTACATGAAAATCGATCACTCAATTTCAGAGGTGCTTAATCAAAAACACCGCAACACGAGAATTCTATATATTCAAAAATATATGAATTTTTAGTTTTTCCTTTTTCGCTAAATAAATAACTATTAAATAACTATTTAAATTTTATAAGTTTTCACGTGATTCAAAAATAAACAAACATATCGCTGATATGATAGAAAAGTATTCTATCACATCATAGAACAAAATATTTTTAAAAATAAACATTATTTGTTTGATTTTAATCATATTTTGATAAATAATAACATATTATGGTTAAATATATTCTGCTATTTTTGATAAGTTAGAAATTTGGTTGCAGTTTGAATATTTTTTATTTTTATTAAAAACCAATCATGTGGTTTTTTTTTGCATAGTTAACATATACTGATTTAGTGTATACTATGTATTGTTGAATACAACTATAATTTGTTCTCCGAAACTATGTATTGTCACAGAGAACATAATATGGCTATTGGGACCATATCATAACCACGTTTTTTTTCTGCAAGTAAATTTATTATTATATTTTTTTTATTTTTGATTTTTATATTTTTTGTTATAAAAGAAGTATTCAATTCATTAATATTTTGAGTTTTGCTAGAAGTTGCAAATTTTATTTGTTCATTTACTTTTTTCAAATGGTTTCGTAGAAACGTTTAATTTCTGCTTATTTAATTCTCCCATTTCCACATATTTAATAAAAAAAAATAAATTTGTAACTCCCCTTGAGTTTAAAGAAAAATGAAAAGGCAAAAATTATATTGCTGCTTTAAAAAAAATTAAAATTCTCTAAGTAGGACAAACACACTTAGCGTGCCATTTCCATAGGGTTGTTTGTTATTTTAGTAGACCCGAACACTTGTAGCTTTAATAGAAAATGAAAAATATAAAAAAAAGAAATAAAAATAATAATAATAGATAAACTTACACATATGCATAAAATGAAATGTTTTTGTATAAGTTAAAATAACTACAAAAGCTTTTATTGATATAATCACACGTATTTAGATAAAAACATGTTCCTTTAGCCATTATGTTTACATATGAAATGCTTGAAAGTATAACAATAATGGCAACAACAAAAAAAAAATACTCACAATGGTTTATTTATTTATTCATTTCATTTGTAAGTTTGAATTTTTGTATGTGCTGCTATTATTGGAAATATATATGAGAACAATATCAAAATCAACATGAAATTTAAACAGTTCTACTCCTCCAGACAATTTGCAATTCTGTTCTACGTTACGTATAAGTGATTTTTATTTATTTTTTATTTTCTTAGTAAACGGTTTTAATTCTGTATGTGCGTTGGTCTATTGTGGACTTTTCTTTAGAATTTTAACCAATTTCCATAATTAAGTGGAAAACAGAAATGTTGTTGTTATTTCAAATGTAGCTTCTTTTCTTCCTTTTGGAATATAATTATTAAAAACAATAGAAAAGTATCAGTAGAAAATAGTTCGCTTTAATTTTTTATAGTACTGAAGCAAATATTTTTTTTTTTGTATATTCTTTGGAATATTTGAAGATAATTAACTTAGCAAAATAACAAAATCTAGATACTACTACTCATTTATTTATTTATTAAATTACTTTTTTAACTATTACGTTAGTGAACTTATTATTCCGTTCGCAAGTTTCACAAACAATTTATTTGTTGCTAGTGCAAGCTATATATTTACGCTGAAGTGACTATTTTTAGGGGGAAAGATAAAATAGAAAAACCTAAGTCCGATGCAAGGAAATCTCTAAAAGTCATGAAAGAAGAGGAGCGCAATTAGGAAAAGGAAAACAAGTTATTTATATTTTAAAATGTTCAGTAAAAATAAAGAAAGTAGAGCAAAAATTTAAAAATTTATTAACAGTAAGGTTTAGTTTATTGATAATAATCCCATAAGTATGACAACCGGACAGCTTTTATAATATTCAGGTAATAGATTTTTCAAGCGATCATTAAATATCTAGCGTTTTGAGTTTTTAAAATTTTTGTTATATTAATTTAAACGAGGCTTTTTATTAATCTGTGTTGCAGCTTTAGTTACAAAATTTTATTTTTATATTCGTAAGAGAAAAAAATTTGTAAAAATCACTATAAAAATTATTTTAAAAATAATCAATTTCTAAATACTTTTTGGTTTAAATAAATCTTATTTTAATTTTTTTAATGAAGTTGCTCTTCAGGCAACATTGCATATTTAATTAGTTACAGTGCTACATTCTTTAGGAAAGAAATAATTGAGAGATAAAACAGGTGGTGAAAATAGAAAGAAAATGATTCATTTTTATACCCTTCACCTCAGGTGTTTGTAATTTCCATTTCCGTCTGTTCTTCCGTGTTAGTATTGGAATCAACTTTGCCAAGGCACTATAAAAAATTGAAATACGCCAATCGATCAAATTTAGTATCAAAAATTTTGCTATTGAAAATTAGCAAGATCAGTCTATGGCAGCAGGCAAAACACTACGGCTGCATTTAATTATTGCATATCATTTGGAGCAATGAAGTAACTCCACTAAAAAACCAAATGTATATTGCGATTGAGAACTAAGAAAAAAGAAAAAACACCAAGTATCATTTAAAAGCTTTTGAAACGATCTTTCAGTAAATACTAAAATTAAAAAAATGCTTAACCAAGACCAAATATTTTAATGAAATATTTTATATAGTATTTAATACTTTTATTATTTTAATTTCTATTATTATTATTATTTTTTTTTTTTTTTTTTTTTTTTTTTTTTTTTTTTTTTGATTGGAGCTGCTTCACTAAACTGTGTAAGTGTGTAAATCTACACATATGCTATGTAGAGGTAATGACGCAGCAGGCTGGGTTTTGTTAAATTAAACAGAAAGAAACAAAAAATTTTCCTTTTTGGTTGTCGCAGTAGTCCGATTTTTTATTCAATATGTTTACTTCCATGACTACAGCAGCCATGCTTTCTGAATACAAATATTCCGAGCATACAATCTTTAGACTGATAATATTATTAGCAAAAAAACATTATCGCTTTATTCTACTTTACCTTAAGCTATGTTTTTTATACTTTGGAAGTATTCTCTATACCTTTAATTGTGTTTACACCAATCTGCAATGTTGTGAGAAAAAAATATAAAAGAGTAAAAATAAAAATTGCATTCGTGATATTAATGAATGACAAAAAGTAAGAACAAATTTATACGACCATTTGCAGTAAGAAAACAAAGAAGTGCGTTGGGTTGTATATGGACTTCGTCTTACACAATTAATATTGATTGATTATGAATATTTTTCGTTTTCTTATAAAAAAAATTAATTTTCCTGTTTTGTTTAGACATTGTCTTCACACATTTTTAAATAGTTTTATTTCTTATAAATTTTTGTAAATTAAAATAAAAATGAGCTTTATTCAAATTTAAATTGATTTCATTTGATAAAAAAAAATTAATTTTAATAAATTAGTTACAATCCAGACATTTCCTTATTATTATTATTGTAATTATTTTTTAAATACTAAAAAATATCTTAAGCTGAATAAAAAAGTTAAACTTGCTATTAATTTAGTTTTAATATAATTTGCGTAACTTATTAAAATAAAACGTGCATTTGTTATAAAAAAATTTAACGGATATTAAAAAAACAAATACTTTTATTTTTAATTACATTTATAATTTTTTTTGTTATTCATTTGACCTGATTCTTGAAAGCATTATTACACTTTTTACTTAAAAATTTATCGTAAAAATATTTAAGTTCTTGTCTAACCTCAAAGGCCAAAAATCATAAAAAATATAAAAATGTGACAAAGAAAATTTGTCTGTTCTGAATTTCTCCTTAAATTATTTCTTTAAAGTAAATAAGTTAACTTTAAACAAATTTTTGCAACTAAAATAAAATTAGCTATAGAAAATATTTTTGAGAAAAATAAAAACAATTAAACTTTTTTAACTTTTTTTTACAGATGTAAGTTTAACGAATTTTTTTTTTATTTAACAGAATTTATTGTAATATTTTGCTAAGTTTTAGTCAAATTATTAGACTTTACACAATATTTTCTTAGTTTTTAATTGAAATGCTATTTATTGATTTGAATATATCGTAAGGTAAAATTAACAAACAAAAAATTAAATTTTTTATCGATTGGAGGAAGACAACAAAGAAGATTTGAAATTTGTTGATACTTAGGTAGATTTTAATACAATTAAACTTTATTTAACTACATTAGTCAAAATGGTTGTATTGATTTTTTCCTTTTACATTATAAAAAATGCAATTTTTTTTAGTACAATCGACAAATCATATTTTTTTAATTAAAAACTTTCTTTCATTGTAACGAAGGGTCCTAAAATAAGTTAATGAAGTATTTACTGATTCACTAACTTAAAAGTAGCTGTACAGAAGTTTTGTTACTTTATTACAAAAATAATGATACAAGGTGGATACTGGCAAAAATGCCTACTTTGCTCAGTTCCTTTTTAACACCCTTTCTTTTGTCATATCGAGGAAGCACATCGACTTTCTTTCTACCTGCAAAATCGGGAATAACGCCATTAAACCCAGCAGATTTATAGTTATAGCATTTGCTTTCGTTAGACTGAGGCCACTCATTTAATATGCCTTAATCGAACCTCGCAATCAAATTTATAAAGAATTTCAAAAAAATCTATTTTTAAAGAGTACTTTTAGCAGATGCTGCGCTGTAACTGAAATTTCAATTAAATAAATTACGAAGTTTTAAAAATTACTACGTTTGACCGTCTCTTAGTTTCTTAGTTGTTTGATTGAAATAAGAAGTTATACACGTTGTTTTTGCTTGTATGTTTTTATTAAAGTATTTATTCATTGGTCGAAGATAACAAATGAAATTCTGAAATCCATTTTTACTACCATAGAGTTGAAGTTTACAAAATCTACGTACATTAATCTTTTTTAGGCCATTTGAAGTTTTTAGCATTTTTTAAAGTTAGAATTTTAATGAAAATAAATTTTTTCCGCTGTTAGCCTTTAATTTTTGGCGATATCTTTAAAAGATACTAATGGATTGTTTAAGCCCACCTGCCGTGTTCACCATGCTTTGCTATTAAAAATATGCCAAAAAAATTTTAAGAAGTCAAAATCTAGGCCGATTTGCTGTTTAATATGATCAGGAAAGTGACGGCATGTGATAATAACCCATTTTGGCATTATGTGATAAAGGTACTTAAATATTAAAACTCTTAATCATGCAAATACATGAGACAAAATAAAGATTCAATGGTAAAAAAAACATTGTTTTTTCCATTTTCATTGTCAATAATTTATTTATATTCGCAATTCAATAAATTTTTGTTTATTTGTACGAATTCTTGTTTTCGAAAAGAATCGTTTCATAAAATTGATCGCAAAATAAATTTTTATAGTAATTTCAAAACAAACTGATTATCCTTTGGAATTCATAAATTTTAAAATAAATTTCTGTACTTAAAAAATGCCTATCATAAAATATTTTTATGTATTTATTTTCAATAACGAAATATTGAAAATTTACAGTCTTTAATGGCGTTAAGGCCGTCGGCTCTTTGTTTGTCGCTATTTTACGTTATTTTTATATGTGTCATAAATGTTTATGAGGGCCAATTCAGATAAATTGAAGTAGAAGACATTGTCAGTCTATTGTTAATTTACAGTGAAACAGGACCAAGTAAATTGTAAAATAAATTAGCTACTTATAAGCAATATGCCTGCTTAGCGAAGGGCTTTATATAGAAGAATATTTGAACTACAACTGATAAATGTTCTTATTTTTAAGATCATTACTTTTAAAAGTTTTATTTAAGCCCTGCAAACAATATGCCTACTAAAGCTAATAAAAAGTCATATCTTTCACTTTATTGTTTCGCCTTGTAGTCTTAAAATAATATAAACATTTTGCAATCTTATTTTACTGCTAAGGCTGCAAAACACTGCCATTGTCTTTAATTAGTTAATAGTGTTAATGCTAAACTCTTTTGCGTTTAACATATTAAATATCATTTAAATTCTATTGAAATGTAGGTCGATAACGAATGCCGTAATTTGGCCCAAGGTTTTTTTTTAAATTTATAAAATATATTAAATCGCTGTGCCTTATTTCCTA
Source organism: Cistogaster globosa (assembly GCA_937654795.1). Taxonomy (NCBI): domain Eukaryota; kingdom Metazoa; phylum Arthropoda; class Insecta; order Diptera; family Tachinidae; genus Cistogaster; species Cistogaster globosa. Next base: position 64,705,751 of record OW569406.1, read on the forward strand.
AATTTGCTGAGCTTAGCAGCGGGTTTTAATATTTGATAAATTAAAAATTAATAAAAAATTACAAATAAATAAAATGGCAAATTTTTAAAAATAATTGTAAGAAATTTTATTTTTAAAAATATTTGTAAGAAATTTTAATTGTAGGAATATTATAAAATATGTTGTATTAGTTTAAGATAATTATTAGCCAATTTCAGAAAATTTTCAAACTAGAAAAAGTCTGATTTTTCATTTTACCCAAACGAAAGGCAAAAAAAAAAATCTATTTCGCTCAAGAGAATGTTTTTTTTTTTTTAATTTCCACTAATTAAGTTTCTTTAATGCAGAAATCATTTTCTACGAGTTTTTAACAGCCCTGAAAATTGTGTAGATTTAATTTGATAGATTTAATTTTTTTCTACATTTTTAAACCTTAATTTAGAATTTTTTGTTAATAAGAAAATAATATTTATATTTTTTGAACAATTCACACAAAAAAGCATAATTTGTTTCATGCCAGTTCATTTTAGATGTTTTTGCAACATTCGTTTAATTAAATTATAAGCATAAAAAACTAGAATAAACTGCTAGATATTTCCATATAATAGGAACGTAGGCGTTTTAACTCGCTTATAAATAGAAATCAAAATTGCCAGAGGAATAGCAGTATTATGCAAATATCGAACAGATAACTTGTGTGTAAACACAAATAATGTGTGTACTGTTTAATATTAATCATAAAAAAATTATACACATTGAATAAATGAAGCGACATCAACGAAAAAAGTTTCTAAAAAAAGTCTGTTTTTTCTTTGTAGGTTGAATTGCGTAAAATCTTAAACGAATGATTTTTCGCTAACTTTAAGAGAAATGTTTCACAGTACATAGTTATTCTCTGCAATTTGATATGGGAGCTGTTTTATTTTTATTTTGAATATAAAACAAAGCATGGGATAATATAATATTATACCAAATAGTCAGTTATAAAAATACGCCAACGTGAACAACATCAACAAAGTGTTAAAAATGTGTACGGGTGCATCTCTATTAAATGGGGTCATAGGTGGTTGTAGTAGTTGTTGGTAAAGTTTTTTGTTTATTTGGCAAAAACATTTATTATAAAGTGTGATTCTGTATGTGAAAAATTTAGTATTTTTACATTTCTTGCATATTTTTACACGTGTTTGATGGGTGATGCCTGAAAAAGAATAATGATTAATTCGGTAAGAACGTGTTTTTTGCTGTAATTTAGGATGACTCTTATTATTAGGCTACTACGTTTGTGTTTTAAACAGTTAAGTGTGGATAGTATATTTTACAGAAACTTGCATTAAAAAACTAGCGATGCTAGTTTAAATGCAAGAGAAACAGTTAAATATAGTGCAAGAAAAATACATATTCAATCATCCGTACGACTATCTCTAGAGAATATAAATTTTATCTTTCGATGGCTTTTAGCACTCTTACCTTTGTTTTCGCTAAATATTTAAATTACTCGACTTGCAGAAGAATCACACCCTTCGGTCCCAACGACATTAATTCGTTTGTGAACTACACTAGCTTTCCCAACTTCTGTAGATACTACCATGTCTACATACATCCAGACGCGCCTAAACCCTCTTCCAAAATAAACATAACGTTCACTTCAATGCACACTCTAAATCCTAAATCAAGCTGGAAAATTTTTAGAAAAATGTCTGACAACATTTCTTATGATATGAGCTTCTCAATACTATAGGTAATAATAATTTAAGTTTTTTTTTGTTTTGCTTAAAGCTCGGATTAAGAAAAAATTGGCTTTTGAGTGAGTTGCTGACAACAATTGTAATTAAATTAAAAAAAATCTTTTTCTTTTTGTGTGACGTTTTTTTTTTATTTTCATATTTTTTTACTATTATTTAGATTTATTTTAAAGAAATATATTATAGATTTATATAATTAATTGCATTGTAAATATTGAAAAAATTTTGTGTAAAGGTCAAAAAATATGAAATTCTTTTTTTTTAATGTGTAGTTAATGCTGCTTTTTTCTGATAGATCAGGTCGCGCGAAATTTATACTCAAGAAGAAAAACTAAGTTACAAAGACAGTTGAAGAGTTGTTTGTGAGAAAAATATCGAAAATACACAAAAATAAAGATCTTTTCACAACGTTTTGTTGCAAGTTTTCGGCACGGTCCGTTTCAAGATTGAATAACAGAAAAAGTTCCATTATTATTATTTGTTGATATTTTTTAGAAGGAAAAACCTTTAAGCGAACTATATGAACGTAAATAATTCTGCATTTTATCTGCCTTATAGTGTTGTAAAGCAAAAATAGGTAAAAAAATAACTATTATCCAATATTTATTAAAAATATTATGGTTATTTTAATATTTAAATTATTATCTTCTGTTTATATACTGCTTATTTACTTAAAACAAAAATAAAATAAAACTTATTTTTTGAAACAAAAATTTTTTTCTAAACAAATTTTTAACCCATTATTAATTAATTCATAAGAAAGAAGTGAAGCCAAGGCGATTTTCCAGTTTTGTTTATTAAACTTGCGATCCACCCCATAAGGTTATAAACTTGTTTTTCCATAACAAAAAAAAAACTCTCCTTCCTTATAGTTAAACACATTATGAAGATACATAGCGGTTTCTAAAAATATTTATTTGCACAGCCAGATACAAATCAAATGTATGAAGTGGGAAGAAAAAAAATTAAACAACTTACCAAAAAAATAAAACTAAAAGCCTTTACTTTTTTTTATAAATTGTTTAGGAAATTTCACAACTACAACTTTCACACAAATTACTTGTACGTGTATAAAGTAAAAACAACAAAACACAGTAAATTTTTCGCATAACCACTTACCGGCACTGTTAGTAAAGATGTTTTTTTGTGAGTTCTTTGTAGGTCATGTTGATTTTATTCTGTTATGTTTTTGTTTATCTAGACACTTAAATATTTAAGGATTGTAAATGTAAATCCATCCAGAAAGGTATATTTAGGTTAATATGCCTTCTGTGGCACCACAAAATAATGATGGCTAGATTTTTGGTTAAAAACTACAAACAATTGCTGAGTTAAATATTTTAATACATTTTAAAGCAAATAAATGAAAAACTTTAATTTTAAATCAGTTTTATTACCAAAAAGATTTAAAGCAATATTAAAGTTTATTAAGATTACTTCTTGTTTCGTTTTAAGGGTTGTATGGTTTCATTTTTTTTAAATAAAATTATAAAATAAAAAGTTGTTAATTAACTTCTTTTAATTTAATGTTAAGCTGCTTTAAAGTTTCTTGGGTGTTTTAGAGGCCCTAACGCCGAACAAAAAAAATTTAATATCGCACAAAACAATGTGTATTTACGTTTTTCGGTGTATAATTCTTTTTAAAACATAGACAAGAGCCAAAGGCTAACTAGGTTGTACCTCATTTAAAAGAGTTATAAATACTGCACCGGATAAGGGTAAACTTACTGTCATTGAAAAAAAGATGAGTTACAGTGGGCTGAAGTTAAGTTTTCATGATAAAAACAAACAATTCTACAATTTTTTTAAATAGTCTTTACTTTAAATTTATTATAAAATCATATATTTAACATTTATCTCTTTCTTATTTTGTCTGCATTAATTTTTGAGTGTAAATTTAAATTGTAGCATTCTCTTTTTCATTGCAGCATACTTAACATATTAATAGCTGTTGTTAACAAGTAGAAGCAAGAAAAAGCTTTACATCAATGAAGCCGCTTTGACTTGCGAAAGAATGAAAGGGTCAACACTGCAAACATATTTCCCCACAAAGTAAAATCAAAATTAAGTGTATATCTGTGGTCACAAGCAATAACAGCTTAACTCGTTTTTTGGAAGTTTTCAACAGCATTTTTAATTTTAATATTGTTGCTTTAAATCAGGGAATATCGAGTTTACCTGTTTAGATTTGAGGGTAAAAAATACTTAGTTTTTAAGCTACAAAGATGAAATTTCACTTGCATTACTGATTTGATTGTTAGAAGTGTATTATTAGCAATAACTCAGTTTGTTCTTAACTCGACTTTAGCTGTTATTACTTGTGGACACAGATATGTGGGCAAATATAAAAAACGTTTTTACACAGAATTGTGAGTTGATAACTTTTGTCACTGTAGTATACGTCATCTTTAATACACAACGTTCAGATACTGAATATCTTAGCTAAAAATTAAATTAACCAATTAAATGGTAGTGCCAATCTGCAAGCGCAATTTAGTTCTTATTTAAATTTTTTTTTTTTTGGTTCAGTTATTTTTATGAGCGAGGCATACAATATTACATTTTTAACAGGAAATTTTCTTTTTCTCAATAATTTCTTGCTCTTTAAAACTAACAACAAAAACAAAATAAATAAATATATAGAAAGGTGGCAAAGTGCCTATTAGGAAGTGTTATACATTCGATTAAAAATGTCTACAGCATTTACTCTATTATTTAAAAAAAAGAAGATTGTGCTCTCGTAAAGAGTACAGCTTTATTAGGAGGAAGAAGATCAATCGGTTACAAATATCTTACACTGATGGGACTCATTTCTAGGCATTCCCGAACTGGGCGGTTTCTAGACAACGAGCTTTTTGGAAGAATGTAAAACCTGCTGCCATCATAAATGCATCTATTGTTTTAAATGAGTAGAAGCAAAAATTGTTCTGCAAGTAGGCACGCAGAATATTCTATCTAGCAAGTATGCGTCTTAATCGCTCGTGGCGATATAGAAGAAGCGCGTTCTATTTATTGAGCCCATAAGGACCTAAAATTCCCCGATAGGAGGCATACATTCACTGAGAACACTGCAAGACATAATCAATACGTCGATAGAACTCAAAATTCCAATGAAATATCAAACCTATCCAGGAAACTTATCACCTCACTACCAACCTTATCGATTAATAAAAATAATCCGCTATAATTATTACAAGTTCACGTTTATTTAAAAAAAAAATCAATCAGTTTACATGTTTTGATTCTAAATTTAATTCTTATTTTAAATTTTTCCTTCCCTAAAGCCAAAAACAAAAAACAATATCTTATAATTAAAAAAAATATGTGCAAAAGGTGACAAAGAGCCTATTGCGCCGTGTTGTAAACTACTTTAAAAATATCCAAGGTATTTATTCTCCTATGATAAAATAAGGAGTTTGCACTCTCGTAAGGGAGACCAGCTTTGGTAGGAGCAAAAAGATCAATCGGTGACAAATATCTTGTCCTTTTAATGGACTCCAAATTTGAGGTTCTTTTAAAACATTCCTGGTTGTCTACGCAACGAGCTCTTCCGGTGAAGGCAATACCTGATGCCATCATAAATGCATCAATTATCTTGAATTTAGTAGCAGCATAAATTGATCTGTAAGAGGGCCTTTACCTGTACCTAGTCTACGTCTAAGTCCAAGACATGAAACCAGTATTCTTCTTTCCCATATTCTTTGGCTGTTCAAGACCGGACTACTAGTTCTAATGCTTGGTATTAAAAATCTACAATTGGGATAAGCGTACTTGCGTCTGCCCTAAATCATTACAGTTAGCCGAAGTCGCCCAAAACTGAAAGATAATCGTTAATGAGATTTTTAATGGTTCTGGCCGTGATACAGAAGATGCAATGAGGATGTCATCTGCATATACAAACAGATGGTCTTTCTCGGGTGGTCTAGATATATTAGTTAAGAATATATTGTACAACGCTGGCCCTAACAGTGATCCCAGGGACACGCTTGCCGTTACCATTCTATCAGAAGATCCAGTTTGCCCATTCTTACGCTAAGCGTCCGATTATTTAAACAGTTTTCCACAATTCCTTTACTCATTACAGCCTTAGTTTCGCCTATATGTAGCCGAAGTCACAGTCTAACAAAGATAAATGAGATGAAGAGCGAGTGAGACAAACAACTTCAAAGATGTAAATTTTCTATGTTACCTAAATTTTTTATCTTTTAATTTTATTTAAATTTTTTTATTAAAGTAAAAAAGTGCCACAAAAGATTACTATAACTAAACCGGCATTAACGTAAAATATGTGTTATTTAAATACAAGACAAACTTTCGAATTAAAAAATATGTTTGTGGTTTTTAAATGTTCAGAAAATTTAATTCAAGCTTTTGCAACTTTTTGTTTTATTAGCAGGAAGCATCGTTATTATACTAAGGCACGAATGTTTATTGTGAATATACCCAGCAGAACATGCAGAACATTTAGAGAGCAGATATTTTTGCATCCAAAAATAAATGTTAAAAATTTAATCATACATTCCCTTTTACGCTTTAGGCTGATTACAGCTTTCTTTTAAATCTCCAATCGGTAGTGTTTTAATTAGAAACAGGCAATTGCTAGCAATTTTCTTTGAAATAAAATAATCTCGCCATGTATCCTGTCATTTTTTAGTTAATTTTAAATGGAGTCAATCGTTTTTATCTTCTTTTGTTCTTTTCATCAAAGAAGTCTAAATTAATTGATTTGTCTTCTTTTAAATGAATTATAGAAGGAGAGAAGGCATCATACTTCACAATCTAACGATATTTATTTTTAGAGCAGTGTTTCAGCTTCTATGATTTAATACAGGCTCATGGTAGTTATGAGAATCTGGGAGTGTAATTAATTTACTACTTTATTCCTTCGACAATTTAGTACTGTTTGGTAGTACCGTCGAATAAGGGAAAGTAAAATTTGTCAACTTTCTACATATCTGTAACTATAAAATCTAACGTTATTTTTTCAGTTGTGTGATAAACAGAGATGAATAAATTATTACTTGACCTCTCACAAAATGCGTTGTGTTTGAAGAGAGTAATAGGAAAAGTTAGCATACACATGTTTGGCGACCGTGATGTTTGGTGAAGCTGGCTGAGTGTTTCTTAGGCATAAGATAAAAAAGTAATTTATAATAATAATTGGTTTTGGATACTTTCTTAAAAAAAGCGAATAGGCGTAAAAACAGCGGTGCAAAATTTACTGAGTTATTATTAGAAAAGGAAGACAAAAGAAGAATTGTAGTCGCTGCAGGTAGTGAAGGGGACTATATGTTAGAGATGCAGATAATATGGTCAAAATGCTTGGCAAATTTGGATAAAGGGGCTGGCGGAAATATATAAAAAGAGATTACTTGAAACAGATCAGACCCAGAGCATAGCGTGGCTTGAAAAGTTTTAGATTTTTACTTCAAAAGAATCAAGTACTTTAAATCTCGCCGGAGTTTAAAATTGTGTAGCGTGTTTAGATGAATAAGTTTGTAAAAATAAAAGAGATCTAGCCAGACCAAAACAATAAAATATAGAAACTTATAAAATATCATAGAAAAGCAAAAAAATATTCTGGATGGAATTTGTTGTTAAGAGAATTTTTTATTTTTGAATTGATATTAAATTTTCAGCAATTTGCATAAAAATAAAACCAGCAATGACCCGAAATAAAAATTGTCTTGCAATTACATTCTCTTTAAAAACTTAATAAGCTTCTTTAAACTCAAAACACTCAAATAATTAAGAAATATTTTCGCCAGATTTTCTTTTCAGCATCTTAAAGATTCTAAAGAAATTAAATTGGAATATTTTATAATTTAAATATATCGAAGCTCTGTAAATAAAAAATATATCGCAACAAAAATTTTGGTAAAGAAAATCGTTTGATGTTGAATTTCATGAAATCATAACACCAGGTGTTTCCGATGACAAATTTTAAACAAATATTTAATAAAAGATTTTATATAAAACATATGTTCACTTTCATCATAGGAGAACTTAAATTAAAAACAATTTTGGTGTACAAGAAATTTTTTTATTTAAATATATTAATATTTCCTTTACACTGCTTTGCGAACAATTACTTTTGGCTCTCCTTTAAATAAATTTAAGTAGACTGTATGGTTTCAATGTACTGTATTCAAACCCTTTTCGGGGTTACTCCATCATGTAGGAGTTTTTTGGATGGGCGAGGCTAATTTTCCCTTATAATTATTCAGGTTCGCAGATATGTTTCACCCTAACTCCAGAACGACTTATCCGATTTTAATACACGAAATGCTAAAAGATGCGTAACAAAATTATATTGAAACTTACTTCACACATTGATTTTCTATATTTAATCGTTTTGAAATTATTCAAAGAAATTCTAAATTCCAAAACGCAAACAAAATAGTGTTATTATTGCCCATAACTTAAAACGGCAAGGTATAATGGTACTCTTAGAAACTATTAGTTGCTTATTTCAACTAACTAAATAAGTTTTAGTAATAAAGTCTAACATGGAATAATAAGTGATCAGCTTAACGCTCCTAGAACCATAGGGTTAACACTATATTGGTGTGTAAGTATTATGTAGTTATTTGATAATATATCATAGTGCATAAGGTGGGTATTAATTGTAAGTACTTTGTGATCTTCGTTGAGCATTTAACAAAATTTAAAAACACTTGAACCTCATAAATTAGTCGTAAACATAGTCGCTCCTAAACCCATAAACATGGCAACAAAAGATTTCCTATTCATTCCCTTAATGGTCTCTTTCAACAAACTGTCTACATTTACATCTACAGCTGCACGTATGTAGAAATTTTAGGTAAAAAAAATAAATAAAAGGTTATAGTTTCACTGTTGTTATTACTGTAGCATTAAGTAAACGTATGAGTTACTACTGGGTAAACGGAAAAGGTTTTTTAAATTGTTTTCTTATTAATGAAATTAATTAATGAATTGAATAGATTTTTTGTATTTTAAATAAAGAAAATAAGGTCATTACAAACAAAAGCTATAAGTTCTACAATTCATAGGAAATTCCTTAAATCGACTAGAATTTCTTAGATCTTGATGCTCCTGTTATTTGTTATTTTCTTTTTTATATTCAAAGCAGTAAATAATTTTTCTATAAAGACGCGTCTGTATGAAAGCTTGTAATGTGGAGTCCAGACGAAATTATGATGCCTCTTATTTACTGATTCATTTGCATGCAAAGCTTTCTGTATAATGTGATGCGCTTTGGCGCCAAAAATATCCGCGATAACATAACGTTTTTATTTGTATCGTGAGTTGATTTGTCTTAAAAAGGTGTTTCTGGAATATTGATTTCGAAGAATCCACTGTATTCTGTGACTGTTGATCAGCGCCGCCATCCCGAACATATGCTTTTACTTTCATCATCTGCTGTTGTTATATAGAGGTGCCTCTAACAAATTTGCTACCAGGACGCAACAAATATTTTTCCCTTTTCTGTTTGAGAGTTTCGAGCATCTGGTTCTTAATTATTCGCTTTTTAAACGACAAATCACTGTGGCTTCCCAACAACAATTATTTTTTCTTTCTACTTAATGCTCTGTAGGGATTTAAACTCATATTCATACTTTTACATTTGTTGTTAGCATTACTTAAAATTCTTTTTACAAACACCACAGTTTGTTGGTGATGGCAGTATCCACTTTTTTATCTCTATTTACCACGCAATCAAGAACAAAAATAACGTTAATTTTTGCTGTCTATGATATGTAAAGAATTGCTAAATCTTATTTTTCATAATAAAAATTAATGTTTAAGTAACACAATGTAAAGCCTAACCTCGTAAAGAAGTCGTAGCCAGAGTAAAACTTTATATACTAAATGAACATTTTACCGAGTGGCTAGTTTGCAGTTTTAGTTTGACTGAGTTTTACGTTTTTTTTTCAGTTTTTTTTAAGAAATGTGCAGGATAAGTAAGCAAAAACAACGTAGACCCCTGTTATAAGTTTAAATTATTTAGCCATTATACCCACATACATGCTTGTTTCTACAATTACATACATGTTAGTAGGTAAGTGGAAATTCACTTATTAGGATCTTTTTAGAAACAGTAATAACACCGACAAAAAAACATTAACAACAACCGCAAGTACATCTGTTGGCGAAAAGAATTGCATGTTAAACATTTTTTTCTTTAAAATAAATTAAATGTTTTACAAAGCTTTAAATATTCTCTTAAAATTGTACCATACGTTTTGAACACTTCATTGTTACGAAATTAGCGGGAAATAGATTCTTTTATATTTAGTTAACGCTTCTGCATTTGGATTTTGAGCATTAAAACTGATGTACAGTTTAAGAATAAATAAAGTAGTAACTGGCTAAAGTGAAGCATTGAAATTCTGGCAACAAACCCAAGAGTGTCTTAAAAGGTTTAAGAGGAATTTTTTAAATCCATAGTTAAAAAAAAAATATTTTAGATGATTTAATTTCAAACATTTTTTATTCTAAGTTCTTGTTTTTTATATGGTTATTTGACGCAATCCTATAATTAAACCGTGACGCCGAGAAGGATATGGGGAAGGCTGTATATACATTTTATATTGTACGGCCTCAAACCGTACATACTGCATTGAAAGATGTAAACAACGGTGTGTGGGCTAATTTTCACCTATGAATAAGTTTTCATGTGAAAATTGTTGGCAAGGAGAATTGTAGAATTTGGAATGGCTACCTACTATTAAGGTCATTGATTAGAAAGTGCTAAAGTCAAGATTTGTACTACCTGCCTTCAATTTTTAGCCCTACTGAGACAACACTGTGAGAAATTGGTGGCAATGAGATGGTCGACCATTGTGCGAGAAAGGTTCTGCTTTCAGTTCGTCTTTAATTATCTATCGTAGTTTGTGTAATGTATTCGCCTTTATTCAATAAGAATTGGTTGAGGGCTCTAGTAACCATGGAAGAAAAATAAAATATCACTTCTAATTAAAACGAGGATTGCATTAATGTATATAAAGTCAGAGCATATGGGAATCTTTTATTGCAAGAGCTCTGCAGAAGCTGATTAGAGAAGGTGGAGGAAGTTTATAAACTACTGTTCGCCTTTTCATGTACACAGGCACAAAATATTTGGTCTTAAGATTGCTTTAGCACCAGAATATCTTAGATATACGACATTTACTGATAAATTTCGTGGGATGAACCTGGTGTCTCACACGGAAAAGATGTAATTAATTGTGGGGGCATCATACTCAGTCATATAGCATTCAAGTTAAGTCGCAGCATTTGGGCGGCAAACTAAACTTAATCTATGCTTTAGCTTATGATAAACTAATTTTATTGCATGCTGTTAGAAGATATTAGATCTTTTGGGATTTATGTAGATTATATGAGATTCCCTTATTAGGAGTTCTTCTTCCTATTATATATTTTTTTTTGCTGTATTCATAGAATATTTAAACAGATTTTAAATGTTCAAAATTGTATTGAAAATTTGTTATAAAACATATTTCAAAATTTTTTTTCTGAATATGCTAGTCTTTTTCAAAGAAATGGAGTTTTTTAAACACAAGATATAAATTTTTAAGAAAATCAAGAATATTATAAGATAATAGGTGCGTTCCCATATTAAAAGCTCTTAAAAGAATAATATTTTTAGCCTTCTTACACGAAACAGTTCAGACTTTTCTTTGGGCAAGTGATGTAAACTGCAAAATATTCAATTGGTTGAAAAGGTTATGCCGAATCTTTTATACCCTTCGCTATCCATTTAAATCTAGTTTAGTGAAGTAACTGCAATTCAAAAAGAAAATATTCAAGTGGGAGAAATAGAAAATAAAAAGTATTTTGTTACTGCTTATATGTAATTTTACATAAAAGTGACATCGGTTTTTAACGGGTTAAGAATTATTTAAAAATTTTAGTATTTCCTTAAAGGCCTCTTCAAAAGCTTTAAATTGATACTAATATTGATATTGAAAAAAAATTTTTAAATTTCAGAGCCCCCTAATTCCAAAAATATGGGCGAGGGCCAATTTTTTACGTGGTGTTTTTATTATAATTTTTAATTCATTATCAAAGTACCAAAATTGTTATTTAAAAGTTAACATTAAACATTTAATATTTTCATATATTTTCCCGTGCCACGATGTTATTCACAAACAACTTATTTATGCGAAAAGTTTTCCTGTTATTAATGATTGATAAAGACCAATTTGGATATTTATTATTTGGAATATTTTATGTTAATCTTTTCTATTTCCATTTTATGTTAATCTGTGTTAATTGTGCTTGATGCGTTATATAAGCAGTAGCGAAATGCCCATTTGGATATGCTTTCCCTGTTGTAAAACATTTGATATCTTATAAATATTTCATGAAAATATGTGAAATGTTTAGTTTTAACACAATTCCGTGCCATTAACGTAAATTGAGAGTAAAGTGTTAATCCACTGGATTTTATAAAAAATTTTGGAAAGTTATTGATTTAAAATATTTCTAAACATGGAAATATCCAAATGGGACAAAAACGTAATTACTTTTTAACGTTTACTGTAGTGGGCATACATTTTTCTTTCCAAGCAAACAAAGAATATCGGTTTGAGTAAAGTGACGTGGTACAAGAGTTCATACCATAAAAAGAGTTATTGTTGAAGAATTGTAGACAAATGATAATCAGTCAAGGATAACCTGGTCTGCTGCATGGGAACTACAATGTAAAAAGGTGAAAGTAATTACTTAGCTCCATAATACTGGGCTTATTATTTTATAACCAGTTTATACATATTTAAAAATATTTGGGTTGAAAGTTCGGGACCGTTTACAAATATATGATTTTTCTTTCATGTAGAATTTATGTTTTTAAAAAAGTTATTTTATATTATTTTGATTTAAATAATATAATTCTTGTGTCTTCCGCTACTCTGGCCATATTTTTACTCTCTATATCCTGATTACTAAGCACAAGCTTAAAAAATATGTTGATAATCCTGTTACATCCACTAGATTTGATATAATGATGTCTTGGGTAGTAAACATCTATCTTTATCTAACGCGGCCATGCAGACGACATGCTCGATTTTAAAGCTTACGATATCCTGCTTACTAAATTGGACATTAAGAAAAAACAGCCACGTTTGTACCACGCTGTTAAGAGGACTTTTTTCTCATTACTAACCAAGTAAATGAAAAAAATTATAGAAAAGAATTTTGTAAATGGGTATCGGTTTCTTTTTTTTTTCAACTTTATAATAATAGTCTTTACTATATCCTATATTTTAGAATAATTAAAATTTCTATTTCTGTTTACTGACATTTGCTGTTTTCCTTTAATTAATTGAAAATCCTATGAATAAATATGAGCTTTCATCGTCATATGTCACCCCTCTCTGTATTCAAGCCTAAACAACAATTTTGCATGTAATTTTCTATCTTAACATACCCAGCAGATCTAGAATTTTTTTCACACATTTCAATTCGTAAACAACTATTAACTAAAATTTTCACACTCATTTCATTTGCAATGCTATTGCTGGGCGAATAAATTATAAAATATTATTAAGGGTTTTCTATTGTTTTTGTCTCCTTTATCATTCATCAATCATTATTTCAATAACGACACTCCAGATAAATAATTTTGATATAAATCATTTATGATATCAATTAAAAAAAATGCTCTTAGATATTTTTGTCGAAATTGATTTAATATTAGTTAGCACTCATATAACCAAATAATAACGTTTTATTTTATTTTTATTATTTTTTTTTTTTTTGAATATTTTATGAGTGTAAATGAGCAAATAATTTGCAGACCATTAATTGTGTATTTCGGTATTTATTTTGGTGTAAAAATCCATCTGAATACAAAGGATTTGTTATCTGAGCTAATTATCATTTTAGATACCATTTATGAAACATTTGCAATTTTCTATCCTTGAACTGCAGGATTACGAATACATATAATTACACGAATATTTGGGTCCTTTTATATGAATAAAAACATATTGATACTTATTAAGCTTATTTTGTTAGAACTGTAAAGTAAGACAAAATGTTTTTGTACCAATTTTATCTCTCCATCTGTTTTGTATAGAAATGTTTGTCATTGAATATTAATTTGTCAATCCTTATAGAATTATTAAAAACTTAAATTACACAGAATATTTGATTAAATGATGTGTTTAGCTGGGGAAAATTGGTTAAACGGCAAATAATTTCAATTACATACAAAAACAAGAAAAATATGATTTGAATAAAGCAAGTAGAAAAGCACAATCATGCTAAAATTATATAAAGCGTTAAAATATTTTTCTATGGCTAACACTAGCTTCTAGCTTTAGATACAAATATCTATAAAATATGTTTGCTTTATCTACAAACATTGTTTTGCTATTTGTGCAAAAAATTTATTTGTCAACAAAAATATAAAATTTTTAACAAATGCAAATTTAAATAAATAATAACGGAAATAATAATATAAACAAAAATAAAAGAAATTGTTTTTTTAATTTAAATTCGACTCTTCATACAAACCGTAAATAACGAATTCAAATACGCTGCACTTAGTTGTTTGATGAGTTGATGCACATTTGTACTTGCTTTATGGTTCTCTAGATTATTTCTTACAAAACACTATGCTGCAAGTATAAGACCTTTCTATTTATACCGACTTCAAAAAAAGAGGTTATAAATTCGATTGAATTTTGCTTTTTTTCTGTTTGTGCCTGCAAAACTCAGAGATTTCTGAACTGATTTTGAAACTTTTATATATTTTAATAGATTATGAAAACACACCGTAACCGCGTGTATTACTACAGTTCCCAATAGCAAAAAATAATTAAAAAATATATCTTATATATAAAGGGTGTCCCCTTAGGTGACGTAAATTTACTTATATTAGCCTATCTTTTGAACCATTAGGGACAAACTCTTGAAAATTTGACAGAATGTCGATTACTATGACCGTCACAATAAACATTTAAAATTATAAATTAAAGGATGTTCCAGTAGTTGATGTAGTTTGATGTATGTTGCCAAACTTTTGAACGGTTATGGACAGACAGCTGAAACTTACAAAGAACCTTTATTGAAAAGTCCGCTATAGCAACAAGTATAAATTGTAAATTAAGAAATTCTATTCAGTCTTAAAAAAATTTGGACAAATATTATATCAGTTTCAAAAATATCTAAGTATATTGATATTTTTAAGATTCTTTTTAAAGGTACAGTACAGGCCTTGATGTGTTTCGTGCTGACACATTTATTAATACAAGCCGCAACTCTTGCTATAATTTTTCTTTTATAGCCTTCCGTACGCTTACTAAGTTCCACACACAGAACACACACGAAACTCACACAATATTTACTTACTTTTTGATAAATTCCCTAATCAATTTGTTAGTTTGGTGTTGTGTAAAACTATTTTGAATAAATAATAAATAAAAATAAACAAAATTTAAAGATTAAAAAAAAATATATTGTTGTTGATAATGCAACAATACACAGAACAACTGAAACAACTGACACATCTGACACAAGCTCAACAAATTCATAAATATACATATGAACTTAAATACAAATAAATTTACATATGAAAGTGACACAGAAATACACAAGTGTATTCGGAATTTTCTTAACGACTTTTCTTAATATTGTTATTGCTGATATAGTTGTCTTTATGAAAATACAAAACATATTTGTATATTAAAAACAAACAGAGCATAAAAGCAATTGCAAAGAGAATGTTATAAATTAAAACTTCATATGGAAACTTAAATCGCAGAGCTCAAATGAAGATATTAAACTAAGACGACACGTAAGAATTGTTTATATTAATGTTAAGAAATAACAAAATATGATCCTGTTCAAACAATATGCTGGTGCCGTTTATATATAACAAATTTGAGGTCTACGAAAGGTGGATATTTCTGCATATAAAATGGCCTTAATGTTTTTTTAGATTTGTTTAATTGTACATGCTTCTCGAAACTTTATTTGATAAAGTGGTTAAAAGAATAAATTAGCTTTATTTTCGTAAACTTTAAACTTCTTTACTGTTAGTAATTCTAACTAAATCCACATTCTGTTTTATGGCGTTTCTTCATTCAGTGTCCTTAGGCAATCTAATATAACAGAGTTGCATTCTCATTAGTGTTACCATTTTTAGTTGTACCTACTCTCTGTCCACGTTAATTTAGAGCAATTTGTTATTCAACGAAAATTTTATATTGCTTTTTTTATTGCAGAGAGAATTTTCCTTTGAATACTAGACAGTAACATAAAACTTAAAAGATGTTGACCAAAATTCGTATTTTTAAAAGCAAAATTATGGGATAGGTATGGATCGTCAGAATTTGTTCTCTACACTTAGGCAAGTAAAATATCCACATTCTAGCTGCCTTAACTTAATTAATTATGCATTAGCTTGTCAAATTTAATGAAGCTGCTGTGAGTTAATTTAGGTAGGAAACTCAGTTGATAATACAAATGAAATATTAAGGAAAACCTATGCTAAAATGTACTCTTGTAAGAGTTTTTCGGCGTCAATAAAATCATTTCGAAAGCGGCTATAGATGTAATTCTGCTTCATTGAATCCCCGTAGGGTAAGAGAATAGGGCAGAGAATAAATCATAAAATCTCTTTTTGTCTCTAAATAATTGGCAACAGAGAAAAGTGTTCTTTTTAAATCAAAATTTTTTAGCAGATCGATCGAAATATATATATCCGGCAGCTGCATACGAAGAAAATACTTGTGGAAATAATCGAAGTGTAGATATTTTTTAAGAAAGATTTTAGGTATTGTTACCGGTCATAACACTATTGGTTAGCATATGGCCAGAATGGGGACTATTGATGCAGTGAGACTGTTTTTGACATTTGTCATTTCTTCTGTAAATGCTTTGCCTTATTTTTTAAAATCAAGTAAACATCAGAGTTGCAGATCAGCAGCTTCTCAGAAAGTTGAAATGTATGGTTTAGAACGTATGGAATATAAACAATGGTTAGAGGGAAGAAGAAGGAAAAGTAATAGAAATTACAAAGGGCCTTACAAGCCTCCATTAAAGCCAACCAAAATGAAACCGGCGACATCCTTATACCCTAAGCTAACCCTTGAAGTTCCTAATCTATAGTATACGTATTTATATTTTCAACTTACAGTATAACTGCAGACATCTCTTCTGGAAGACTTTATTTTTCTTACGTTAGAGACTTCAGGAAAGCAAATAAAGCAAAGAAAGCTTGAAAAAATGAAAAGTTAAGTATCTGTGATATTGAAATAAATAAAAAAGATGATCAGCATTATCGAAACTGTTTAGTCGATTAAGAAATGGTCACAAACACTGCGAAAGCTAAAGAATCAGCAAAGAAATTTAAAAGTGACAATATGTTATGAAGAAAAGACAAAGAAATATAAAAGGGAAAATTCTATTTAAATTCCAGTAGAGTTTCGATCATACTAAATGCAGATAAATTCTTTCTTTCAAAGTAAAGCAAGGTTGTTGAACCAAATTATTGGAAAAAGAAATACCTTAAATGCTGCAAAGATTATCATCGAATTAAATTCATTCAATGTTTAATAGCAAATCTACTATCATATTAAAATATGCTATTATGAAAACTATAACTTTGAATATAAATTTATTTATAAATAAATTATAATAATAAAATTCCTTTTTCTCTTGTTACTCGGCGTTCTCAAGAGGTTACAACTAAAAAATTAAAAAAACAAAAGCAAATAAAAATTCAATATAAATTGACAACAATTTGTAAAAATAATCAAAGTCATGTTGCAAAAACCAAGTGAATAACAATAAAAAAAAAATAAAAAATATTTGTAAATATTGCAAAAGGGAAATAACATCTCAATTTTTATTTGATTGAGTTTGATATTAAATGACTTTTAAATGTTAGTGACAACAGCAGTGATATGATGACAACAATATGTTGATACTTTTGCACAATAGTATACAAGGATTGTGCAAATAAGGCAAAAGTTCAAAAGGAAATTGCTGGTCATAGTAACCAATTTCTATTGTCACTATTGGTGGAAGAACCTAAAAAAGCAAAATTAAAAAAAAAAAACATATACATATAAAGTGTGCGCCTTTTGTATTCATCTCTTTATTTGTATTAAAAAAATATTTTATTTTCCTTTTTAAAAGTTTTATTTCAATAAGTGTTTTTTAAAAAATCTTAATGAACGGTATATTGATTTCTATTAATTCAGTGCACAAAAGAACTTGATTTTGTTTTTCACCACAACTGTTCCTTGGTAATTAGTTAAGAATTTTTATTTGATATTAATTATAAATACGTGCATGCGAGGACCAATAGAGCTTCGCCATTTCATTTTTTTTTGGAAATAGTGCCATAATAGGTTTCTAAATAAGAATACATTGGACATGACAGGCTTGATAGTTTCTTAGTTCTACCACATTTGAAATTTTCGGTATAGTTTTCTCGAACAGTATACATCGGAAAATGATATTCTGCTGTTAAGAAATAATTCGGATTTGGATCTAAATCTTGGACCCAATTCCTAAAAATTTTCCTAAAATTTGATTCAGTTTACAGCAAATTATGAAAATGTTATAAAGGTTTAGCCCAATATCTTGATTTTATAACAAAAAGCGTACAATTTTTAAAATTTCGTCAACAAGTATCACCAATCAGTCAGTTTCATGCAGCATATAAATTTTTCTTAACTTGCTAAACGTAACAAACCTGACCTTTCTTGAACTCAACCTATTTTTTTCTTGTTAAATTAGTCCTTTTTGCATTAAGAATATCAAATGTAACGGTTACACACATGATTTGGATTTAGCAGCCCTAATGTAAGAAAGTTATTTATTTTAAGTTAAGATTAAATCATTAAATTTAATTTTTCTTAGTGTTAATTTTAGTATTTTATAACTTCAGAAAAGATAAAAAAACCGAAAATAAGAGTGTATAGTCGGTTATGCCAATTTTTATATAAACTTTACCACTGCAATTGAATTATCTGTTTCTTAAGATATACGATTTTGGTGTGGCCTTATTGTTGATATGTTACCCTAGTAATCTGCTCTTCTGCCACTAAAATCCGACTGGATTCCTTGCACTAAAGAAACTGAACAAAACAAACACAATATCTTCCAAACAAAGCTTCTCTAACATTACTACACTTTCTGTTCATTATATTAACGTAAGATTTCTCTAAATCTTACATTTCATTTATTGTCTTTCTTTTTCATGAATTTTTGGTTTTTATTGAAATTTTAAATTTTCAATTGCAAACACAATTTTTTTGTGGAATATTTAAATATTTCGCGAATTTTTTTTGTTAATGTAATAATTTAGTGAAATTTTTAGCGTTTAGAGAATTTCTTTTGTTTTCGATTTCTTAGTGAAATTACAATTTTTTTTATTGAAAGAACAATTTTTAGTTAGAAAAATTTTGGTGAAGAAAAAATGTGATATTTTTATTCACTTCCTGGAAAAATACTTAATGAAAAAATTTAATAATTATTAGTTTTCTTTCCTGAGTTTAAGGTTCTTTATGAAATTCATATCAAATACTTTTCTTGCTTATATTGCAAAGGGTGGTTTCTTAAGCCCGATAGAACTTTAAATTGTAAAAAATAACACAAAAAATTAAATTGTAATGAATAATTTTTATGCGAAAGATAAGAACATGGCATTAATATTTTAAAATGATTTCGGGCATATGGCCACCGCGGCTGCTCATGACGAAGCACATTCTGGGGCTGTAATTTTGGATCACTTTTTCAAGTATTGCTGGCAGTATGTCACGAATAACGTGAAAAATGTTGGCCTCCAAGGCGTCAATTGTTGCTAAATTATCAGCATAAGCCAGTAACTTTACGTGGCCCCACAGCAAACAATTGAGAGGTGCCAAATAGCACGACCTAGGATGCCAATTGACAGGTTCATTTCTTAAAATTAGCTTAACGCCAAATTTTGATTTCAATAACTTAATGGTTGTGGTCGCCGTATGGCACATGGCGTCATCTTGTTTAAACCACATTTCGTCCGGATCAATTTCATGCATATTCTTTAGCAAAAAATAATTAATCATTGGCTTTACCGTGAGATCCGGCCTCATTTTTGAAGAAATAAGGTCCGATGATGCCACCAACATGTAAACCAAACCAAACGGTGCATTTTTCTGGATGCTAAGGAGTCTGTAGGGTATGTTGTGGATTGGTCTCACTTCAAAGCAGTAATTATGCTTATTAACTGACCCATAACGGGTTTATAAGTTGCTCGAATTGATGACTGATTTTCAAAGTAAACTTGGATGATATAATAGCATTGTTCAAGCGTGAGCTTATTTATAATGATTTTGTAGCTTTAACTGAAAAAAAATAAAAAAGAATTTTTCATCAAAATTAAATTTTTAGTGTATTTTAAAATTTAAAGTTCTATCGGGCTTAAAAAACAAACGATTTTTACTTTTGGTGAAATGTTGGTTGGACGGACATCACCATATTGACTTTTGTATGTAACAAGACAGAAACTATTTAAAAATTATATGGGTTCGAGTTAGAGTTTGGGATTTTTCATTATCTGGGAAGTTGGAAAAAAATTATCGGGAAATTGTGAAGTTAATATAATCTAGTTGCTTTTTTCAATGTATACAATATACGTTTATTTAATAAAGGTGTGATAAGTTGTACCTTTAAATCGCTTAATTTGAACTTTTTTGGAATGTGGGAAACAATATATCGTTAATTATCAATAGCATTCAGTTTGTCGATACATGAAGTGAAAAAAGACGTCCAATAAAGATAATTTTAGAAAAGTTATTTCGTGTTAAAAACGTTCAATTAAATTAAATGTTGCTCTCAATTGATTTTTAATGTCGAATTTGTATCAAAAATTAACAGTTAAAGGAAAAAAAAAAATTAAATGACGAAAGCAATAAAAACGGTTTTTTTTTATTTGTTTATTTAAAAAAGGTAACACTCATATTTTAGTCCCTTAATACTAATATAATAAACGAGTAAAACCTTTCATTTATTTATTAGTTATTTGTTTTATTTTAACAAACAAATGCAAATTCAGTTGTTTTGGTTTATTTTAATGTATTTAGTTTAATTTTAAACAACAGTCAAAATATTTTAATAAAATTATTCCCAGAAACAAACATATATTTGTTTAGGTTAAATGAAAATTTTTTAAATTAATTAATTCTTAAATTTTTTGAGTGTAGCCATATGCGATGGCGTTTTTTTTTGAAAACCATATTAACCTTGTATATGGACAAAATAATTTTAAATTTGAGCCTGGTTTTCTATTTCCTAAAGGAATTTCATAAAAATAATATCTTAAAAAGCCTTGGAAAGGAAACTTTATTAAAAAAGGTCATTTCCTTTGATTTAGTTTTTAATATTTATATTTGCTGGACTCTTATATTTTATTTATTTAGTTTTGTTTGTTAACAAATTAAGAATATCCGTTAGAGGTAGCCCTTTTGCTCCCTTATTAAGTTTTTCCATTTTTTTTTTATTTTGTTTTTATTCACTTCTGTCTTTTTTTGGATTTGTTGGACATTTTTTAAATAACTGTAGCTGATAAAATAGATTTTTGTTTTCCTTTTTATTGTTACTTTTTTGTTCAAGAACATATTTGTCTCATTTTATATGTTCAGACATGCAAATAACACACATATTTACAAAAACTTATTTATATGCGCATTTTTGATTGCTTAAATAATGTTGTTATTATTTTTGTTTTCATTTATTCCAATTTTTTTTTTTTAGAAACCACTACTGAATGAGAGGAAAGTACATCCTAAATAGGAGGGTGAACCGTTTAGTATAGTTGCTAAGAAGATTTGTTTTTAACATGATAAAGTTGTGATAGGGTTTTTCTAATTTTTTTCTTAACTTTGAATTTCTTATATAAAACAAATGTTGGCTTCTCAACACCTCAGAAGACGTTTGCCTGACTTAATGA
This sequence comes from Cistogaster globosa, assembly GCA_937654795.1. NCBI lineage: Eukaryota > Metazoa > Arthropoda > Insecta > Diptera > Tachinidae > Cistogaster > Cistogaster globosa. Next base: position 64,727,408 of record OW569406.1, read on the forward strand.
GTCACTCGTAAAAGGTTGAATCATGGGAGGTTTGAATTGTAAAGATGTGTTTTTTATCTGCGTTTCATTATTACAGCAATTGAATATAGGTCTTCAATATGTGAATAGCTATGTGTGGATTGGCAATTTTTTGTGTTAATTTTTGTGTGCGCTAGCAAATTCGATGTATTGATTAAAACTTATTTTAGGATTATCACAAGCTGTTTACACAAACCCAAAAAGAAAAAAAAAAGAAAATTTCTCTAAGTACATAGATTTAACCTACTTCTTTTTACATTTATAGGGATGATGAACTGAATTCCTATAACAGTTTTTACTTTTAAAGAAAAATATTGCGAAATGCGTCTTAAAAAAGTATTCCTTTTTTGAGACGATTTGACACTTTTTAAAGCAAAAAAAAAAAAAAAAATGGAACTCTCTTAGGCCTTGCGTAATCGCTCGAAAAAATAGAAGTAAAACAAATAATACTACCTTATTCGGCTATACCGAATCTTATATACCCTTCACCAAATATGTAAATCTAGTTTAGTACAGTAAGTCCAATAAAAAAATATTTGGTTGAGAGTTAATTAAGATATGAGAAAAAATCAAGTACTATGTATAATTTAGCATAAATATATTATGGGCTTTAAATGGGTTAAGCTTTTTTTTAATTTTAGTAAATTTTTCTGCAAAAATTTCAGAGCCTAATAACTCGGAAAATATGGGCGAGTACCAACTTTTTCATTTGGTATTTTTTTCTTATAGTTTTTTCTTTTGTTTTTTTTTTTTTGATTCTCCAAACTAGATTTGGAAAAATTAGGGGCAAGCGTGGTGCTTTGCTCACTGCTTCGAAGAGCATGGACCGATGTTGTTAATTTTCACTAGCAAAATGTTCGATACTATTTCTGATCGGTTGGCATATTAAATTTTCTCTAGCTCATTTGGATAATAGATAATGGATATTGTAGAAATTACAAACGGAATGGGAAACTAAGATATACCTTTTTTCTACCTGTGGTGAAGGGTATAAAAAGCAGAGTCAGATTGTATGACTAGTTATACGCATTTGTTTTAACAATTAATGTTATATGACACCCAGCTTTCCTTAACAAATTAAATATTAAACTTATCGCACTGTGTTTGCTTTTAAATAATCGTAACTAATCTAGTTATAAATAAGCTGTTTACAAGATGAAAAGAATCTGCAGAATCTGTATATTCTTGCAGAAAAATGTAATCCTAATAACCTTCTTGATGCTCTTTCGGCAAGAAAAAATGTTAGTGTGAAAAAATTATACTTTATCGAAATTTACTGTTACAAAAGATGGATTTTCTAAAGCGCGAATATTTTTTTTCAAAAAATCTTGGATCGACCTCGTATGGCATTTCTTTATCCCCTAAAGTATGAAAAAAAAAACTTAGTTATTTTCTACACATATTTTGCTCTATAAGCATACAAACATTTAAATATACAAATAATTTTATTTATTTACGTTTATGTAGTCACAGTCGAACAAATGTACATACATTTGTATGTCATTCGTTTAAACATTTGATACTTTTGTTTACAAATTATTTATTCAGATTCGAAAACATTTCAGTTGATACAAATAAGTAAATATGTTAAGGAATGTATTTGATTTTGTTTTCAAGTTTATCTCTTTATAGATTTATTTTTTTTCTTAGTTCGAATTATATTAAATCATAAAAAGGTAAGTATATTTTTAATTTGATATCCAAAATAAATTTAATAATAAAAGGGTTAAGGCAAATTTAATTTATTATTATTTAAATTAAGAGTATCTTAAATAACTAGAGCCTTGCTAATTCATGTAAATAAAATATTTACTAGAAAACTTATTTCAAAGTAAAAAGGAAAACTAAACATTTCTCTTTAAGCAATTTAGTACTTTAAATTATTAAAGTTCTGCAAATAAATATATAACAAGACACATATAGCAATTTTTAATTAATGTCAAAATAAAATAAAATGTTGGCCTTGGTGTGACATAAATCTTTTTTTATTTATTCAAAGCAAAGATGCAAACAAAAAGAGAAAAAATCGCAATGGAATGAAAACATATTTTTCTTTAGTTTGTTTTTTTGCCAAAAACATAACTTAACACCCGGAAATGCAATAAATTTTTAAACTGAGATCTAATAGTTTTATTTTTGGAACACACAATAAACGAGGGTTATTATCAAATTATTTAAAATTTTTTAAAACATTTCGACAACGGTGGAGTGCTTTGCGTAATTTTTCCATACTCTTTACAAAAGGTGAAAAGAGTATAAATAAGCTTGTTATTTCGTTTGTTATTCATCCTCTTTGTTAAATGATATGTTAAAACAAAGTGATTTTCATTGTTTTTATTGGTTATTAATAGGTTTTGGTTTGTTGTATTGAAAAGTGAAATTTAAGATAAAGCTCTATCAATTTGCAGATAATTAGAACATCACTAAACCATCTTAATTTCACTAAACATATTTAACTTTGCTAAAAAATTGATTAAAGGATTAAAATGTCACTTAATAATATTTATTTTCACAAAATTACACCGAAAAATTAAATTTTTCTAAAAATTGAATTTGCCATAAAAAATTTGAAATTTCGTTTGAAGTTAAAAAAATTAGTAATAAAACTTATCAACAATATAATTTTTTTTTAAAGGCCCATCTTTCGCAAAAAAATGTTTTTACACTACTTCGTCAGCCTGTCATTTCTAATTTTCTTAAAATTTAGAAAAATTAGTTGTTAAATATTAATTATAGAATTTTTAAATATTGCTTAAAATTTTTCCTCCACAAGAAAACAAAATGTTTTGACAACTGTCTTAATGCCGTTATACGGTAAAATTGGGAGCTTTTACAATAATACCTCTATTTACTCCACAAAATGGATAATTTTTAACGACAAAAAAGTATTCTTTATTTAAACGAATGTTCTTAGGGACCTTCCGACAAAATTCGATGCAAAAAATTTATTGCGGATTTTACGTGATGCGAACACGGACCCACAAAAATTCCAAAAATATTTGTTTTGATTTCTTATCGATTACTCTCCACACCAGCAACAAATTAAGAAACAAAAAATATAAATGATCCAATTAAAACTTTGTTGTATGCATAGATTGTATAATTTAAATAGAAACCAAATATCTCACATCTTCAGATATTCTTTTCCACGAAAGCCCGCCTTACTAAGAGCCTTGCAATTCGTGCTGTGTTTCAATAGATTCAATAACAAAAAAGAATAAAGATGTCAAGTAAACAACTCAAGTTCATCTCAAATATTTCCGTTGCATCGAAAATATACATATTCCATAAAAAAAAAAAACAAAAATAAAATACATTTTGGGAAAATAAATATAAAATTCTTTTTGTGAAACCTGTAAAAGGTTTCGCACTCTTGCGTGTGTTTCTTTTTAATTTTTAGGTCACATGTACATGAAGATATTTTGTGGCGTCTCATTTGTTAATAAGTTTAGAATTAAATATATTACATTCCAAGTAATAAATAAAGAGTTTCGTATCATGTATAAACCACCTATTAGTTTTTAATTTTATTTTTTCATAAATTCTAACGATCCAATTCATAAAGATTTTCTATTTTAGGTTTAAAGTTTAAAATAGTTATTAAACATAATTTGGTTTCTTAGCTTTTGTTTGTTAATTGCGTATTAAAAAAAACACTTTTGTAAAGTGTATTGCCTTGAAGGAATGTGCAAAGGATCAATTTAAGTCCCCATGTCACCATCAATATCTATCCCCAAACCACCCCAAAGACCGGATAAACGAGTTTATCCTAACAACATTACAGACTGATAGGTCTGCAAGACCATGCAGTTTTGGACTGCTGAAATGCGCCGCTCTGTTACCAGAAAGATTTGGACAATGACAGAGCAAATGTTCCACTGATTCTTCCTATTTATCATCTTGCAACTTCTACAGAAATCATGGTATGAAAGAATCAGTCTCCTGGCATAAGTACCGATGACAAAGTGCCCTGTCCACGGGGAAACCTCAATACATTTGTGTCCTCGAAGTCGTGAAGGTGCCCTCGTCGGACCATCCGGTCTGCGCGGCCTCGAAAAGTTCCCGCTGAAATAAACCCCTACAGTAGTTCAACGGGATACACACCACTTGATCTATCTCCCGGTCTCTCAGCCGATTTCCAGATCTAGCGAGTTCGTCCGCAATTATGTTCCCAGTTAAGCCCGAGCGTACCGTTATCAAAAATAGTTCAATGTTGGAATGTATCGCGATCTCATCTAGAAATGTCCAGCATTTACGGACCAATCTGGATGTCGTATAAACACCCGATAAAGAGTATAACGCGGCCTTACTGTTAGAACAAATCCGGATATTCTCTCCGAACATCCTGTGGTAACTCATCCAGTATAGATGGTACACATTGTAGTGAAAACGATTTGGTTACGATTTTACTATTTGAGTACGGAACAATAAATAGTATGCTTCTGTTTTTATGGCTCATCTTAAACGGAGCATATAATTTCGCTCTGTTTGCGTAATTCTGAGATAGTTAGTTTTTTGTGCTTTCATAAGATTTCTTATTGTAGTGTTCAGAGTTTCAAGCCTTTAAAATACTTAAATACAGAAGGCTTGACATTTTTAAGCAATGAGACCAGTTGGAAAATACACAAGGATGAAAATCTAGAAATATTGTTATTCGTTCATACAAGAAGTGGCAAAAATTAAAAAAAAAAATTACTATCGAACTATAACCGGAGATAAGATTTATTTAGTTTTAGTCTAAAAAAATTAATCTAATAAAAAACAAATAAAGTGCGGAGACAAAATAAAAAAATTATTTTAAGGTTATGAAATGTTAGATATAATATCATAATTGCCTGCACGCTAAAAACAGTAACGGGCATTTTGATTCCAGTTATATTTCTGCTAACTATGTTCTTAGTACTACTATAAGGCAATAAAAAAATTTAGATAAAATTTGACTTTGAACCATAATCACTAACAGAGATATCACATTTTTTCCTTCTAGCGATAGGAAGAAAAGAAAATCTTTGAAGATTCTATGTTGTAATCAAATCACTGAGTAGAAGATCTTTAAGTACCAAAATGCTTCGCTGTAAAAATATTTTTAAGACTTTCTATTTGCATTTATTAAGTGTAGCAATACAAAAATAACAGCGATAATTGCGGTCCCCTACTCTTTTTTTGCCATTCTCTTTAAAATTATTTAATTTTAGCACACCCTGTATATCTATAAAATAGATTTTACAACTTTATGTATTGGATTACATATTTTATTTTTTCAAAAAATCTTTAAAAAGTTTGTACACAAAGTTGTGTTGTTTTAAAAACTTTATAATCTCCTTTAATCTCAGTCGCTGCTTTCTCAACTTAATCATAAAATATCAATACATATAAGCATAAGCAGGTGAGACAAATTATATTTTTTTTTAGTTTCTTAACAAAATACGACAAATCATAACAAAATAAACTTTCTCTTTAAAAATATTTTGCAAGTCTTATATTTTTCACGCATATTTATATCTGAAAAAAATACTAAAGATTGTGTAAAAGTTAAATCCAGGCGACGTGGCTTTTCGTTTAAGGAGCGTTTGTGTTTAACAAGTCACGTGTTATAGTCACAAATTTGTTTTTTTTTAATTTTTTAAAACAAAACACTAAAATAATTTACACTTAAATTACTTAAAATACATACTTTTATGCAATAATTATATAATACCTTAAAATAATAAAATCCTTAAATGTTGCAAGTTAAATAAAAGAAAACTAGATTTTTTTTGAATTTTCATTTGAAAATTTATAAAAAAAAACTCTATGGATTTGGTTGTGTCTAATACAATAAGTATTAAATTAAATTTTAGTGACATTAAAAATGCAAATATATGATAATTGATAAACATAAAAGCAAAAAACTATGATCTAAATCACTTTAAATTTTAAAATATATATAAACTAAACTAAAATTATTGGTTAAATTATTATGCTCCAAAAAGAAAGTGGCTGACCATCTTTCAATAAAAATCTGATGGTTGTAAAACGCCTAGCGTAATTGTGATGCAAGAACATCCTACTCGAACCGATATCATCCATTTTTGCAAACGAAAAAGCAGTGATCATAGTGCGGTAACGATTTTCACTAACCGTGAAGCGAGTTTCGGATATTTTCGTTCAAATTTGTAAATTTTTTTAGGTATAATTGACTCTGTAGGGCTTGACTTCAGTTGGTTTCACATCGTGTGCATCAAGTTAGCAAGTCCCTTAAGTCAAAAATTGTCCTCATCGCTAAACAAAATTTTGCGATAAAACAAAGGAAAGAATGATGCATATGATAGTCTCGTTGATTCATGCAGCATATGGATATTTACGGGTGCAAATCAATACCTATGTAAAAAATTTTCCCCATAGTGAACGCTCACAGGACTTGTTCCTGTTAAAACGATGAATCGCTAAATTTTGATCTTCGACATACGTGCTATCCTTTGATGTATTTGTGATTGCATTAATAATAGATATGTGGTATTTAATCCAAGTTTTGCTCGGATAACTGATAATGTGAGCTATAAAAGTTCAAGAAGTCGCCTGTAAGTTGATCTTTTTGGCGAATGATTTTCAAAATAAATTTGGGAAATATAGTAACGTTGGTTAAACATCAATCTATTCATAATAATTTGCCATAAATAACACATCATATATGACAAAAAATCAGCATAGTATAGCGGTAGTTTGTCACTTAAACCTTTTCTTAGTTCTACCAGACCTAAAGATACCCCCTTTATCATATTATTTTTTATGTAACTTAAAGGCTACTTTATTAGTTATTAAAAATAAAGCCTTCAAGAATTTTACAAAAAAGTTATAATAAAAGCACTTTAAGTATAACCTCGCTTTTTATAGTTAAAAATTCTTTTTGGTTATTAAATAATTTAAGACTACAAATACACTTATTCTAAGCACTTACAGGAGACTTTTCAAAAAGAAATTTATGTGTTTTATTTAATACACAGTTTTGCCTGTTTACATTTACCGAGTTCAAATACGTGGATGTGTCACATTCCAATTTTTTCATGTAAAATTTTTTAAAACTAAAAGTAATACTCCTCTTTGGAATACTTTATGCGGTTTTTGCAAGTATTTTAGTAAACAATTCACTAAAAAAATATTTTTATTTTCGGTTGCAAAATATTTTATTTGAAATCCTTGTTTACTATAAATTGTGTGTTTGTATCTAAGGTTGTGAATATAATATTTTAGCATATAAAAGATAGTAGCCGCATAGTTTTGATTTCAAATGTATATGAATAAACATAAATTTTGTAACAACAAGCGAAGATTAAATCTAAACAATGCACACGCTTGTTACCCATGTGGCCAAATTATTGTTCTTTAAAGTTAAAGTCATTAGCCTATTACATACATTTAAAATTTTTTATTTTCGTTACTTACTTGAAGACATTGTGATTAAATATATTTAAGCTTTTTGGTTCAAATTCCAGTATCAATTGAGTAATAAATCAAGCAATAAAACTCAGCGGCTAAAAAGTCTACCGTTCTCGGTCAAGTGTTTATGAGTCAATTATTAAAAAATGTGCAGCTCATATTGCTTTTTAAATTTGCATGTAGGAGATAGTTATAAAAATAAATTTGTGTTGTTAAAATAAAACCGTTTTGCTTCTTCTCCTTCCAACCAAATATATCTTTCTATCTCTTTTCAAAAGTACAAAAACTTTATACTAAAATCTGATATCAGTAAATACCACTAATAGCTGAAGCGCTAAAAAATAACATTGAAAAATTTTATACTTTTAAAATAGCTAAAAAAAATGGTTCAAATGATATTTTTTTTTTTCAATTACAAGAGCAACTTCACCTCTTTTAGCTGAAATTCTAAATCCCATTGTGAGAGAAACATACATATAGGTTTTATAATTACCTCGAGTTAAAAGGTTTGCCAATTACCTATAAGGTATAGCTTTTGATTTCGGTTAAGTTTAATAAATCATTATTATTATTGTCAATTGGTTTTTTGTTGTGATTGCAGGTATCGTTGCAATGCCATATCCCTGCAGCTTCTGCATTATTTTAGTAAAAAGGAAGGGATTGTTTAGTAATTAGCAATTTCGATAGCTTTAAAGGAGAATGAAGCTTAATGTCTTACACGCCCTACTAAATCACACATTAAAAGGAGATTTGTGATTTCCACTATAATTAAAAAAAAACTTTTAAATAGATTTTTTATTAACATGACCAACTGTGTAGTGTTAGTTTAAAAACACTCACTCGTGTTAGTATGTCATGCAGTTATAATTTTACACACACTTTTATAAACTCTGGAAACCCCAAATACGTAAGTGTTTGTGTGTTCGGAATAGGTTTGTGCATTGTACGAAGAAAAAATAACTGAAGCCAAATCCAGACACAAAAGAAAAAATGTCTGCATCAAACAGCAATGAATTAAAAAAGGATAAATCGAAATAAAAAAGTTAACAATTAAAAAAAAGGAAAAAGCCAATGTGCTGAGCAATATTTTTGTAAAATATTTTTTATTTGGGGATTTAGTTTTGTCTTTTTTCTGTTACTTCTATTCACCTTTTTTTTGCAGCAAAAAGTTAAAAAACTTTTTTTGTTGTGGTTGCAGAATTCATTCCCGTAGGGTTTGCGCAAAACCTTATATTATGGACAATATTGTAACAAAAATTTACACAGATAAACCTCTAGGATGCATAACAACATAAAATGTCAGGGAAGAATTACAAAAAGAAATAAATGGCATCATTTGAAAAAAAAACTTTCCACTAATTTTTTAACTAAAATACGGCTGCATAAATGCATAAATTTACTAAAATATGTAAACTGTATATGCATTTGAGCCTTTGTTGCGTTTAGAGTTTTATATATTGATGGCAAGGGAAGACAGTTATATTTTTTTTGTTTTTTTTTTTTTTGAACTAGAGAAAAGTATCAAAGAAAAACATTTCTGTTCTCTGAAGTCAGAAGTTCAAAATACCCAGTTTTCGCTGCCTCGAATGTTGCATTTAAAAGTTGACTGTTTTGCATACCAGAGACCCTTAGGTGTTTTACTTAGCTTGATCAAAAGTTTATTGCTGGCGGATATATGGACCAAAAAAAAAAAAAAAACATAAAAATAACTGGTTTTAATTTTTTCTTGTTCGTTGTAATTGATTACACACAGTTACTTGTGATCAAAGTTTCACAAAAATATATTTAAAATACATAAAATCTAAACCTTCATAGATAAGACAATTTCTCTACATGAAAATATTTGTACCATAAAAAATTAACAATAACAATAAGAACAAAGAACGTTAAAATCTTAATATTAAAAATCAGAAAGCTCATCGAAATATCATGCCATTTCAAAAAAATTAAAAACTTTTACCATAAACTGTATATAGTCTTAATCATTATGCATATGGATGTCGAATACGATATACGTTTGTCCGTCCGTCTATCTGTTTACGGTTTGAAATCAGTTTTATAATCTCACCAGAAATGCTACAAAAAATATAAGATCATCATTAGCTCAGATGTAGCTTTAAAAGAGGTTCTATTGACATTTAACAACATCGGTCCACAAATGGTGGAGATACGCTCAAAAGAAGTCGAACACATTTATTTTCCTTGGGATTTTCAAACTTATTTTGCTATACATATATCAAATTATGCATTACGAGCGGTTTTATCACAAGGAAAAATAGGAGAAGGCTTACTAATTTCTTATGCCAGCAAAGCATTTGGAAAACATGATTTAAATAAACCTGCAATTGTAAAGGATCTTCTTGCCATACATTGGGGAATAGATTTTTTTAGATCCTATTTATTTGGTAAAAAATTCATTGTACAGATCACAAACCTATAATATTACTTTTTGCTCACAAAAATCTCTTGTCAATATTGACACGTATACGTATAAATTTGTTAAAATAAAATTTTAAAATTTATACAAAAAAGGAGAGATCAACACTAATGCAGACGCTTTGTCTTGGATAAGACTGAGTTCGGACATGATCTGATAAAAGACGACTTTAAAACCAACAAAAATTTTACTAAGCACGATATATTCGTTTAACATTAATTATTTTCAATTCTTTTGCTTTTCACTGAATAAACACGAATGCATATCTGATACATCAATATTTCGACCCATTAAAAATAGAACACAAACTGTCATAATAAACTTTACTTTTCTTTTGATCGATTCTTTGTAATAAGAACACTAAAAACACATAAAGTAGACTACTCAAATTTACAAACAATATTCAATAATTTTGTTTTTGCAATTCATAACCCTTACACAATTAAAAGCAAAAAAAAAAATTAAAAAAACATTTAAAGTAACAAAATAAAAACACTTGACACTCAACATTAAGAAAATCAAAATTTTTTTATTTAAAGCTTTAATTAAGTTACCACTAGAGAAATAAATCCCTTTTGAAATCTTAAAAATATTAAAAAGGGATAAGATATCAATATAAGTATACACATGTACCGATATCAAAGAAACAACTTAGAAAACTTGTGCACAGTGGCTTGCTGTAAATATGTGTATAAATAATTTATTTTTAAAATAAGAAGTAAAAGAAATGCAAACAAAAATTTATGAATAAGTGTAAAACATTAAAAATAAATACAAATAAAAAATAACGAAGCTTATGAGGTAAATTTATGGTACCTTCTTAAACGTAGGCCTATTTTTTCTTTAAGTGAAGAAATAGTACTGTCAAATACTTTCAATCGTTTCCTGTCCCTTAATGCGTATTGCCACCGAATGTATGCTTTTCAATTCCTTTAAATTATTTAATTGTTTTAAGTAACAAACCATATTAACGCTAGAAGTCTAAATACAACTTTCTTTTTTCAGTAAATAATAAATTTCTCTACGAGTATTTTTTTTTAAATTCAAAATAATGAATTAAAATTATAGAGAACAAATGAAGGAAGATATAAAATTAGCATTTATGTATTCTACCCGCGAAAAAGTCTATAATCTGCAAGATCCGCTCTCCATGTTAATGTGGCAACCACGTCCACACTACGCTTCCTGTTTTCAGCCTCTTAAAGAAAGAATCCGTAAATAACGTTATTAAATGTCGCCAGCAGAAATTCGTTTAACATCGTGTTACAGATGTTTAAGACAGCTCAGGTCCTGGCTGTGCAAGGATGTAAAATAAAGTAATAAGAGAAAATCGTCTTAGCTTTGTCAGCCCTTTATTACATTGGCTGACTAACATAGGCTAACATAGAAGAATGGAATACACATTCCACTCGGAATGATGGCTGATGCCTTAGCCCGAGGTAAGCTGAAATATATGAGAAGATACTAAATTCGACATCACAGCTGATCTTAAGTCCGACATATTTTTCTACAATGTTGTCCTTAAAGTATTTATTCCTAGAGGGTTATAAAAATTTAAGCTCTGTATCAATGTCCGTGCTGTGCTGCACGCAGAAGTAAATGTTATAGAAAGAGCAAAAGGTGAAGCAAAAACATGTACGATACAAGTACTGCTGTAAATTAAAAAAAAAAAAAACATTAGGCAAACATTTTTATAATAAACTTTAAAATGCCATACAAATTCGGGATTATGATGCCTAAGACAGTAGCGATATATTGAAAAAATTATCTCTAAATATATAAAATTTTTAAATTCTCAATAATTAAAAATAAACTTGTCTGAACCACTTATTTTAACGTGCTGTGTCTCCAGACAACTGTGGACTACACTGGACCTCAAGCGGACCAGGCAGCTGCTCAAACTGGACAGAAAATCCATAAGTATCACGGTCTCTGTACTTACTGGACACTGTCTAATAGGTAGGCATGCGGAAAGACTTGGTCTGCCTTTTAATGATTTCTGCCGCAGTTGTGGCTCGGAGGATGAGGAAGAGACCGTACTGCACCTCCTGTGCCACTGTTCATCCCTGGCTCGAAGAAGACTAAGAATTCTGGGCTCTCCTTTCTTTGGAACTCTGACGGAGCTATCATCCCACTCTATAAGGGACATAGCGAAGTTCATCCGTGAATCCTCATGGTTCTCGGCTGGGTAATGGGAGTCATTCCGCCTTCTTTGTGGTATCACAACGGGCCATTCGTTTGTGCTCAAGTGAGCTTCGTCGCGAGAGGCTGCCACTCCTAACTAACTAACTAACTTAAATAGAATGAAAGTCATATAAATTTCGCAATACCTCCCACTGTACATACAAGGCAAGTCGATGCTTCCAAAGATATGTGTAGCTTAACACCCTTCCAACCATAAATACCGTCTTAGATTAAAGCATACAAATATATGTTATCATTGAATATATATGTGTTAATGTTTATGTTTAATGGTCGCATAGTGACAGCCTGGCAAAAATTTACCTAATTTTAATCCTAGGACTTATTTTGTTGTTATCATTTTGTGTTCCTTCCTTTTACGGTTCATTCAACATTTGAAATTGTTAAATTTTTTTCGTTTTGTCAAGTTGTTTTTTTATATGTTGTGTTTCTAATGTTTGTATTTCTAATGTAAAATTTTTGTGTGTGTTTGCACATTGTAGTTTTTTATTTTCTTATTGTGTGCGTTTGCTTGATTGTTATTTCGGCCTTTCCAATCATCGGATTTTAGTAATTGGCCATTCAATGGCAATGGCAATCACACTAGAGACATTTCACCTTTCTACAATCACTGACACAAATTCACAAACTTTCTAAAGTATGTGAATGTATAGTTTTCTTTTAAAATTCCGTACAAGAGCGTCTTAAAAACGCCCATACATTTATGATCTTAACAATTTTCACATACTGCTGTAGCCGAAAGTTAAACAACAATTTAAAAGAAACTGATAGACAGGATGAAAACTTGAAAGGTATATGAGTGTGTGAATTTGAAATACATTGCTGACTTCTTGCCTTAATTTAATATTTTCACAGATTTCTTTTCTGTCTTTAAAGCACTTACGAGAATCCTTAATATTCGTGTGTATGCGTTCGTGTACAAACATTTGTGCCCTTTAGTTCGCTGATTGCTAAAATTATAAATGCTTTATTTGTCTTATTTAGACGAGGACTTATAAGCAAAGTATTGTGAGCTGTGTTGCCTCTATAGCAGATATCAAGCCTTACAGCAGCTATTTGGTATCGCCGTCCTAGAGTACAGACAAACCACAACAATTCTATCACGATTTCTAACTTCGTGAGTGTTTATTGAATAGTCAAACGTTAACTTATTTATGTCATTTTCTGTATATAAAAATTTTGTGGTCGACTTTAAAACTTTAAAAAAATTTTATGCTTTTTGTGAAAATTAAAAATAATCAAGATACAAATATTATAATTAAAATGAAAGTAAATCAATTGCACCAAATTTACGCTCACGACAAAAAACAACATCCTTTCCAAGGGGTTTTCTGCAAAATTATTTTTTTTACTTATTTCGCACCACTTTTCATATAATATTTATTTATTTTATTTTTTTATTTTTTTTTGCATAAAAGCCTATTGGCACAAAACGGTAAACTGAACATGAATAGCAAAGTTTTAAAAGCAATCTAACATGCAAAATAAAAATTCAAACAATAAAGTGCTTTCTAAAGATATTTAGAATGAAAAATTTTTGAGTTGACAGAAGAAATGACGCTTTCGTCATTTGAATAAATGTGTTGAAACCTACCGGGCATTCAAAGCTAACACAATGTCCTGTTCATAAATATTATTTACTTCTTAGGAGGTTATTGCTGAGTAAGCAAGATGTTGTGAAAATTATTTTCTTCTTGATAGTGAAAGGAAAAAATCATCAAAATTTTCTTTATTTTTCTATACGTTTTCTAATTTTTATTTATTAAAAAAAATCATGATGTGTTTGATATTCGTCACGAACAAGTTAAAGTTTTTAAAACTACTTTTATAGATTTTACCTTTGTTTCTAGTTCAGAGGTGGATATACAAAAATCTGTGACTTAAATTAATATATAAATTAAATTAATATAAATTGTCGCATAATTTATTTTATATATAATGAAGGATTTGTAAAACATAATGTCCTAATGTTGGATCTTTTTCAGCAAACAAATTTAACCAATCGAACTGATTAATGAATAAAATAAAAATTAAGTCTTTAAATCTGCTTTCCTTAGATACAGGCAATAAGCAGTTCACACTGACAACTGTTATTTTTTTTATTCCATTGTAAACATCACATCACAAGGTAATAAATCTTTAAGAAAATTTTTACGTTTCACTTTTTTTTACAAAAGGTAAATATAAAAAAGGAACGTTGTCATCGTTTTTGCAATTTAATTTAATTGCTTCATTAGAAATACAACTCCCTTATCAATGAACACACAAATTAATCAAAGATATTTGTAAGAATTATTAATTTATAGTGTCTATAACGCAAATGTTTAAGTGTTTTTCAACAGTTATATCAAAGAGCTTTGATTATAAATTCTATGATTGATTGTGAATTATACGATTAGTTTAACTAAAAAAGAAATGTCAATTGTATTTTATTGATTTTTTCATAGTATAATATTTAATTTTAAAGATGGTAAATAATGTTTTGCAATGAACCTAAGGTTTTTTCAACCTAAGGTTTGGTCAAACAAGTCAAATATTTGACGAAAAAGACGTAACCATTATGGAAAATTTTTGTCCCTATCAAATACTTACCGAGAAACATAAGATCCTAATGTAAAAGTTAATGTTACATGTAAAAAAAGATTGGGTAAACATTAATAAAAAAAACATTTGGTCAAATATTTTACTAATCTGACCGCAATATTACTTAAAGAAAAATCATAATTGAGGTAACTTTATATGTTTTTCTTTTTATTTTTTTAATGGAAGTAGTACTTTAGGCAGCAATGCCTATTTAATTAGTGTAACCGTCTGCGATTTTAATACATTAGATTTCAATATTTTGAAATTAAAAATTTTGTGTAGTTTCTTTTAATGTAAAATTTCTTAGCAAGCAGAAGGGATTTTAGCTTAAATTGCCTATTTTTTTTAGTATTTAAAAATATTTTTGATGATACTTTAAAATCTATCTCTTCAAAGGGCCATATGTCTGCTTTAATGAATTTGATGTATATCAGTGAATAAATAATACAAAAAAGGTCAAACTTTAGGGTTATTTTGCAGGACGTAAAAAAGTTTTTAATATATTCAACTAGAGAAAAACTTAGATTAAAAAAAATCTTTCTATTATTTAAAGATTATGTTAATATTGAAAAAAGGAAAAAAAGCAAAAAAACATGTTATTGACATGCTGTATTTAAGTTTACTTTTATAATTTTTTATATAAAACTTTAAAGAAAGTATTTAGCATTATTTTTTTCGGTTGAGGCTTTAATCATTCCAAACTTCCAAAAAAACACATTTTTTGTAAGTTTTTATTTTTATTTTTTTCCTTTACTTAAATGTGCATAAATTTCAATGGTTTTATATATTTTTGTGGTACTTGTTAACTTTACGTTTGTATTTACATATATAAAATACTTTTCAGTTTTTAATATTTTTTATATGGACTTTGTAGCAATATAGTATAACTGCCGCTTTATTTACTGAATATATGAGTTTTAAAAAGCACAGTTATAGCAATATAATAGAGCAGAAAAAATAATAATAAGCAGCATGTAAAAATAAATGTACAAAAATACAACCTTAAATATCCTTGAAACCACCGAAAGTTTTTTGTTAAATTTTTCGTTTTATTTTTCAACCAAAAAGCCTATTGGTCAACTTTAAACAAATACTTTTACAGAGCAGCAACATAACAACTGAACAGGAAAAATATAATGTAGTTGAAAAAAAACTTTTTGAATATTTATGAAATCAAAATTTATCCTGCCCTGAAAGGAAAAATTAAAGAAAGGCTAACAATAGCAAACACACACACACATACTTGAATATAATACACCCAGTATTTCGAATATATTTGGTGATAGCAATCATCTTGCAAACATAAATTTGTTTTGTTTGTTCAATACAAAAAAGTCAACTTAAATATTAAAAAACACCTTTTTGGTTGGTTAAATGTGACCCAGAAAACAATAAAGAAGTTTAACTAAATAATAAAATAAACATAAAAGTGAGCTATATTCCTTTCACATATATTTATGTAAATCCAGCTTAGTAAAGTAACTCCAATCAAAGAAATAAATATTAGGGTGACAGAGAATCAAAAACATTAACATATAATGTCTGCGGCTCTTAATGGGTTAAGCATTTTGATACATTAGTATTTCCTGAAAGATTTTTTCATAAGCTTTTATATGATACCCATATTGATAACTTAAAAATTATTGTGAACAATTGTACTTTTCTATGAGAAGTTCATCGCGTGTCATTTCATGTTTTCTGAAAATTAAAACTTAGAAAAATGCATTTCTAAATATTTATTGCAGAATTATTTTAAACAGTGTTAAAAACTTCCATCTACAAAAATAAATTTAACTGACAACTGTTCTAGTAGCATCATGCCGGTAAAGTTAGGTGCTTTCACATTTGTATCTCTAGTATCTATACGAAATGACTTATTGTTATGATAAAAAGGATTCTAAGAATCCTCCTTACAAAATTTTATTGAAATCCATTTAGCAGTTTATACGTGATGCAAACACAGGCACATAGACAGACAAAAATTCCAAGAATAGGGTTTTTGTATTCAATTTTAATTACTATCTACACTATCAACATCAAAATTTCGAAAAAATTCATTCAATTCATTCAATTCAATTTCATGCACAGAAGTAATATCATTAAGATTTGATTTTTTTTTTTATAGATTTTTTTGTTTTTATGGAATTTTTAACTCTATCTTCATTTGGTTTTAATTATAAATCAAGTTTAAACAGCACAGATTAAAGCTTATAAAAGTGGTAAAATTTTTATATTTAAACTTTCAATAAATTTTTAAATTATAAAAACATTCAATTCATTTTAATTTTGGTTCGATTATACGTTTAAGTGTTATTTATATTTTTTTAATTTATTAATATTTAAAGCTTTTTTTCAGTATGAAGGAGGTTCGCTCGACAGCTACATTGCTTACAGAAAAATACGAAAATCGTTTAAATTCTACATTTGGATAATAAGGAAAAAAATTTAAGTAGAAATTGTAATTAATAAATGCGATTGTTTGAAATCAAAATTTTCTCGCTTTAATACTAAAGCCTAAAGACCTAGTTTGAGCTCATAATGAGGAGCTTAAAATAAGCCCTTGAATTTTTCGAGACAAATAAGCAATATCAGCTAAACAAAATTGTTTTTGGTAAATTTTGTTATTTTAATTTACATTAATATCCGTTACAACAACAATTATAAAAAGTGGTTTCAGACAAATAAAATTATTTAAATCTACAACTAAACAACAAAGAAAATTAAATATTAATTAAAATTCATCAAGTTAATACAGAAACAACATAAAATAATTTAATAGAATTCCTATTAAATTTCCCCTTAAATAATCAATATAAGTGAAATTAGTTAGTCGGGAATTTAGCACACTTTAAATTAATTTAAGAATATATATATTATTAAGGCCGACTGCTGTTTACAGAAATTCAAAAATTATTTACGTAACATTTATGAACTTCTTTTTAAGAAAAATGTAAGAGGTTTTACAGAAGTTAAGATGACTTGTTATTACTTTATACATACTTACGTAGAAAAGAAATTTAAGTACTCTGCAAAAATATACTTTTTTGTCTTGTTTTTTCTAATTAAATTTTAAAATTGTATTTGCAAATAATTTAAATTTTTTTCTATAAATAAGAAATGACTTTAAAGATGTGGTGAGGAAAAGGTTATGAAAAAATAAATCTAAAAATTGCATTCGTGGCTAAGCCGAAGGTGGGCAGAAAGCAAGAACAAATGTATAACACGATTTTCAGACAATAACAAAGAATTTATCTAATCAAATTATTATTGATTGATTTTGAATATTTCTCGTATTATTAGTGAAAAATTAGTTGATTAAATAGATGTTGGTTGTATCGTACAAAATTTAAGGTGAATAAAGGCGAAGAATGCTGATTTTTTTATTTATTTATTTATTTATTTATTTTTTTTTTTTTTTTGGAAAATGTCTTCTATATATATTTCTTTCTTAAACACTTTGAGAAATTACAATAAGAATGAACTTTAGTCGAAATCAATTTAATTCATTTGTTATAATTTTAAGCAATTCAACGAAAAGTTTTATAAAAAATATAATTGTTTTTTTTTTTTTTGCTATTTTTCTAGCATACGAAAATCAGGCTAGAAATCCCAACTGCCTGTTAAATTAAGATATATTAAAGAATGAAGGATATTACGATTATAAATCTTTTGACTGGAAAGGTTAAATAAATAATCCGATAGACCAATTAAACTTACGAAGAAGTTAGCGATCAAAAAAATATCATACTATGATCACGAGTTACGAGCAGTATATTCTTGAAAATTATTAATTATCCAGATTTACTTTGAACGTGACTTGTAAATTTGCGCAACTTATAGATGGAGAGTTAAGTTCAATAATCGGGCCCGTTTTTGGCTTAACGGATTGCATATGGAGTGAAATATTTTCATAACAAACTCTAGAGACTTCAATAAATCCAAAAAAGTGTGCCGCTTGAGGCGGTTTATACGACGAAGGCGGAGTTGACCTTATTAAAATGGAGTAAGGCAACAATTATTATTGATCAAAATTTAAATATTTGTGTTTCTTTTATAGTTTAATTTTCGTCTTGTTTTCAAAAAAAAACTCATTTTTACTATCTTTGGAAATTGTGTAAAGGTGCGGTCAGATTAGTCAAGTATTTAACCAAAAAGGGTGACCACGATTTTTACAAATGTTGTTTTTTATTTTTTCTGATACACATTGATACAAAAGTCGATTTATAATTTAGTATGTGTTTTATCTTATATTTCTTTATAAATATTTGAGAAGTACAAGTTTTATCTTTTTTTAATTTAGTGGCTACATCTTTTTAGTTAAACGTTTGACTAAGCTGACCGTACCTTAGTCAATGTAATAACCTTTTATGCTCTTCTAATACTCTCAATATAAAACAGGTTATCATTGTCTTGGGATTTCCCGGAATTTTTTGTTTCCCGGGAAACGGAGAAAAAATTAACGCATTCGCGGGATTTCCCGGTATTCTCGGGGAAAGGCGATTTTCGAAGAAAACAAGTTTTTTTTTAAATGAAAAAATGTTAAAAAATTCGTAGTTTTAATAAAACAATAAAAAAAATTGCTTAGTAGTAGTTTGCACAGTTTATAAAACTTAAAAACAATTTAGGTGACAAGACTAACATATGTACATTTGTACAACGTAGGGAAAGATAACAAAAATAAAAATACTTAAAAAGTATTCAAGTAATTATTTTTTGAATCATATAATTTTAGGACTGCATTTAACAAATCAAAAGAAATACTATTGCTTCTTTTCGTTGCAAAATTTCCAACAATAGAAATAACCCTTTCACTCTCTACTGAGGTAGGTTTTGTTGTCAAAAGTGCGTTATAAAGATTATCAATGTCCGTATTTCAAATGTTTGTGGCTTTGAATAACTCAAATTCCCTTTTAAACATATTGGTAACCTTAAGTTGTGTTTTATATCTAACAAGCAGAGCCCACGACTTCGTCCGCGTATCATTTTGAATTGTCTTAAAATTAAAATTAAGGAAAATGTGTTTTTAAGCATTAACAGTGTTAAAAATTTTCCATCTACAAAAATTAAATATACTGGCAACTGTTTTAGTATCATTATACAAAATTGGGCGCTTACACGTATATCATTTTATCTCTATTTTTTCTACGAAATGACATGTTTTTACGAAATAAAATGTATTCTATATTGAACAAAGGTTTTAAGGGCTTCTTTACAAAATTTTATTCAAATCAATCTAGCAGTTTTTACGTGATGCAAACACAGACAGACAGATACAAATTCTAGAAATAGGTGATTTTTAATTCATATTGATTACTATCTAGACTAACATCAAATTAAAAAAAAAAAATTTCATGTACAGATGTATAGATATGGTTGAATACACACGAAATGAGATAATTGAAAATTCTTAAATGTCACAACCAAAATATTCAAAAAACAATCGGTGTATTTTTCTTAAAGTGCTAATGATTTTTAACTTCACGTTTCATGGGAATTTAGCCAAAAATTTCCCGAGATTACCCTTCCGTGAATTCTCGTTTTCCAAATCCTAGTACTGATAGAAATAATTAATACATAAACGAGTGAGGATGAGAAAGGAAAAATCTTAAGCAATATTTTTGTAATAAGTAAAGAAAAAATTGTCCAGCTGACTAAATAAACTGCCAATATCATATACATACAAGTTCAGTTTAAAACATATCATTCATTAGCATCATTATCTCTCTTTTTCTTGTGCTCCCATTAGTATTTTTATTTATTCCATCGCGAACGAACCATGCGTGGATACAAGAGTTATTAATTCGGTTTTGAAGTTAATTCATACTTAAAATTTCGTCCTTTGTGTTTTCGTACTATTTGCCCCGTTTTGTGTCATTTAATTAACGGCTAAATGTTTGCTCGAACAACATTTCTCAGCGTAGATTTCTAATTATTTAGATGACTATGCGATTGAGAATATTGCTATCGGTATTGAAGATTTTTTAGTAAGAGCAAACCGCTCAATAATTTTGCAAGGAATAACTTGTGTAGTTTTAGGTCAAGTAAATAGTACGAAGAAAAATAGCTTTAGTTTTTTTTTATTGCAAGTTATTGAATTTTGTATTCTTACATTATCAGGTATTTTATAGATACAGAAAAAGGAATTAGTTTAGGCTACGAAATTACGAAACCAGAAGATTGATTTTTTTACTTTTTAATTTTGTTTTTATTTCGAACAGCAACTTGTGTATTTGAGGTAAATTTTGCAGTTCAATTCAAGATTTGAGCTAAACATAATTTGAAAATAATCTTAATTATTATGCTTTGGTCTGTTTTGTGTATCTTAAAGTGACCAACAAGATATAATTATTTTTGCAACAAAATGTATAAATTTTAACACAAATAATTGAGAACATTAATCTTAACTTTTGCATTAGAGGTCTGCACAAATATATTTGTATACATGAAGTACACGTGCAGTGGCGAAGTATGAATACTTATTCGAAGTATCAAAAGAATAAGGTACAATTTTGTTATAACAACAAAGCTGCCAAACAGCTATTGTTTTTACTCGCATTTGCTCGCTTGCATTAAGTATATGGTCATCGTTCTTAGGTACTATGTATGATAGAGTAAAGTACATATCACGAACTTAGCTATTACTTAGGTACTCGGTTGCGTTCGTATGAGGGACATCCCACGAACTCAAAACTTCATGTTGTATTTAGGTAATCGTGTCAAGCACATAAAACGGGTTTAAAACTGAACATTATTTTTTAAAGAATATTAATGTACTCAGCGATCCTGTCATAAAGATGCTAAAAGCTGAAAACTGCATATTGTATTCTTGTAGTTGCATCACTTATTGTAACATAATGACTGTCTTAAAAAGAATGCTAGAAATTGTTTGTTAATTTGATAAAATTAAAGACAGGAATAAACGAAGCAAGTTTTCACACGCGAAATTAAAACTTAAAAAATATTTTGCTCAAAAAAAATTCATTCAGTCTTACTACAAATATTTTAACTGTTATATTTAATAAATTCAAAACATATTAGGTGCAATAAAATAGTTTTTTATAACCCGCAAATATTTTTAAGTCATTATGACATGAAAAATAATATACGGTTAGATTTTGCTTATTTCAAGTCATAATCTACCTGTGATTTACGGGTGCTTATCGGTACATCTTTTATTATTTCTTACATTTTTAGATCCTCCTTAAAAAACTTCCACACTTTTCTATGAAAAATAAATTTATGTATATGGGTTTTCCAAGTTGGTAAACTTTTAAAAAAAAGCAGGAATCAATTCATGGCTACAATCAACATTGAAAAGCTTTTTTCCTACACCATTTATTATTTTTTAAATAACATTCATTCTGCAAAAAAAATGAAGTCCAAAGAATTATTAATATTAATTTAAATTCCATTGACAGTATTGTACAATTTTTAACTTCATTCAAAGAAACTTCTTGAGAATTATGCGACATTACACTGGGTATACATTTATATTCATCGACTAAGGAAAATTTGTGGTATTAATCAACACGATCTCGATATCGTTAAAGTTTAAAAAAAATTTAGCTGCTATTTAAACGAAATAGTTGTAAAAAATGTGAGCAATTTTTTTTTTGGAATAATATCTTATAAAAGTAACTTCAAGGAGACTTCTATAAATTATCTTAAAGTGTATTTCAGTTTAAAAATTTTTAGCGCAAAAATTGAACATTTCCGGTTAATTAACTAACATGCTCCTTTCTACCAAAAAAAAAAAAAAGCTCAACCGTGCCTTCTGTCATAAAACCCCACTCAATTCTGTCACTTGATAAAAAATGTAATCGGTATCGGTTCTCCTTGCATCTTAACCTTGACGCTTAATATTATTTTGTTTTAACCCTTAAAAAATCTTTAATATTAGCTGTCATATCATTTATGGCTGCCAACAAAGATAATCGAAGATTTATTTATTTATAGCAATTATTTTTTTATCTTGTCACCTAATGAGCAGAATGTATTTTCAAAATTTTTAAATTTTTATATGACAATAATGGACTGCAATGCAAATTCTCTTAGTTTTGATGTTTGGTTTTGCATTCAATTTAAATTTTGTTTATTTATCTTTGTATATGCAGCCATTTAAATTTTAAATGTCATTTCTTTAATTTTGTCAAAAATGATTGTTTACAAGAAATTTAATTTCGTTTTAATTTTAAAATAATTTTTTCATCTCGATGAACTTTTTGTTTCTTTGTGTGACTTTCAGTCTAACGTGCTGCCTTGTATTGCAAAGTAGGTTTTTATAGTTTAAAAGCAAAAATAAAAAAAAATTCGCGCTTATTTCATTAAATTGAAATTTTTTCCGTGTTGTTCATTATTTTCGTTAGCGTTCTTTGTAGATAAATTTCGTGAAATTAAATGTGTTTTTGTGTAGTTTTTGTGAAACAACTTTTTTGTGTTCTTGATTTCTAATTAAATAAATTTGTTTATATTTCTAGTATGTAAGTATTTTTTTTACAATTTTTTTAAGTTATAGAAATTTGTTTAATTATTTTTATTTAAAATGAATTTATACTCTATTTTTAAATAAATAAACATTAATAGAGATTTAAAATTTAATTAAATGTAAAATTTAAATTTTTAAGAATAAGTTTCATTTAGTTTTTTAAAAAGAGCATAGTGCCGCTTAGACAAAAACACGGAAAATATGTTTTTAAAACTTAAGAGCCAAAACAAATTAATTTTCATTTAAATTTTCTTTTCACCAAACTGTTTTTCTAACAAAAGGTCCTATACTCAAGATATTTTGTAAGCTTTATTGAAGCCTTAAATTAGTATATTGCATTGCTATAATATTTATAATGGGAGCATTTTCAGAATAGATCCCATTAAAAAAAATTTCATGAAATGAGCTGTCCATTAAATTTTGTTTAAAAAAAATTTAGAAACCCATTAAGAACAATGACAATTATTATGAACAAAAAATATTAAAAAATATTATTGAATAAACATATTTATGTATTTACGTGGCAAAGGAAACAAAAAAAAAAAAAAAAAAAAAAAAAAGATTTGGGAAGTTTACTGCACGATTGAAGATATTTATTGTATGAAATTTTATGAGATTATTAAGAGTTAGTATTTCCCTCTGTTCCTATTCTGCTAGCCTTCCTTCACATAAAATGCCAAAACAAATTCCGTTTTTATACTAAAACAATCACTTACGTAACGAAAATTTTGAATTGTTTTTTGTGTAACGATTTAATACTTTTTACAAATGATCTTTCATTTTAAATCGAAAATAAGCAGATCTTTTTAATATTTTTGTCATATTCTATTACATGTTTGCTATATGTTAGATATACCAGCATATTTAAAAACTTTTTAAAAGCTTGATTAACCTTTCCGGCCTTCTCCTCTACTTCTTGTTCTGAGCGAAAGCATGCTGTAGAGGATATGCAGTTTTTATATTATTTTACATTAAACAATAAATAACTTAGAAGTTCCTTAAACATCTAATGGATTGGTAAAGACAAGTCTTCCGAAACGTATTTTCACCTGCAATACTCGAAGGATTTAATATATTTAAACATCAACTTAGTGTTTTTAATTTTAACATTCTAGTTATTTATTTTTAATTATTTATTTGAAAAGTGTGACAGTGCCTAAATTAAAGAGAAAGAGATAACAGCTCTTTCAACACCCCCTTTTTCTCACCCAAATCTAACTTAGCCACAGCTGCAAGCACTGGCAGTTCTTTCTTTTTTATATAAAGTCGCCTTCATCCTTTTTTTTACTCTTATATTAAACACAGACCTTCACTACTTCATTTAATATGGCTTCACACAAACGTACATCCTGGAAAGTTTTGAATGCTGTTTCCTGTTTTATAGCCTTTACATTACAATCATTATTTTTCTTTGCACGCCTTTGCGATGGTGGGCTTGAACTCATGAACTAACGATATTTTGTGTTATAAGAATGCAGCCATCGAGGTTGCTCAATTAGTGTACTCGTAGTATTCCATACAACACTACTAGTGGAAGCAAATTTATTCAGCTCTATTTTTTGCCAAGCATAGACGGATAAAAAAAATATAAATTTTTTCGGATAAGCAGAGGTTGCCGAACCTAATTTTCATAACAATATGGTACAAATGACTGTAAATCAAATTCGATGAGGTGTTTGAATGACCAAGATATGGTGTGGATACACCAATTTTGAGTGATACGAAAATGTCTGACGTATAGCATTTTTGTCTCTAGTATATAAGTCACTAATAAATGGCTCTTCTTTAAAAGAACTTTTTTTAGGCTGATGACCGCCATTAACAGATTTTCTTTATCTTTTACCTACTTTTGTTTATTTCAGAAAAGTCCTTATTTTAGGAAAATTTAATTTCAGTTAAACTTTTAACTTGCTAATGAAACTGAAATTATGTTTTTATTACTTTAACATTTTCTTTACCTTCACTGTGGGTTTGTGTTTAGCATAAATTCTTGTTAAAAATTCATTTAAACTTTTATATTATTTATTGAGAACAATGTCATAAGTCAACTGATTTTTCGTTTATTTCTTTATTTTTGTTCATTTTAAATAGAAAAATGAGTGAGAAAAACTCTGCCGTAATAAGAAACAAATTAGGACAGTTTCATTTGTCTTTCGTCTCAAGGGAATAACAAAATTAAATTGTAATTCTACGTACTTTTTCTGTTAATTTCTTTTTGTTGCTTTTCTGCTTTTATTCAAACGTTTTACTTTGTTACCATTCACTAGGCCAGCAAGAAACTTCAACACAAACATATTAGGTCCTTCTTTCTTTTACTTTTTCTCTTGTTCTTTATTTAGTTTTATCTCTTTTGGAATACGAAATTTTACTATAAAAATAATAAAAAATCTTTTATATTCAATTTTCAACTAGATGACATCTTACAAAACTAACTTACCACTACAAATGAAATAACAACTACTGTAACAAAAACTGTTTGCCTTTTTCTATATATAAAACTAGATTTTATTTTTCAGAATAAAGTATCTAGAAATTTGTTTGTAAATCTACAGTAGCAGCAGCACTAGTCGAAGAAGATGTATGTTTATTTCCGTTTCCTTAGTTTTATGTTTACGTTCGACATGTACACATGCACACACACTTATATAACAACATTTAAAGTGTATTGCATTATTTTTGCATTAAAAACAAACTTTTAGATTTTCAAAGAAATAATAAAATAAGCAAAACGAAAAATATATTCCATTTCTTTCGAAATCCATTCTAATGGATCTTTGACTTTACGAGAATACAAAAAATTAGATCTTAAATGCGTAATATTTTAACTTAACTTTAAATTAAGCAAGTAAATAGGGAATGAATTCTCAAAATTTAAAAACGACAAAGGAATGTAATTAGTTTAATTTTTCTGGGAAAATCTGCTTAGTTTCAGTTGAAATATTTTATCAATCATAGAAATTTAAAATTCGATCTATATTGCAACAGTCGCAAGTTCATAAGAGCTTCAAACTATATGTTCTAAAAGTAAAAAATATTACTGTAAATATCATCCATTTAACCAACTAATCAATATTAATTTGGTTGGACGAAACTCACACACAACTCAAAACATCTTTTTTTTTGTTTTCTCTACAACACGTCTTGTACATTTGTTGCAATTTTGTACTACACCGTCGGTATAGTCACGAAATGCAAATTTAATTTTTAATCATTTAAATCAAGGTGTTGGATGCAAAGAATGCTGAAGATGGATTTGGCGGTCCTGAAAATGCAGCATTACATTCTGTCAGCGTCTAATTTTTCTTAATTTTTCTTAATAAAAGTTAAATTAAAAATAAACCAAAGCCGAAAAATTAAAATTTTAATTGATTTATGATGATCACCGGCTCAACCCCTGGCTGGGACTAAAATTAAAGTAAGTAAAAAATATTGTTATGAATATATTCGAAATAAATGTTCATATAGTTTTGTGTGAAGCAACGTCCTATGATGAACATTATCAAGAAAAAAAACAGATATGCTTCAAAGTGAAATAAATTTTTCATGAAGGTGCTAGACATTGCCTTTAAAACAAAATTCAAACGAGCAAGAATGCTACATTCGGTTCTTATGAACCCTTCACCATAAATCGGTATAAGAAGTTTTTTCTCACCACAGAGTTCTTCTGTTCTAAAAAAGCTTTATTTCAAAAATAAAAAGTTTAGCTTGGGGCTGGTTTTTCAGCTTAGTAAGTAAAAAGGTTACATCTTTAGAAAAACAAACGAAACATTAAAAAAAGTTATGGAAAAATTTAATGCTGGCATGATATTTTGCCCGAGCCTTAAAGGACATACATGATCATAATACATTTTTGTGAGCATTTTCAATCGTCTGGCTCATACCGAAGAGGCGGACATCGCTCAGTCGACTTCGCTAATCCGATGGAAAAACAAACTTAAATATACCCTTTTTCATCTGTATTAAAGGGCATAAAAATGGTTTATTTTCACCCACTGCGTTGCATCCCCCTTACAAATTAATTTGGTGTTGCTTAACTTGGTTCAACTGATTTTAAGGAAGTTTTTATTTGCAAATACATAAAATAAAGAATCAATTAATAAATAGTGCAATAAATCTATTTTCTCTGAGCAGTTTTAAAATTGTACACTTTATGTTACAAGAAGATTAATTTATACTGATTTTCAATTATATTTTTTTTACTAATGACAAAGAAACACTAATCACAGTTGAAATAAAAAATTACCCAAGCAAGTAGATTCAGCAGAAAGACATTTGGTGATTTTTTTAAGTGTTAGGTAATGATAACGAAAACAGAAAACAGATACCTTATTACCTTTTGTTCGATATTATAAAACGATACTTGGTTAAGTAAGTTGTAAGTAGTTGTCAAGAGAATTTTTAGGACAAAACTTCAATTAGATTTTCTGAGTTTAAGTTTGTTATTTTTCTGTTTCCGTTTAAAACTCTTAGAAGACCTTCCTTGTTTATTCTTCACGTTAAAACTCTTGATTTACTTAAAGTATTTTTGTAGTTTTTGCTTCTTCATTCGTTTTGTAAAATAACAAAATATTTAAAGTAAAAAACTGCACAAATATAAATAAAAAACAACAACATGAAATTCCACAACCACGCTATTTTATTTGTCAATAAAAAAACAGAAACCAAAATTAAAATAAACGTACATAAGAACAAAATCAAGAATAAAAAGAAACATGGCATCATGCTGTGTGTATTGACAAAGAGACAGACAGTTAAATAAATTGGTTGACAACTAACTGAGTTATTTCTCTCTTTGAATAATAACAAATATTACAAAAATAACGATGTCTTTAATATTTATATTCTTTCTTTTCAAAGTCATGCTCTACATTTTCTCTATTTTAGGAATTATAATAAAAACTGTGCCACTGTCGCGATAGTTATAGCAAATTGTCAGGCTATTCTCTGGTCTTATTAACAGTTGATTGGGGACTCTATTTAAGGGCTGACGCAAAGCTTTCACAATTGTTACTTTTTATAATATGTTGATTGAAAAGATTGACTTGCAGCGCAAATTGCATTTAATAGAACTTAGGAAAAATTTAATTTTCATAAAAACATTCATCATTAAATCTAAACATTAAAGCTATTAAGTTTTGTTTGTAATGAATACATATGGATAATAACAATATCATTATTTATTTTTAATCTTTTAATATAATCTTTTAAGCATTAAATTACTTAAAATTTGCATTTTGTGTTTATAAATAAACCGGAATTTCAAAAATATCCACAAGTTCTGCGCGTAATAAAATTGCAATATAAAAGAGAAACTGATAAAATTATTATGGGTCACCTTATTAGTGAAGCAGGTAATAATTTTTTCATTTTCATTATTGAACATTTTAAATAACAAACACAAAAAAATACATAAATCTACTCGTCATATATATGTAGCCATTTATAAATAAGTATACATTTATATTTTACAATCCACTTTTACAAAATCAAGATAAATAATCACTTCTATTAAGCAGAAAAAAACTGTTTACTTGTCATTGACAAAAGAAAAAAGAAAATTGTTGCAAATTAAATTTCATTGTTAATTGTAATCGATTTTTGTCACATAAAAAACCTGTCATACCATCATAATGAGCATTCAATTGAACAAGTACAACCAGAGGGCATAAATTCTTGTTGCTTGTTGGTAATTACTAGGGTGTTTACTGCTATTCTTTTTATTCAATTATTGAAAAAGTTTAATATAAAATTTTTTAAGTTTTAGTTTTAATAGTTGATTTTGAATAAATATATAATTTGTTAATTCATATATTTAGGGTTTCAGAGGCGATTCTTGTATCCTTTAAGATTTTGAAATTTCCGTTGTGAGAGTGCAGATTGTTATCAAGCTATTATACTCGCAAAGATGCTGAATCTTAGAGTTAATAAATCTGAAGAGAACGAAGAAAGAAACGATAAACTATAATACCTCTATGACGGCAATTGGCAAGCAATGAAGTATAAAGCCGTATACAAAAACAATACTGATTCTCTTCTTATCTAGCTAGATCACACATTACACAACTTTTAAGTTCCTTTTGCATGAGAGGCATCTAAGGAAATTGACAGAAGATCATCATTTCAGTCTTATGTCTTTTTATTTAAACTTGAAAAGGTCTCCAAAATTTCTGATGAAGTGCCCCGCTGACTCTGACAGAATGTGTGCAACCATGAGCTGTTATTTTTGTGGCATCTAGCCGTTTAAGCAAATGTTAAAGAAATCCACCTGGTTCAAAGGGAGCGACGTGGTATGGAAAGTAATTTTGTGTTCGTAAGATATAACAATGGACTTAACTGCAAAAATTTGTTCCCTACACAGACAACCACTATTATCCAATCTACCTTCAGTTAATAATAATTAGAATTTGTAACCAAAAACAAAATTTAAACTGACATTATAAAATTAATTTGAAATCCCGTTTTTTTTTTTTGGAATCAGTCTTAATTTTTATTGTAGTTTTAAAATTTGTCTTTATTCACAAAAAGCTTTATTTTTTTTAATGATCTGTGTCTGACAGATTATGGATTTATAAAATGGATTTTAGCAATTTATTTTACAAGCTGCTTGTGGTCACTGGGTTCTTCCTTTCGTTAAAGTTATGATACCGCTATTTTGATAATTTTTCGCACTCTCTTAATTGATCGATATATTTCAATTTAAATGATTCTTTTTAATGTGTGTCTTATTCACAAAACTCTGTTTTAAAAATTCTATAGTAATCGATTGATTAAATATTCACCTAAATCGAAAGCCCTAGTTCCTTTTAATTATTAAATACTTCATAACTACATCGCACAGTGGCGTGAAAAACAAAAAAAAAGAAACAAAACATGGATGTAAAGTCTTTAAGTTCTAACCTATTTACCCGATTTTCCTGAAACAAACTGGGATTAATAGAGGAGGTCCTAAACTTTTCGCCTAATGCATTTGCATACACCCTGTTTCAATACAGGGCAGTACCACAGGCCGTCATTATAGGTAACTTTGAGTTTGAAAAATGTTTCAGACTTTTATTCCGTTCTTTTTGTATCTCACGACACTGTGTATCGTAGTTTTTATATTCAATTTTAGCTTTTGATACTCTACATTGAAATAAATGAAGCCAAATAAATCCTAATCATATTAAGGATTATTTAATATCACTGATCATTCTTTCTTAAGTTACAATTAAAAAAAAACTATAGCTTAAATTTTGCCAGTTTTGTTTGAATTACAACATTTATGAAGAAGAGTTAAGTGCTTAGAGAATCTATTAATATAAAATATTCTCTGATATATATTTCACTATAAATGCATCGATCGTGTAGGTCTCCGAATAGTCGCATTTTATTTTATTTTATTATATTTTTAAATTTAAAAATGTATTTATGTATGAACTGAAATATATTCATAGCAATTGGTTGAATCTTTAGCCCATAAAACCTTTACATGATGTTTGTTTGCGTGCGTTTGTGTTAGTGTAAAGAAGAACTGATTGTCTCTTTTTGTAAGTGTTCTTGGTTAATTTTACATTTAATTATTGGTAATTTATTTGAAGGTTGCCGTTTACATTGTCATTATGGCTTTTGTAGCTGCTGTTGTATGCTGTCGATGTGTACGTGCTGTGGTAGGCCACATTTCCTTTTCAGTATTACATAATGAGCACAACAATGATACTGAGATTTTTACCACTAACATCATCATTCATCATTTCATTAAAGCTTTTCAATCGATTTTCTTTTAAAATATTCTCTGTTGTGCATATTTCATCATTTGTTTGTAAACGTTCTCAAAGAAAAGTTGATGTTTTTGTTTTTTTATTTTTTATTTTTAAGTTTTATTTATCAATTTTCATTGAAATTTTGTTTAAGCAAAAATTGTTTAAAGAAGAAATATTTGTAAAGTTAGTTTGAGAAAGTAATTTTATTTTTACTTCTCTGATATTTATTTCTGCGTTTGGCATGTTATTTCCTTCGAAAAGTTAAAAGTAAAGTCAGTTATTTTTCCTTTTATTTTCCTACTTGCAAATGAGTGGTTTCCTTTATGTTTCGTTAAAAGTACGCTACATAATTTGCATAGCGCATCGCTTGAAATGCAAGTAAAAATAACTTTTTAAAAACCAGGATATTTTATGGTTGTAAGGATGAAAATAGATAAGGAGTAGGGTTTGTTTGCATGTAGATCAGTATTACCAGTTATTGAGAGCACAAAATTGTTTAAATCACCGTACTTTTAAAAAACAGCACACTAATTTCAATATACATGTATTTTAAAAAAACTTTGGGCATGTGTTTAATAGTTAAATCAAAACTTAATGTAAAGAACAGCGTACTATTTGCCAGGATTTAATTAATTAAGTATTTTTAAAGCTTTCTTCATATTCTGTAGGTCTTCAAATTAATTATACGTTAACTAAAGCTGCTCTAAATATTATCGTTATCCATTATAAATGATAACATTTTGTAAAAAATAATTTCAAGAATTCCATGCCCAAAGGATAGAAATGCCACAGTACTTGTTTCGCTATAATTCTTGTTCAATATAACTGCAACCTTTTAAATTAAAACTTGAAATTTTCAAAAAAATTGTACTATTAGAGCCGATACAACAACATATATTAAAACAAAGATAAAGACTAAGGGTGTCCCAATAAAGAAGTGTTTTCAATCCGGTTTTTCAGAAAAAAAAAAATGATAATAATAGGGTATCACATAGAGGTTTAATTTTCATATACATGGTCCCATTTTATAACTGTTATACAGCCTACGTGACCTCTGTGATAATACGTATATAAAAAAAAAATTAAAAACTAAAGAGCGCCCCCATAGAAGATCTGATTTTGATTTATATAAAATGCTCTTTTTAATTTTGCAAAATAATATAATAATAAAAATAAAACTGTAAGGACGGCCAGTACATGGTGAGAAAGTAGGCCAGTACTTCAAAACATAACTATAGTGTCTTTATTAAAAATTCCTTTGTTATTCCTTTGTTATGTTTGTCATAAAACCAATTTGTTACTGCTTTAATCCAAATTACATTATGAAATCAATAAGCGAAGTAAGCCAGGTGCTTGAAACCGAATAGTTTGCTCATTCCAACAAAAAATCTAAAAAAAAAAAAATTTAAACTATTTTAACATATTTCAAAAAGTCAATACTTGATTGAGAAGCCAAAAAAATTAAAAAAAAGTTAAGTGAACCTTTAATAAATCCAAGATGCATAAAAAAGAAAATATAATATTTTGTTTGCTGAAGCTTATGTACGCTTTGAACACGGAACATTATCTATTATATATCATAACGGATGCATTGATTAATTGCAGTATAATGTAATATGCGCATACTGCAACATTATTTTGGGACACCTTTAAATAATGAAGAGTATTGAATTGTCGTTTAAAGCCGGTTATAATTTCTTGACTTTCTAATACATATTATAATGTTTTTGATACTTTTGCCCTAATAAATTCTTCCCAAAATATTTGCTCCTGGTTTATAACATTAAAATCTTTCTCAATAAAGTATGAACCCACTATGAACATTATAAAGGGAAGAAGCAAGAAAGAAATATATATATTTTTTTGTTAATAATAATATTTGACAAAAGTTTTATACTTGCAATCCTGTCTCTAACTGGGGCAAAAGACAGTGGGATAGCAGAATTAAAAAACATGAAAATCTAATTTCAATACCAAAGAAGAGTCAGAATAAAAATAAATTAGAAATAAAATATAAAATAAAGTCAATATGAAAACTAGCATGCATGGCGGTCAAAACAGTGTTAAGAGTTTTCGAACTTGGTTTAAAAAAATAACTTATTTATAATTAAGACATAAAAGAAAGTATGTATAACAGCTGCAATCGAAATGGTTAATGGAAACAAAAACCGAAAATCATGTATTTAAAGTAGCAGCAGACATATAGCTCGGAGGAGTAAATAACTGAAGAGTTTTTCTTGAAGCGATCTTAGCCTCTAAAATGACGAAGCATCTATTGTCATCTATTATCATTAAAATTCCTTAAAAAAGAATTAAATTATAGGAGGCCTGATTTTTCTGGGAGTTCATTCTCAAAAGCTGATGTAATCATGGTAGTAAGCACGTTGACTACAAATTTGCTTGGACAGGTTTCAACGCCTACGTCAACCAAAGGATTAAAATATGTTTATGTATAAATACACAAACAGAATTGAACAATTCAGTACGCAGCCTCCTTCGTCGGTAACTTCTACATAGCATATTTGCCGGCGAAATAAAATAATAAAATAGCTATACTTTCACCACTTATTATTTTCATTCGTCTATCCATTTTCTAAAGAACGTACCATGATTACACTAATTAAATATGCCTTAAGTGCTACTACTCTTTTTTACAAAAAAAGTCTGAAAGTTGGATTACAATTTTTGTAGCCTAGAAAATTTAGTTTTTTGATAACGAACTGGCGATATTCTAAGAATGCTAATTGCAGGATGCATCAGCAAATTTTCATAAAAGCACAAGATCATAACTTTAAGAAAACTTAAAAACAGTTATGAATTGATAAATAAATTTTCAACACTCAGTATAGGATTAAACCGTGGAATATTATAAATGAATTAAAATTTATTTTTTTTTATTTATTTTTTAATTTAATTTTGAGACAGAAAATATATTTTTCAAATGTATGCGCACGTTCTTACAAGAAAACAAGCAAAATAAGGTGCTGGCAAAATGTAATACCGCATTCTTCGGACCGCCTAATCCTTAAACATCATTCTTCGCATTCATCTACCTGTAGTTGTGTACATTGTAAATATCATCTAGTTAACTAACTAATCAATATTAATTTGGTTGGAAGAAATTCACACCCAACTCAAAGCATTTCTTTGTTTTTTTCTCTACAACTAGTCTTGTACTTTTGTGTTTGCTTTTGTACCACAACCATCGGTATGGCAAAGAAGTGGAAATTTTTATTTATATCATTCATATGTTAAACTATTAAAGTTAGGAAAAATTTTCTTTCGTTATTTATTATAGAATTAGTTTTCTCAAATTGTTTTTAAATATAATTTTTTGATCGGTTTGAAAACGATTCATTTTTTAAACAATAAAAAAGAAGTTACCCTAAAGTAATTGAAGAAATAGAATGGAAAGGTATAGAAAAGTATGCTAAAGATATTTAAAACATGAACATAGTAATCATATCTGCAACATTTTCGTTTTAAGATCGTTTCGATTTCAAAATCGATTTCTATTACATACCTGTTTATCTTTTATTTAAAAAAAAAAATGCAAATAAAAAATCAGAAAGGTACAAAATAGAAATTATTTTAATTTATCAGTTAAATTTCTCTAGAAGTACAAAAAACATTATATAATTTAAAGAGCTTTTTAAGATATCCATGATGACTGCTAATTATTAAAATCGGTTTACACTTAAAAATGATATAAGCTCCGAAACATTTTTTACCCTTTTTAGCTGTTAATTTTAATTCTCTGTGTAACTACCCTGTATTAGAACGAATTAGGTGCTTTGTGAGTAGCAATTCGTTTCATGCAAATCGTTTGACTAGCATAGAAATTTAAAACTCTTATTTTGTGTTTTTTGTATTTTACACTACCTGGCAGGCCTATCTATGTACGTAAACGTATATTATTATAACTTTTTATACGATATAAAACAGCAAAAAATTCCACTTTAGCTAACGTACTACTAAAAGTAGTAAAAAACCCCACTACTTTGAATTTAAAAAAAATATACATAAAATTAAATTTCAATCAAAAAAATTATTATCCGAAGGACCAATATATGATTTCGAGGGTATTTAAATGGTGGCTTTTTTGTCGAAGCGCAATTTATGGTTGCTGTTTTATTAAATTGCAAAACCTTGAAGGCCAATAGCAATAAAAGTACTCGAAATCAACTTATCGTCAAATATTTTAATAAGACTCTAGCTGCAGTTATTTTATTATTTAGTGCAATCCAGTTGAATCTACATCCCGCCCAGATCAGTGTCATCTATATTTTCAAATAAAATATCATCGATTTTAACACGGTAACTGTAGCTCTAGATTTAAACTTGATGAAATGAGACCTAGTTTTGAAATTACTACACAAAACACACCAAACGATGCATTTTTCTGAATGATATGAGGCGGTATGGCCCGTTGGGCGTTGTAAACCCGTTAAGCGATAATGCCAGAAAGTACTTGTAATATGACAGCACGTTTAAAAATTAAACCTTTCTTCCATAAGTTTATATGTTTAAGTGCTTGGATGTTTGCTGCTTAATCACACCTGAACTACTAAACCCATTCTTAAATGATGTTTCATGTTGAAGTTCAAATTAGAAGTTCCTAAAAATAAAAGTCTTACAACACAAAAAAGGCTTTTATTTTTAATGATAGACTTTGAATAAATACTCTTTATCATAAAGCGTAGAAATCTAAAATATATATAAATCTGAACAATTTTTAAAAACACCATATGCTTTAAATGGTACAAATGAGACAATGGAAACCTGTACAAGGACATAATAGACAATTTTCGATTTGCCGGCCCGAAACGGAAAAATATCTGAGGCTGTTCCTAAATCTCAGTAAAGTTAATTGTTTATATACTTTATATTTATTAGTTTACTTCTGCTCCACTGTTAAAATATTTGAAAAATAGTTCAATAAAGTAAGTCATTTTTTCTTTTCTCTCCTTTTTAAATCATTTTAAAGTTTTTTATTTATAATGTTTTACAAGAATGTTGTTTATGCTTTGCCATTGTCGATGCAACTGTGTTTGACATACTTTGTTTGGTTTGCTGTCATTTTTTTTCTTCGTTTAAAGTGTTACAATGTTAATGCCAGAGATTGGATTACATACAGCAGCACTGAAGCTTCTTAAAATCTTGTTCTTACAAAAATATATTGCTGCCAAATTCTTCAGAATAATAAAATTGTTAGATATTGTTCATTTTGCAAAATGAAATTTTGTGTTACTGTGTAACAAAAATCTCTCTTAGGTATCACTTTATATTGAAACAAATATATAAAAAAGCTTTGCACAATTGCGATTTAACTATTGGTGTTTCGTTTAATTTGAGCGGTACAGATACTTGATATTTACTTTTTTTTTAAACTTAATTCAAACATATTAAAAGTATATAGCTTTTTGTGATAGCTTCAGATATCATATAGTGTATTTGGTTTATCACATTAGTTTCAGACATATAGTTTTTTATTTTATACATTTGCGATTACTGTCTACATTACAATCAAAATTTTCGAATAATATTTTATGTATAGAAATTACTTGTTTATTGTATGTATAGGTATGTCAAGATTATAATATCGTTAAAATATTTGGAAAATATTTTTATTTATTTAAAACAATTTAATTTTTTGCCAATTCCTCTCAAAAAAACAAAACACAAAAACACTTGTATATCTTTTTTTAATGACCTTAAAGTTTAACTTCTTTTGTTCACAAAATGATCAATTTGACATTTATGTAAATAAGTTTAACCTCTGGCAGCACACAAATTGTTTTTGTCCACATTTCTTTGGCTGCATATTTCATTGTAGATATACAAGAATATATTATTTGCTTATAAGTCTAAAGGTTTTTTCCGTCTGTTAAATGAAATTTGAAAGACTAAATTTATTGCAAAAAAAAGTGAAAAATAAAATGCTTTTTGTTTTTTGCTAAGATTTTTGTACTTGGCATTTTTTCATTTGTCAAAATAGTAACTAATTTTTACCTTAAAGAACAATACAGTTTAAAATTAATTAATCCCAGTTAAACTATTTTGATTTCGATAAAATAGTCATTTTATATGTAAATACTTAAAATGTGTATGAATACATTTTATGCCAAACCTAAAAACACAAACATATGTGTCTTCTTACACTTTTTTAATTTTTACATATAAAATGAGAAAAAAATCTTAAGGAGGCGAGGTTTAAAAAGCTCCAGTAGCTTAAATATGTGCTCTGTGTACATGTAAGTGGTATCAGAGCAAAACTTTTGAGTACTAGATTAATAATGTTATAAAGAATTTTTCGCGCTCCATTTTTGAATGACATTTACTTAAAAAACTGGAAAAATCACACTGATGTTTTCTTTGAGAAACAAAATGTAGAATTTAAATTGCTACAAAACTAATCGCGATATACTTACAAAATTGTATAGATAAAAAAGGTTTTAAGCATTTGCTTATATCAATTTTTTTTTTGTTTTGTTTTGTTTTAACATATATATTTCCCGAACATATATATTCCCGGAACCCTACCATTATTACTTATGGGGCTATCGAATTCTTACTGGAGTATGTAGTCAACAATTAAAGCCCATTTACTCCTTTTTTTATCGATGTTTTGCAAAAATTGGCTGGATTTGGATAGGGCTTAAGGGTGAACCATAAGTAATTACCTAATTTTTATTCTATTTGTTTACGTTTGCTAAAGATTGTTTTTGAAATTGTTAAAAAAAAACTTGCGAATACTGAAGTAAATTTATTTAAAAACGCAAAAAAATAAATAACATCTTTTCTTGGAAAAATCCTTAGAAAAACGTTACTTTTAATCTTTCTCAATTCAGAGTCTTGTAACTTTTTAATAAAAAATGCAAGAAAAAATGAACAAAACTTCAAACTTGTTATTCGCAATCTGGTAAGAATATAGCATTTGACTTGAAGTTATAACGCGAACATTAACAAGTGCACTTCGCCAAGATAAGATCGGCCAAAATATAAAAACATATTTTAAGCTAATTTTCACCCAAACTTAAAGAGATAACCTGCATATGTAAGCACAGTTTTTTATAAATATTCCAAGGTAAAATTCAATTTAAAAAATTCTTGCTATTTGAGTAATAAAAAACTTTTAATGACATTTTCGAAAACTATATGCCTAAGGTACCCTACTTTAATAGCCTACACATATGCCCCCTTCAACCTAGGGGTCATATTGTACGAAGGTTCACTAAGTAAAACCTCTACCTTGACTCTGTAAGACTTCATTAAAAAGCCTTAAAAAATTCTTGGGGTACCAAATTATGTTCAAAATGAATCGTTTTAAACCTCTGTGCACTGAAGTATGTAAGAATCTACCAAAATAAGAGGTAGGTAAATTAATTTCATTGCACAAATTTTAAATTGCACTTCTTAACAAATTTCATACACAATATTTTTTGAAGTTACGTTTTTCAAATTTATAACTGCTATTTAGCCTTCTTTTGTTCGCCTCCTGTGGTACCTATAGATTTGCAGCTTCATCCGTATACATTTTTTCTATTTCACATCGTCCAGGCATAACTTTTGGCAATTACATATCGAGATATGTGTACGTTATTATAATATAATTTTTTTTATTTTTTGACTGATTAAAAAAACCGCATCTGGTTGTACAGTATGACCACCTTCTCAACCACTCTATTCGTTTATATTTGCATTGCCTTTTTTCATGTGAAATTATTTGAAGGATTAAAAATATTATTCTTAGAAATATTGCGGTTTTAACAAACAATTTTTTTAGTAACGGAAATTCAGGTATAAATGGGCTTAAACTACACTAAGGAGAAAAGAAAAACTAATAATTATTAGTTACCAACCTGTAAATTCTAGATCCTATAAACTTTAGAATAAAATATAATACGTTTATGACAAGTGTGCAATAATAGTGTATTTACTTAAATGTTTTTAATTTCCACTTTTTGGAAAAATTAACCTTTCATAAATTTATTTACAAATACACACCTGTAGCTTTGCGCACCCTGTCCTAAAAAAAAGTATTAATTTAAGCTTGTCCTTCCATACAACATAAAATCATAAAGCGTGTTGCTGCGACTAATTTTTTTAATATTAAGTTCTATTCTATTCTATTACCGCAAGTGTGATTAAATCCTTATTTCAAAAAGTGTTAAGTACAATTTTTAAATAAATTTAATAAAATTCACATGAATTAATTTGAGAATATTTTTTAGTTTCTTTTATATTTATAACTTTAAAGTTAAATTGTAAAAGTTTTATAGTTTGTTTGAATTAAAATAAAATTGAAACAAGTAAAGTTTTGCAACGAAATGACCATTGGCATAATTTACAACAGAGTTATTTTTATTAATTAATTATTATTTAAATTTCAGTCTTGTAAGTTTTCAAATTTTGAAAGCAAGAAAAATAAAAATACAAAGATCTAATAATAATAATAAATAGTAAATTTTATGAAATTTTAAGACATGAAGCTAAATTATAATATATTTAGCTAAATATTACGTTGCTTTGAAGAAAGACAAAAACCAACATTAAAATAGTCAATAAACGTTTTATAACAACCTAAATTGTCTAAGCGGCACATTTTATAAATAACATAAAAAGTCTTTCTTAGTTTTTTTGTAGTTTGCTCATACCCACAGGTACATTAAATCATGTATACAAAATAACTAACTAATTGCTGTCAGATCTTTCTATTTTGTAACAATCTAAACGTTTTAACTCGCCTAAAAATGATAATCGCAGCTGTGAGCAATTTTATGCAAAACGTCGAACAAAAAAGTTTTACCACAACATCGTTCGTAGTTTAACAATGTTGTTGCCAGAATTAGTCGGGCTAAGGAACTCAAAGGGTTAATAAAACATATTTTGTTTACTAAAAATTTCTAATTTTTTTTTTAATATTGAATTATAACCGAAATTGGGAAAGTCGGTTCTGTGTAGTAAGATAGAAGTAGGTGAGTGTGTGAACGTTTAATTTGAACTTTTAAATGCATCATATCACATTTTATATATATGTCTTGAATATATCAAGAGCCTTCAGCCAGATGCCAGAAAAAACCAGAAAGTCTCTCCTAGACCGCCCCAACCAAACCCTTTGCAAAAAAAGGTATTGGACGTCTGATATTTTACAACTCTTAAATTAAGCACTTTCTTAAGCAGTGGGAAAAGTAAAAAGCAAATTGCAATTGGCAGTAATTTGGGGAGTTACTTACCTTTGCCTTCATCATATTGGGATTTTTGTTTGCTTTAAATAATGGAGAAATTTGCAAATGTATTCGCCAACATGACGAGCAAAGCTTTTAGAGTGCTACTCGATTTTTTTCTATTATTAAGGTTGAGATTCGCATAACGTTTTTATATATTCTCAATTGAAAGCATGTCTTTTCAGTGAGAATTGTGGTAAAATAGTTTTAAGCAAGTGGTTATTCTAAGCAAATATATCAGCTGAGCTTTTTAAATTTTAGCACGAAATTGCGGCTACTTTTGACTGAATACTCTGGTAAGCGAAAAACACGCGTTATTCAGTTTATTCAGCATTTCAGTAATATTGTGTTCGTTACAACACAATATCTAAATGCTTTTTCTCTGGATCTGTCTGCAGTTTTGCACATCTGATTAAACAAAACTTCGTTTTAGGATTGATCCAAATGGTATGAATTAATGGTTTAATTTACTCAATATCCACGAAACAAAGTTTTTATTAAAACTACGAAAAGATCATTACAACTATTCAAGCGAGGTTTTTCGTGTATATATTTTAAACTCTCTGTGGCTTCTTTTAAAGTTCCAAGAACGGAAATGTCCTCTGATAAGGACTGAAAAACAGCAATTGGAGGGAGTACCTATGTGAATAAAAGTCTAGTGGACCATCATCTTAAAATACTAGAGCCTCACTTAAGTGCAAACGTTAGACCGCGAAACCATGCAAAAATCTATTTTAAATGGACCTGCCATTAATCTAAAAAAAATCATGTATTTGGTTCTTAAAAAGTAAGTAAATTAACTTTCCATTCTAATACATAATACGAAATACAATTGGGAACTGGAAAATTGTGTCCATAATAATAATTTTTTTAAGGCCACGACTGACGCAATCAAATGATTTATAAATGAAATCTGATGAAATTCGGTCCTACTTATAGTTTTGAAATGTGTTCAAGTGATGCAGTGTCACTGTCTCACATGAAATATTCAATGGAATACAGAAGATAAAACATTTTTTTATTAAATTTTTATTTTATTACTTTTTGGGCAGACATGCATTTGATAAAATATTCCAGTGTATCAGGGCAAAGACAATATAGTTTTTATTCATGGCCTTTATTGCCGTATGAAGGAACAAATCTTATTTTATTATAAATTTTATTGTTTCTAAAGTTGTTTTGGTTGTAAGTTTTACAGGAGAAAATATCTGTTGCAACATAGACGGTCACAAATTAAAGGAAACATTCTATTTTTAGAACCCAGTTATTAAAAAAAATCACCTTATATATTGTTTTTTGTATGCTTATTTTGCTGTTGTTATTGTTTTTGTATTTTTATTAAATTTAACAAACAACATTTATCCGTTTGAATTTCATATTTAAATTTTCTAATTTTTTGTTTTATATTAGAAATTTTTTGGTAGATTTTAAAACTGATAATGATTTTGTTGTTGTTGTAGTACTATTTTTGGTAATTGTTATCTGATGCATAATTTTCAATTTTGTTTTTACTTTGAAAAGAAAACAAACAAATTTTCATGCAGCTTGTAAAAGTGTGTGTGTGTGTGTATGCGTTTGTTTTCTGTAACAAAATCATTTTGTTATAATTAAAATTTCAAATGAACGATCACAGAAAAATAAAAGAAGCTGGCAGACAGACAAAAAAAAATTCAAAATTGTAAATTGAAAATTTAATTTTAGTTCAGTTTTTAATATGAAAAAAAAACCAATTACGTTTATCTAAAACACAACTAAAAGTGACAGTCTGTTTTTAAGAGGTAGAATAAAAATCTGAAAATATGTTAAATGTTTAGACGTAGAGGTCGATTTTAAAAAACTCTTTAGCACATTTATTAGCACATTTTATCAGTATTATTTTGTATCCAGTGCTTTGGGCTTAAGTTGACACAAAATTTAATAAATTTGAGGCTGCCTCTAAATTTGTATATATGACTCCTATTCATTTGAGTCTAATTAGAGTAGATTTTTAGTTTGAAATATTTATTTACATATAACTTTGTTTTTTTGTTGTTGCTGTGCAACAATGTGCATTTGTGTGCTTTTGAAAATGTTATCTTACCATGTATGTATTTGATTTATGGCATTGAGCATTTTTCTGCCCAGCTGTCAATAAGTTTTATGTGTTATAAAATTGAATAAAATTCCCAAAAAGATTTATTCATGTTTGATAAATATTTTTAAATTAAAATTGTGATGAAAAATTATTTAGATTTTTAGTAGATTTATGTTGAAATCTAACTCAGTCTTTGTCAAATGTAACTGAAAGTTCAGTGTTAACATTAATTAGAAAATATTATTTTAGTTATAAGAAATTAATTAAAAAAATTTAAAAAATAGTAAAAACATAATCTTGGTACTTAAAACTCAGTAAAAGTATTTTTCTAATAATAAAAAAAAAAATAATTCCTTGTCAGCATAAAAATGCAGTGCAGTCATTAAAAATAGAAGGAGTTTTTATTCACAATCATAAAATTCTAATTTATTTTGGTATTTTTAATACTCACATCTATTTTATTCCTTTCAATTATTTTCTCGTAATGATACTGAAGGCGAACAATAAAATTTTTATATCATATTTCAGCTTCTCAAATTAAATTTGTTAGAATAACACTTTTTGTTTGGTATAGTAAGTACACATCGTACAATATATATCGGATTTTAAGGCAATAATACGAATCAACTCGACCTTACTTTAATATGGCGTTCACACTTATGTGTTTAATCAAGGTTTAAGTGTTTAACTGCAAAACAAGTTGTTTTTGAGATGTGTTCCCATACATTTACTTGTCTTGCGAAACACTTGAAAGTGACGTGTTTTTGAGTTAAACTCGTCGCAAAACACTCCAAATTCAGG
Organism: Cistogaster globosa; assembly: GCA_937654795.1. Taxonomy (NCBI): domain Eukaryota; kingdom Metazoa; phylum Arthropoda; class Insecta; order Diptera; family Tachinidae; genus Cistogaster; species Cistogaster globosa. Next base: position 64,770,390 of record OW569406.1, read on the forward strand.
GTTTAGATATTTTCGTGAAGTGTGAGTGTTCAGTTGTTTTTTGATTTTAAAGTTGCACTGAACAAGATTTCTAATGGCGGCAAATGAAAAATTAAGCGTTGTGTCGAAAAGCGTTAACAACGTAAGTACATTCAAGCACATTTTTAAAGACATTAATTGGCAACTAGAAAAATAAATTTAATTAATTCATTTTAGTTTTGCTTTATGGCAAATGATTTAAATATTTTGGGCTTAATAATTTCCAAGCTGTTTTGCAAAATTATAGCAAACGTGCACAAACAGGGTGTATTCTTTAGGATCCCCTGCGGAGGAGGATACAAACTCTTTTTTTCCAATAATATTGTCATTCTAAACTGCTTTTGTTATTTTTGCAAGCATCTCAACTTGTTGCAAATAACGAGAAATGTTGGTCGATACACCCGAAAACAGTTTTTAATTCAATTCCCAAAATAAGTTTGTGCGGTCCCAAGAATAATAAAATAAATTTTTCTGACAATAATAACTATCATATATATTACAAATTTCAATTGCTCTATTCTCTAATCCATTACAGTTATATTAAAGGCACAACGTCTACTATTATAAATCTTTTTTTTTTATTACTTCATTATTTATATAATCTTCAATATTAGGCTTTTATCACTTAACTGAAAATTAGGTGCTTTAATTTAATATATTCTATCTATTTAAACAGCTGACCAAATGTCAAACTGAAACACTATAATAACATTGTGAACTATAATTACAGTAAACACTTTGCAAACACATAAGTGTGAACGGCATATTACACTCTTAAGTATCCAATTACGAACTAATTTTCGTTGTATTCTTCGCTCTATCCCGTTATTAAATAAAAAATATTCCCTTGATTCTAAGAGTTATCGCTTCTAAATTAATGTATAAAGAATTCTGTATTTTATATTTGCCGCTTTTATGATCAATAACGTCTTCTCATTCAGTTTGATATATTTATATTATGACTAATTAAAATTTTTAGCACAAGAATTTTTCATCATATTATTCATTGCCAATTTTTTTAAGCCTCATTACAAAAAATATTAATGTTTTTTTTTTGGGAACTATTATAGAAAAGATTGCATTAATGAAACTCTTATTTAACACATTTTTAAACACAGAGTTTTGTTTTTACCAAAACCAAAACCTCACAGTAGCGATCGAATAATTTAAAAATTATTATTTTTAATTATTTTAAAGTAACGGCATTCGTATAACCTTAAAACTGTAACCGTGGAAACTGAAATTAATTAAATTAAATACACAATTCCTTACATGTATGATTGACTATAACACAAAATATAATAAATAACATAATTAAAACATTAAACAACAGTAATAAAACTTAAAGTCCAATTTTAACAAATGTAAGTGTTTGTTTACATCAAAATTATTCATAAATTTTTCTGTGTATGTACAACCACTCTGTCTGCTCTAACGAGAAGTAGAAACATTTAATTGATAATCTGGTATATGAAAATAAAAGGATTTAGTTTCAACGTATATAGTTTTTTGGTCTTTTCAAAAGTAATAAGCAGGCGCATTAAAATTTCAGTAACGTAAAATAAAATTTAAAATTTAATAATTACAATTTTTAACCCATAAATTAATTTTATCACCTACTCTTTTTTCAACGTAATGTTTCTCTTATTGTTCTATGTTTAACATAAATTGAAGTGCAATAACAAGGTGAATATAATTGTAACATGCATCGACTGTTAATGATGTTAAATTAGAGTGGTCCTATGAAAGACTGTCTTAGTATCAATTTTTACATATTGAATGCAACTAAAACAAATGATAAAAGTCTCTAATTTTAATTAATTTAATTTAATTTTGTATAAAGAAACCCATCGAAAATTTAAAGGAACACTGAATCATATACATTACGATTTAGATTTAATGAGAAATATCTATTAACACCAAAAGGCAACCATACAAATACTAATGTTGCCGGAAAACCCAAAGCTTCGAAATACCTTTATAATCTTCGAAAGCTCATATTTATTATTTTATTATATTTTAAATTAATTAAAATTTAGGAAAAAAAAGTTAAATTAACTTGTCCACAAAAGAAGATCCTGAAAATAAAAGAATTATCGAGTCTTTTCGTACTTTCTGTCAAAACTGATTCTTGTTTTCCATATATTCTTTTCCAGTACTTACTTTTAGATATCCGTAAAGCATATCAATTGGGTTAAATTGCTTGTCTACTTGAATCGGGATTTTTATCTAGTTCTCCTTAGCATATGGTAACTTGACATTTTCCAAAATGTTTTTGTTAAACTTCTTCGTTATTATAGGTCTGTCTGCGTACACATATTTTGCATCATTTTTTGCAAAATGTTGCAAAATGTTGTCTGCGTACTCCAAATCTCTTGCAGCGAGAGAGCCAAAAAGAGAATTTTTTGACAGTTGGCAGTTGGAGAACTTGCAAAATGTTGCTGGAGAAATTTCTGCTTGCAAGATTTTGCAACTAGTTTGAACAGCTGTTTTTATTTACTTTTTTAATGAAATATTTTTTGTGAAAAAAATAAAAATTAAAATTTAATAGTGCGTTTCCATTTACGTGATTTTGTCTAAAACACTTGATTTGCTCAAATCAAGCGTTTTGCAACTTGATTTCCTATACATTTTTCATGCTACCAAAACCACTTAAATCACTTGATTTCTTTCAAATCATGTCGAAAATCTATTTTTTCGAACTGATTTTGTCTTTGCAACACTGTGTTGTGTCTGGGATATTCAAGTCTAGCTCCGTGTTATCTATTCAGATTGGACGTTTTTATCGAAAAAGTGACATTTATTTTAAAGTTTCTTAAAATAATATACTTCTTAGTACAAGAATTGTGTTTAAAAGAACATATACTTAAATATTTGTAAAAGCAAAAACAAACAAAAGCACGAAATCGATTTTTTACAAAAATAAAGTAAGGGATGTTTTTCAATAACGGAGAAAAATGTCAGTGTTGTGTCACTAATTCGAATATACAAAACAGTTTTGCTCAATGGAAACACTTCGAAGTGTTTTCCTCAGAACTAGTTGATTTCAAGTCAATGGAAACATAGTATAATAACAATGGCAGAGGTAAGTAGTTAGAATTATGTTGATTTTTAATGTTTATAATAAACAAAACATTTTATTTTATGCTAGAAACGTCCAAATATACAGTGCGACTGTGATGTTTATAAATTGGAGATGGCAGAACCGTGTAATAAACAAGTGTAATAAACAGTAATAAACAGTGTAAAAAACATTTTTTGTTGTTGTTGATTTACAACACTTTTTAGGCGCACTTTAATTAATAATTTTTTAAATTACCGCGAAAATTCACTTTTCCGCTTTTCTTTTGTTTTGTTATTTTAATTGTTTACCGATCAGCTGTTTTCTTGCAAGATTTTACTGGATACTGTCTGCGTACTTTTTGATATATTTTAAGCCGACAGACCTTATATTTGAAATACTACCTACACCATGCCAACAAAAACACTTAAAATTTTTTATATTATTATACCTTCTCTAATTACATTATTATTATTAAATTGTTTTTTCGTGTTACATGGATTGAGTTCTTGGCCCCTTGGACTTCTAGCATTTCTCTAGACATCATTCCAAATTATTTTTTATTTCACTGTCGAAGAATGTACTGTACTATTTCTTAGGACATTCATGTCAAAGTTTTTTCTCTTCATTAATTTTTCTGTACTTAACAGATTATCCGTCCAAAAAGATTTCCATAACTTAACCAATGGCAAACAGGATAACTATTTCAAACTTTCTTCCAACTTAGTTACTGGGACGTTTTAAAGTTCAAGATTGATGCCTTAACTTTACTAAAGTTCTATTAGATAATTAGATTTATTTTCTTTATATATTTTAGTATATTTTTTTAATTTATTTATCAAATTATTGTAAAAAATATGTTAACATTTTTAAATTTATTAATTTTTGTTGTAATGAGTAAAATAAGTAAGGCAAAAATTAATTACGTTTAAAAAAAAATATTTTTTTATTAATTTAGTCTTTTAATGTATGACACTTGCACATCAAACGCAAAATGATTTAATTCAGAAATTTTATTCCACTGCAATAAATTTTTTAATAAAAAATTAATAAACAATTTTTTAACATGTCAATCACTTCATCTCCCACTTCTCTTAAGGAAAAACAATTTGCCTACGTTTATTAATAAAGTTGAACATTCCATCTCCATTTCATTAAAAATTTTTTTTATATGTATTTTTGTCTAAGAAAAAAAAACAGGTGTCATCTATACTTCGTAAAAAAATATGTTTATTACTTTTAAACAATGCGATATAATTTGATTTTTTTACGTTTGTGTTTACTTTGCTTTTACAACTTTGTCTGTATGTGCTGTCATTATTCCTTTCAGTAAATTGTTTTTATGCCACATGAACTTTTTATCTTGATAATATTCACACATGTAATAACTTGTGCCTGTCTATATTGATTTTAAAAAGTTTATAATTTTTGGCTAAAAGTCAGTAGAAAGAATAAACACTTTTATAAACAATGTGCAGCAACTAACGAATATATTTGAGCATCCATAGAAACTGTATAAATATCTTTAAGTAAATACAAATGCAATGAAACAAAAATTCTGTATATTGTTTTAGCAAAACAAACTTTGATATAACAATAATCATAAGTAGAAAATTAAAAACTTCTTCTTTGTTCTGCATGTATGTTGATAATTTAGACTATAATGTAGACGTATTGTTGAACAATAAGTTTTAAATTGTACATTACGCTTGTAGTAGAACATTTCATAAGTTTTATATTTTTATTCTGTTTTTTATATAAAAAACTTGCTAACTTTGAGAAGAAAAATCATATAATAAAGCATTTGTTCGGTTGTCTAAAAATAATCTAAACTGTTAAAGTGTTTTTTTTTTTATAAAGAGAAGTAGCACTTCAGGCAACAATGCCTATTTAATTAAGCCTAGTTCAGACTATAATACTTTGTATTAATACTTGTCAAAAATTCAAATAATACGAGCAAGTGTAATAGTGTGAACAGAAAACATCACACAAATTGCAAAATAATACGATAAAAATTTGACATCCCATAAGACTTTTTCGTTTGTCGATTTTTTTTTAAACGTTAATACTTTTTATTGGATCAGGGTTGCTTACTTATAAAAACTATTTTGAACAGTTGTTTTGTTTCCTTCTTGTATTACACATTTTATTTCAAGTGTGATGGTCTGAACACAATATGTGATTTTAAATAGTTTTTTTGACAGTCGAAACGAATGTATTTAGATTTTCGTATCGTAAAATGTAATGAAAATATTAATACTTGTATAATAGTCTGAACGGGCTTTTAGTGCGTATCCATGCTACATTCTTTAGGAAAGTGATAGAGGAGAGAAAAGAACAGGTGGTGAAAGTATAGCCATTTTATTAGTTATTTTACTTCGTCGGCGAATATGCTATGAAGAAGTACCGACGAAGGAGGCTGCATGTTTTAATGTTAATTCTGAATATGTATTTATACCATTAAATAGAAAAAAAAACATTTTTATTTTTTGGTTGTCGCAGGGGTTGAACCCTGGCCAACCAGGTTTGTAGTCAACGTGCCTAACACCTTGAGCACAGCAGCCACAATTTAAAAATCGCACATTTAAAGCTAACACTTTACCATTTTACGAAAATTTTTATGAGTACTCAGTGAAAAGACTGGTTAAATATATGACAATCGGTAGAAAAATCTACGCAAGTCCCATTAAAAATATATATTTATATATATATATATATATATATATATCTATATATATATATATATCTATATATATATATATATATATATATATATATATATATATATATATATATATATATATATATATATATATATATATATATATATATATATATATATATAAATATATAAAGAGAAGGTCTTGAAGGTTCCATCAGAGCCTTGAGTTTGAAGAAAAATAATGGTTACTTAAGCAGCCTTGGTAACAAGTTATTCAAAAAGGGGGAAAAATGATCCTCCTAAAGAAAACAATTTTTAAGTTACCATTTTTACCTGTATAGAAAATAAGAAGATGTGGTGCAAGCATTAAGGGACCCTTAGTAAGGAAAGTAACCTTAAATTTATAGGCCACATATTCAATAATCGCGCTACTCTCGGGGTACCCTTTTCTTTATATTAACTTTATTGTTATTATTAGGGAAATTAGATAATTCTATTTTTCTGCCTACTCTGGTTGAAAACCTAAAGCTATATAAGTGAATGTCTCATCAATATTGGCTACCCTTTGATTTTTAATTTTATTTTTTCTTCTCGTTGTGATGTTACATTGATGTCTGTCACAACTAAAAATTGCTATATTTTTATTAATACCAAGACATTTTCTGAACCCCTTTAACTTTTGTTGTTATAGTGGCTGTACACTTTTTTTTGGAAATTTCAAGTGTTATTATTACATTTACAGGGGCTTGCGTTTAAGGGTCAAATTAAAAAAAAGCAAATTTCTCTTATCTTTTACGGTTTAACATTCCCTGTATATTTTCTTTTCTTGACGAAATGTTTTTAAATTTAAAATTAAAAAAACAATATTAATTTCTCTTAATAATCTTAAGGAGCCATGAAATATTTATTAAGAAAAATTAATGTGCTGTTTCTGTATTACAGGCGATCAACTCCTCTGAAAATTTGTATGAAAAACACTCAGTTTTTCGAGTTAATTTTATACAAATTTCCCAGACGATTGCCTGTAATGCAGAAACAGCATATAAATGTAAATGTATTAATATTTTCCGTTCTCTATCTGTTTTATTTTTTAATAAAAGTAAAAAAAGTTTTGGCTTTTGCTATAACAAGATCGTCTTGTATTTTTCATCATACCCAGTTTTACCACGCAGCAATAAGAAAGAGAAACCTTATGAAGTTTTGTAAAATTTTGTAACAATTGTAATGGCGAATAATAAAATATACAAAAACGAAAAATAAGAATTAAGACAATTTTTACATTCTTAAAATAAAAAAAGGAAACTGCATCCTTACAAGAATTTTGGAATTTGTAGCAGAAGTCATATTGTGAATTTACTGTAGAAGATCTACGTCAAGTGTTTTATTGTGCCTGTGACTAAAATGAACATACTTTTACTTCTCGTTTTCGATTTTTAACATTAAAAATTAAAACTTTCATCTATGTTCACGACCGCAATCAATTTTAATTTTCAAACGCAAGTATATCAGAGCTTCTGTGGATACGTAGTTTTTTCTAATGTCAGTCAAAGTTTTATTCATAGTTATTGAAAGACAAACTTTTAGATAGACATATTAAACATATGCAAAATAACACAAGCATCATGCAAGATAAAGTTTTATTTAAAAGTTACATAATTGGAAAACCACATACGTAACACATATAATTTTGTAATTATTTTAAGTGCATTGTATTGTACTCGAAGGCAAATTGTTAGAATTTTACTTTGAAAGTTTTTATCATTGTTTTACAACACTTTTAATGCAATCTGTAAAGATAGATTGAACAGTATTCGATTTCTAATATAAAATAAGTAAATTTTACAATCAAGTCAATATAACATAAAAAATTAATTTTATTTAATAGTTATTTAATACGTGAATATGACGTAATGCATTTTGATTCTATCATCGCTGGCTGTATTTCACAAATAACACAAACAATGTTGTCAAATAATGTGTTAATTCTTGTCGTTCATCAGCAAAGGCCAATGATTTCACATGGCTCCACAGGAAATAATAAAGAGGAATTGAAATGCTTTTGATTTTTTTGATTGTTTTAATTTTTATAAGTAGATGTCTGCAGATACCGTATGGTATTTAGCGCCATATTGTTGCAACAACATCTATCCCGGATCATTGTCATCTATACTCTCAAACAAAAAGTTGTTGATCATGGTGCTGCAATGAACTCTGTCGATCGTAACTTGAGCTCCGACTTTATTGTTAAGAAATAAAGTATAATATTTTTACCAGAGGATAAACCGCACCAAGCGGTGGAATCTTTTGGAGGTCCGTAGAGTTTTTTATAGATCATTTTACTTTAGATGCTTCAATTTTGTTAATTACTGAAAAAAGTAAGGAACGTCACCCTTAGCCATAAAAAAATCTTTTATTGCCACTAGCACATGCGAGGGATATAGAGAAACATCTTGCGACTTACAACCTATATCTATTTCCTTCCAATCGAGAACCTCAGCCACTGCCATCGAGGCTTTTTCGACCGATTTCAGGCGGTATAAAAACAACAGCAAACACATGTTTGGATGCATAGCCAGCCGCCCTGGCAACTAGAATCGGATGCAGTAAAATAAAATCGACACGAATAACGAAGCCGAACAGCCGGTGTGTTCCTTGTAGAGATCTCATATCCGACTGAAAGATATACTGCTTTCATTTGCCGCCATTTTGGTAAACGTTTGTGCTGAGAGTTCATATTTGACAGTCGTGAAGTAGAAACGTGGCAAATTTATTATAAACGATAAGCTAACGTGTTTAATTTATTTAAACATTTTATGAAAATCATTCATTGATAGCTATGACGATGAGAAAGTGACGCGAAACTTTTGGAGAAACAACATTCCAACAGAACGCAGTATTTATCGTGTAGTAAATGATTTTGAAGAAAAAGGCTCTGTAGGTAATGGGCCCAGGCATGGAACATAATGGTTAAAAGCATTACTGCTACTTCAAAGCATTCCATCAACCTCAATTCGATGCCGTGGTCTTTAAAAGAGAATTTTGGTCACAATTTTGCACAGAGATTTGCATTTGTTTTCGTTTAAGACTCAGTCGACATAAGAGCTTCTTCCACAGGACCATTTACGCCGACGTACATATGCCAATAGGATATTACAGCTCGCCTGTGGCAACCCCGATTTTTGTAACGAGGCACATTTTTATTTGGATGGATATGCAAAAAATCCAATATTTGGTTCTGGGCAATAGAAAACCCTCAAATTATTCATCGGACACCTTTCAACGTATTAAAAGTGACAGTCTAGTGTCAAATTTGGTGAGGTGGAATAATCGTTCCTTAATTATTAAAAAATTAAAACGGCGTAAGGGTAACTATGAATGAAGAGCGATATCGTAATATGATTGAAAACTTTTTAACGCTGCAACTGCATGCCATGGGCTTAGTTAACATGTGATACCAATTAGACGGTGCCATCGCAGGCAGTCAGGATTACAACGTAATTGATGCGAGAAAAATATATTAGTTTTTTTTAGATTATTATAACCTTTCTTGCCAATCATTGTATTTCAAATTGTTATTGCTTTTTTCTGCTTAAAAGAAAAAATAAAAAATAAAAAAATTGACATAAAGTTCTCTGTTTAATGTTGCCAGTATTACTATATTTCCCTATAGTGTCCCTAAAGCCAACTTAAATAAAAATAACATGTTCCTATTAAATCAAAACACATCAATACAAATTTTAAAATTTAAAGATAAAAAACAGCATAATTGTTTACAGTAAATGAACAAACAACAACTACAGTATGCAAAAATATAAATCTGAATACCTATGGCGTTTTCCAATAACAAATAAAATTAAATTGTGCTTTTTACAGATACGTAAATTTTTTTTAATACATTTTCATTGGCATAAACAGGTCAGTTTACTAAATAAATTTGCTTACAGTTGCACGATTTTACCAAGCAGTCAGATTAATGATGGTGACATAGCAAATATTGATAGGAATGATGCTGTTTAAGTTACCAATGATAACGACGCCCATAATGTCACATGAAAAATCTGTAACTTTCAATAGAAGAGAAGAAAATTCTTCTTATGGTAAAAAACGATATAAAAATAATGAATTTTCTAGTTATCTTTAGTTTGTTTTTATAAAGTTTAACGTTACGAAGTAGTTGTTGATAAAAAAAGTAGAAATGTGATGTAAATGCTAAGGTTAATAAAGTTGATGTGTCGCAACTGTGTTAAAATTTATTATAAAACTGCATTATAATTGCCTGATGATATTGTCAATGCAAAAAGGATTTTTTGTTTGTTTTTTTTTTTTACTCTTTTAAAAAAGTATGTGTTTATATATGTATCTGTGAAAAAAGATATCATTTAATAAAATGATTTAGAAGTCAAAGGGGTTCAAAACTTAACAATTGATTTTAATAAATTAAAGAAATGTTTTTTAATTTTTAAACTATAATCCGTTTTATTGTATTATAAATTTATAATCAGGGCATTATGTGAAATAGCCCACTGTGCGTTTGTTTTTAGAAACTAAATAGTTTATAAAAACTTTTTGGTTAAAATTTTACATGATTTATTGCTCCCTTTCCCCTTTCAATGCACTGGTATTTATGGGTTTCTTATCATAACAAACCAATTGGTATTTAAACATACGAATTAGGAAACCACTGATGATCAGATAAGCGATGCGACTAGAAAATATCTTATGTAGTTATTAAATTATTTAGTCCTGTTTAATATTAATTTTGTGCCATGTCTTTCCAATTAAGGGCGGCAGAATGAAATAAGTCCACAAAAAATGTACAGAAAGCAACAACAGCACTTTTTGGAGCCTTATTTCTTCTTTTTGGGAACTTATTTCATTTTGATATTGTAGAATTATTTCATATTATTCCATTAAGGAGAAAAATTTTGCAACCGGCTAAAAAAAATTGTTTTTTGAACCTTGAATTTGCGGCATTATTTCATTCTTGTTTGGGTCGGTATATCACTTCATTGGGCACTTATATCATTTTCAAAATTGGGGTTATAATTTACATGAAGAAATTGGGGACTAGTTTCATTTTCGACTTGGGGTTTTATTTCGTGGGGCTTGTTTCATGCCGCCAAAAGAAAGTTTAAGTGATGTCTATGGCTCCATATATTTATGTTTATGATTAAAGTTAATACACTTAACTAGATTAGTTTCAAATGGAAAAATTAGAGGCAGGCGTGGTCTTTTGCTCGCTGGTTAAAACGACATGGACTATAATAGCTGATTATCAATATTTTCGAACCTATGTCTGATCAATTAGCGTATTTAAAATTTCACTAGCTCATCTATTGCCCCGACAAAGTTGTTTTAAACGAACAGGGACGGACATTGCCCAATAGACTACGGTATGCATAAGAACTCACAATATATAAACTAATTGGTTGGAAATGGATATTGTAGAAATTAAAAATGGAATGACAAACCTAAGATCGCTATCAAAAGATATCATCTACTTGTTTTTGAGCGAAATTGAATGCCATAATCCAAAAGTCTATAAAAATGGTTCGATATCGATAACTGCGATTAGACGGCAGCTTAGACCAGTATTAAAATCATGAATACGCTAACAGTGGATGTATTATTCATAGGGGACAAAGAAAAATTAAGAGATAACAGTTGGTGTCTGGACGATCGTTGTCTTATGCGAAGAGGTCGATTAAATTGATAGAACTACTAAATGGAGATGTAAATATTCCCCCAGTAATAAAAAAATGGCAGCAAACTCATATCTGAATTGAATTTAAAATTTTGAGCAAAAGTTGAAAATAGGTTTGCTGGCAACCCTTAAATAACTCACAGACTCCAACTTACCATCCAAAAACAATTTCAGTTAATTTATTATAAACTATTAATTGGGTTAAAAGCATGTCGAAAATTCATTTAAGTCATTATACAGAGTTGTTATAAACATTTTTACTACACCTTAAGCTTTGTATGTTTAAAATTAAAAAAAAAAAATCACCACTAGCATCACATATTAAAACTCGATTTCGTAGAGTAATTTTTCATAACTTAATTTTATCTTCATAAGTAGCAATTTTTGTTATTTACCATCATTTGGCTCCACATGTATATGACTTGCAGGAGCATTTTGTTTTTTTATTTACACCCTTCATGTCAATACAAATGAATGTTAAAAAAGTTTTAAACATCAATATAAATTACTTTATATGCGTTAGTTTCTCTTTTAATTTTATAAACATTTAAAAGCTTAAAAAAATAAGTTTTTGAATAATTTTTTTAGCTGCTACATTATATTGTTATAAAACTTTGTTTGAGTTTATATGGTATTAAAAAAAAAAGAAAACTTAAACAATAGTACGTGGTTGATGTACATTGTAGGATTTAAATTTCAAGCCAACAGCAACTGCTTATGCTACTGTAATCATTGCAATAAAACTATTTAAATACAACAATGTTATACCGAAAATATTCATTTATTTAAAAATCTCACACATTCTACAAGCAAATAGTTACATAGACAAATAGCTTCTACCTATTTGCTGATGTTTTTGCAGTTATAAGTGAGACTGTATGCAAAGTTTTAAGAACTTTCGAAATTTAAACAAAGCTAAAAACCAAAAGTGCACAAAATTTATTAAGCTAGAAAATAAATAATATATAAACTAACAGATTGTGAGTCACTCAGTTGCTAATTTAATTAACATAAGGGAGCAACAATAAGTTTTTACGAAAACAAGGAAAATCACATACTCATGTTTTTTTCCGAGCACTACTTTTGCACTATAAACAAACAGGAAGAAATGCAGAAGGTTAAATTTTTATTGAAATAGAATCCAGCAACAATGTGCAGCTGTACGTCCGCTCACTGGTTTAATAAGGAATTTAGTTTTTTAAATTGGTCCATTGGAACATTAATGACATTGTCAGTCGTCGTTACTGTTCCGACTTTTTTAAGGACTGATCTAGTCGGTGGAAACCAGTACGATTACTGTTATTTCATTTTCAATTTATAGAACGAGTATAATATTTTCGCTGAAAGTTATATTTTCTCAATACTAAACAAGCTAATAAATTAATTGAATTGTCTTTTTTATACTCGATCCCTTTTTAAATCAATATATGATTTTTTCTTATTAAATATTTCTGTATTGCAAAATTCTTACTATTGCTAATTTATTTATTTACTTTTTTTATCCCAAATTGTTTAGTTATTTTCTTAATCTTCGATTTTGGCTTTTAAAATATTGCTTTTTATTTTATTTTTTTTTTACCTTTCACCACAGGTGGAAAAAGGTGTGTTTGTCATTCCGTTTGTTTCTACAGTATCCATTTGCCACCCAATAAAGTATATATATTTTGAGTTCTTATATATAGCGAAGTCGATTGAGCGATATCCGTCTGTCCGTCCATGTTCCGGTTAAAATAAACTTTGTCAAGGCAGTAGATAATCTGGACAAAATTTAAATACGTAAGTTGACCAGTCATAGTTTCGAAAATATTGCTACTAAAAATCAGCAGGATCTATGGCCTTCGAGGCAGCGGGCAAAACACAACGCCTGCCTCTAATTTTTAATTACTGTTTGGAACAATAAAGTTAGTAACTCCAATAAAAAAAAAAACAAATATATGGGTCGACAAATATTTAAAAAATAAGAAAAAAATCAAGTGAAAAAATTTGCGCTCGCTCAAATTTTCCTAGTTATAGGATTTTTACCTCTCAATAGAAAATTACGAATGTGCACCGTATTTTTTAAGACATCATTAAAAAACTTTTGAAGAAACGTTTTACAGAACTAATAAAAAAAAAGGCCTAACCTACTAAGAGCCGAAAACATTTTTGTGTAATTTTTTAGTTCTCTGTTACCTAAATATTTGTTTTTTTACTTAAATAGATTAAGATATATGGTGAAAGGTATATAATATTCAGAATAGCCTATAATAGCACTCTTGTTTTAATTATTAATTGACTTGCAGTTAATTTTTTTATAATAAACTCAAATTGTAACAATTTTCAATATAAATTCTAATTTTTTTTATTTCTATATAGTTTTTGGTATTTCTTTTGTTTTTTGGGGAGTTACAACTTCATAATAATAATAACTTCAAATAACTATGCAAAAATTTTAGCTTAACTTAACTTAGGTTACTTCAAATCCTAGTAAACAGAAAAACGGTTTAATTTTTTATTGTGATTTTATGAATGTATGATGTGAATTTACCTAGTTAGCATTATTTTAAGTTATTGATCATATTCGAGAAGAATCGTTTATGCGCTCGTTTCAGAGTCAAAAATTTTTGCTTTGTCGGTAGAAAATGGTACCCTAGCCCCTTGATTTAAGTTCGATACTGTTTTCAATCGTACTTTTAATTAAAAACGAAACATTTTCGAGCTATTCTTTATATGAACATTTCTAATTCTATTTTATCAAAATCAGTCAAGACAATAAATGTTTTGCTAATTTTTTATTAGAAATACAATTTTTATAATAACATTCAAGTAATAAAAAATATGATACTGGAATTTTGCACCCACTTTTAATTGTTGCTAAAACGAAACTCTTTTTGGCGCTTTGTTTCGTGTTGGTCGCCTTCTAACTATAAAGAACTTAGTTAGGAAACGCTTTTTGCTCAGCGAATGGGATACGTCAAGTTGTAGGATGTGTGTACATACGTACTTTCTTAGCTTGTTATCCTCTTTTTGACTTTCTTTGTGGTATTCTACAAAATCGTCCATATTAATAAAGGGGCATTTTTGGAGATTTCTGCATTTTTCGTGAAAAACTAATTTTGTTGCTTCTTGGCCCGGATTTTATATAATTCAGAATAGTTTTATGGTTTCCTTTTAGCAATTTTTGTTAATTTATTGAGCTGATGTTACCTTTTTACTATTCACAAACTAAATTTTATTTTAATCAAAATTTAAAATCACGGGAATATTTATTAACTTCATGCTAAACTTTAAAAATTTGTGCTTATTATCCCGACCGTATTAATTAAATCCCGATATTGACTACTGCAGGTGAAAGCACTTTTCGATGGCCATTTCGCTACCGCTTGCTTAGCTCTTCAGAAAACTTCTCACTTACATTTTAAATAAACTAAAGACTTTTGTACAAACAATAAAGTAAAGAAAAAAAATCAAAGTTTAAGCAAAAACAACAATAATTTACATTGATTTTATTTTTCTTTATCCACTGTATACGGCTGACTTTTTTCGGCTCTTTTATACATTTAAAAGATGTTGAAGAATAAAATAAAAACACCTTTAATATTCAATATCGGTGGTTTTAATAATACGGTCGGGATAATTAGCACTCCACAAGCTTATTGACATAAATTTACGAAAAAAAAAGAAAATAAAAGAAAAAATCCCATAAAACCAGTATCAAAAACGAAAAATAGTTGTTTCATAGTTAAGCTGCGCTAAATACGACTCCAAAATAATGCTAATAAGTCATATTTCCAGCATCTTTCTTTATATTTTTTAAACAAGTCACTTTCTTTGAGTTTGTCAGAAATAAGTTCTAGTCTTTTATTTTAATACACGACAGATTAATTACTTTTCACTCGTCTTGGGTAGTTCTAGAAGACTCACTTTGACAATTTTTGTAAAAACAACCTCAAAATGCTAACTGGGTAGTCAACTCTAATCTTTATTTCTTGAACATTGTCCAAACAAAGTCGTTAACCATACTTCGTAATAAAAAGTATGAAATTTTCGTAAATTTAGTTTTAATTAATTTAGGTATTTGAACTGTGGATATTATAAATATATTGAAAATTAGTTCATTTATTTTAATTTCTAAAAACCTTTTTTTAGAAAGAAAAAATTGTTTTACAAATGTATGCGGACGTTTTCCAAAGAAAACAAGAAAAATTAGACGCTAGCAGAATGAAATGCTGCACTTGTTTTCTTTGGAAAACGTCCACATACATTTGTAAAACAATTTTTTCTTTCTAAAAAAAGGTTTATAGAAATTAAAATAAATGAACTAAAGCCAGAATTAATTTTCAATTCATTTATATCAACAGTTCAACTCTTAATTTTTATAAAAAAATTAAAAAGAAAAATAATGTTTAAGTATCAATCATATTTAGGATTTAACTTTGCAGTTAAAGTAATTTGAAATCACTTCAGTTTGTAGGCTTGGTGTTCTGCATTATACTTTTTAGGTATATTTTGTAGCAAATTACCATATTTTAGCGATGATAAAATTTTAATAAAACAACATTTTTTTTAATAAAAAAATTTAGCCAAAATACGATTGTCTTGCAAGCCAAAAAGTTCTTTTCTAATTTAATAAGCCAAAGCTACATCGCGGTCATTTTCTGTCCCTCTTTGAAATCCGCCTTCCGCTCAGAAAATAAGTTGTACTTTTGCCGGAAGGAAGGATGATTTCAGTGCATATTTCATGCAATTTGAAAGGATATGTAATACATCTTTATTAATGCGATAGAAACCAAATAGGCTTTTAAAAAAAATATATTTTCAAAGGACTTGAATGGTTATGTAAAATCCTCCACACCAATTTTAATTTCACGAATTCATTGATTTAATACACCATGGACAATAACAACACACTTATTATTAACAGAGTGTTTTGTTATAGAAATTTTTGTTCACGACTTTAACTTTTATAAAAAATATTAAACAAAAATTGTTTCTATTTTTAAGTCGCAATGTTAATTTTCGTAGTTCATTAAAGTACAATAAGAAAACACTACTTTCTATTTTTGCAAAACATTGAATATAAGAAATTAAGTTTTTAAATTAATATTTTATTTCATTCTATTGCAGTCTACTACTATGCTGAAACATACCTGATTATATTAATTTTTGTATATTTATTTATTTATTTTTGATATATCTTTCTTAAATAAATAATAATTTAAAGAATTCTCATTGAAAAACTTCATATTTAATTTATTTCAATTAAATAACTTTAAATGAATAGATTTGATAAGAAAAAAGAATAATAAATTATTCAGGCGATTTTTAGGAAATGTATTATTCATTTAATTAAGTACATGTTAAAAACCTTGTAACTTTGTATAACAATCGAATGTCAAATTGAACTGCAAGAAAAAAAAATATCAATACTATCAGCTATAGAAAAGAAAAAAAAAATATTTTTGCCAAGTAGCCGATGGTGTTAAAAATGTGTAGATAAAATGATGATTTTGCTTTGATAATGATTATCTTCATATAAAACATAATTGTTAGCTGTTGGGTGGAATAATTCCTAAAAGCGACAGCGTGTGAAAATTATTGTTGCACATCACACTGAATCATGGCGTTTAAGTTTTTATAAGAAATTTTACACATTGATTGAATAAAAGAGCGAATGTACGCTTAATTTGATTTATATCACTTGCAATTTTATTGTTCATTTCTATGTTACAATCAATTGTGGTGTCAATCTTAAAATAATTCATGCCAACTAATAAAAAAATTGTTATAAAAATTGACAATAGTTTTTGATTAAAATAGTAAAAAAAAACTTATATAAATGATTAATATTTAAATATCTGAACTAATCGTAATTAAGCTTTTATTTAACCCAAAATTTGTTTGTTAGTGGTAAAAATGATAACACCCTCAGCTTACATTTTGCTTTGATAAAAAGAGTAAAAAATAATGTAATAAAAAAGTCGAACTAATTAATAGTCTCTATAAAAATAAAAGCTGTTGGGCAATTTTCTTCTGTCATATGTCGAACATTTTATAAATTCTTTAAATTTCCGATTACAAACCAATGATAATGTACCAGGAAACTATGAATAAGAATAAATAACACCAAACGCAATGAGTAATATTAAATGGAACTGCGTTGCTTTCCTTGAGTTTAGTGATAATGATTTTAATGATGAACCTCAAAGTAATAATGAAGGTGAAATTATTTCTGTCTTCCACTTGTAGTATTAAATGGATTCAATGATGTTACTAGCAATGAGTATGCTGATGGTGCACAATGCTTTGTAGTCGTACACAATTGGATAAAAAGAGAGTGAGTGTACGTAAATTAAAAAAATGGTTTGTTTCTAGAACTGCAAAACTATCGATAGCAGGCACATTAGAATTAATTATTAGTTCTTATTTATTTAACTAAATTTGGTAAAAATGAACTGCATTATTCCAATTTAAATGCATTTGTTAAAGAGAATTGCAATTCGTTTCTATTAAAAAAGAATATTGTGAATGTTAATTCAACTTCAATTTTTTTTTTGAATTGCATTGATTTCAAATAAATTCAAATGAATCATAAAAAATAACTGCTACATCAATTGGATTGAATTGATTGAAATTGGAATCGATTTGCAAATAAATTTCGTTTTTCATTCGACTATAATTTATGTAATAGACAGCAGCATTACTCTCGTCCTGTATATCACGTAGTATACCCACCAGAATTTCTTGGATCATACGCGGAGGCTCTTTTATTTTTTGTACTGAATATTTTTATTTTAATAGGAGAAGTTTCCACTTTTCAATCTCCCTAGCTCTACTTTTAAAATTTGATTGGTTGCAACTCATTTTTGATTTCAATCATTTGAATTGCAATTCGTTGAAACGAATTAAAATTAATTTAATTCAAACAATTTGAAAATGAATTGCATTCACTTTAGCATAATCGTTTGAATTTAAAACGAATTGCAATTCATTTGAATTGAATACGAGTTACAACACATTCAACGAATTCAGAGCGACTCGACCGTAAGAGTCGTCTACGATGCTCTGAAATCAATGACGTAAGATTCTCAAGTAATCGCCTTTATGTCTATAACACGAGCTCATTGTAAGTCATTAAAGTATGCTGCAAAATAAAAGTGATTCTTGAGCCTTATACTTTTTTTATTACTTTTTTTCAATTTAATAATTCTTACAAATAAAAACGACTTCAAAATACACTTAAATTCATATTTATTTAGCACGTTAATTATACATTAATTATACTTAATTATATTCGAGAAAGATTGCGTAAGGATTTTTTATACATATGTTGTAGAACAATATATAAAGGCAGATAAAATAAGAAAATTCAGCACTTATGTGGTCACTCTTCATTTTTAACACTTTTTATTGCTGACACAGTAAAATAAAATTTGTTCAACTGTTCAAAAGATTGGCCATATACATCAAATTACAACCTTTAAGGCACCTTCTAATTTCTAATTTTAAATATTTATACTTGTTATTATACTAAATACAGTAATAGACATTTTCTTTAGTTTTCAAGTGTTTGTCTGTAACCGTTTCAAAGATAGGGCTATATAGTTCAAATTACAACAATTTAAGGGGCACCCTTTAATTTCTTATTTCAAGTTCCCTAACAGTTAGGATTAAGCAACAAAGGTTCTGTACAAATTTCAATCAACTGTCTACAACTTTTCAACAGTGTGCTCACATACATTAAATAACAGAAACTATTGTAACACTCTATATTTTAAATATTTATACTTCATGCAAGTGCTTATATATAACGCTTCAAACGATAGGGCCATATAGGTCAATTTACTAAAAATAAGGTAACACCCTTCAATTTCTAAATTCAAAATTTATACTTGTTGTTATAGCGGACTTAGCAATATAGGTTCTTTGTAAATTTTAGCTGTCTGGCTATAACAGTGCAAAAGTTTGGCCACGTACATCAAAATACATTAACTGTTGGGACATCCTTTAATTTATTATTTTGAATGTTTATACTTGTTATTATACGGTCATTTTAATTGATATCCTGTCCAATTTTCAGGCCTTTGTCTATAACGGTTTAAAAAATAGGTGCATATAAGTCAATTCACGTCACCTGTAGGGACACCCTTTAGTTTTTAGATTTGTTTTTGTAATAACGTTTGCTATTGGGAGCTATAGCAATACACATTTTGTTTATGGGGACACTCTTTAATTTATGAAGATTATGAACAGTTTTTAAAACGGGACTATCTGTAAGCATAACCTATCAAAATACAAAAAACTGTCAAAATAGGTTCAGAAATGACCGAGTTCTGCAGGTACAAATATAAAAAAGCAACATTCAGTCGAATTGGTCACCTTTATTGGTGCAGTCACCCTTTTTAAGTTTGTTATCAAAAGCGTCGTCAATTTTGGAAAACCGAATAAACGTTCTATTCAAAATCTAAACATTAGAATGAAAAAATATATTACAGAAAACTATTAAACTTGCAGATATATAAAATATTAAAACAAAAGAACTAAAGATACTTTTTTTTTTAAATGAATGAAAAAGGTCAAATACCCGAGGAGACATAAATAGTAAACATAAAAATTCTTATAATTTTATAGAGGCCCTAACAAATCATAAACAAACGATACTAAGTTTTTAATAAAAAGATACATTACATAAGAAGGTATAGAGTTATCCAATAACTTTTATTTGTAAATAGAAGCTTGTCGTCAGTTTTTGGTTTTAAACAGCTTCTGTGGTATAAAATTATGGATGCAATTTTGCTAAACATTACTTTAAATTCTGTAGAAGTTGCTGGTATTAACTCTTACATTACATAAAGCAAGTAAAATTACCTTTACTTTTTGTACATCAGTAAGTACAATGTACAGCAGGCTTACATCATGTGTCATATTTAAATCTTAAAAGCGTCACTTTGATTACATCTAATCAACTTTGTTTCTATTTTTAAAGGCCCAAGTATTATGTGCTTAAAATAACTTAAGCAAACTTAAGTAATTGTGCAATTACATTCAATTATATGTGGCAAACTATAATATACTTTAAACATTTTTTCGTCAAGTTTCATCAAATATCATTGCTTTGAGCAAGGTACGAAACAAACAGCTGTCTTCGTAAGGAAACAGCTGATTGCGCTTGCTATAAAGACCTACCCTGTTTAATTTAAGTATTTAGTTTGATAGAAAATATAGAAAAAAGAGAAAATGTTTCTTATTGTTTATTTTTTAAAAACGCAATAAACTAAAAATAAATTTTTAATCGATTGCGATCTAAGTGATATACACCGTTGCTTTTTTTAATATGGTTGTCCACAAGTACAAAAAAAGAAAAAAACTTGCAGTATTGTTTTATTAAATTTTTCTTAAGACATGAACAAAACATGTAAATATGTAAGTAAATAATATTAAATATATAAAATATGATTTTTAAATGTCCTTTTAACCAACTGCAAAAAAGAAGTAGGTTAGCAATTCGACTGAATGTTACTTTTTTATATTTGTGCCTGCAGAACTCAATCATTTCTGAACCGATCAAAAAAATTTTTTGTAACTTGATAGGTTATCCTTGCTAATTTGTCCCGTTTTAAAAACAGTTCATAATCTTAAAAATAAAAGGGTGTCCCCATACAACATACCTGTTTTTTAAGTGTACTATGAACCGTAAAGCGTACTTCTTTAAAATTAAAAAAATGTGCTATTGAATACTCCCAATAGCAAAGAGTAATACAAAAATTAGTCTGAAAATTAAAGGGTGTCACCTTAGGTAACTTATGCGCCACTCTTTTGAACCGTTATAGATAAACGTTTGAAAATTGGAGGGAATGACCGTTATAACAACAAGTATAAACATTCAAAATTATTAATTTAGGGGTGTCCCAATAGTTGATGTAAGTTAATGTATGTGTCCAAACTTTTGAACTGTTATAGACAGACAGCTAAAATTTACAAAAAACCTGAATTGCTTAATCCGCTATAGAAACAAGTTCAAAATTTTGAATTTAGAAATTAAAGTGTGTTCCCATATTTGAAGTAAATTTACCTATGTGGCCCTATTGTTTGAACCGTTATAACTACTTTGTCGGGTATATTAAGAAGTATAAATATTTAAAATTATAGGGTGGTATAATAGTTGCTGTTATTTGATGAGTATGACTAAACTATTGAACAGTTGATTAAAATTTGCACAGAACCTTTATAGCAAAGTCCGCTATAACAAGTAGGAAACTTGAAATAAGAAATTAAAGGGTGCCCTTAAATTGTTGTAATATGACCTATATAGCCCTATCTTTGAAACCGTTACAGACAAACTCTTGAAAATTTGACAGAATGTCCACAACTGTATCAAGTGTAATAACAAGTATAAATATTTAAAATTAGAAATAAAAGGGTGCCTCAGTTATTGTAATTTTTGTATACGGCCAGTCTTTTGAAAAGTTATGGACCAAATCTTAGAATTTAAACAAATTTTATTTTACTATGTCAGCAATAAAAGGTGTAAAAGACAAAGGGTGACCACATAACTGCTGAATTTTCTTATTTAATCTGCATTCATAGTTTGTTTTACGACATATGTATAAAAAATTTAGACGCAATCTTTTTCGGATAATATCATTAATGTATAATTACCTTCCTAAAGAAATATGATTTTAAGTGTCTGTTTTGAAGTCGTTTTGTCTTGCTAATTGTTTTAAAATTGTGTTTATTTATAAAGAATTTTTTTTGGAAAAAATACGAATTAAACACTGATATGCGACTTCAGCAAATTTGTAACAAAGTTTATATACCTAAAATACTTAAGCAAATTATATAAAAATTTTCTTTCTTTTATATAAAAAGAATTTATAATAATGTTTAAGCTTGTTGAGATTTTTTTCAAAAAAAAATTTTTTTTTTTAATAATTAATGATAAAATTTCTGAAAAATTAATTAAATTCCTGCAGTAATAGAATTAATGCAACTAAAAAACTTATTGTTTAACTTCTTCTTTACGAAACAAAGGATGTAGTTTTGTAAAACATCGAAATTCATTTTTTGTTGATTTAAGTGTAGGAAACAAGACACTGTGCGATAAGGGCGCATTGTATCTTGATAGTAGCATGAATAAATTGTGAATAAAGAGATATGTGTGTTACAATGATTTTGTTGATAATAATGTTGCTGATGGTTAGCATTAGTTAGTCATCATCAATATCCAATTGCAAATTGTAGTGATTCGATTCCATTTATTTTTATAATTTTTTCTACTCTTCTATTTCTATGAGCAAATAATTTTTTCTATGCTTCTGCTGCTATTCGTTATTACTATTTTATGGATTGATAGATTTTATTTTGTATAAAAAAGACTTTTTATTTGTGCAACTGTTGTTGAATAAGTCTAATTGTATGTATGAGTATTTTCAAGTTCTCTAAACTAAATTAAAAATTATCGAAAGAAATATATACCACACACATCAATAAAGTGTAGAAAAAATATAATGAAAGTTTACCAGTTAAAAGGATGAAAAAAAACTACACTCGTGTATGAAGTAAAAAAAACAACATTAAATCAATTAAAGAAAATTAATTTCACCGCTCTTTTCCGTTATATTGTTTTAATCAATCACGTAAGAGAAAGCGGATATCGTAGGAGAGATACAGATGAAGAATAAAATTAAATAAAAAATAATAAAGTCATTGCTGATAGAAACTTAGCCTGATAGTCAGACAAGTGTATTCAGGGCATCGGGTAAGGGACAAATGTTTTTATTATAGACATGTACGATTACTGCTGAATAGCAAATAATTTTCATGCTTCAGAAATTTTTGATTATTATCTATCATTTAATTTAATTTTTTATTACAAAATAAGTGTTGGTACTTCTGTTTGTGTGTTTATTAATATTGTTACTATTACAAAACTGGGAAAACCAACATCATTACTACATATGCTGGTATTTCTGTTTGTGTATTTGCTTATTCTATTAGTGGAAAACACATGCATGTTTTTTAATCTTAAAAATATTAGCTGCATATAAATTGCTTTGTCTTTCTTATCATTAAACGTAAATTCATGTTTAAGCAAAGTTAAAACAATATACGATTGTCTTTAAGGTTCCGTTTAAGAAATTTATACTGTTTTTTGTTAACACAAACAATTCATTTGTTACAATTTGCCGTTAGTTAAAAGCAGGTCTGTTTCCAATTGATAAGTGGCTTTTCATTGTAAACCTTAACATGTTATTTTTGAATCAATTAAATATTATTATTTTTATTAAAAATAATAACAAAAAATGGCCGTTTTAATAATGTAAAGTCATTTATCAGACAGATAAAATAGCAACTTTGACTAGAGGCAAGTTTTAATAACGGTTCCTATTTACTTCAGATTACTGTGTGTTTTAAATTACTAAAAACTAAGTTCGAACTTTTTTTCTTGTACATCGAAATAAAAAATTTGATTAAATTTGATTAAATTTGAAATTCAGAAAGAAGTGTGAGGATAGGCTTACAAAAGCAACACGTAAAGCTACTAAAAGCTTATTTTATAAAAGCTTTTTAGTAAACATTCTACTATTTGTATTTGATATCAAATTTTTATATATTAAAGAAAAAAAACAAAGTTAGTTTTTCTAAATTAAAAAAAAAGTCGTATTGATTTTGTTACGGTGACCCAATATATATTCTTCTTGAGAGAGGCAAAAACACATATTTTTGCTCCAGCCAGCCATCAAATGAATTTTTTTTATTTTTTTTTATTTTCTCATCACAGTAGACGCACATAATGATCATTGTGAAGAAACTATGAATGCGCAATGCTCTGCAATTAATGACCTCTTTTTTATTTAGTTTTGACGCATGATAAGTAAATACTAAACTATATGCTTAAATATAAGTTTTCTTAATAAAGGTTCTCCATTTGATGGGGCCTTTATATTTAATACAGAACTTTCGTTTTTAATCGTGGGATACACATTTCTTATTATTCTTAAAAGCACAGCTTGAAAACCGAGTACTGATTTTTTTTACTGCTTATGTAAAATTTTTTAGGCCATTTTGTCTTAGATAATAAAACTTCAAATTCGTAAGTGGGTAATATAAAATTATTATTACATTACACGGCCAAATGTGAAATATTTTTTTTCTTTCGTGTATACTATGCATTAATAAAAAAGGGCTTCGTAGTAGAGAGAAGCTTGTAAAATAAAATCCCCGCCTGTCCCTGAATACTCATAATGAGATGTACAGACAAAAAAGTAATTTGCCAATTTATTCAAGTTTGACGTCAGTTTTTTTTTTTAAATTCTTAAAATTTTTTTTTAAAATATAATATTTGTACACGGAAACATTTCTGTACAAAAAAATTTTTTTTAGAGAATGTTGTTGTTAATGTAGACAGTAATTAGTATAGAATACAAAACGCCTGTCTTTAGAACTATCTTAACTATCTTCTGTCTGTTTGTCTGCGTTCACATCACATGAAAACTGCTGGATGGATTTTAATAAAATTTTGTTAGGAGGTCCCGTAGAACCTTGGTTCAAATATTGAATACTTTTTTTTTGTAAGAATAAGTCATTTCGTAAAAAATAAAGATACAAATGTGAAAGCATCCAAAGGAACTTAAATAGTTGTCAGCATATTTTATTTTTTTTAATGGAAAATTTTTAACTCTGTTACACAAATATACGATAAATATTTAAGACCAAATTTTTCTAAACTTTAAGCTTAAGAACTTTAGAAATGATAAGCGGAGTTTTCATCTATCTGTTTGTCTGTGATCAAATTACGTAAGAACTGCTGAATCAATTGAAACAAAATTTTGTAAGGGAATTCCTTAGAACCTTGATTCAAACATAGAATACTTT
This sequence comes from Cistogaster globosa, assembly GCA_937654795.1. Taxonomy (NCBI): domain Eukaryota; kingdom Metazoa; phylum Arthropoda; class Insecta; order Diptera; family Tachinidae; genus Cistogaster; species Cistogaster globosa. Next base: position 64,795,689 of record OW569406.1, read on the forward strand.
TTTTTTAAATTATTCGATTCGTAAAAAAATAAAGATACATTAGTGAAAGCACATAATAAACAGTTTTCAGCACATTTTATTTTTGAAGTTGCAAAATTTTGAAATCTGTTTACAGAAATCTAAAATAAATATTAAAAAACCCAATTTTCTTAATTAGAAAATTAGAAATGATACGCGGACGAAGTCGTGGGCACTGCTAGTACATAATATAACTATTATTACTGATTTCAATGAGAAGAATAATCAAAATAATAATAAATACAAATATTTTTCTTTTTATTAAAACAGCTCTTGTTTTTAGCAGGCCCCTCCTTTCAACACTTTTTTGCTCTAGGCTTCAAAATTGATTTTCTAGGATATACTCTGCCAGAAAGTTCTACAACTCGGTAAATTTTCTTTTGTATAAGTCTAAAACAAACATTTATTTTTTTTCAAAACATTTTTCTAAAATCACCACATTAAAACATTTGAAACAGTTTCGCTTCCACCGACTAACATTTTATATCAACACACTATCTCAAGTTCAATAACATTCCAGCAAGACGACAAAGGTGTTTTTGACTTAAGAATTGCTATAAAATTTGTTTTAGTTGTTTTTTGATATCCATCTTCTATTATCTTAACAGTGCTATGTTGTTTTCCGGGCTTAGTTTCCATGAGGATGTATCAAGAGCAGAAGGCATTAAAACCTTATCTACAATGTAAGCTTTCGCACTTCTTCTAAGCAAAAACGCTATCGTCATAAAAAGTGTAGTTTGCTCAAAACTGCGACTGCGAGCAATTATACATTCACATAAAACTTTAAAAGTAATCACTGATTGTATCTTTAAAGACGAATGTAATCAATTTTTACATATCATTAAGCACTAAATATTTCGTCCATCTTTTGTTCTCTGAAAGCTGATAATTTTGTTAATCAAGTCTACTTAGTGAGATACGAACAGTGGGCTTAAAAACGGTTGTAAATCCCAGATAATTGTCATTTGGAGAACTCTCTAAATTCTCTGTAACTAAACAAACAAAAACTTGTGTAGAGCTAGAATTTATTTAAATATAACCGTCCCGGAAATATATGTTTCTTATTTATAAAATATTGTACTGATCTCCAAGCTTTTTAACAATAATTTAATTAGATTTTGTTATTTAAAATAAAATTATATGAATTAGTTTTTTTGGAAAAGTTAAAAATATTTTATATTTAGAACTGTCTTCATTGAAATCAAATTTTTATGAAGTGTTATGCAAGATGTTTTAAAAACATTTTTTGTAGTATCCCAGTAAAAAATAATGCATGTCATTCTTAAAGAATGGCATTTTATTTACATTAAAAAAGCATTTTGTAGGTTTTTTAGTTTAAACATATTTTTTTGAAATAACATGCATAACGACTACATATTTAAATAAAAATAAAGTTTTTTTCTGTATTTAGAAAACGGATAAAAAGAAGTTCAATAACATGCCTATGTAAAAGTCATAGGTGTTTCACATAAATTTGCACCACTTCATTAGTAGTAGATGCGGTGTTTTCATTACATTTTTCTCCTCACTTTTTTACTAGGATATTTTTGGTTTACCCGTTTCTTGTTCATTTAGTCTTAGTTATAAAATGCCTTTGAAATACCTAGATTTGATAATAGTTTAAAGTAAATAATTAACGTTCTTCCCATTTAAATTATATGTTGAATTAAGAAAAACATAGTTTATAAAAAAATTAAAAATTTTTGTAGTTTGCTTAGCATCACTGTCCAAGCTTTTGTATTGTATGTATCACCATTTTTCATTATAATATTTATTTTTCTATTGTTTTCTCGTCATAACCTGAAGGGCACATCTTATTGTGTTTTTTTTTTCGTATTTTTCAGTATTAATTTCAAATGTTTAAATATGAACTTTAAAGTATTCTCTTTGGAGCAAAATTTTAATTAAATAAGAAGTGGCTTCCAAATACTTGAAAAGAAAAATTTGTCGCATATAGAACAAAATGCAAATAAAACAAACTCTAAATGAAATTAAGATAAAGTTAATCCAAAACAAAAGACCAGGATAAATAGTTGTTTTATATTAAAATATTTTTTTATTCAGCTTCTTTCTACATTTCGTACAATAAAAAATGTTTGAAAAAGTGGAAATGATTTAAATGTCTTTATCAACAATTACAACAATAACGTTCACAAGAGCAATGAAATTGTTGTCATCATACTTATTTAAATTGGAAAAGGGGCTCAAAAAGAAAAGCTGATTTTTTTTAAATCAATTTCACGTCTATTTATTTCTGAAGAGTTGATATCTTAAGAGAGGTGGCTATGGAATAATAAAGCGAAAATAATCTAAAATCTCTAGAATATTCTACGGGCTAAGACTGGCAGGTAGTGAATCTAATTATGAGAACACAAATGTTTTCTTTCAGGAACATATCCATCTATAAACTATTTTTGATGACATTTTCTGCCATTTAACATAAAATAGTGCGCAAATTCATTATACCACTGCCTTAAGAAAGCTTTCGAATTAACGCAGTTGACACTTGTTCATGCGGCTACAAATGCAGCAAGTCTTATGTGCTAAATTAATTTTGTTACGCGAAAAGCCAAAATGACCATATCATTCGTATTGCAGTTAGCGAAAAAGACTGGGACTTCCTCTACCTCATATTTTTAAAGGGGACAATGTTTTCGCTATTGTTAAAACTTTTTTATGTTTATACATCAAAAATTTTGAATGAGTAAACTGTCTGGAACTAAAATTTTTGCCTTTACTAAAACAAGTCTAAGGGTATATCTTTCAAATTTTGTTAATTTATTTACTCAGCAGAATTAGATGACTGAAAAAACTTTTAGGTATTAAAGTTTTCAAGCACTTGCTTGATTAAAAATTTCAATTAAAAAATGATCTACTGTAGTATTTTGTTACCCCCTTCAGCACAGGTACAAAAGGGTACATCGGAGCTTATGATTTCGTTTGTAGTTTTTACAATATCCGTTTTTGACTCCACATCTCACTTCATCCCTGTTCGTGTTGAACACAACATTGCCAAGGCTCTAGATGAGGTAAGGAAAATTTAAAATCAGCAATCAATCAGACATAGTTTCGAAAATTTTGCTATTGAAAATCAGTAAGATCGGTCCGTGACTTTGGAGGCAGCAGGCATAATTCATAATTCCATTTTTTTTAACTTTCGTTTGTGTTCTTGCAAGTGGTTGTGTTTATGTGTAAAACCAATGAAAAATGCAAGAAAAACTGGTAAGCATTTCACCTGATACAACAACCTTTTCATTTACTGAGCCACGAAAATAACCCTAAGCAAGCGTTACGATTTTCGCAAAAAAAAAAATGAAAAACTGAGCAGAAAAACTTTATAATAGAAAATAATTTTTTATGCTGAATTTTATTGAAACTATTCAACGGCATACTTGTTTTTAGGTTTGTGCTTTCTATTATCGTCGCGAATACTACTTTCTTATGTTTACTTTAATTGTTAGACTGCAAACCAAAATTAGAAAGAAAATAATTGTATAAAGAATAATAATTTTTGCAGTCTTTTGGATCGTAATATTCTTGGAGTTTATTGTTATAGACACAGTCTTGGACTAGATATATGCACATAGTAAGGACATACATTTTTATATATGAGTGTAACTATGAGTGCTTGTGTGTTTATGGAAACCAATGATCAGTATGTCTTTATGTATAATTAAACATAGACAGCGAACAACTCTATACACGGATAAAATTAACTTTTTTTGTAGCTAACAAAATTGTACTTCTAAATTTTCAAATATTTTATTTGCCTTCGAATTTTTTAAAAATTTGCAATGATTATAAAATATAATTCGTGAAATTTAGTTCATTTGCGAGCAAAAACAAAACGATAGTTCTTATACTGTTGCTTAAGCTAGAAATATTATTGTAAAGTCTTACGAATAGTTTACTCTAATAAATATCTGAGGTAGTGCAAAGAGCTTCAGTGTCGTTAAGTTGAGCTAAACAAAAAATCAAGCAAAAAAGTTTTTTTTTTTTTTTTTAATTGAAATATTTATTTGTGATAATTTACTTACTTATCTACGCCACGGATATTTTTGGCTTTAACAAAACAATGAACTTTACATTTTTTCAATTAAACTTTTTTGTTTTCTACCTTATTTTGATTGTGTATGTAGGGGCTTAAATCGTTTTTTACAAGAAGAGAGACAGAGAGAGAGAAAAAAAACGTTAGATTCGTTGGTTTAATTATTTTACCTTCTCGTTTTATTTTGAATTTTTGGTGCATATAATTTGCAAATAATTATTAAACAAAATTCCCAGAAAACAAATAAAAAAAAGCGAGACCATTATTTATTTTATTAAATTGAATTTTATTCAACAATGGATGAATGACACTGTGTGTGTGTTTGTATGTGTGTGTAAAATATCTGTGTAAAACAGCAGAGATTTATTTTAAATACATTATAATTGAAGCATTTTATTTTCTGAATCCTTTTCTAATTTTTTAATTTTCTGCCATAAACACGCCATAAAGTTTATGTATTTTTATTTCATTTTTTCTTCAGGTTTTCTTCCCACTCTGTCACCTTTTATACATTTAAACACCCAGCTTAGCTTAATTGTTTTCAGTGTGTCATGATAAATTTTTGTCGCATTTTGAAAAAAGTAGTTTGTTTGAGAAGCAAAGCAAACTAGTACTTGAAGTCAAAAAACCCAACAAAGCTACTACGCTACTTGAATAGAGAAAAGATTTAAAATGAAAGAAAATTAATTCATATCAAGAGTATTTTGTGCTTGTGGATTTCTAACAAAAACTATTTGAAATGGTTTGACAAATAGAATAATTAAGTGAAATTTTTCTTTTTTTTTCTTTTTCATAAAGCAACTTGACATTGGAAGAACAATAGAAAATATTGTTGGAATTTGTTTTATAAATTAAAAAATTATAAATTCAAATAAATTAAAAAATAAATATTTAAATATTAACGTTTTTAGAATAGGAAAAATGATGACAGAAATAAAAACATAAATTCTTAAAAATTAAAAAACAAAAATATGAATGTATTTATGTTTTCTTTTGTAAAAAAACCGGAAGAGTTTTATAAATTTGATGAGTGTTGTTAGTATCAGTGTATGAAACTATGTAAGTTAAACGAAACGTTTGCTTATATATTTTTCTTTGTAGTGAGTAAAACAAAAAACAAAGAAAAGGAAAGTAATGGCATATACTTTTGTATTATTTTGGTTTGCGAACGGAAAGCATTGGTTGTAAACTACGTGACCAGAGAAGAAATAAATGAAAACAGAATTATAATATTTTGAGAAAAACCTCCACGTTTAAAGAACGATTGCTTTAATAGGAAAACTTATTTCTTAGCGAACCCCAGAACGAAATTATAGAACTTTATTTTTATATATTAGGAAGTAGATGAGTGAAGCGCCCATTTGTTTTTTTTCACAAGTTTTTTTTTCAAAAATTTTTGTTGTGGTTTGTGTACTTGCATAGAATGTTTACAAAACGTTTTGTTTGTTTTCATACTCTGGTCACTTTTATTAAAATAAAATAATCTTTAGGAGAAAGGCTTTGAAATAATTGTTACCAAGCCGAATTTTACAGACAATAGAATATTTTTTGGGTAAATGCTGACCCAGTTAACCCGAAAACTGTATTTAGCTTAACTACTCTTTTATTTATTCGCAAAGTGTAGGAGAATTTCCACAACTGGTACAACCCTTTAGAGACGCGTTACTTCTAATCCGTTAGACTTCAACCAAAGCCAATTTTACTGAGTAATTCCATAATAATATCTAAAACTATGCAGTCAGGTTCAATCTGCAATGAATACTGGAACCAGAAACACAAGTGTGCGTTTGGCAGAAGTATACCAAATAATTTTTTGCGGTTGTTTGTACTACACTAAAGTGTATGAAAGAGTGGTCATTGTTATAAGTTGTATACTATTTAAGGGAAATAATCTACAGTCCAATAAAAATGAATCGTTATTTAATCTTTAACCTTAGAAGTAAATTTGAGAAACATTGTACTCATTACGACTGCTCAGACCGGCTTCATTAACTGCATAACATAATCAAGATTTTTCTCTACTATAAGTAGTGATTGATTTTATTAATAATTTATTTTTTCTGTATCTCCTGTTTTTGTTGTTATTAATAGAAGTTGTCAACAGCAATAGTGTAAATAAAAAATAGAAAACTCTTACAAAGGTTTACTTTGTAATAGAGCAAATTGGTTACTATTGTTCTTAATTATTAATTATAAAAGGAACAACAATGTTGGAAAACATAAAACTTAAGCCAATCTACACACAGAAAAAAGACTGGTGAAAATTTCATCTATATATTCAAGATTCAATTACCAATAAAATAATTTGATTTTTACTGGTAATAAATTATAATCTTGACTTGCTTTTTATATTTAAAGCTAACATTTGATATTTGCCTACAAATGCTGGTTGTAACACCTTTAAAGAAAGTTAACCTGACCGATTTTTATCTTTAATAAAGTCTATTCTATTAAATAGAAGATGCAAATAAACTTATTCAGAACATTACTGCTGAAAACCATATTTTAGTTGTTAGAATTATAAAAATCAATTGTATCTTTTAAAAAAGAAAATTTTTTGATGTATTAAAATAAAATTTGTACACATTATACTAAAAAACAATAATACTTCAGTTTAAAAGTACAAAGAATTTTCAAAAGTGGTGAAAAGCTATCCAATATTGTTTAGTGGTAAGTTCAAAATTATCTCAAAAAGCCAAATGTAAATAAAAATTATTTTAAAATGTCTTCATGGAGACAAAACATGCGGTATGGATCGGAAAGTTGAAAAAACTATGTGGAAAAGAAGAATCATAATGTAAAAGAAGGAGTAGTTTATATTAAATGGTTTGAGTCATGAAAGTTATGATGTGAAATCTTATTCATGTAACTTAATTTTTAAATAAAAATAAATATTAAGAAATTATATTGTTTTATTTAATTCACAATAATATTCTATAGTCACTCAAGAATAACTAAAAAAAATAGTTGTGAGTGCAATACACATTCAGTTATTACAACCGAATTCAAGATAATACACACAACCAACAAAATTCGATTTCGAATTCGAATACAGTATTATAAATTAGAGATCAATTTATGTTTTGTGGAAACCATAATAAAATATAAAGTTAAAATAACTATAGTAGCATATAAATTTTAAGCCTTGAAAGCTTCGTTTATTACATTACAGTTACTTACATATATTAAACATACAGCTGTAATATGAAAAACTGAACAGATTACTTAAAGTTAATTATTGACTATTGTAACATAAGGACAAACATTACATTAAAACATAAATATTGTCATGTATATTATCTAATCACGAGGACCCTTATCATCCAACTATAGAACTTAATTTTTGTATACCATCTAGCTATCAACGTAAAGTTAGAAAAACTTTGATTAGAACTTTTTGCTTTAAACGTACTGATTATAACACTCTAAACCAGTATTTATACAATACGAACTGGTTGGATTTACTTTCTGTACCTAATGGCTCTCCCGATTCTATTAATGCAATGGTGAGCTTATTTAATAAAACCATCTTTGGATATTTTAAGGACTGCGTGCCTATAGTCTTGGTCAAAAAATATTCTGGACCCCCATGGAGTTCTAAACTGTTGGCACGAATCAAAAATAAGAAAAATAAACTATACAGAATTTTTAAAACAACTGGTTTAGTAACAGATTATGGAAAATATTCTAGAGCTCGTGCTGAATACAACTTATTAAATACTGAATTATATAAGATATACCTAAACAATATGAAACTCAATTTTCAGAGAGAACCAAAATATTTTTATAAGTTCGTTAACTCGAAACGATTAGTAAGTGAATACCCAACTGTTATGAAATACTTAAATAATGATTCTGCCGACGATTTCGTCATAAGTAATATGTTTGCTGATTTCTTTAGCACCACTTACTCTGACGTTCAATACGATAACTCAAGTGATTATCCTTTTCCGATAACTCAAATTCAGCCAATATCATTTTTACCTATACATACAGCTGATATCATGAACAATTTAAATAATTTCAAGTCTTCATTCAACTCTGGTCCTGATGGTATTCCTAGCAGCCTATTAATTAATTGTGCACATGCTTTGGCGCCGCCGCTAACTATAATGTTTAACATTTCACTTAAATACGGCTTCCCGATTTATGGAAAGAGTCGTACATTATTCCGTTATTTAAATCAGGAAATAAGTCAAGTATTGTGAACTACAGAGGAATTGTAAAACTAAGTGCGATCCGCAAGTTATTCGAAAAATGTCTTACTCATGCCTTGTGTCATCAAGTTTCAACACTAATGACACCTTGTCAACATGGCTTTCGTAAAGGATGCTCAACAATAACAAATTTGCTACAACTTTCAAGCGAAGTTATCCAAGGATTCACTATTGGTCAACACATAGATGCCATTTACACTGATTTTAGTAAAGCGTTCGACAAAGTTAACCATGTTTTATTATTAAAAAAACTTCATTTAATGGGCTTCACCAAAAACTGTTTGAACTGGATAAGCTCATATCTAACTGGCAGATACCAACGAGTGTGCTTCAAAACATCCATATCTAAATATATTATTGTAAAATCTGGTGTTCCTCAAGGTAGCCATCTCGGTCCAATTTTATTTACACTTTTCATCAATGATTTACCTACTGCTATCAAATTTTCAAATGTTCTAATATACGCTGATGACGTAAAAATTTTTCATAATTACAACAACTTTGACAACCACAATTCTCTCCAACAGGATCTAGATAGCTTTTTTGTTTGGTGCACGATGAACTTGATGGAGTTAAATTTAAACAAGTGCAAACATATGCACTTTTCCAGAAGAGTTGATACACACAATCCGTTCTTTTTTGATGGTTATCAGTTGGAAATTGTTGATTCGATCCTTGATTTGGGTATTTTATTAGATGCTAAATTAAACTTTAGTCAACATATTGCTATGATATCAAATAAAGCCCGTGGGGTACTTGCTTTCATCAAACGTTGGGCCAAGGAATTCACTGATATTCATATCACCAAGCAGCTTTATACACCTTTAGTAAGGCCAATTTTAGAATATGGATCCGTTGTTTGGGACCCACAGTATATCGTGCATAGTAATAAAATTGAGTCTGTTCAAAAACAATTTCTGATATTTTGCTTACGAAATATGTACCGAAATAATTTTTCAAATTTACCGTCATATAAAACCAGACTTGCTGAAATTGGGCTACCGTCTCTACAAAGCCGAAGAACTATGCTTAATGTTACGTTTTTGTTTAATTTGATTACTGGAGATGTTTGTTCGGAGTTCCTTTTGGGAAACTTATACTTCAACATTCCTGTACGTCCAACCAGAAATTTTAAACCAATTTACATTCAATTTGTTCGCCATAATTATGCCAATGATGAGCCCTTTAGAAGAATTTGCTGCGATTTTAACAATCTTTATAGTTTTATTAATTTTTCTCTAAATGTAAACACTATTAAACGCAACATAATATTGTTTTTAAATACTTAATTTAAATGTAATTTTTGGCAATGTTTTTAATTGTAAGGATTTTTTCCATAGACTCAGATAATAAAAGCAAAAGCAAAAAGAAATATGCTAAAGCTGATGGTGGTTTTTGCGCTTACGTTAGTTTGCAAAATTATAAATTGGACTCAACTACGAATTGATTGTGGTGGCCTCGTATCGGAAACCCTTTAATTAGCAATTATGTCTTATGGTATTTAATTTTTAAATGAATTAAAATTTACTTTTTGGGCTTGAGTTCATTTCTTTACTTAATTTTTTAAAAATTTTAGAAAGAAAAATTATTTAGAAATGCACGCGGACCTGGCCTTAACGATAGTTGGTTCAAAGAAAAAACAAGTATACAAGATGAGTTACAGAGAGAAAAACGAAAAATGCTTTGAGTTGTAACTGGATTTCGTCTAACCAAATTAATATTGATTGGTTGGTTAAATAAACGATAATAAAGGTAGATAGATGAGAAGAATGCTGAAGAAGGATTTAGCGATTTAGAGAATGCGTCATCACATTCTGCTAGTGTCTAATTTTTCTTGATTACCGCATAACATAATTTTCATTTCTTTCTTTTCTTTTTAAGAAATATACCTAAGCTGAAAAATTTTAATCAAATCATAATATCTACTGTTCAAATCCTGATTTGGGAAAAATTTAAGTAGTGTATTTTTGTTAAAAAAGTTTCTGCTAAAATCACGTGTTATTTACATGCATCCCTAAAGTTTACATATGTATATATTTTTACACTAGTTATATCATACATAGTAATGTAAACCCTGTGTCAATTAATGTTGTCTGCCTATAAAGGGTTAAAAAATAAAGCCGAATTCCTTAATATTACAATTTCTGCGGGAGCTTCTTGACAAAATATTGAATTTTTTCATTTTTTTTATGTCTTAACGTGTGGGGATTAGAAAAAAAAAAAACATATATATATATATATATAATTTGATATACGACTGCTCCGATTGTATTTAAACATCACACGGCTGTAGTAGAGGTGCAGTATAGCTTAAGATAGCCGCATAATAAAATAAAATAAAAAATTTTATTTCTTGTCCTTCCTTTACCTAGTTTTTTTTCTTGCAGCGGAACCAAAACCGTTCTGATTTTTTTAAATTGTTTCCAGACTGAAGACTTTAAAATCTTTTTTTTTTTTTAATTTTACGAACAAAAATTTATAAAACTTAAAATAAGTTAATTTTTCGTAATTTTTTAGCTTAAAAGTTTTTCTCTATTTATTGTTATTTATTGAAAGTTTATAACCAAAAGTATTGAAAGTTTATTGAAGAATTTTATTTTAAAAATGGTTTTTATTTTTTACATACTCGTGGTGTGCTATTTTAAAGACTTTCGGCGGCGGGTCCTTAAGCAGAAACTTAACTGCACCTCTACAACAGGTTTCAATAAGATCGCATTAGCCGCCATGAAAATACACAATTATTTCCATTCTTTTCGAAATCCCCCACTGTGCGCACGCAGACATAACAAAATAAAAGTGTATGGCAAGCGGTTTAATTTACATCTGTTTGTAGACAGCAATATTATTTATAAAGAAAACAAACATACTTTTTTTACATCAGACAGTTATAACATTTTTATGATTTTTTATTCTATCCATTTATTTCACGGCTAATAAATTATTGATATAGTGTGAGTATTTAAAATCCGTTACGATCCATTAAATCACTTTATTTTATTTTTTTTCTTTGAATAAATATTATTTGTAATTTATTTGTTTTTTTCTTTAAACACAAAAAAGAAAAAAATTACCTGTCAACATCTGTAAATTTCAAACAGAACAAATTCCTTATAATTTGAAAACAAAATTTTTGAAATTGTAACGAAAAGAAAATCCCTTCTAATAAGAAGCATCAAAAGAAATTTAAAAAAAAATAATTTAATTTCAGCTTTTTTTTGTGGACGTGGAAGCTCCGTTACTGTGTATGTTGATTTAGTTTGCTTTCCTTTAAATTATACACAGCTAGAAACAATTTGAATACAATAATGAAAAACGCTTTTGGTTTTTTTATATTTCTTATTTTTCAATTTGAAAATGTTAAATTTAACAATCACAAAGTAGCAACAGCATCAGCCTTAGTAGTGATGGAAGATGCTACCACAGAAGAAAAGAAAACCACATGCGCTCGCTGTTTGTTGTATTAAATTCCAATTTACAAATAGAGGCCCCGCAACCAAAAGCATGAACAAAAAAAAATCAAAATATGTATAAAAAAAAACACACCGACACACACACATAAAAGCAAAATTACCAAAGTATACAAAGGCAACTTAGTGAAAAATAGCAAAAAACAAATGTTTGGTTCGCCAAAACATCAACGTTAATGTCTATTGATTTACTCTGTAAAATAGTTGTGTGCCCCTGCCTGCGCTACGTTTGTTGCTGTCACTGTTGCTTAGAACCTTTAAAAATGGCAGAGTAAAGACTTAAAGAAAAACCATACTCACATTGTATAATATACCAAGTATATCATTTAAAAACCATATTTTACAATTTACGATGATGAAAGTTAAACACGTAACAAAAGCAAAAATAAAAAGAAAGAAAAAAAAAAAGAAAATATTTTATATGAAACATAAAGTAAATCAAAATGTGGCAACAACGAAAAAAAAGTAAACTTAAATGAATAAAAAAAGGTAAATTGTACTTCAACCAAACAACCAACACGCGTTTAGTAAAAGAAACAAAATCTTTGTTTAAAAATTAAAAAAAAAAAAAGAAACTAGAAATGATGACAAATAGAAAAAATAGAAAAACAAGAGAATAATACAAATATTTAGTAGAAAACACCTAAAGTTTGTTGATCAAACTTTAAGTATTTCAAAATGTTGCTGTTGTTTGGTGTTGTTGTTATTGCTCTTCACACAACTACTGCTGTTGCTGAGCATTCTAGCATCACACACTTGCTTGTCAGAAAATTTTTTAACGTGATTGTTTACTGCTTTCTAAAACATTAATTTGGTATGAGTCTGCAGCGCACAGTAGGACAGATCGCGAATTTAATGATTAAGAGTATACAATTTACTACTTCTGGAACATATCATCTATGGACGAGATGTTAAGCTTTTGGGACGTTGTGTGCAAATTTGAGCCGTGGTGGGCTGTGGGAATTTCACCGTAGTGAAATTTTTAAATATTTTTTTAGAAAATTTTTTTATCAAAATAATTTTTTCATTCTGTATTTTAAAATAATTTCATTAAAAGCAGGGAGGTTACTCTGTATTTCGATTTTAACAGAAAATCAGTTGAATTTCTATAGCTTGAACATTGTGTTTCAAAATACAGACAAAGCATTTTAAAGTTAAGTGTTTTCTTAAAATTATATTTGTTTAATATTCCTTAAAAGCAGATTAGAAAAGGGCATGTAGGAGTGATGTAAAATTAATTGTGGACTCGCAATGAATTAAAAGTTATTCCTTATGTTCTTGTTGTTTAAGTTTTTTGAAAGACATTATAATACTGATATTTTCATTTTTAATTCCTTTTTATAAACTGGTGTAATTTCTGTTAAAAAATTAAATATAGATATTAATGTAGTTACAAATAGAAGTTAACATTGTCCGTTATTTTTTGTAACAAAGATTAACTATGTTGAAATTCGTTTCCTGTAAGTATTTTTCGACGATTGAAAGACAAATAACGCATTAATATTTTTTTTGCATAAAAAAGTATATTTTAAGATAGGTTTTTTCTTATTAAATTGTTTTTGTGCTAGTTGCAATTTTAAGCGATTTTGTTAACATTTTCATATTAATTTGCTTAAACAATATTAAAATGTATAGAAGAATTGAGTGCCTTAATTTTTTTTTTTTTTTAAGTTTAATTAAACAAATTTTAAACTAAAACAAGTCACAATGTATTAAGTTGGTTATTCCTCTACGATTTGCTGTAAGTAAAACTTCTCTGGGGTTATGATCCAGAGCATAACAATTAATTTATGAAACGTTAGTAATAAAAATGAATTTCTGGAACGGTGACGGGTTACATAAAACTCTTACCTAAATATCGATAATATTATATGTTGGCACTTACCGAACAAAATCAAACAGGTCATTTATGATGTTTGGCTCAATTGCTTTAAAAATTTCTTTAAAAATTAATAAAAAAAAAAATGTTTAAAATGTTGAACTGTTTGATATTATAACAAAAAAGTTAATGTCATTTCAGCATGTTTTATTTAGGAATAATTTCGTAAAAAGACATCTAAAAAGAAATAAAATGCACAAGCGTCCAATGCATTTTCAAATTATCTCTTAAATAAATAGCTTCCAAATTCTTTTTAAAAATTATTGGTAGTTATTTTTTAATAGTTATTTCGCAGTACGGCTTTTGTACTCTTTGTACCATTTTTTTAAAGGCGATAATAAATAAAAAATTAATTTTTTTTCACTTCACATTCCCACTGTTACTAGCAGTATTGTAGTTGCTTAATCATAATTTATATATTTTTTCTCAGTCCTCTTCTTACTTAAGCTAAATGCATTGGAGGAACAAGTTCTTTTCTATCTTTTTCCAGTTTTTCCGTCACTGTTGTTGTTGTTGTTTTAATTTTATTTTCGCTACTTAAACTTTAGATTGCAGACATTTTAAATTATTTTATGAAATAGTATAAAAGAAGAAGAAGGGAAAGAATTTCCAACATTCCATCTACAGTTTTGTCCCTTCATTTCTCCTGCCTTAAACATGGTTCAGCTTCTTTTTAAGCCCTAAACATTGGCATTGATGATGCTGCTGTTGTTTCCTTTTTTTATTTTTGTTTAATTCAATTGAATGAAAATTTCTTTGGTACATTCGAGCCAAAAGCAGTGTCAGCTATGAAATTTCTTTAATGTAGATATATAAATTTTAGCGGTTCGTATGAATGTTGTTAATTTTATCGTTTTTCAGCTATTTTCTTTTTTTCAAAAGAAATAAAAGAAGATGTCGAAAGTTAAACACCGATTTATGACACCTCAACACTTGGTCGCACTTGAACTATTAACATAATTCAAATATTTAGATATTATCAGTGAGTTATACACACTGTTTTTGTAGATGCTTCTTGTTGTGTGACTACAAACAAAAGTAAAAATTAGAGCTGTAAAAACCCCTAATACTAAAGCGTGTAAAACAAAAGCTTATAATAGAGTTTATAGTGAGTTGCTGGAAGAGGGGCTGTAGAAGAAAAGTTTAACAGTTAAAAATTGCGTTTATTTTTTATTATAAATTTTAAAAATAGTTACAAACCTTTACTTTTTACTTCCTTTAAAATTAATTTTATAAAAAAATAAAACAATAGTAATTCTTGCTTCAATAATACGAATTTCCCAACTTGTTTCTATTTATTTTCTAGAACTGGTAAATAAATCGAATTCTTTAACTTTTTAATTCAATTTTTTTTTTTATATATTTCTTTATTTAAGTTTGTCATTTCATTTTTAATTTCTACAATACCCATTTACGACCTCATAAAATATTGTTTTTCTGTATCCCTATACATATGAAAATCGATTTGACAAGGTCCGTTAATGTGTTCACATAGGCAGGGCACCAGACGAGCTACAAAAATAAAGCCTAATTATTTGTCAAATCTAGTTTCGGAAATTGTATGTACTATCGAAAATCAAATGCATATATTACCGGTCGGCATATACTTTATATTAATTTATTTATTTTTTTTTTTCATAATGGTGCTGTTTTTTATTTATACTATTGTTCTTGCTTTGGTGTATTAAAACCGAAAATTTATAAAAATAAAAACTCTAGACTACAAGACATCCCAAAAATTTCCACAAAAACGAAACAAAAATAATGAAACAAACAATTATCGACATCGTCTA
Source organism: Cistogaster globosa (assembly GCA_937654795.1). NCBI lineage: Eukaryota > Metazoa > Arthropoda > Insecta > Diptera > Tachinidae > Cistogaster > Cistogaster globosa. Next base: position 64,811,111 of record OW569406.1, read on the forward strand.
TTAAAACAATAAATTTTTTTTTTTTGATCCTGGTTATGGAACGTCAGTTATATTTTTAGTTTGATTTTAAAAAAGAAATTAAAATCAATAACAAATATCAGCTAGTGAGCAATTTTAATATTCATGTTTTTTTTGTTTGTATTTTTATAATTAATTTTATTTTGAAAGTTTATTTTTTACCTTTTTTTCAATATTTCGCCACATTGTTGGGTGGCATCTACAAGAAACAGAAAAAAAATTATTTAAATTAAGTTTTTATTTTTTCAAATATAAAATAATAATAATAATAATAATAATAATAATAATAATAATTATAATAATAATATATTAATTTTATTCTCAACCAGCACTTGAACCAGTGATCTTCATAAGTCAATTAAAATTTACTTTTTCGGCCTTGGTTAATATTTTTAATTTAACTGAAAATGCGGCATTACATTCTGCCAGCGTCTAATTTTTCTTGTTTTCTTTGGAAAACGTCCGCGTACATTTGAAAAATAATTTTTCTTAACAAAAGTTAAATTAAAAAAAAATTAACCAAAGCTAAAAAAGTAAATTTTAATATTAATATTAATAATAATAATATTTGAAAAACTTAATTTAAATAATTTTTAATGGTTTCTCAAGCAAATCAAGGTGGTCGCTATAGCAAATTCATTTATTGATTAACCTTGTTGTTTTTTGAAGATGTAAACCAACGGTGTGGCAAAATATTGAAAAAATAAAAAAAAATATTTTTATTTTTAAAACTGACCTTAAGCTTTTAAAATTAGAAAAAAATATTGAATAGTTTACAACCCTTAATTTTTTACATTAATTAAATCAACAAAGCAAAAAAAAAAAAAAAATAATAAACCAATAAAACAAATAAACAGTAACCATTGAGTAACTACTTTTATTGTTTCTTTAATTTTCTACATAAGTGCTGTCATTGGAAACCATTCATATGTATTTCTATGGATATGCTTTCCCTGCAGTAATACATTTCATTTTGTAATATTTGAATAATAAATATTTCATGAGAATATGATGAAATATTATTATATTATGGAATTAAGAACAATTAAAGTAGATTAATGTAAAAAGTATTCCAAATAAAAGAATTTTATATTAATGTAAATAACACAGCAGAAACAATATTGTGAAGAAGTATCTTCGTTTATAGAACATTAAAGATCTTAAACACAGTTTCACTTATCTGTCTCAATCTAGCCCGACTGCGAATAATTTTTTATGGATTCTTAAGCTTTATATTGAATAAAACTTTTAAAAATTCACTGTAATGCATGTATTATTTGCACAAAAATGAAAAAAAAAATAACAGTCGTAGAATGACTAAAGCCACCTATGGCTGAATTTGATAAATAGCACAAATATTTACGATAATTCTTGCACAGAAATAACTTCAAAACAGACAGGCAGAGGGTCATGGAATATTCAATCAAAATTGTAATAAATACTTTGTTTAATTTCAAGTTTTATAGCTGCAGTGGTTCGAACGATAAAACCATATCATAAAATTGTATCACCCATATAACACATTATGACTTTTAATTTTAAATGCTATATTTTTGTTAAAGCGAACTTAACAATACACGTTCTGTGTAAGTTTAACCTGTGTGTCAATTATGAGACACCTTTTAATTTCAAATTTTTTTCTTGCTGTCGCACAATTTGAGTATTTTTTAAATGTTTAAACATAACAATTAAAAATAGAGCCATATAATTCATATTACAGAGTTGTTTTTTATATAATTTGCTATTATTTTAAGCTATTGTGACATTATTTGTGGTAAAATTAAATATGGGTTTCCGTTACATTTTATAAGACCTATAAAACACATTTGTGTTATAGTGGAGTACCCTATAATTTTAAATGTTGTGAACTTTCTTTTTTAATGGGACTAACCTATAAGCATCGGTTCAGAAATGACTAAGTTCAGCGGGCATAAATATAACAAGCAATTGTAGACAAATTGAGAAGCTTCTTCTTCTTTGAAGTTGGTTTAAAAGTATTTTAAAAAAGACGTCACAAGTTACAAGGAGACAATTTAATTTGCAAATGTTTATGTACAATTTTTTTCATCTTATTTTTTGCAAGTGACGTTTTTTTTAATTAGTGAATATTTTGAATACAGAACGTTTTATTTTATGATACGTGGTTTAGATATTAGCTGTAAAACTGGACCTAAAACAATTTTCTAATTTATTTAGAATATTAAAAAATGTGGGTTTAGTAGTGTGTTAGCAATGTGTGTTAATGATTGATACATTTTTTAATATTAAATCTTTAATATACAAATAAAAATTAAAAACTAAGATTTTCTTTAAAATAACTTTGAAACCTGTGCGTAATTTTCTTCGTATAATAAAGAATTAAAAAAAAATTTATAATCCACAATTACTATTTTTCTTTTTCCCTGTTTCAAGACTCTGGTAAATGCAAACTGACGCACTTAGTTAAAAAACTTCATGTTTTAATAGACACACGTAAAAAGCAGACAGTAACGTACACTACATAATTAAAGATCATAGTCTCGTTGTTAGGTTCAGCATAATGTTAAGAATAAAACTAAGCACAATATGTTAAAATAACAAAGGTATTCTATGTTGTTTTTATGTCATGTTTGTGGCATAAACAGCCGCAGCAAGAAAAGCCAAAGTAGACAAATTTAGCAAACAAACATCATTTATCATTGATTTTTCAGTAAAACATCAAAAGTTTCTACGGAAAGTGAAAGCTTTAAATACAACGGCGCAGATCCATGACTGTTTTACTTTTACTATCACAAGAAAGCAAATAATTCAAGAAATATTCGTATGTTTTTTTAAACCCATTTTATTCATCCATTATCTTGCTTTTACTTTTTTTCAAGAATAAAAAATAAACTTTAATATTATTCAACAGATTAAAGTAATACATTGAAAGTGCTTATAAACTTTTATGCTCTGTTCTTAAGTAAACTGTCCATTTAAGTATAAGCCTTAAATGCTTGTGACCATACCCAGAAAGGACATTTAAAATAAAAACTTCTCTTGTTTAATTGTTGTAATATGTGCAACAGTTACTGTTTAAGTTAAAACTCTTTTTTTCTTCTTTTTTAAAACACATAAACTGAACGTAACTAAACTAATTCAAATATTCATATGATTCTCCTTCATACTTTATTTAACCTGTTTGTACTGAGACTAATAAATACAAATTTGTTATAGCTGTTCAGTTTTGTTACAGTAATAAGTCAAATAAAACGGAACCATGCAAGAGTTATTTTGATTTATGACATTTCAAAAGGGATCATAATCCCTTTTTAGCTAACAGATGATTAATGGTTGTATATTCTACTCTCAGTAATACAGTCGTTTGTAAAGTTTAACCTTATAAAACTTTTGAAATATTAGGTGAGTAGATTTGCACCTAATAAATACCAAACTTTTGAAACTAAATCAGTCCCTTGTTAGCAATTGCCTCAATATATTAAAAAAAAAAAATAGCAAATTTTGACATTAGTTAAGTACTCAATAAAAATCATGAAATTATTAAGATGCTGCTGATTCTAAAAATTCAGTCTCTTTTGTTATTATATATTGATAGCAGAAATTAATTACATTAGCAATAGAGCCGTATTTTAATCTTAAAAAGGGCACACTTTGACCAAGAATGAAAGCCCTACTTTATACTCTTATATTAATTTATAAGCCGTTTTTGCAAACAGAAACATTAAGAATACCCAGCAAAAAACTTGACAATACCTTAAAAAGAACTTGCCATATAATGACTTTTTTTGTGATTACTAAATTTGGATTTCTAAGAAATTTTAACCCTTATACAATAAGATGGCTTCACAACAGAGATTTATTTTCTAGCTTCAGATCGAGTTCATTGTGAGTATTTTTTAAGCCCGATAGAACTTGCGAAAGGGTTAAGTGTATACTTTGGCAAATCATCATGAATAAACTGACGCTAAATAAACGCTACAAGATTATCCGTAGTAATTCTGAATATTCGCACAACTTTAAAAAAAAAACTTCAAATTTTTTATTGCGCATATGCTTCTAATGATACAATAGCACTAACGAGTTACGGAAATGTGTGTAGTGAAGACAATACAAAACTATAAACGGAAGAGTGAGAGAGGGTTCTAGTTTATCCACTCGCTATCGGTGGAAGGATTTAGGGCTCTGAACGTTTACTGCGTGAAACATTTTTTTACAAAGATCTTGACCTAAACCTGCATAACATCTAGCTAGAGTAAGAATTAAAGCCACAAGACCAACATATCTCTAACCCTCTGGCGATTGTGCTGTAGAACATACAAAACTTATTCAGTGTTTTATCGTTGAACTGGTTAATTACATTCAGAAACCCCCTATTACATCTCAGAAAACTGCAATGTTTTGCGCTGTTTCAAACTGGTGGCATCATTGGGCCTTAGGTTACAAAAATTAAGAAGGAACTTGCATTACGGTAGAAAGAGATCGTTACCGCACGATGGTTGATCGATTTTTTTAAAATAGTGATACCATTGTCCTGAGTAAGTTATGGTTTTAAAGAGTTAGCCCTAAGTGCCGTGCAGTAATGGCAACCGCGGACTTATTTAAATTAAAATTTTTCCAACAGTTAATTTTAAGAAATAGATCTGTGGATTGACAGACACAGTTTTGTTCTTGCCTATAAACAAGCTAAAATTGATGGCATGTAGGCCAGCATTGTTCGTGTGGTAAAAAATTATCAAAACAGTGCTTATATCCCGAAATCATTTCAAAATGCTAACGCTATGTTTTATTCTTTTGATTACTTTATTGCTTAAATTTAATTAGTTTTTTGTTATTTTATACAATTTAATTTGTATCATGAATTGTCTGTTTTTAGTGTGTTTATAATTTAATTTGATTTCGAATTAAATATTACGTCGAACTTGTAACTAATTCATTTATATTTTTCATTAAAAAATAAAATAATGTTGAAATTAGACAATTAAGTTAATAATATTTGAATGAAAAACAAATAAAAACTTTTGAAAGTTCGGTGTGTTTTCGTTTACTTCATAAAATTTTTTTTAAATCTTTTTAGCAACCATTATCGTGTTGTGTTTTTAAATTGTGATTAACAATTATTAGTAATGTAGAGTTCGTTAAGTTTCTTTCAAAACTTTTAATAACTTGTAAAGTTTCGGTAAAATCCAACATGATGACCGCTCTAAAATTATTCAATTGTTTTTTTTTTTTTTTTTTTTTTTTTTTTTTTTGAAAAGCGTTCAAACTTTCAAAAATATCCAATTTTTTATTAAGATTTTTTTGCAAATGTTTCAGTCGGTTTTATACATAAACTATAAATTTTATTCTGCGGTTAGAAAAAGATATATTCGAAGGCTTGGTAATTATTATTACCAAGCATACCTGTTGTCTAACGTGTATCCAGTTTTGGAAAATTTTCTCTTTATGAGGAAGATTTGTTAATTACTTTATTAAATAATATTTTATGTTAAATCATTTAAAAATATGTTGAGCTCCCTCTATCTTATTAATATAATCCTTATTACTAGAACATTTATTATAAGTAATTTCTTAAATTTCAGTTTAAAAAGGTTTTGTTTCTTTATTTAACGTTCAAAGCAAAATGACCAGCAGCTGTTTGAAAAATTATGAAATTATATAAATTTATATAGATGTGGCACATGTATGTTTTTCTGTTTTATGAATATGAAAATCTGCACATGAAAACATATAAATATGACTTTCTACATGTGTAAGTTTGTATTGTTTCTATTAAGTTTTAAATAAAAATATGTTTATAACACTATTAAATCCCTCTTTATGTAGGTGATGCGACAAAATATAGAATAAAACAAAAAGTTACATGTGTACTACATATGTTTTAATTTGTATTCAAGTACACTTTAATACATCCAGAGTTAAAAATATGATAAGGAAAACATGTTGATAAGTCTCTAAAATAAAAAATAAGGCTTTTGTGTTTTGTGTTGAAAACCTTTCATCGATTTTGATTAAAATTTCAGAGATCTTAAAACTTTTTCGAGAGATTTTAAAACAATTTTTTTTTTATCATCTTATGTAACAAAATAACGTGATGTGTAAAATAATACAATCTATAAAATTAATAAGTTTAATTTTTAGTTTCCTTCTTTGGTCTTCTTGGTAGGGTCAGCTGGAAAAATTAATGGTTTTTAATTTATACCAACCGCGAACAAAATTATATTATTAACTTACACAGGTTTTTGTTAAGCACGATAAATTTTTGATAGTAATTGGTTTTTTTTAAAGAATTTTTCTTTGTGAAATAGTATTATTTGTATAAATGACATTAGTTGAACAAATCTATTGACAATAATACGTGTTTTTATTATATAAGTTCGTTGGTTGGAAATATTAGTTAAGTTTACTTCTAATATTCTCCATATTTTATAATTTTAAAATTTATATTTCGGCTCAGTGTATGTATTTAACTTATTTGTTATGATTAAAAAAACAATTTCTACAATTGTCTACTTAGAGTTTTTAAAATTTTATTATATATATAAAAATTAATGTCTTCTCTTGAAGAGGTTCTGCTAGTATAATATTCACTTAGTTGAAACTAATGGCAGTTTTTTTCAGACTCATCATCGATTTCAAAAACTCTGCATTAGCATGATGCGGTTTTCGCTCAATAGTCTTAGATTGTTACAATGTTCAGTTGACTTATTAACTCAAGGGAAAAGACCATCCACTTTTAAAACGCTTCTCAACTTGTGTCTTAGAAGAGCTTTAATTCGTCAAATTAGGGAAAAAGATAAATTTTTATGACAACGCATAATTTCGTTGCGGCAGAATTTGGGAATCAAAACACATATTGTTATGAAGCCAAGACATTCACAGTGAGTGAAAGTTAGATATAGTGTTAGGAATATCTTTGGTCTTCACGTTTAAGTATACAGCCAGCGCAAGCCAGATTTTACCAGCCTATTACGTAGCTCATCAAACATCTTGTGCCTTAAGTTTGGCAGTATTAGTGGTGTCAGTTACAAGTTTCAGAGGTGCAATTTTACCCTTATTTTATTTCCTTAAGAATCGATAATTTGCAAAAGAATTCAAATTCGTGAGATATAATTGCAAATCGTCGGCAAATTCCTGAAAATTTATTTTGTTATTTATTGTTTAAAAAGGGAGCATCATTTTAGACTTGACTTAAATCTATTTACTTTTTCTTGTACAAAAATAAAGGCATTGTTAGGTTTTGCAAAACTCCTATATAGGCGTCTCTGTAAAGTAGTTTTCACAATTATTTCATGCTAAAATCTGACCTGCTGACAATGCCAAAAAACAAAAATAAAGTTTTTACTGATAATTACTGTTCTAAAGCGAAAAGATTAGATTTCATCAATTTACGACAAATTTTCTGAGGGGTAATAAATAGACGAATAGAATAACGTTCATAATTATAAACAAAAGTACAGTGAATAGTATAATCAATGGTTATAATTACCGTTGCCAGTATTGACGATTTTTCTGCATTTTGACGATTTTCTAAATGTAAAAAATATGGCAACTTTTTATTTTAGTATTGCATATTTAGAGTTGGGTTTTTGTTTTGTTATGTTATGATTTTTTTTGCGTTAATCTAAACGATAATAACGACCCTCGATTCAAGAAAATCAATTCAAAAGCAAAAACCAATGAGTTTGAGTGTATATGTTTCTGTTGATAATATAATTAAGTAGTGAATATTTTATGAGTATAGTGCACAAAAATACCAAAAAAGATTTACCACATCCATCGGCAAATGTCGAACAGTTATTTATTAGGGTAAATTTAAGTAAAGCCAAACTTCCTAATAGTTTACGAAACAAGCCATCCTATATACATATGACTACTTAAAACTTAAAAAGTAAAAAAAAAATATAACTTCTGATATTTATACATAAAATGTTTCTGTAGAAAAATGCCAATTATTTTTTTATAAATTATCTGTTTTAAAAATAAATATATATGTATCTATGTACGTATGTGAATTCTAATATCATTTTACATTTTTAAATTTTTTTTTAATTTTAATGGTTTTCATGTTTAGGTTATATACATATATATTAACGTATGTATGTATAGTTAATAAAATTTTATAAATTTTTGTAATAAAACAATTAAAATACCAAAAATTTAATATTTTTAATTTGATGTTTTTTTTAACGATTTTCTAAAACGACTCGACGATTTTGACGTTTTTTTTGCACAACGTAGTTTTTGACGATTTCACACCTAGGAGTTCTAGCAACAGTGGTTATCAAATGAAAATAATTTAGAGAAAATACGTATAATAAATATTTTAGGATTTGTATTAGTCATACGCCACTTTTTTTCATCACAACCAACACTAAATTTACATTGATAAAATTTATAGACGAGAATTTTCTTATCGGAAACTGAAATTGTCTAAGCTATTTGAAAATGTTAAACATAAAGAGTATGAAAATTAGTAAGATCATTAAATACCAAGCATAATTAAAAGGATTGTTTTATATATGTTATATGTATAAGCAGTGCTCAAGTTAGTTACCCTAACTGAAAGTCTCACCAGCAAAAAACGCCAGAAACCATTTGAACTTAACCGCAAAAATTTTACAAAAATAATATTATTTTGAAATTATTACTGAATTTTCGAAGTGTCCAAAGAATAAAAAACAAACATTTTACACAAGTATTTCTTGATATATACAATCAGTTATTGAAAAAGGTTCAAAATCACGGGATCGCTCATTCCTTATTATCGCCTTTCATGTTCGTATACAAGTTTTTGTTTATTCCGTTGTGCGCAAAAAGAATATTTTTATACTAAACTAACCAAAAATCAAAATATTTTTTCTTGTCGTCCATACATAGTATAAAAAAGTAATGGGGCCATTTCTGCACATAGATATTTTTTTTAATTTTTATATTGGTGTGGATATAAATCAAAGTGGAGTACAAACCATCCCTTTTTTTAATTTTTGTCGGTCTGTCTGTCTTTCTGTCCGCCTACCTGTCTTCGTTCGCATCAACTAAAAATAGCTTAATGGAGTTGTATAAAATTTTGTGTGGAGATCCCTTTGAACCTTGGTTCAACTATATTTCGTAAAAGTAAGCTTTTTCTCAGAGAGGATAGAGATACAAATGTGAAGTCACCCAATTTTATCAGCATAATGATTTTTAAACAGTTGTCAGCACATTTTATTTTTATAGCCGGAAAAGTTTTCACACTGTTTACAAATCTCTACAATAAATATTTAAAAGCAGTTTTTTCTATATACGAATTTTAATTTTTAACACTATATTACTGAGTATTCAGATTTATGAAATACCTAAGAATTATGAAAAAGTGTGATGCTATGTGAAAATAAATCTAATGTATTTTTCATTTTATCAGATTTTTTTGCTGCGCAAAACCCAACCGACTATTAAATGAGCACTCCGAAAAAAGACTAAAATTAACCTACCTAGAAAGCTTTTCCTGAGCATGCTTTAAAATGGCGAACGCCATGATTCCTACATGACGCTCAAATATACGTATCTTTGGAAAAACAAATATAAGATCTTCTTTAGAGGCAAAATATGTTTTCCAAAAAAAGGTCTTTAGATACACCAGGTCGTAAAAAAGTTGTTATTTTTGAAGGCAAATGATTGGTTTTTGTACTCTTTATGAGAGTAAATGCTCCGAGAAATGCATTAGTAATGTTTCCTTTCTTATTCATATTGTTTGCTGAGAATTTTCATTCTACTTGAAGTGTGATAGTGTAAGAACAACATGGAATATTACGTTGGATTTTTTGGAATATTACGTTGGATTTTTTGACAATCACAATAGTTGTCATTTGATTTCTTTCCTACAAAATCTAGTGCAAATCTTGAGACTTACCTAGTGGGCATTTTTTGTACTTAATAAACCAAATAATTTATATTTAAACTACGTTAAGCAATTTCGAAACACATTAAGTTAGCCAACTAAATATACAAAATTTAAATATATTTATAACCGAAACCCTTAATTAAATACAATAAATTCTCATTTACCAATATAAACACAAAATTTATATATAAATTTTAGTATTTAAGTCCATTTAAATCCTAAACAAACTAATACAAACATGTACATTAAATTTTAAATGGCCATAAAGTCGCACGTGTTTGGAATATTAAATGTTTAGTTTTTATTTGTAAATCTTAAAAAAAGGAAAAAGTAACTGCCTAACAGAGCATTAAAAAAAAACATTTACTTACGTTTGATTGTGGCATAAAGCCGAAATAATTTATTTATTATCCTTAAATAGGAGTTTTTAAACTAAAAAAAATAAAAAAAATCTCAAAAATCGTAAAATTCTGTTTTAATTTATTTAATTGGCATCGCAAGTAGACCTTCACTTCGTTACTCCACATATTGTGATGTGAACTGTTTATTTTATGTGACACTTTATTGGGTTTAAAGTATCAGAGAGATGAAGTAGGCATGAAAAGAGGATATTAGAGTAAATTTCTAGCATTGAGATATAGCCGACCACTATGCTAAACTGTAACAATTTTTCCAATGTCAGGCATTTTGTAGTTGCTCAAGAAACTATGATTCGTGTGATATAACGCAGGTCATTTGCAAAGATATTAGAGGACTGAAAAGTCTCCATTTCCCAGTCCTTAAAGCTGCGATAATGATCACTGAAAAAAAGCCTGAGCCGACATTCTTGCTTTGCAAACAAGCAGTAACCCATCTATTCCCAAAACAATTCCGAAATACAACTCAGGTTTTAGTTTATAATTTAATAAATGTTTCCCTTCAAATTATAAAAATTTTTCATACCATCAGCAAGTTTGTTATTTTCTTTCATTAGGATATGAAACTTGCCTCCTATAATAGATTTTTATTAAAAATCTAAAGGTTATAAATCAGAAAAATTATTTATTGCGCATTTTCGCTCTAACAAAATCTCTATCAACCAAGTTTTTCAATGCAACACCTAGAAGAAAAAGTTATGTATAAATCGAACCAAACTAAAAATAAAATTTTGCACAACAAACACATTTGTAATCATCAGTGCACTTGCAGGCTCAAAAATATCCAATATGAATTTTTGATCTCAACTTTTTTTTGCTGTTTTTGCAATCATGTTATTTACTTTATAGTTGTTGTGCTTTACTTTATTGTATTATTAATGCAATGCCAACTATGACGTCATTGTGTCAATCTGCACAATAAAAAGTAATTGCCATCTATGTAATCAACCATAAAGACACACATTCACACACAGAAACAATGGAAAAAAACCACAAAACCGAAAAGTGGATAATAATTTTTGAGTTAAAAGAGCGACAGCATTTTCAAATTGCAGAAAGAAGAGATACTTTAATGAATAGAAAGAAACTATGTTTTTCTCTCCCTATTTCTCTCTCTCTCTCTCTCTCTCTCTCTTTATAAAACTATTATAAACTATAGAAAGTTAACAATTCTCTTCTGTTATGAATTTCTTAACATTAAAGCGCTTGCGTTAAAATTATTTTAAACAATTTATTATACCGGCGACATTGAAGGCTATAACAACACCAACAATAAGTTACACTAGTTAAGATAACAACAATCATATTAATAGCAGTCAACCTTTAACGAAAACGACAATAAATTATGAAAGCCAACAGCCTTTTTGTTGTGATTTTTGTCGGTCGTTTAGCATAAAACCGAAGCCATCACTGCACTTAATAAAATCTGCATATAGACGTAGATTTCCAGGATAACATTACCGCCATATTGATAAGCCAGATTAATTTTTCATATCTAACTGCACTTGCAAACAATACATGCACTCATAATATGAGTGCGTGAGTGCCTGCAATTGTTACTTAATCTCTTCTAGATTAAATACAATATTTCAAACTTTTATTTGATGATGGCAGAATCTTTAATACTTTTAATAAACACATTTAAGTAAACAATTAAACGATTTCAATTAAATGCATAAACACGTGAAAACTTTGTGTAAAGATTAGAACAAAAATAAAATAAATCGGAAAAATTTAGTATACTTTTCTTTGAACAGAAATTTAAGATTTGAAATATTTTAACTTATTTATTTGAGCACAGAATTAAAACTTGAAACAAATTAAGTTACAATAGATAGTTTTGTCAGCTTTGCAACTTGTGTGATCAGATAAGTATTATCTGTGTTTTCTGCTTGAAAGCTGACAGTTTTTTATAAGGTTGATTACTCGAATATCGAAAAGATCATCCTTTTTACTTAACAAAACCTTCCATTTAAATATAATACAATTTCAACACTTTTTTTTAGCAAAATGATTAAAATATATTCGTGTCTCCTATAAATGGAGCGAAAGAATTTGTAGCTCTCTTAGGTAACTGCTTGTTCAGTAAAAGTATTTTCGATAAGGCGAATTCAACAAAGAGATATGCATAACCTTACTGGCATAGGATAATTGCATTTAATCAACTTAAAAAAAGGAGGATGTCAATTCGTCTTAATGTAGCTTTCTTTATACTTTTGCATGGAGAACATAGTCATTAAAGAACCGATTTTCAATATCATTTTCTTTGTTTAGGACGGTTAGGCTAGGTGTCGTTATGAAAACAGTTCACAGTTTTAAAATTAAAGAGTGCTCAAATACAGCATACATGGTTTTTACCTATCTTATGAATCGTAAAGAGCTTCACTGTAGAAAAAAAATTGAAATAAAAGGTATCCCACAGGTAACGTGGATTGACTCTCATAGGCCTATCTTTTGCATCATTATGACTAGATGCTTAAAATTTAACAATTCGATTAATATAGTGCTACAAACAACAAATAGAAAATTTGACTTTGGAAATTAAAGGTTACTCCAATAGTTCTAGGAAATTGATCTATGTAGTTAACCTCCGAACCGTTACAGAAAGACAGCTGAAAATTACAAAGAACCTGTTAATACCGCTATAACAAGTATTAAATTAAAAATTTTAAATTTAAGGGTGCTGCCATAATTAAAGCAATTTTGTCATTTTAAAAAAAAGTATGAATGCTAAATTAAAGGATGCCAATATTTTTTTAAAATTATGTGATCACAATTGAAAAAATTGTTTAAAAACTGAATTGGATTTTGCAAAAGTGAAATGGTTTCGAAAATAATATTATGCTAGAAAAATTTAGGGATACAAGTTTTATGAAATAATAATAAAGCAATATAACGAAATTGTAAAAGCCTTTTAGATGATTTTATTAATTATTTAAATGTTGAGACGAATCCACTACAAAAGATAGCAATAAGAAATTTAGTTAATAATTTATAAAAATAAAAAATGCATTTTTAATGATGAAACATGATGAATTCATTTTAAGACACAAAAAACTGAAAGTCTTAATAGCTTGTTCGTTTTTTCTTTTCAATAGGTTAATGCGAAAAAGTATTTTTAAAGAGCAACTCGATCAAACCAAAATACATAATGAATTCTCTTAAGTATATTAATTGTATATTATTTTTGTTGTTTTAAATAATAATGTTGTCACTAATTTTTCTGTAAATGTAGAATCCCATAATTTACGATTCCTTGATAAAGTACATAAAATATCTACGAAACGTCGGGAAAAATTGTATATAAAAGAATTTTTATTTATAACATAAAAAATTCAGGTCCAACAGCAAGGAGTTAAATAACTGAAAACCAACAAACCAAAACCAGGTTTCACATTTTGATTATACGAGGGCTGCTATATATATTTCTGGCCTGGCAACACTGAGTGCTGCTAAGTGCAATCTGACATTTCCATTGGAAAGTTTGTCATTTTTAAGCATAATCGTACTCAAAACGTTTTGACGTACGACCATTATTTGTGCTGTTTACAGTGACTTGAAGAAATTAAAATAGAAAAAAATGGAATTAACTCGTGAACATTTTCGTGCCATCATTTTTCAAAATTTCGACGTGGATTATCACGACAAGAGTTCATTGATGAACTTAAATCTTTGTATGGCGATGAAGCACCATCCTACAGCACTGTGAAAAATTGGTAAAATGAATTTAATCGTGGCCGAAGCTCGCTCAAAGACGAATTCCGTGCAGGTCGTCCAAAAACGGCTGTTGAGCTAGAGAACATTGATGCCGTGCGTGAAATCATAATGCAAGATCGACATGTGACATACCGAGAGATAGAGACATCCTTAAACATTTCTTCCACCAGCATACATTCGATACTGCATGAACACCTGGCCGTAAAAAAGGTTTGTTCTCGTTGGATCCCGCACAATTTGAAAGTCGCTCAAAAAAAGGCTCGTGTCGATTGGTGCAAAGAAATGTTGCAAAAATACGATTACGGTGCTTCAAAATACGTTTATAAGAGCGTCATAGGTGACGAATCATGGATCTATGCGTATGAGCCCAAAATGAAACAACAATCGACCGTGTGGGTCTTCAAAGACGAGCAAAATCTAACGAAAGTTGTTCGTGGAAGAAGCACTTCGAAGCAAATGGTCGCCTGTTTCTTCGGCAAAACTGGTCATGTGGTGACTGTTCCGCTTGAGCAACGTAGGACGGTCACTTCTGAGTGGTACACTACCATTTGTTTGCCTGAAGTCATCGGAGAAATTCGAAAAACCAACAAGAGAAGACGAATCATTGTTCACCATGACAATGCGAGCTCTCACACATTGGCTCAAACCAGAGCGTTTTTGACCGGCCAAAACGTCGAATTAATGGGTCATCCACCGTACAGCCCTGAATTGGCACCCAGTGACTTTTTCTTGTTTCCGCACATCAAGAAAAAAATGCGTGGTCAACGAATTTCGTGGCCAGAAGAGGCTGTTGAAGTGTTCAAAAACCATGTTTTAAAGGTGTCTCAATCGGAGTGAAAAAAGTGCTTCGACAACTGGTTTGAGAGCATGCAAAAGTGTATAAATCATGCTGGAGAATACTTTGAGAAACAATAAAACCATTTTTTATTATAAATATTCGCATTTTCACCATTAGGCCAGAAATATATAGAGCAGCCCTCGTATTAACTATTAAAAACAGTGCCTCGTTTCTCTAAATTATAACATAATAACCATCTTTTTTTATACAAAGTCAGCTAGAAGAGATCCAGAATTTTTTTATATAATGTTAAGCACGATGATTATAATATTTTATGTGAAAAACGTCTCTGTTAAGGTTCAGAAACGAGGCAATATTTTTTTTTATGTATCGATTTTTTCGTCTCTGTCTCTATTCTGTAGATCGATCTGAGTTAGATTACTAAGATTTTCTACAAAAAAAAAAAAAAAAAAAAAAAAAAAAAAAAAAAAAAAACTCTTATCAGCCGTCTATTTAATAGCTAATTGTATAAAATTTTAGCTTGTTCATGCTTATTCAAGAGGAGAAATATTTTATTGAGCATTTAACAATTTTAAGTGGAGTAAAAGTATTTTTAGTAGTTTTTTGAGGACTTTAATGCCAAAGTTGAATTTGTGATTTTCAATATTTTATTATATTTATTATATATAATTTTTCTTTTTGTGTTTTGTCGCTATTTTTATATTTATTAAAACTGCCGTTTGTGGACTCATTAAATAATAACAGAAGGTTGTGATATATAATTTCTTAAAACTGTACTCCAGTAGGTCAATAAATAGCACTGTTTTTGTGTTTATAGAAATTTATTTTCCATAAATAAAATAAACAGCTTATCTTCTGAATTTACTTTTATTTCATATTCTGTCCTAATGTAAAGGTGGCTTAAACAGATCATCTATCGAGGCAACACAGCAATAATTTTTCTTTGATTCATAAAGTTTATACTACAGCTTTATAATTATTTGCCTTAAATAACACATTTAATATTCTATTTATTCTATTTACACACAGTAGAGGAAGTAGCACTTTTTTATTCATACTAATATTTTATTTTTAAGTGTATTGAAAAGTACAATTAATAATGGTTAAGATGGGTGTAAAAGATTCGTTGTGATTTAATATATAACTGATTTACCTTTTTGTTTCCCTTAATAGTTAATAGAATAAGGCTATTTTAATTCCCCGTCTACCATCCCCAATTTCTTTTCACAACTTTATTTAAGCTGCAAATAACATGTATTAATTTAACGTTAGACATTCCTTATCATTTTCATCGAAAAGAAACAAAACAAAACTTCAAAAAAACCAAATTGAACTCTAATTAAATCCAAATGATGTAAAAGGTATTACCAAAATGAGAATAATAATAATAAAAGAAATCTTGGATAAATTTATTGCTTTTGTCTAATACAAAAATACATTTACACGTTGACTAAAACATCACTGATGCATATGTGTGTACTTGCGTTCATTTTTTATTAATTATTTGTTTATTGTACCTGGCGTTGCTTGTTATCAATTCAGCGTCCTTTAGGTTTAATTCTAATTTTATACCTCAGTATAGTAAAAAGATTTCGTGCGCAAATTTTGATTCGACTTAATTCACAAACATATAAAAAACTGTTAAAACGATCAACTGTGCAATTACTAAAGTCTACAGTTTGAACTTCCTGTAAGCATTTTAAACATTAGCAAATACAGAGAGGCCAATTAGTTTGCATATAGAACAACAACTTTCAAAGGATAATTATGATAGAATGCTTAACTTAAGCGATAATAGAGGCGGTATCTATTCAGTCCCTTCATAGAAATTAAAAGCAGCGACTAACTTGGACTTAATCAGAATCAAAAATTATTGTAAATGGTCCTAGTGCGCTGCTTGAAAATTAAAATATCATATTTATCATAGGGACAATATTTTGCTGGTGATTCAAATTTTACTAAAATTGGTTTAGTAGTTTAACCGTGATGGATGCACGTATAAACAAACAACCAAACAAACAAAAGATATACATTTTAGGTTAGCGTCGATTTTACAGATTTTTTACCCCATATTTTTATTAATTATTTATTTACTCATTTTGTCTTTTAAACTTAAAACCGATAAATGATAACATATTTCTTTTTTTTTAATTAGACACATTAAATATAAAAAATAAAGTGTTAGCAAAACTGTAGAAAGCAAATGCAGAAAAGTGTTGTGAATTTAATAAGGTGCTGGATTTTTTAACTTTTTTTAACTCTTTAATATTTATTTATTAACTTGTATTCATTTAATAAAACCATGTTTTATATTGCAGTTTCACTTCTATAGCTTTTGAAATATTTATTGAGTTGAAGGACACACCTTAGCGTTGTTGTTATTAATTTTGCTACTTCAGCTCCGCGTTCAGTGCTGTTCATTTCATTTTCGTTGATGTTCTGTAGTTTTAGTTTTATTTTCTGTTTTTGATATATATTTTTTTTAATTTTGGTTTTTAAACTAAATATTGTTGAACAGGATATTTATTATTTTTTTATGTTGATATGATGTTGGTTTTTGTATCGCTGTATTCATGTATGTGTGTGTATCCGTATCCATTTTTAATTTACAACTTTTTATGCTGCATATTGTTGCTTTAGTTCATTTGTATTCTCAGTATATTTCACGTGCTCTTATATTTGATACCATACAGGTTGATATGGGAAGTGTGTTTTTTGTTGTTTATTTACTGTTTATTTAATTGGTTTTATTAAATGGTTTAATTTTGGATAGTTTTCATGTAAATAGTGTGTGGCTCACGAAGATAAGGTAACTGGATTCTTTTTCTTCGTTACAAATAATGATATTCTTACATTATATTGCTTGAAAGATTACATCTGTTACATTTTCAATCGTTAGCTGAGATAAATATTCTGTGACGATTAACTACAGCTACAAAGTAAAATTTTTATATAATTGGAAATATATTTAATTTGAAATATAATGAAATGTATATATATATATATATTTACTGCAGGCTTTGCTTAAAAAACCCAAAGATCGATAGGATACACGAGTTGAAATTCGTTATTATTGGCAAATAAAAAGGTGGGGCGTTATCTTAGGTAAGTAAGAAAACATAGACATCCAACACAAAACATTTATAGAGGTGATTTGTTTTGTAAAAACGTATCAACAGGAATATAAAATAAGCAGACAGTAAGCTTTACGACTTCAACAAGGAAAACATAATAAAAAAATTAATAAATTCACAAGCAAATAAAATAAATTATTACATCCACACGCAAATACACAGGACAACAGTTTGCACCTTCATAAGGAGCATCAAATAATTGAAAGATTAGAGTTGTCACAAACGTCATCGGTTAAAGTAAAAGGAACAATTCAGCAGTTAATGAGCAATATTTACACAAAAAGATTATAGTTCTTATAAATAAAACTATTTCCCGAAATTATTGTTAAATGAAAATAGTGCTATATTCGGCTGAACCGAATTTTATATACCATTCACCACATATGTGTAACCACATGAACAAATATATCGGCATTAGAAATTCTTTCTTATCATTAAGTTTTTCTGTTCAAAATAATCAATTAAAATTGTAAGTTTTGTTTAGGGTTGTTATCCCAGCTAGAATCGAATCATTGAAGTAAAGAGACGAATAAATATCAAATATCTGCATGAATACAAGCGAAAGTTAAAAAAAAAATTTATATGAAAATATTAGAGGCAGGCGTGATATTTTGCACGGAACTAGACCCATCGTGCTGATTCTTAATAGCAAAATTTTTAAGACTATATCTGATAGATTTGCGTATTAATATTTTTTCTATTTCAACTAGTATCTTGACATGGATACTATTCACAAGCCGACATGTGGAGATCGCATAATCGACTTTACTATGCAAAAGACTTCAGAACATATACTTGATGAAGCCGGGTATGGATTTTGTAGAAATGGAATCCGAACTTAAATGAACGCTTCTCCACCTGGGATAGGGGTATAAAAAGAAAGAAAATAGATTTCTGTTGTAGCGGTTGTAACAAGTTTTCTCGTGTTCAAGCGATAGGGCAAGAGTAACAAAAGCTCTGTTGTCTTAAGTCCGATAAATATGCAGTTATTAAGATGTGTTTATGGCTCTGTTGAATGTCTTAACGAGAACAAAAAAAATTTTTTTTTTTTAAATTTAGATCGTGGAAAAAAATTAAAAAATAATGTGCAAATTGCATGCGAGGCATAATAATAAAATGGTTTTAGGAACTAAGCCAACCGAGCAGCTGCAATTATTCTCAAAAGCAGGCATTAAATTTATGACTGGAAGGTATGTCACGCCTTAAGACTGGTAAATTAGAAATTTGTTATGAATTCCTATATACTTGCGAAAGTTACCCTATTAAATTCGTCACTCATAAGCCTTATGCGAAAGCTCACTATACTAAGAGGAAGAACGTAATGACGTTAATTCTTTAGATCTACGAGGCATCATCATGAACTGAGCAACAGGTAAAAAGAAAACACTGAGTTTTTTTACCTGATCACTTTATTATCCTGAAATCGAAAAGGAAAACGACTTTTTATCAATTTAATAAGTGTACAAAGAAGTGAAAAATTTTATTGATTCATAGATTGCTATCAATTACGAGTTGTTTCTTAACATGTCACAAGATCGATAGGAAAGAGTAGTGGCTGGTGAACAATATTATTTTCAGCAACAGGCTTCTTGATCATATTCTTTTTAAAAATTTTATTTACGAAAAACAAACGCACTTTTTCAATTCGTACACCCAATGTTTAAAATCTATAATTTAGTAGGTTTTTATTTTGAATTTCTAAAGCATTATATTTCATCACTATTTCTTTCTCTGTAGTGTGTTTTTTTACTAATATGCGGTTTTACACGGCTTATGCAGCCGTCGATGCTTTACTAGCTACAATAAAGAGATATAAAATTTCACCCCGCTCTAATAGTACAACCACAATACACAGTTACTCGGGCGAAACTAAAGCTGGTGATGGCAAATTGTTTTAAATTGTTTACAATAAGGAGTTACTACAGCTCTGATTCTTTTACTGTTGCTTGCAGTCACTCTGAAAGCAGAATGGTAATAAAAACATTTTAAAAATTAAATCAAATGCAAAGCAAAGATCGTATTCATACTTACTTCATAGCAACCAGTCTATGAAGAAAAAGTATGAAAAAATATAAATAATATTTAATTTTCAGTGAAATAATAGTTAGCTAAAGTAAGGACAAATATACATATATGACGATTTACAAAGAGAATAACAAAGGAAGCCTTGGATTTTTTTGGACTTCGTCTAACCAAATTATTATTTATTAATTATGAATATTCCTCGTAATATAAGTTAAAAAAATAAATTGTTTATAATGTGCTTATAATGTACACAATTTCAGGTTCATAGATGTGAAGAACGCTGACTGATGGACCGATCCGATAATGCATGACATTCTTCTGCTTTTAGTGTCTAGATTTTCCTGTTTTCTTTAATTTGTAAAATTTGTAAATATTAAAAAAAAATAAATAAAGTGTACTTTACGAATATGACAAGTAAGAATATAAATTTTTTTTAACCTTGGATCGGCCCTAATGCTTTGACCCCTCTTCAAGCAATTCTTTGTGCCAGAAATAGCAAATTATGTTGTGGGAAGGTGGATAGAGGGTATATTGTTTATGAACAAGCGGTTTGAATTTTCTTACATTAAAAGTGACAGCAAAAGCCTCTGCAGGAAGATGATTAAGATATAAAACTAATAAACCAATTCTCTCTGTTGTGCATTTCGCGATTTACTGGCCAAATATACGAGCTTTAAATGAAAGGTGTCTTTTATCCAAAACATTTTAATGTAGTTTAGATAGAACAGTGAAACACAATTCATTTTGCGTCAATGTTCAAGAGAATCAATAGAGTTGGATGCTCTTTGAACCTCTTGCCCTCTCCTGCTTATTATAGTCCAAGTGTAACCAAGAGTTTAGATGCCATAAATTAGTTTATATATAATAAATATTTCATCTAAAGAAATTTTGTGGCTGATGCTGTTGTTGGCTTAAATTTCCTAGGAATAATTTCGTTTAAAAACGATTAACGAAAAAACTAATACTCTACGATAAGCGCAAAGAAAGAGTTGTTTTTTATTTTTGTTAATCGAGTTACCCTATCATTTTGATGTTAACTTTATTGGGGTTTTTTTATTGTCAATTTTTATTTTATTTTATATTTAATTTGAAGGATAAAAAGGTTGTTGCTTGAATAATGAAAATGACACTATGCATACTAATTTATTAGAATTTTCGATGCGTAGGTTAATTTAAATTTAATTAATATGCATTACTTAAGGGTAGCAAATGTTAATGTTGTAATTAAGTTTATTTTGTAAAGGGAATGCGCGACAGATGTGATCGTAATTTTTAAACGAACAAAAAAAGCTTTATAGTCTTTAAACTTGTTTTCTATAGTAATACTATTATGATTATTTATTTTGTTTAATATTTATCAAATTAAATTTATTTGTTTTTTATACCAAATTAAAAGTTACTAATTTTTTCATAAATCATAAAGATTTGATAAAGCTGAATTAATCTTTAAAGATGCATAAGTTGTTCCAATATGTGAGTAATTTAGTTGTAGCTGACTCTCAACAATAATCGCTATACGTCGTCACTAAACCAGCAGAAATTAATTTTAGTAATTTTAAAAAACATATTTCCTTTTCATAGTAGTTTAATAAGAAGTAGTAAAGAAATTGCTTTCATTATTTAAGGATATATGCGTTTTATAAAAACAAAGTCTGTTTGGTAATTTAATTGGAAAGGATTGTGGGTTTTTTATAGGATTTTACGGAAACAGCTCTGTACGGTTGACGAATTTTGTTTGACTCGGTCTATGTTTTTATAACATGTGGCTATTTTGGTTGAAAGGAAAAATCACAAACTTGTTTTTTTATATTTCTAAAATCGCATTTTTTTGTATTTACTTGCATCTTACATAATTTTCGTGCTACAAAAGTCGATGTTAATTTATTTTATTGCTGGCATGTCATAAGATATTTACCATAAAGTCAAAGTGTCCACGGATATTATAAGTAAAGATGTAAAGTTTTTTTAAGGTAGCTTGCAACAAATCTTTGGTAAGCGAAGTAGCAGTAGTCTTAGATACGTGCATTATTACACTTTCATAAGTAACACCATGTCCATGATAAAAATATCCATTGACATTATCTCCGTTGACACTATGACACGCCTTCACTTTATTTATTAAGAATTTCCAATTCCAAGAAAATAAACTTATTTGTTTTTTTTTTTTTTTTATTTCCAAGATTAACGGTATGGTAGCGCACTAAAAAAATCAAATGATTCAAATCATTAAAGCAGGTAAAGTTTTTATCATGTTAATAATTTTTAAAAAGTTTAATTCCCATTTAAATACCAAATGCACTTGATTGTGAAACCTTAGATTTTTGCTAGAAAACCGACAAAAACAATGTAGTAGATCGATCTTAAGTTGTTTTAAATATCAATTTTGAATGAATTGATATGACTTAAATTACTCGAGATCCTTTGAAAGCAGTATCAAATCACGTACTGATATTATACCACTAATAAACTTTTGTAATTTTTTGTCTTTTTCGAGAGAAAATATTATATTTACAAGATTTCTTTAGTATGTCTATTATAATTTTAGTGCTAAATATTTAGGTAATCAACCAAAATAAATTGTTTATTTCTCCATTAATTTTTTAACGAAATTTGAAAAAAGTAACACATATTACTATCTTTCATCTTCACTTGCGGTCATAATTGTCTGGCTACAAATATGAAATATATTCCAGTTAAAAGATAAAAAATTATAAAAAAATTGTGTCCCAAAAATTTTTAAAAATAGGCCAAAAATAACTGCAAAATTATCTTAAATATGGTCTTACTTTAAAAAAAGTTATAAATTATAAGAAAAGTAAACAAAGAAAATTTAAGGAAACTAATTTAAATTAAATATGAAAAAATTATAAAAAATTTGAGTCCTAAAAATTTTTAAATATACACAAAAAAAGTTGTTAAGTATAGAAAAATTTAACAAAGAAAATTTAAGGAAACCAACTTAAATTTAACAATATTTTTTAAGTGTTACAGGACTTTTTTTCAACCCACGAGCCTGTATTTATTTTAGTAAACAATTTAAAAAAAAATTTTGTAAGTTTAAGGCCAGATGTCCTTAATTAAATTAATACATTAAGTTAAAGAGAAAACCACCTACTCAAAGCAATCGATAAATTATTTACTTTAATTTTTTAAGAATTTTGCTGTGTTGCTTTTCTTTCGGAAAATTGGTAAACAAGGAAAAATTCTTATTAAAAAAGACCTAACGATTGGGTTTTTTTGTTTCTGTCAGAAAACATCTTCTGTAACAAATATTTTACTGTTACAGTTTTTTTCACATTTCTTCTAATCATGTACAGTTATTGCGTCACAATCTCGCTTGAAGACTAATTGAATAAAATATTCTTGATAAGGACTCCAATATTTTGCAAAAACTAAAATAAGATGTTAAAAAATTTTCCCATGTATTTGTTAATTCCAAAACTCGTTAACTTTAAATAATCAATTTATGCTTTGTTCTCTGTAATACTTGTCTAGGGCTTAAAACTGTAGAGATTTGTTTCATCTGCTAAAAAAAAAATTAAAGTCGCAATTGATATGATCCTGAAAATCCCAGAAAGCTAAAGATCTGAATTAAAACGTAAGCGCCCTTTTTAAAGTCATTAAAAATTTCTGAGTCACATCAAAATTATTTACTTTTTGAATCAGTGTGCCTTGGACATATAAACGTTTATTTTAAATGCCCTTTTGTCAACTAAACAGCTGAACGATTGTTAAAATATTCGCAAATTTTTAAAAGTTAAAAAAACAGTGAAAAGGCCTCTTTAAATATGTAAAAAAAAATAATGCAAGATAGATTAGTTTGGAGGTTAAAAATTTTATCATTCTTATTTTTTTCAAATCTCGCGAAAGATTTTAAATCAATGCTTATATCATGCACAAAGCCAGTGTGGTGCAAAGGTAGAGCAAACATCAAAAATACAGATTAAATTTATTCTCTATGATGTTTTTTTTTTTTTACTAATAATTCTGTCTTAAATATTTATTTTTGGTTAAAGGATTTAATTAGTACTAATTCATAAAAGGTTTTGTTTGAACGAGTAACAATTTATATTTATTTCATTAAAAGTATTTCGACTACTTATGTTTTGCGTTTTTTTTTTGCAACAAACAAAGCGTCTTACAAGTTTACTGACTCGAAATTTATAATTTCCGTGTCACTGGAAATGATTTTATGCATAAAATAGTTTTAAATTGAAGGCTAATAGCATAAAAATACAAGTACAAACTTTCTTCACACAGAAAAGTGTAAATAAAATTACCTAAAGAAAGTTTAAGTAAAACTTTGCTGCAATTTAATTACGGAAGTATAAGTACAAGATGCTACATTTAGAGTTGTAAAAAAATGAACTTTGCTAAGAAAATTAAAACCGTAAAACGCAAGTAAAACGCATTAAAAATATTAATGATAATCTTCTATTCATCATTTTACCTGCCCTCGTATATTTGTAAGAGAATAACAACAGTTTAGCATTAAATACAAGTGTTTATTCAAAATAAAAGTGAATTCATACTTAACATTGTGGTAGTTCATATAATATGTGGCAGTGGCCCGAGAAGTTGCAACATTATGTTATGAAACAATTCCACTTCAAGTAATTTTCATGAAAAACAAGTTTAGTTGACGGTGTAAGAAAATTGTTATGCTTTAAATAAATGTTTCTCGTATTAACCCAATAAATGAAATGCGTACTCGTAAGCCTTAACTTGTTGGATTTTTTAGGGATAATTATAAGTGATTCAAACCCGTTTTTTAGCGATCTCAAAATTAAAACTTTTTGGTTTGGTGGTTTATCGTCTTATAAGACTGTGAAAAATTTCCGGCTAATGCTGAGTACGAAATCTAGAGAATTTGGCGATCATGACGTACATTTTTTGTTTGTTTTGTTGTTGTAAAAGGTTAAAAAATTATGTGATGAGATAAATACGGCTTTACTAAAATGTTATTAACTGCGTAGTCGACCGTCTAAAAGAACCGTCTAAAAGAAGTTTTTAGTAAAATAAGTGTTGCAGGTAAAGAAACATAAAAAACAGCTTATCAATATCTAAAAGAAAATATGACTTAATCTTGTGAATGTGCACAAAGGCATTGTAACGTGATCTATTAAGCAACATGATTCTTGCTACAGTTTTTCTATTGATAATGTTAAAGCCTGATAGACATTAACTTGGAGCAAATGTGTCTACTAGTTGCATAGCAAACTATTTTTCCATAATCATAGCGTATGTAGTTTTCACGATATACATATGTGAATTATTCGCGATACTAGCTACTACTCTAAATAGAGACCCACAAACTTTTTTATATTTTTAAGCTTAAGGCCTCATTAGTCTTTAATTTCTGTTGCTGTTCTGTGCCGTGCCGTTCTACTTTTCAAATTATGGTAATTAGTTTTTATGTAACAACAAACCAGCTGTTTATAATAAACAAAGAAAACCCAATACACAACACAACAAAAACAACTACAATTACAATGACAAAAATGCTTTGTTTACAATTTTACACTCACACTACCAAACAAATTGCAAGTAACTTAACGTTGAATTCTATTTTCTACTGATTCGAACGGAACAGAACAGAACGTCAAAGTAATAACAAACCACAAATACATATTTTCCATTTAACAGAAATTGATCAGCTAATTCGTCACGGAACGGAAAGTGAAGACTAATTCTGCCTTTATTCCTAAAATTTTTGAATGTCTAAAGTGCTCATGACTAAAACAAAATCCTACGTCAAGATTCTGGAGAAAAAGTGTTATTAAAACAAACAAAAAATTGATTAATTTATTGGAGCTATGAAAATACCCTGGTAGTTTCCCAACAGCCTTTGAATTTTTTTCCACTTAACATTACTCTTTTCTAATGTATTGTATCAAAATCCACTTTTCTTTATCGCAAAATTTTTCTGTTTGTCAAACGGTATGACCTATAAATCACTCAAAAAACTATTGTTGTACACACATACTACCAACCCAGCCACAGACATTTTCCGGAAAATGAAAAAAAATAATTCAGAGGACCGTTGAACTCCTAAAATGGATTTTTTTTTTTCAATTTTACTATACTTAACTGTTTTATTTTTGGTAAATTAAAATGTATCAAACCTATTGTCTAACACACGAGCAGCAACAGTAAGTTTGCAAATTGTCAATTAATATATTTTAATTTTTTTTACATATTTGGCTCCTAGTGGGTTATTTTCTCCTTGAAATCTGGTTGTATATACTTCCAAGTGTGTGAGAATACGTTGAAATATCTGGAGGTAGAAGAGCTTGCCCCAGCTGCTACTTACGCTCTAATTGCTATTTAAATGAAAGAAAAAAAGTGAACCACACATACACACCACTTTATATTTTAAAATATTTCTTTCCTTATTTTTATTTCCATTTTTAATGTTACACAAATTTTAAATTATTTTCATTTTTAACTTTAAAATCTTTCAAAAAAAAAAAAAAAAAAACTGAAATTCAGTTAAAGTATTTTTTATCCAATTTATTTTGTATTTAAGATTTAAAATGCCTTTGGGCGGAATTCCACAGACGTTGTAAGATTGTAGTGTGTCTGCATGAGTGTATTTGTGATATTTAATTTTGCCTTTAATCTGCTCATGCTTAGCATTTTAACTTAATTTTGTGTTTTATTGAAGCGTGTACGAGCAATTTGATTTTATGTATTTTTCAATTTATCACACTTGAAATGTACCTTCGTTTAGCACTCAATCATCAAAGTTTTCTCTAAATTGTTTTTATCTTTTTATTTTTCTTTTGCAAGTACATACATGTGAGCAAGTTCTTCCAAGTATTAAAGTATATCTACATGTATATGTGTAAATTGACAAATATATTATACATTTGCACAACAACACTTAAAAGTAGTCAAGTATTACAACCATTTAGATAGCTTAATTTATTAACACCCATCACTGTACAAAACATCAATCTTATTTCGATGACAAGATGTTCTGTTATGGGAAGTGACATTTTGCTTTCCTGCGGACATGTAAACTCGCACCCTGGGAAATCTAAAAGCTTGAAAAAAAGTGTAAGTGCTCTAAGCGTCGTGTATATAATTAAATGGATGACTGTGTCTGTGTTTAACTCAGGTACTTAATAAACACTAAAAATTTATTTTTACAATTATTTAAAAAAATAACTAATGCCAACATATATTCCTCAAAATTTTATCCTTCAAACAGGATACTTAGTAAAAATAATAAGCCATTAAGTTATTAAAAAAGTACTTTCGTTACATAATTTTTGAGTAAACAGAAAATTAATTTTATTAAATTTACAAACTTTAATTATAACAATGTACTTGGAATTTTTAAACATTACTTTTGAGTTTAAGGAGGAAACTCAGTAAATCATTACACTTAACTCATCAAGTGAATTATTATCTCCTTAAATATAAGAGCATACAAGTTGTGTGTAAATCTTAGTACTTTGATAATAGTACTTTTAAACTGATAAAAGTGTCCAATTTAAAATACTATTTTTCTTCATTTCTCTTATATGATCTTTAGAGTAATTCGCTTTATATCTACAATCTTACAACTTCAGCTCTTCACTTTAATTTTATTTTAAAAATTATAGCAAGTTGACAACATATTTTGCACGCCCTCGTTAAATTGCAATAAGCTAAAGCACAACACTAAAACCAACAACAGAGACAGTAATAAAATACAACAGCAACAACTTTTTAATAAACAATCATTTCCAGAAAAGTGAAGCAATAACATCAATCCATAAAAAGTACACTCTTTAAGCAATAATAAGTTTGAAAAAAAAACTCAAATATCAAACAACTGGGATAGAAAATCAACATTTTTTACGTTTTTTCAATTCAATTTTTCAATTGTAGGCAATCACGTTTTTCTTACTAGATAGATGGGATTGCCTGCCTAGTTATCTGTTTTACTAAAGCACATACACAGCAGTAAGTAGATGAAGCAGATGGATGGATAACTGTTTATAGGTGTAGTGCTTTTTTAAGAGAATTTTTATTGCCTTTCCGTGTACCCGGCAGTTCGTTATTTGGCTACAATAAATTTCGGATTCCTTTGCTGTTAAACATTCTATGAACTATGTTCACGAAAAAATATGGTTGAGGTAACCATAATCTAATAAAATAATATATTCGGTTTTAGAATCATATAGTTGTCTAGCATAACCATAACATGCTAAAGTATAAACATAATTATGTTTTAATTAAATGTCATAATAATATGTTCAAATATTAAATTAATTTGTTCGAAATGTCATAATATGTAATTGAATCGTAAAATGATCTCGTAATTGAAAAAATCCCCTGAAATAAAAGCCTTACTCATTTATTATTTGACTTATTAATGATTTGTTACAAAAGTTATTTTAAGATACCAATTCATTTGTTTTGATGTTTTGTAATAATTTCATTTACTTATTTATTCTGTAATTAATTTTTGTTTAAATTTTTTATTTTATCCAACAATTAATTATTTCAACAAATCACTAAAGTTCTAGAAAGGTATTCTATCAAGTCCCAAAGCATTTGTTGTAAGCAAACATTATTTTTGCTTTTATTTATACTGTGATTAATAATAATATATTGTGTTTTAATATATTATACTATTTATCCCAGTAAATTTTTTTAATTGAAATCAACCATATAATGATTAAATGTTAACAAAAAAATAATAATCGTGACTGGAATATTGTTGAAAACCACTACAATTTGTGCGCCACAGCTTTCTTTTGTTGTAGAAAAGATAATATGGTTATTGTGACCAAATTAAGTAACGAAATGATAAAAAAATTCATGCAGAAAAATATTAATTTGTAATATATTGTTTTTATAGTTGCTTTAAATTTGTTTAAGGTTTTTTGGCATTATTTTGAAAAAAGAGAAAATCTATATTTAAAAAACAATTTAGTATTATATCATTTACAGTTTTCCAGTTCTAATAGGTTTAAAGATAGCACCATTTAACAATTTTCTACCTCTAAAATTCCTGTCAATGATGGTATTTGCTTACAGTTTTCTTTCACTTTACGCTTATTGCTTACCAGAGAGGTCATGATCTTTTGATCCTTAAATTACCCTAGCGAGAATTTCTTTGAAATGAAATATTTATTGAGTTGCGGTAATTAAGCCTTAAAGGCCATAAGCCGCCACAAATTTTTACAATTTTTATTGCAATACGATAAATATGAATAACAACGTTTTCGTTTTATATATATATATATATATATATACCAGCCACCAAATTTAATTCAGAAGCATTAACCACTTAGGTGTTGACTAAGCTATTTAATCTAAGTATAACATACAGAAACTTGAATTGACAACCCTCCTAAAACCCTTAGCAGCGATATTATCTTGCACCCATGAAACTAAAATATCTCACACTTTATAACAAAAATAGATTTGATTAAAATTAAAATTCTCTTATCTTTAAATAGCTTCCTTTGCTTTTGAGGTAGGAAGTTTTTATTTAATTAATCTCCTAGAAGTCAACAAAGGCCTTCAATGGAGCCTACAATTAGCTGCTGTAACTACTAGAAATAAGGCCAATATTTGGATAACCACTTAAGTACTATTTAAATTGAAACAATCATCGTTTTTTTTTCCACAGACGAACTATTTGTAATTTTTTTTTTACTACAAAAATAGAAAAAATGCTTTCTTTTTAATAACATTACTTCTGGCTGTTTTGGGTTGAAGTTTAATCTAAATTTGTTTTTTAAAATAAGGTAAAGATATTATATCTTTTGAAACAAGAACTTTTTGAGGCTACACCGATTAAAACAAGGACACACATTCTCTAGTTTTGTTTACCGGTTATTATTGAAAATTAGATCTAAATTAATGTCTTCAAAATGGCTTAATTGTAATTATTTCCATGATTGTACACGGCATCTTCCAATAAATAAAAAAAATCTACGGGGTGCGCTTATATATTCCTTACAATAAATAAAATTATGTGGAATTGCTGCCTTTAATTTTGTTCTTTGCTAGATTTGCTTTTTCGCATCAAATAATAAATGCTGCCTACAATCTATTTGCGAAATTGCCATTTCAGGTCGTTATCTTGTTAGGCAAGCTGTTTTTCTTATTAGATTTGTTTACTTTTATTGAGTTTTTTATCCCCTCTTTATTTCTCTTTAAATAAATATATTTCTTGAACACACGTACCTGTATGATTGAATGGTACGAAGACCAAATATTAAAACTTAGATAATTTTTGCTTCAAATAAAAAAAATGGAAGTCTGGTAAAGGAGAAATATAATCATAATAGTAGCACTATTTATTACCAATAAATTCTTACGGCAGTGAGTTAAATATATTAAAACATGAGATAATTACAACACAAAAACATAAGAACATCAGTTTAATAGCTGACAGATAAGGATAAAAAAAATAAATATTATACGCAAGTGCAACACTTTTCGATTTGTTTTTTGAACTATAAGTAGGTGCTGGAGCAACGGTTCTCAAATGGGGGTCCGCGGACCCCTAGGGGTCCGTAGCAACCATCCAAGGGGCCCGCATTAAGAACCGAAAAAACAGTGTTTTCAAAAATAATAAAAGTTTTATTATGAATTTGGCTTTAAAGGGGTCCGCGAAAAAAAAATTAGTTTACTAGGGGTCCGTGAGCAGGAATTTGATGAGAACCCCTGTGCTGGAGTTTCTAGAAAAATTATTAAAATAAAATTTTTCACATTTCGCAGTTATTGCATTTGGGGTTTTCCGGACCTCTCACATTTAAAGCATCATCAATATTTCTTTACTTAAATTAGAATTTTGATTTAATGCATCTTTAGACCTCAGCAAACTGTACTCATCGTAAAATAAATATCATATTTACAAAAGTAATTTTCAAGACGTATAGCCTCTTATTTCAATTATCAGAATTGATGCCTAAGAGCGTATAAATAACCATAATGGGATTTCCTTTAGTGAAAATATTCGAAGTTAAGCTAATATGACACCACGTAATTAAATCAGAAGTAAAAAAAGCAATATGGGTACGGAAATTTTCCACATTTTATCCATAAACCCATTTTTATGAAAACAAAAAAAAAAACGTAAAACTGACAACAAATATAAAAAACTTTTAGATCGTAGATGTAAACAGAGAACGATGACCAAAGATAATGAATAATAACAAAAGCTCTGATTCAAATTCGAGTACGCTAACAAGGGGTTCCGATTCATCGATTTTTCACACTTTAATTGAAATTTTTTACTTTTTTATTTGACATTCACTATCCGTATACTTTGGAAATTTCTCAAGAATAGATTGACGCTTCAAGTGGGTTTCCAATATATCCAAATTTACTTTGAAAATCATTGATCAATTTAATTAACTGCCAAATCCTTTTTAGCAGTAAGGCTTAGTTTTAAACTAAAGGGTTTCTTAATAAAAAAAACTTACTGCATATAAAGTCAAAACACTCATAGGTTAACACTACAAATTTAAATTTGGCGATAAGTTCGTACAATTTGACTCCTTTTGATTATTTCGTGTTAGTGATAAGCCAGCAAGAACTAGCCTGCTTGAGGGTAAAAGAATAATTTTAATTTTTGTTAAATAAAAAATATCGTCTATTCTAGATAACAAACTACAATATTTTAGAAAAGCTGACTGCTGTAAATTAAAATACGGTGTAGATTTAGTAGTCTTTACTCTTTATATACGGAATCCTTGTAGTCTTAACTCGTTGATCGGTTTTGTTTCAAACCGAACTTTTGATTAATTTAAGCTGTTACCATTTTTTATAAACCTGATTTTCTTATCACTTTTATTTCTACTATTCTTAAGGCATAATGGCGGTTGGAACCTGTCAAATAAAAATCAAATGTTTTTGGATTTCGAATTTCTGGCTATTTTTGAGGTTGTAAAAAATGGAGTCACAATCTGCAATTAAATTTACTATTTTTAAATAATTTTAGAAAATGAAAAAGGTTTGTACTACTTAAATTAAATGCTGCACAAAATAATATAAAATGTGTAATTGTATATATAAAAAGGTTAAAAATATCTAAATTCTTTAACAAACACACACCCTTTTATATATTTTTTATGTTCACTTCAAGTTTTTTTATAAAGGAAAAGAAAAAACAACATTATTTTTTATACCTCTTCATTTACAAAACATTTGATTGTAACAATATTTGCTTAGATTATTGCACATGCATCATTAAATTTAGCTATAAAACGCTAAACAAAGTCAAAGTGTGACTTCTGCTATCCTTACCCACACACAACAGCAAATAATTGTTAAGACATTTAACACAAACACAAAATAATAAGAGAGATACGCCCGATTGTTTGGTATGAAATTAAGTAACATTTCTTGTTCTGACTCTAAATGTTTAGAACTGGATACATTATTTGTTTAACGAAGCACCCATACTAAAACGAAAAAAAAGATACAAATTTTGTCAACTTTAAATATACAGTAACAAAGTTTTTCTTGTGTTTGTTTTTACCAGTTTTTTAAGGCCTGTTTGTTTGGAAAATATTTGATTGCATTTTATTGTAATAGCAACAACCAACTTCTTTTCTCAACTGGGGAAACAGGTACTTACTTTAGTTATGCTAGATTTATATTTATACTTTTTTTTTGTTTGAAATTTAATGAGATGGAGCTGAGTTCTTTAGTTTTTTTTTAACATGTTAACGTGATTTTCTTAAAAAAAGAGTAATGAAAAAAGTTCTGAATTCAATTTAATGTAAATAAAGTACACCATGGTAAGATGGTAGACAGCAGCAGCAATAAAGATAAAAAAATTCAAAAAAAGTAAAAAGCGCTCTCGCATTTCTTTTTTCTAAGGATATTCTGTCACCTTTTGAAATACAAGTCGTAAAATTCTAAAAGCCTAAGACGATTTAAATTTACTACACTGTCTTTAAGTGTGAATTTGAGTAATTTTAAGATTTTTCGGTATTGTGAAAATCAAAGTACTCTAATTTTAATTATTTAAAAATAATGTTAAATTTCTAACCAAGAAAAACCGAGCTTCATCAAAAAACTGCGAAATATAAAAGTAAACTCTTGACTACACAAATATATATGTGTTGAAGGATCTTTAAAGGATCAGAATTTACTTAACAAAATTATAAACACGCAGGAGAGAGATGAACAATCTCTACAAAGTCTTATATTCCTAAGTTTTTCATAGTTATGGTAAAGTATGGTAAAGTTGAGGCTACAAATCATTAATATTTGCTAATGTATTTTGTGAATAAAAAGTTTTCTTGACTCTTGCATTTGTCCAAGATTTCTCTAGTTAAAAAACCACATTTATTATTAACTAAGTGTGGATAATAAAAAAGGCTTAGCTGTAGTTAATTCAAAATTTTTTATGTTCT
The DNA here is from genome assembly GCA_937654795.1 of Cistogaster globosa. Taxonomy (NCBI): domain Eukaryota; kingdom Metazoa; phylum Arthropoda; class Insecta; order Diptera; family Tachinidae; genus Cistogaster; species Cistogaster globosa. The sequence continues at coordinate 64,844,458 of OW569406.1, forward strand.
GCTTTTGCAGCCATAAATTTATAACAATTTGCCTTTTTCTTTATTTTCAATTGGTCTCTAATAAACTCAAGCCAACACTAACACATGAGCGATTAACACCTTCTTTATATTTTATGTTTTGTTTTGTTGTTACTATTTTTATGATGAGAACATAAAAATAATAACTGATAAACAATTGCACGTGGTTTTTTTTTATACTATTTGACTTTCTAAAGCGAAAAAAACATTTATAATTCAAATAAAAAAATCTTTTTTTACATTATTGGCACATTATATAACTATAAAATTTTCAGCATTATCGTTTTCTTTTTATATCCATCCCGTGCGTCTTACCTTAAAAGGAACACAGAAAAAAATATATTTTTTATAAAACAGTGGAGCAAAAACAAAATATAATAAAAAAAATTATTGAAAAAACGTTACATTTGCAAAAAAGCAACAGTTTTGAACGCTCCAAAAATGTGTAAGGTACGAGATTCCCTAATTTTAGTCTTTTCCGCTCTGTACTTGACCTACTGTGTAGTGGAAATATTTTTACTATATTATTTTTGCTACTAATCTTCATATCACTCACTCTTATTAAGTCGATTAGAAGATTCTCTCTTTTTTAATTCAAGTTTTGTATTCATGTAATTGTTTATTGTCGTAAAAAATCTAATCTTATCTGGTTTAGTTTCCCCATACAAAAATTGCCTAAAACCAATAAAATCCCTCAAAATTTAGTTTAAATTTAACAAGCCGAAAATTGTAATTTTTTATATTCGTTGAGTAACTCGAGTATTTATTTAATTTTATAAACTTATATTACTGAAGATAAAAAATTTCATAAAACCACAATTTTATGTGGCAAAAGGTAACCAGAGGAACGTCTAAAATTAACAATCGTTGTTTAAAACCTAAACCAAATACTAACACTTAAACCAAGTGTATGTGATTATCAGTTAAAATAAAAAAAAAAGATTATTTAGTTCTAATTGAAAACTTCGGGAAAATAAGTTAACAGGACAAAAAACTTTACTTCAGAAAACGACACTTAAAAAAAACACTTAAAAAAATACTTAATTCAAATAATTTACAATTTTAAACCTTAAATTAAATAAATAAAATATACGATTACATACTAATAGCATTTTTTAAAATTTTTATTAGACCAGAAACTTTATAGTTTTTATTTAAAACAAAAAATCATTTGACCCACTATGCGTAGCTAAACGCTTCCTGCACTTTGAAACATCATTGAACTATCCCCAGTTTAAAGTGGTTTTTCATTTCTCCTATTTTTTCGTTAGATTTTTCACACATGAGGATAACCATAATATAACATTACGTATATAAATATAAGTTTATGTAATCCATTCACAGGTAATAAACTAATATGGGGAAATAAGGTAAATCTCTTCAGTCTTTTTTGAAGGTATTTCAAATTTTTCCGTTTGAGGAGGAAAAATATTTTTTTGTTTGTTTTTATATTTCAAAGTTTTCCTTAACTTACGATGCTGTTTTAAGTTTAACAATAATCAAAGTATCAACGGGAATAATATTTTTGTGTCCTGAATTATGGCGGTAAATAGCACATCAATTTTGTTGTTTCTTTTATAAATTGTATTAAAAATATTGAAATTCTTAAGTTAGCAAAAATTTTTTTGTGCTCTTTGTAGAAGTTTAGAGAATATTCGTATAAAGAGAGAAGAATTTAAAAAATATTGATTTTATAAACAATTTTAATAATAATTCGCTTTAGGATCGAAATTATATATTAACACTTCGAGTCAATTTATGTTGAGAGCCTTACAATTGAACTTTAACCATCGCATAGTGAGATCGTCTCAAAAGTTAATAAAAATGTTGGTAACACTTACCATTGTACGACGGTCTTAAAAAGAAGCGTTTTAGTAGTGATAAAATAGTAACCTCAAAAATTGTCCATGCAATTGCCAAAACAAATGACACCTCAAACTGAGTATCTCAAAATTTAAATGAAAGTGTCACTGGATGAGAAGAAAACTCTGTTTGCATCAATTGAAGACATTTTCATGTACAGCATGAGCTACTCCTATGTCTTGTAAAGAAACAAATTAAATTTTTAATCTAGTGAAGTTTATCCTCACTTACGAGTATAAAAAAGAAAAAATTGTCCACTTTCGCATGTAATACTCTTCTACGTTCTTTATAATTAAAAAAAAACCTAAGTAGAAGAAACTCGATTTTTTACTTTATTTTAAATAATGAGCCTTGCCTCGAAAAGAAAAGAAAAATTTTTGGTTTATCCTATAAATAACTTGGGGAAAGCGAATGTGTATTTTAACAAAAACAAATATGTTCAAGTCGACTGTTTAGTAACCCCAAGGAAATCATGGACCAAACCTTGTTAGAGAATAAAAACACAACATCATTATTTTATCGGTCGTGGTTAATATATTTATCTTGTGTAGGCAGTTCACGCCTTTTTTCAATATTTTAAAATGTAAACTCTGTTTAACCATCCAGATAGCTGTTAGCAAACTCTTAAAATGTCAGAAAGATTAGTACTTTGGCGATTGCATTTATAGATTTGCGACCATCAAATATATTTTGTGCTTTATACAGACATGATTGCTAGCAGTTCTGGTCATATTTAAAATTATTTTCATGGTTTTAAAAAAACAAGCAAAAAAATTGTTTTTTGTTTTGAAACTTCTTAGATTTTTTTTCACCATTTAAAAAAATCATTTTTTAATTTTTAAAACTAATTTTTGCTGCTATTAAAATCTTAATATTCGTTGTTTTGTAAATAGAAGCTTTCGAAGCTGTACTATGTGATTCACTTTTTTTTTTTTTTGTCACAAAGAAATATTCTAAAAAGCACATCAGAAAGAATAACTTATTAAATAAATTCTAAACGTAAAATGTGTTATATTAATATACAAAATAAATAAATTCATATATGAAAGCAGCTATTTGATTGCATATGTGTGTGTATTTAGTGTATAGAACTTTAAAAATACACGTGTAAAAATATGAAATTTACATACAACTATAAATGCAAGTCAATACTTGGTACCCAAAAACAGTAAGTTTAATAAAAAAAAATATATTTCTAAATAGTTTTCCTATAACCCAAAACTTTCGGAAAAGTTTGACGTTTTGGCGAAGTTTCTCTGTTTTTGTAAGACTATCACTCCAGTCCAAAAGAATAAACAGTGTAACAGAATATTCTAAGAAAGCAGAGCAGTGTCTATTTTTCTGTAGAACTGGTGAATTAACTCTCAAGCACTTGTGATGTTGGACTTGGAATACCGAAATAGTTTTTAATGTCTATTAATTTTTTATTGATGTAATAGTTTACACTAATTACTTACTTTGCTTAAGTGTAAAAACAAGAAAATATAAGACTCAAGCAGAATTGAATTTATTTTTATTATTTTTTAGCTAGGAATTCTAAAAAACATTTAAAAATATATTATGAGAAGTTTTTACAAAGCTTTTTTCCACCCTTTGCGACAATCTGAAGACTTGCTTTATACTAATTTTGAAGTCACATGCGGTATACTTTTTCTTTTAAGTACTTAAAGGGAACATTGTGGACTACGCATATTTTCAAAAGTAAGGTAAAGAGTATTCAATGTTGATATAGTGAATTATTTATCAGGCAGATAAAGAAACAAGCAGCAACTAGAGCCAAAAATACGTTCGAAACATGCCCCACAAGGTTTGTCACTTTCATGCTCCATTTGTTCTAACTCTGAGTACCTAATTCAGTGCTCTTAAGAAAGTGTTGCCTTTAGCGTAGATATTATCTGTGAAATACATCAAAATTTTAAATTCAGAGTATTTTTCTTAAGGCATGACATTACATACAAACTTGTTCTTCGCTTTGAACAATTTATTGTTATTTTTTCGTAGTTGCTTTGAGTTACCTTATTTTTAAATTAAATAGAATCATAAAAGCTAGTTTTGTATTGCTGGCATCTGTATGCTCATAGAAAATTGATTGTACGTGTAAAAATTTAAATTTATTTCATTCACTTCATGTTGAATATACAATACAAATACAAGAGTTGTAGTGTTTTTGTTACACTTAAACATCTCTCTACTTGATATTCAAATTTGTTTTCACACACACAGTTATCTTGTTTATACTTTTTTAGAATTATTAAATTGTAAAGAACGTAAAGACTTTTTGAGACTTTGTACTACAAAGGTTTTTCATTTGAAAATAATAGATTTTTAAATTTTTATTGAATTCATAGTACAATAAAGTATATACTTTCCTTCGTAATTTAAGCTAAGTTGAGAATTAAAATGGATTAAGGCAAACTATATCAAAACTTAAAGTTAAGAGGAATTTCGAATTGGTTGATTTATTTAGAAAAGCTGTAACATATACTTACTACATATGAATTTATTGCTTATTTATTATTCACACATCCGATCACAAATAAAATACAACTCCCACTGACAGCCAGCGTTCGTATTGGACTTGCACCCATGCTCCAGTGGAAATTGTAACGTATTTAAGGAGATATTGTATTATATCCAAGCAGCTTGAAATGGTTGCTTCTGATTACTTTAATACACCATAACAGAAACCTATCACTTAGATTTTAAAAATAATGGTATCGCCAGACTTTTTTGACTGCTCAGTGAGATTTTACAAAAACAAAATACACGTAAAAGCTTATGTATTTACCTGGTAGTTATTTGCTTTGGATACCTTACTTCACCTTGTTTTGTTGTTAACTGTTGTTTTATTTTTAGTTGCATTATTTAAATTTTTATATTTTTAACCAAAAAATAAACATAACTTATGGTTCTTTCATTACATATGCAAGAACAACGACTTCATCTCTGGAACAAAAACATACAACTTTTTCTTTTGAATGTTATTTAAAATATTCATACACTTACTTCACTTGACTCAAGATGACATGAGTAAAGATCGTATATCATTGTCAATAACTCTGTTTAAAACTAAAGAATTATTTATACATAACTTTTCTCCTGAACATATTACGATTATAATTTTTAAGAGAAAATACTTATATGAGTCCTTAAAAAGGAAAATGAATAAAACAAGAAATTCTCAAAAAATTTTACAAAATGCATGACATTTTAGTAAAGTTTATGTTGTGTTTTCTCCATCTTTTTTATACTTTTTATAATTCATAAAAATGAATTATTTTATTTGAAACCATAGGATGTAATTAAAAATGCTAAAATAATTTAAATAAAAAAATATTTGTCATCAGCTAAGCTGCTTAAGAAACGCGTTGACACAAAATATTTAATTATTTTTTACCCAATAAAATTTTTTTCTTAAGTCTTATATAAAAATTTTTCAACAAATTTAAATCTTTTGCGGATGGTAAATTCCCAGCGAAATAATTAAGTAGTTCAAAAATCATTGGTATTTTCATTGTTTCTCTAGCGCTTATTTTCTGTAATGCATTTTTAATAAGTTCGTTTATTCTAGTTAAGTTATAATTTTTAATACATGAAAAAGTTTAAAAATTTAATTCTATTTTATTAAAACAAATAAATAATTATGAAAACTCTTCAAGTTTATAATATTTATGAGTTACTTATATTTATTTTAAGACATAAGAAAATATGAATAAACGTATCCTAGTTAGCATGCTCATGCTTGCCAATGACAAGATAATGTTAAAATTATTCGTTTTCGCCTAAATTAAACCAGTTCATTTTTAGTCGAACCCAAGAATTACCTACTTTTTTGCAATGCCTTTGTTTGCTGGATTAAGTTATTTTTTATTTGGAGTAAGAGGTGATAAAAGTACATTGTAATTTCTAAGAGAGGTTGTTTGGACAACAGTTTGTCAAGATTGGCCATGGCAGGAATAATAAACAAATTTTGTTTATCAAACAAGAGAGATAAAATCCCACGATTTGATTTTGAATGTTTAAGAGCACTGTCCGCTATATCTGGAACCACAAATGATATTTTCACAGAAGCTGTGTGATTATTACCGTTAGAACAGCGAATACGAAATGAAGTTAAAACTTAAAACGTTTTTGTTAAAATTTTAATCCTTTAGTAAAATTCCCATTTTTTATCTAAAGTTCTTTTTTCTGAATTTTCTGTTTTAAGTACAAGTACAAGTAAATCTGAAAAAAAACCTATAACCTATAATTTGAGACACTTGCCTTTTTTAACACATTTCCTTCATTTATGCACTCTTTTGGAATCTATGTTTGGGAGAATGGTTGTTACAAATTTTCTTTGAATCATCTGGTGATGTGGCAAGACTGATTTTAACCCAATTACGCCAGAAGCACGAATATCACTCAATCAATAACTCTATATGTGCGCTCGAAAATGAATATTATAGGAGCTATAAACAGAATAATAAACTTATTTACACCCTTTCCACCTGTGGTGAAGGGTATAAAAACTAAAAGGTGTTCCACATAAAAGTTATATTCACATAAATTGTCTCACCTTTTCAAAATCTTATAAACGAACATTTGAATCTTACATACAGTGTGTGCCCTCTATAAAAAATATAGAGAACACAATTAAAAATCAATGGGTGTTCCTGTAGATGATCTGCTTTGTGCTTTATGTTTTGAGCTCTAATGGTCAAGATCGCTACATGGTAAGAGACTCTTCTTGTGTGAGTCCTACGCGTTCTCGAATAAAATATTTGCTAAAATATTGAAAAATCGTAGATCGAATGCTGTATGATCATATTTTGGAAAAAACTGTAAGAGTCCCATACAAACATCTCAATCAGGAGTTTAATATTTTTTCACGATTCCGTAATGTTATAAAACTTGCAGAAAACTGCACCGTTATGTCTCTTTTGCACATGGTAGAAGATCGTTGAAAAGAAGGTTGCTTTTTTATATATCAATAACTCGGTCATTTCTGGATCGATTTTGAAATTTTTTTATTTGGAAGATGATTTTTATAGATTTATCCCGTTTTAAAAACACTTCTTGATCTTAAAAATTAAATGATGTCCCCTACAACATACATGCTTTAAATGTAAAGGGCACCACCTTATAATTAAGAAAATTTCGTTGCACTGTAGCTCCCAATGGCAGTAAGTAATTTAAAAATAAATCTAAAAATTAAAGGGTGTCCCCATAATTGACGTAAATTTACATATATTAATATTCCAATATAAATTAAAGGCTGTCCAAATATTTCATTAAATTTGATGTATGTAGCCATACTTTTGAGCAGTTGTAGGCAGACGCTTGCAATTTGCAAAAAATCTGTATTGCTAACTCCGCTATAACAAAAAGTATAAAATTTGGATTTGGAAAATAAAGGGTATTCAAATAGTTGATGTAGTTTTATGTTTGTTGACGAACTTTTGAACGGTTAGAGACCGAACACCAATACTTAAAAATGAACCTGTTTTGCTAAGTTTGATATAACAACAATTTTTTATTTTGAATTTAGAAATTAAAGAGTGTTCCCAAAAGTGGTGTAGTTTGACTTATATTATCTTATATTTTGAACTGTTCTACACAAACACTTGAAAATTAGATAGAATATCCACTACTTTGTTTGGTATAATAAGAAGTATAAATATTTTAAATCATAATTTAAAAAGTTGATGTTATCTGATGTATATGGCCAAACTGTTGAAACGTTATATACAAACAGTTGATATTTATAAAGAACCTGATTGTTAAATCTACTACAACAGCAAGTATATACTTTAAATTTATTAATTAAAGGGTGCTACTATAGTTGCAGTAATTTTATTTAAATTGCCAATCTGTTAAACAGTTGAACATGTATATAGTTGGGAGATGAAATATTACTGTGTCCCAATAGTTAATGTAATTTAATGTACGTGGCCATACTCTTAAGACCTTAGAGAAAGATAGATGAAATCTGTTTTGAAGTCAGTTTTTTGTAAATTGTTTTTGTACTCATTTTTGAAATTCTTGTATAATAAATATATTTTTTAAATAAATTAATGGATCTGTTATTAAATGAACTTTGAATAACAGAAGAATGTTGAAAACAGTGTAATTTACTTTCTTTAAATAACAAATATGGAGTGTTTTCATATGTTTTTCGCAGAGCAGTATATTTATAAATTTGGCAGAAAACCAATTGATTTTCCAATTTACTATGTGCTTTGAAATGTTGTGTCATTACGTTATGTTGTGTTTCTTTCTATTATTATTTTTTCAAAATTTTTTATATAAGTATGTGTGTTTCCTGAAATTGGTACTTAAATGCTGAATGCTGCTGACGTAAATAATCATTGCTATGACAACAGTTCCTGCGAAAGTATATGACACTAATTATGATTTTAAGAAGTATTGCGAAACGTCAGAAGTTTGTATACACCAAGAAAAAATGTTTGATAAAGTGAAACGTGCAGCATTTGAATTAAAAGAAAAAAATTTTAGTTAGATAAGTTGATGCCATGATGGCCATATAGAAGATATAAAAATAAAACTTTCAGTTGATTTTAAATTTGGTGTTTTCTTTACGTTCCGAAGCAAAGATTTTTGACATCAACGATAGTCTTTTGCTTGATTTAAATAGATAATCAGTGTCATAATTAGGCTAAAAGGCATTTTTGCAAGTTAATCATTCTAAAATTCTATCTTTTAAGCTAGAAATATCTACAATGATAATGTGTCTGGGTTAAAAAAAATTTTACCTCGGAATGTTAAAAGTCATAAATCGAAACAAACGATTATTAATATGTTGGTTGTGATTATTATACCCAGTTAAGGCAAATTTTAATGTAACAACGGAAACGGATTGTAAAAATGTATTTGAATGTCATACAAAGGGAACACATTCTTTGCAGTTCTGCAGAAAGCTTATCCGATTCCTTACTATTTCTTTTACACTGAACTTCCAAAAAACTACCTTTAATCTTAAAAAAACTTTAATAGTTTTTAAGGTATTCATTAAATTTTTAGTAGCTTTCAAAAACAAAAACTGATTATCGTCTATTAGAAATTAGTTTTTTAATTTGAAAGCTCATTTCACGACAACTGATTGATGAGATCTCTTATGAAATTGAGGATTTGGAATTAAATTTTACATGTGCTATGATAAATTTCCTAGATCTTTTCCCAATTATAGATTTTGTAATACAAATAAAGATTTTTGAGACATTGTAAAATAGATTGGTATCGATAACTAGAATTTCACGAGTTAAATAAAAATTTTTAATCGACCTCAGAAAAAAAGCAAGTTAATAATTCGTCTAAATTTTGCGTCTCTTTACGTCTCTATATCTTTTGAACCAAACACTTGACAATTAGACGGAATGGTATAATAAGAGGTATAAATATATAAAAATATAAATTAAAGGGTGTAACAATAATTAAAGTACTTTGTTTTATAAGCCCAAACTGTTAAACAATTTTAGACAGACAGTTGAAATTAACAAAAAAAAACTTGTTTTACTTAGTCCGCTATAAGAACAAGTACACAATTTGTATTTAGAAATTAATGGGTGTCCCAATAGTTTATGTAATTTGATATTGGTTGTGAAAGGAAAAATATCTATTGTTTGTTATTTCAGTATACTTGATTCATGCAGCGTTGTGTTGTTAGAAAATTTATTCCCTGAGTTATAGCTTAAGCAAGTGTATTAATTCTTAAGCGAAGCAAAAAAAAAAGACGTTAACGATTTGAGGTTTCGTCCTTTTCTCAATATTTTTCTGTCATTTAATTTGTATTACTTTAGCCAGGCGCTACAAGCTTATATTTATATTTTTGAAAGCTTTTATCTTTGAATGTTTATTTTTTAAAACGATGAGATCTCTATTTCTACCAAATTTTATATCTGAGATGGCTTTAGAAATAAAGTTTTATACTTCACATTAACCGTAATGAATTATTTTGTTTTTTTCAGAATCTAAGTCTGTTAAACTTTCCAAGAAATTGCGTGTAATATTAAATCTTTATTTAATCTTTTACATTAAGACATTTTGGAAACTTTTTAAGAATTGAAACCATTATGCAAAATTTTAAATAAAAGTGGAAAATATTTTGTAGTTTTTGTAGCTATGATTACATTGCAACAATGGCTTTGTTTTAAGCACCTGCTCATTAAAACTTGTGCAAGTATTTATGATACTAATGTTAACAAAAATGTCAAAATAACATAGAATAGGATGTGCAAGGGTTATCACATCAAAAATGAAAAAAAAAAAATAAAGATAATTTTGTAGTATAAATTTTTTGTTAAGACTTGAAGTTTATTGAGCAATTAAAGCTAAAATGTCGATGCAAAATATAAAAAGATGCAAAAAATTTGAGATAAAATTGAAGTTAAACACTTTTGTTTTGATCAGATTCTGTATATAAAAATTAATTTTCTATTTTTGCTACAAAATGACATTTTGTGTATGAATTATTGTTCTAATTCCTTGTATAAGTTATCTTGCAGAAGTTTGAAAGTAAATTAGAACAAAAGCTTAAAACAAATAAGAGTGCTATAAGTTGTTATTCATAGTCTTATAGCATTTAATTTTCGGTTTTTATTTATAAGGTTTTTAACTTAATTTGCAGAGGTATGATTCAAGAAGTGGTACAATTAAATTAATAAACATAATTAATTTAAAGTTAGTTTTTATTAAACTGTTTAGTTTCTTGAAAGGAAGATACTTTTATAAATCTTTGGCAGTTCGGAGTCTTATATTCCATTCACCATAGTTATGTTAACCCTTTTACTACGATTGGGATCATGCATCCCAAAAGAAATTTAAATAATCACTAAAAATACAATAACCGCTTTACTTCAATTGGTATATTTTGGGGTTCTCTGTGAATAATCAGCTGTTTGAGGTGTGTTTAGACCAAAATTTTTTTTATTAACATTATATGGCAGCAAAATCTATTAGACGCGCACGTGTTTTGCAAATAATTTTAAGTAAGTTTTAAGTGCATAATTGTTTCTTCTTCTTATAATATTGCAATTAAGTGAGTAAGAAGCAATATTTTGTAAATATTTTATTTTTTGTGTCCATTTGGGTTTGTTCCATATAAATAAGACATATTATCCCATTGTTATGCAACAGTATAACAAAAAACAAATCTGGTAGGCTAAAGGAGACTTTAGTGCTTCTGACTCCTTCTTCCTTCTTCCAATGACAACACTGAATATTTTGAGGCTCATCCAAAACTTTTGACAAAGAGAATACTGTACCATCATTCTCCGATGTAAATTGCAGTCTTCCAGTAATATGGGGAAAATCGGAGTTAGTTTGTCCTCGATTTTCCATTGCTGAAGATATTGAGGCCACTGTGCTAGCACCCATCTTAAGAAATTAAACTAAACTACAAGTTCTCAAATTTATTCGCAGAATCGTTATTTATTTTTATTGCACAATGCATAAATGACCGATTGAACATTTTTAAAGAAATAGCAGGTCGAAATATTGCACTAACTGATGAATCGGAAATAAAAATTTTGTTGGGCATTTTACTTATAATGCGCTTTAACAGACTTCTCGGAATCTCTGACTATTGGTCTAAAAACTAATCTGTAGGAAATGAAATTGTAAACCAAAATCTATTGTGCGAAATCGTTACAAGCTTAAATGCCAAAACTGTATTTTAATTCCCCTGAAAAACCAGAAGCAGCTTCTTAGCTTTATTATACGGAAGAAATTGCCAGTTGTTGAAAACATACTTTTATAAAATCTCATAGCAATAGTCAGAGCAATGATGAATCAATGGCTGATGAATTATGTCTTGAAGGCAGGTGTTTCACCTTTTTGCTAGATTCACAAGAGTTTGAACTTCTACGTTCGATTATATTTATAAATACAAAAAAGAATCTAGAAATAAGCATAAGAAATGGATGATAATATAGTACACCATGGTACGATAATTTGGACGCAATTTTTTTTGTCGTGTTATATAAAAATAAATATTTTGCGGCGATTTAAAAAAAAAACAAACAAAAAGGAACTCGTTATTTTTCTGAACAAAAAGTATCAAAATTTAGTAAACAAGAAAAATATTAATTAAGCAAAATTCATGTTAGTTACAATAAATACATGTGTATGTAAGATTCTTTATATTCTAAAAGATGTTTTGTTACAGTAGATTTTAACACATTAAAAATTTAACATTTTACACAACCTGACATGCAGAGATTGAGCCAGGCTGAACATTATTCAAAGCCAATGGTTTGTGTTTTTTTTAAAGGAAATTATATATAATTCTAGTATTAAACCGTCTTATACAAAATACGAGCTACACCAACAATCAGCGTTAAAAAAATTTTAAACAAATTTTCTGTAGCCAGGAATCCAAATTGAATTTTTCGAGAAATTTAGAATTATCGATAGTTTTAAGTTTCTTTTCTGTGCATTTTTAGTTTTAAATGAAATTTAAATTTTTAGCGTAATTGTAGTCAAAATTTGATATTATGGTGTTTGAGGTATTTTTTAGGCCGTATCACACATTATCTTTATTATGCATAAAAAACAGATATTTAATTGAGGAAATTAAAAATTAGTTAAAAGAATGATATATTTACATATTTTCACCTGGGGTGAAGGACTAAAGGTTAAGTAAATATCTCAAGCAAACGAAATAACCAAAAAATTAACCAAGACTATAGTTTTAAACAAAAGTAGATGATGAAGAACCCCAAAAGATAGTATTACTGCATATATCTTAACCCAGGGCACCCAGGGCATTTTCTACCATTGACTTCACCTTTTTATTGCTGCATGAATGGCTTTAAAGCGAAATTAAAAGAAGACAAAAATTTATTTGAATTATTCGAAATTGTTGAGAAATTTTCTTTACATTTAGTTTTATATATTGAAAGTTTGATGTACTATTTTTAAACGTAAAATTGATTTAAGAAGCCAAAAGCAGCAAAAATAAGTAAAAAACTAATAGATAAAACAGAAATAGAAATAAATTTGGCTGCTACTTGGATGTTTATATCAATGGTTGATTGCACTTGAGAAAGAAAGAAGAAAAAATTCGACGAACAAACTAAAAACAAAGAAAAAAAAGAACACGCTACGTGGGAATTTGTCCTCGTTTAACAAAAAGCCAAGTTCTTAACAAATAAATTTACTTCAAAATAAAATAAAAGTTATAATAAAAAGACTAAAACAAGTAAATATCCTCAGGATAATGTTAAATGTGTTGTTTTGCTATTTATATTTTAAGAAAATTGTTACTACCGTACACATATAAAGAGTGTAACATGTCAGTGTGACAATATTTGTATATATGAGTATGGTGGTGAAATTATTTTGTATGTTTTAGGATATCCGGTAAATGTTTCGTAACGTAAATATAACTTACTATTGTCTTGTTACAAATTTCTTGAGAATATCAGTGGTGGTTGGATATAGGAAATATCAAATATAACAACTTTATTTTCTAGAATATTAACAATACTCTGATACCATCTTAGTTTTATTGTTAATCAGCACAGTAGAATTCTTTTCAGTTAATATTAAATTTTCTCTTCGTAATAATTCTAATGAGAATGTGTCGAAAATATGACTATATGACTAAAAATATGCCTTAATCTTTAACAATGTCATTAATCTAATTTTGAAAAACTATAACAGGATTGTGCCAGTCTATGCCTTGACTATAACAAGCTATGACCAACTATGACTTGACTTATGCTAAATGTAAATTACGGCAGAAAATAAAATATTTAAAAACAATCATCAATTCTAAAATGGCTAGATCGAATGAAACACAATTCCGAAATTCACATTAGGCGCATTTAGTTTTTAGTTTTATTAAGACTTTGGATATTGCTGCCTTTTTCAAAATATACTTTATTTTCATCCAACTATATAACAATTCTGCCACTGAACTATGACCATCATAGCCTGTCTTTTGATTTAGATTATGATGAGAATTTAATTACAATTCAGATAGAGGTGACAGATCATGGCTTAACTTTCACAAAATCAGGGTGATACTGCTATATTATTACTGTGGTAAAATGATTAAACAATAACATGGATGCGCCAAGACCATGACCATACCAAACTCTTACCCAACTACTATTGAATTATTTGAATTATTAAAAAATAGGGAATCAACAACGATACTACAACAAGATCAGGAATATAGTATTATTTTATTTTAAAGTAGACTTTGAGTAACTTTTATCCAACTTATATAAGATTTCACACAATACATACGGTCATAATACCCCAAGAATTTGAATAGATAAAGATTCGAATTTTATTATTACTATTGGGTTTTTCAACAAGAGTTTTGTTTTCTAAAACCGAAAAATTTAAATGAAGGTGTTTGAATTTTTGTTGCGAAAATGATATTTGGCCAATGTCTGCACTGACTAATAAAAAAACGATTTTTTCATAGAAACTACTGGATTGTTTCAAATAAATTTTGATAGTGGATTTTAACAATTTTAATGCGATTTTTGAGTAAATAGAAATTATTGCAACAATCGTCAATGTATTTTCTACGAATACTTAAAAAAACTAAAAGCCAAAGCTTACATATTGCTGGAATTACTCCATTTGAGACGGACTCTGATTGGACTTTAACAGCTTATGACTTTGAATATTGTTATACTGTTGCCTAAATATTAAGATGTTACAACATTGCCAGGCTACCTTTGACCAAAAGGATGCTATACACAAAGAAAACAAAATAACTATTATGTTCGTTTTAAAAATATATGGTTAAGTTGAAGAAATTATAGTTAATGCAAGCAAATATTTAGTTACAACAAACAGATTTTAGTTAATAATTGATGGATGTATTTAACATAATAAATTTTATTCAAATTCTAACCATAATAAAAAAAATTTAGAGTATTTGCAAACATAATATTATTCATCTAAATGATATTTGTTTAGAGCAAATGATGTGTGTTTTTAAAAATATTTCGCTTCGCTTTTGGCTTAAGGCTTAACTTTAATAATAGTGATTTGGTTGTTATCTATTTATTTATTTAAAAACGCTAGTAGAAAAGAAATAATATTATTAAGAAAAAATATATTATAAAAGAAGAAATTAAATAACAGTAAATGAAGACCATCAAAACAAATAACAATATTATCGTTACGTTATACGATAATATTTTTAAAATAACAAAATACTATAACTGTTATTTGTTATTATTATATGTAACACTAATATGATTTAACTACAACCAGACAATTTAATTATAAGGTGTTGTTCTTTAGCCAAGTTTTTTCTTTTCTCGTATGATTGCACCAAGGCTTACATATGGCACGACAATATCTAGACCGGATAGCATGGAAAACAAATTGAGACAAAAATTATATTTATTGCTAAAATGCTATGACTACAGACATTAAGAAACAAGGTTGTTAAAAATCCGGTTGAAATGTTCTAAATTTTGAATACTCATATCATAATTTAAGTTTTATACCCTTCACCATAGGTAGAAAAAGGGTATAACATTCCGTTTGTAATTTCTGCCGTATCAATTTCCGACTACATAAAGTATATAAATTCAGAGTTTTTATACATGGCGAAGTCGATTGAGCGATATCCGTCTGTTCGTCCGTGTTAGTGTTGAAATCAAGTTTGCCGAGGCATTAGATCAGCTAGAGATAATTTAAATACGCAAATCGATCAAAAAAAGTTTCGAAAATTATGTTGTTGAAAATCTGGGTGATTTGTACATATCCTTCGAGGGAGCGGGCTAAACAACACGTCTGCCTCTAATTTTTTTATAGCATTTAAAACAAATCTGGTTTATTGATGGGTGTCATTTAAAAGCTTTTAAACATATCTTTCAGTCAATGACATTTTTATGATAAATTACATATAGTACTTATTTTTTTTTCTTATTTTTTAATTCTCTGTCACGCCAATATTCATTTATTTTTAATTGAAGTTCCTTCACTAAACTTAATTTTCATATTGGGCATGACATTCATAATATTCAGCATGGCCGAATATAATATTATTATTGACATTTTTTTTATATTAAGCACTAAAGAGAAATATTTGTTGTTGTCTTAACAACTGTAAACCTGATCGATCTCAATTAAAATCTATTCTCTCAACAGTTGCGTACAGTATATTCATTTATTAATGAAACCGAATTACAAATAACACACACAAACAACAAAGTTCCACGAGTTTATTTTCTCTGTTTATGCAACTTTTAATACTTTAAAAAAATCTCTGTATCTTTTACACCTTTAACTCACTGTGCCTTCGATTTTTACATTTCGTTGGTACTGTTTCTTATTAAATTTTTTATATATTACTTCTGGTTCATTTTCCTAATTCTTGCTTCATGCTTCTATGAAGCTTTCAAAACTTTTATTTATTTATTAGTTGAACAAATTTGTCTACACATTTCAAATGGATGTGAATGTGTCACAAATGCATAAGTGTGGAAATGTTGTGTAAATTTGTTTATTTGTTTTAGATTGCGTATGTTTATGCCTTGTGTGAAGTTAAGTGTAATTTTATATGAATGAGAGAGAGTATTTGTAAGCACTTTAGGAGGCAGATTAATTTTAATGAAATTTAATGAAGGACAGACCAAGCTAACAAAACAAGCACAACGTTTTATTTATGTTCAAAATTAAGGTCACTTCAGCGTTTTGTTCTATTGCTAAGATAACTAAAAAGGAATCATCTAACAAACACCATACGATAATAATCCATACATTTATACGTATATACATACATACAAACATTCATATAAACATACAAACTTATTTATTTATTAAAACGAATATTCCGTATGATGTAAGTTATATTTTGTAAGGCAATATTTTTGTTTAATGTTTATACATTATGTTTCTTATTGTTGTTATTTATGTTTTATTTTTGTATATCTGTCACCATGTTTTTATTAATAAACTAGGGGTTGGTCAATTTTTGGGTCTGGGCTACTTTATTATTCTTTCTGAAATGTGTGTCATTACACGTATATATGCCACCGTTTGTTAAATGTCTTTGTATTTTATGATTTTTGCTGCTTTTTCTATGTGTGTGTATTTGTCTGATGTAATTGCTTTTTTTGGTTTGAGATGACTGTGTATGCTTTTTATATATGTCGTCTCAAATTACGTTGTTGTAATTCTCTAACTAATATATTTATTTCTGTTTAATAAATCTACAAATCCATAAAGAAAATGCGAAAAAATTTATCTGCAAACCCAATCGGATATTTAAAGCTTTTAATGAAGGAGGCAAAAATTTTAAAATTGTGAATATTTCTTAAAACGCAAAAAACATCGGGGAAATACTTTAAATCCAGTTTTTCAGAGTTTAGGATAAATATTGGAGAAGGATTAAGGATGCAAACGTTTTGTTTATAGAATGCTGTGAAATATTTGAAGTGTTAAAAATTGTCCAAATCAAAATTAAACTGAAAGTGCAAAATATCAATATTTTCTACTGAGACTTAAGTTTTTAAAATCAATTTGCATTTATATTTATTTCTACTTACATTATTAATTTTTGCTATATACAAACTGATGCTTTTTGAATCTATTAAATTTAAATTGCTTAATTCTTATCGATCCTTCATTAATATTATTAAAAAACAGTCCGTCGAATAAGCGAACAGTTCCAATTAAAATCGAAATGAAAAATTAATGAACATAGACATCATTATTATATATGTAAATAATGCTAAAGCTTAAATCTTTAATGCACAGTGAAATAAATATGTTACTTTTTTTTTAAATAAAAATGTTGTGAGGTCTGATAAAGATATAAAGAAATTCTGATAAATATTAATTCGACTAAATGTTGGTTTTTTATGTTTGTGGCAGCAGAACTCAGTCATTTCTAAACAGATTTGGAAAATTTTTTGTGATTTCAAAGATTTTGCTCACAGATTGGTTCCGTTTTAAAAACTGTTTATAATCTTAAAAAACAATTTATATGTTTTTTTAATGTATTATGAACCGTAAAGCGCACTTCTTTAAATTTAAAAAAAGATGCTTGTTACTACAGCTCCCAACAGCAAAAAGTTATACAAAAATAAATCTAAAAATTAAAGGGTATCCCCATAGGTGACGTATATTTACTTATATTTGCCTATCTTTTGAACCCTTATAGACAAAAACTGCAAAATTGTACAGGATGTCGATTACTGTGACCGTTATAAAAAATATAAACATTTAGATTTATAAACTAAAGGGTGTTCCAATAGTTAGTGTAATTTGATGTAAATGTCTACGGGTTAACTTCTGAATTGTTTTAGCCAAATAGCTGAAATTTACAAAAGTTCTGTTAGGCTAAAACTGCTGTAACAACAAAAATTAAATTTGAGCTTAAAAATTAAATGGTGTTCCCATATTTGAAGTAAATTGAACTATATGACCGTATCGTTTGACCGGTTATATTAAATAGAATGATCAATGCTTTGTCAGGTATATCTGGTATATTAAGAAGAGTAAATATTTAAATTATAAATTAAAGAGTATTACAATAGCTGCTGTTATTTGATGTATATGACCAAACTTTTGAACAGTTTAGACAATTGATTAAAATTTGCACAGAACCTTTCTTGCTTAGTTCGCCATAATAAGTAGCAAACTTGAAATTTCAAATTAAATGGTGTCCCAGAAATTGATGCAATTTATATAGGCCCTATACAGACAAACTCTTAGAAATTACACAGTATGTCCACTACTGTATAAAGTATAAAACAAGTATAAATATTTAAAATTAGAAATTAAAGGTTGTCCCAATTGTTGTAGTTTTATGTACATGGCCATTCTTTTGATAAGCTTTAGAGTAAATCTTAGACTTTAAACAAATTTTATTTTATAACTGCAAAATTTTCTTATTTAATCTGCATTCATATTTTTTTCTACGACATATAAAAAATCCTGACGCAATCTTTTTCGAATATAAATTAAAATAATGCGTGTATAATCACCGTCCAAAAGAAGTATTATTTAATGTTTATCTATTTTGAAGACGGTTTTTTTGCAATAATTATTATAAACTTTGTTTTCAATGTTTTTTTGTTCATGGCATAGAAATAGTCTAGCTTAGGTTTGCTTATGTTTATTCATAGGCAACTTGTAATTCAATTATATTTTTAGAGTCTATTAATGGCAAGGAATTGATTATAGCCTTATTAAAGCCTGTTGGAAATATATTAAGAGTTTAGTTGCGATCATAGTCTGGTGATAATAGGCTTCAAAGTAGGAGTTTAGTCAGAGTTAAGTCATAGTTTTGTCTTAGTTAATCCATTCATAGTCGAGGTCTCAGTTAATTTTTGCCAGCATTTCATATATTGCGTGTAGCACACAGTTAACAATTTTGCACCTGTTGAAATGTTTTGAGGTTTTAGATTGATTACTATATAATTTATAATTGATGCAAATATAATAAAAAACAAGTAATAAGTAAGATAAATAAGTAATTAATTAAATTATATATTAAATTAAATGCAAGAATATGAAAAGAATTTTCAAATTAAACAAATTAACTATATTAATCTGACGCTTTGTTAAATATTCATATGAAACCGGGTAAATTCTTTAACTGATGTAAAACTTTTTCTATGTAAATAACGAGCGAGGTACTTTAGTAGCTCCTCATTAAAGTTTGTTTTTTGTAAAATGCCTCAGCCTTGTAAAAATATTTGATAAATTAACTATCAACCTGAAGGTCGTATACAAGATATAGTCTAAGTCAAGTCATAATTTAGTTGATTTTTTAATCCAGCTAGAACTTTAAAATTTTCAAATAACTGTTATTTGCGGAGTGAAGCCAATTCTCTACAGACCCTACAGATACCATTGTAGCGAGCGAAATACACCTTTTTGTGTGGTGGTGGCATCATAGCGAAAAATATCCTTGTTCCACCGAATACCGCATTAAATTTTAATGCCAAAAATATCAAAAGCTGCTGATTTTTTAATATAAATATAACCCATAATTACAGACGAAGTAGCATATTCCTGTGCGGAAGCATACAACACTGGATTTTATTAGCGTTAAATTGAACTCTATTTGGAGATTACCAAAAGGTCGCGATTAAGGATGTCGTCTATGTGCTTTCGCATAGCCCCAATTTCCGGAAGGCTTGGCCTATTGCGAAATAAATATGAATGGTATATGCTACTGTCATCTGCGAGAGAATAGATGAGTTAAAAGTCTGACGTAGAAGGTCGTTAATAAAACTAAGAAATAGGATAGGAGAAAGGAAGAAAAATGTTAAGGACATTGATACATGTAAGATGTTATTTTTATAGAATGGCGCTATGAGCCAAAGGGCGACCGCAGCCACCGAATTATTAAAATTAAAATCTGGCAATAAGTTGATTTCGAAAAGCGTACCTTTTAATTGACCTTCAAGTTCGTTTGATTGTGCTACTATAAATTATTTATTGTGGGGCTACGATGAACAACATTGTTTAAGTTAATCGTAATATGCAACATTTATGATAGAAAAATTAGCGTTATATTGGACGTCTTGAATACACATTGTTTAGCGTTTCTCTCCAAGATAAAATTCTGACTCTTACAGTCTCTACTTATTCAGTTTTTTATCTTCCGCTTTAATACATAACTTTATTATAAGAGCACCTGTAGCAACTTTGTTTACACTTACATTAATTTAAATAAAGTAAAAATCAGTAGCTGATTTCTGTCATACTACTCTGCTCATAATATAAGGAGAATTATTGTTGAAATTTTGCTGCTTATTAAACAACATATATTCTCTACAATTCCACTGTACATATGGCTTAATGAAAAACTTTATTATAAACATCATCATCTTTATTATAAACATCATAAATTTAGTTAAATGCTTATGGCATCGTGACATATAATAAACAAGTTGCATGAAATAAAAATAAACGGTCGAAAAAACAAAAACATTTATAAACAGTGAAGGTCTCAAATTAATGTCAGAATAAAAATAATAACAAAACCAATAACAAAAATAATTATATAATATTGTATGGCGATCTGCTATATATGTATGAGCACAGACTTTTACACAATCAACCACTATTTTAATTTTAACAATCAAACATGCTGAACAAAATGTACATACATTTACATATGCACTGGCGGGGTTACAAAAAGAATACGAGACAAATTTTTTCCATATTGTTGTTTCATTTGAAATATTACTTGAGATATAAAAAGATATAACTAAAAAAATTAAAATAAACAATAAAATTTTTTCTACATCACTTTACATTATTAGTGTTTAAAGTGTCTGATTCCTGCAATACATTGATATTCTTATAAAATATTAATAACTATAAAATAAGCCGCACAATGATTGTATAAGAGGAAAGCCTACTCGTGTAGCCATTTTAATTTTACTTACACAGCTTATCACTTTATTTTATGCCGACATATATCTTTTTTTGTTACAAAATAAATACATATTTTGAAGGAAATTTTTTCCAAGAAAAAAAAAAAGACTGAAACTCTTTAAACCCTTGAAGTACCAAATATTATCGCATTTAACAAAATCGTAAGATTTTAAATTTAAAAAATAGTAAACAAAATTTTAAATTAAAATATTTTATTTAAAACAAGAAAAAAGTGTATGAAATTCAATTTGAATCGATCGAAAAGTATTATTTTTTGTCATAAAATAAAAAATTCCAAAAGAAATAATAAAATTAAAAACTACAGCCTTAATAAAGAGGAAAGACAAAGAATTCAAAATAAAAAAAATATAAATAAAAAAGTGTTATAAATACAAAATCTAGCAAATAAAAGTACTTTAAACTCTTTGTGCTAACAATAACTTTTAGGGTCAGAATAACGATTAAAATAAAGAAAAGTTCTATATTTTTCTTTCGCTTTTTTTCACCACTAGTCTTCTAAAAAAAGTATATTTTTTTTTCATTTTTTTTATATTTTGTCAAACCCTTAGGTGGCGTCAGCAGGAAACACGAATTAATAATATTGGTATAAGGCTCCTTTAACTAGAAGAGAAAAATTAAAAAAAAAAAATTTGGTTCAAAGGCTGAATTAGTGCTTCAATAAATTACAAAGGCCCAAAAGACATTAAAATTTAAAAATTCTTTAATGTAAATAAAAATTTTAAAGCTTATTGCTTATAATTAAGATTAAATTCAGCAATTGAAATATGCATGTCTTACATATACTTATAAAATATCTTGTTTCTGTTTTCTCCTGTCTCCGGCAATTTTTTGAAAAAGAAAGTTTACTATAAAGATATTTTAATAACAACAAAAAATACTTTTTTTGAACCACTTGTTTCAATTTAAAACAACAATGAAAATAACAATTACTTTTTTTCCAACAACAAAGAATAATATATAAAAAAATTACAACAAAAAAAGATGTTATTATAACATGAAGATAAAGTTGTTACACGGCGTAACAAACAAATTGTCATTTACCTCAATATTGTAAAAAAATTTTAATATGGCGACACATTATAGTATATTCATTTAAAAACTATTATATGTGTGAATAAAGACATCCTGCGTTCAAGTACATATTTGTAAATATAAGAAGAAAAAAACACTGAGAAAAATATCAAGACATATGGACAACTTTTTTCGCAAATATATTGCAAGCTATTTAAAAAATTTTGAATAATTTTAACTTGAAAATGAATTTGAATTTAAAATTAAATTTGGGACAATCGACTTAAAAACCATTAAAAAGTGATTGCATGAAAATATGGCTTAAACAATATTATTCATCAGTTTTATTTTTGCAATTTTCAAAGATCCAACAATTCAAGCATAAGTATTTTATTCAATCATTTTTAGTTTTGATACTAATGGACCTTTTTTTCGAAATATTGACTATTAGTTAGTTTAACACCTTCACAAACTTATATCCAACATGATTTCTGTACTGTCCAAAATGTGCGTTTGTTTAAAAGAAGTGTTGGGCAAAATCAATACTTGGGGCTTCCAATCTATTGTTAAAATAAACCTGTTGTTCTTCCTAAAACGTAAATTGTCTAAAAATATCAATGAAAATATTGTACATTTCATGACTAAATTCTTACATATCTATTATTGTAGTATAAAGGCGAGTGTTTGTGGGTTTTATGTATAAAAAATTATTTTATTGTATGAATTTTACATAATAAAAACACACATCATCAACTGATACATTCATGTTAATTATTCATTTTACTTTTTGCTTAAAATTATTATTTGGGCTTAACATAATCGCACACAAAGTCGATGTAAAATAAATCTGTATGCATTTATGTACATGAATTTGTAGATATATATTTAAATACAGTCTGCAAGAGAACACTTAAATAATGGCTATCAAAATATGGCTTAAATCACTGTTTAGATTTGACAAATTCTAAATATTTCCACCGGCACCTAATAAAAACAAGCATCAGTTGTATAAAAACGATTAAAGAGTTCATCATTCGCTTTAAGTATGCTAGAATTAGAAATATTTTTGCTGTTAACAATTTCCTAAATATTAAAACGGGGTTTAAAAATTTTTGTTGATCACAGGGTACAAGAGAATTCTACAACCTAAAAGTCTGAAGACACATTACGTAGTCATCGAAAGAAAAACGTTCCGAGGTAAAATTAATTTATTAGATCCTATAGAGTGACTAAAATTAAATTTTTCATCAGATACTCCTATAGTTCAGTCCAAAGATGTAGGGAGCTATTCTGTTGAAGCACTGTTTTAGTCTATTACGAAATTAAACTCAGATATAACATTATTTATACAAACATCTCAGAAAAAAAAAAATAAAATATGCTGTTTCAACTGAAAAATTTGTATGAAAAAAAACTTTAGTTTTTTTTAGTTATTTCCATATAAATTTTTTAGACGAGTTGATCGCCTGTAATACAGAAACAGCACATAAATATTTAAATTTGGGCGAAAACCACACGCATCGAGTCTAAAGGGAGTTATAAAAATTCAAAAAAGAAAGATTTTTATTGTTAAGTTTAATATTAATTTGTAAACGCAATTATCACAAAATGTGGGTGTTAATCTAATAGCGGTTTCTTTTCTATATCAGATAATGTATCAGTTACGCAGCAAAATGAAGAGTTTGATTTTAAAATTATAGTAAAGTGTATTTCCCGAAATAGTTTTAATAAAATTTTGCTTAGAAAAAACGCTCTCAGCCTGTTGATAAGTGACGAATGAAAGAAAAAAGAAAAGACTAAAATATTACATTTTGGTAATAAAAATTTAATAATTTCATTTCTTTTGATTCTTTATACATTTTAAATCAGCAATTGCTAGATAACCATTCTATATTTATGCGGCGTATTCAGATTGGATTATAATAATAGATTCACGGACAAAAATTTTTTATTAATTTTGTTAATTTTTTTACGTTATTTTTTAACTTAAAAATTTTATTTTAATAAACGACTGAGTAAATAAATCGCTGCTGCACACTTACAGGCATGTTCTGAAACTGGCACTTTTGTCTTATATGTTCTGAAACTCACGCGTTTTGCTTGCGATTTGCTTTTTTTCAAACGTATGTTCGAAAAACAAAAAGATATGACTTGACGGTGCAAAAAATAAGAATGAAAAGAAAATTAAAAAAATGGCAGGAGCCTTCTTGCTTAGTTTAATTTCTTCAAAGAAACATTAAATTAAGAAAGAAGAAATTAAAAAACGAATGCTTAGAGACAATTTCAATCTATTGGATATTCCAATCCAGTAAATATTTATTAAGAAATAAAAATTTCTATTAGCAACTTTGAAGAAAAAGATTACTTAAGTCGTAAGTAATCAGTAGTTAAAAATTATTTTTGTTTATTGTTTTAGTTATAACATACACGTTCAAAACGCAGATGGTCCTAAAAGTAATTGAGATATATTTATTAACGTACCTTAACACTTAAATCGCCCATTTAATAAGCACCGACAATTTGTTTAAGATTTTAAAATGTAAATAACCCAAATTTTATTTGACTACCGACTAAACATTTAACCGCACTAATACTAATATATTTTCGAACAGCAATAAAAACAGCTGTTTTAAAGAAATCGCAATTACTCAAAAAAAAAAAAAAACCAACACAAACAATTGATTAAACAAGTGACATATTTTAAATTTATTTTTTAACACTTTAATTGTGTAAAAATAAAAATAATAAAAATTAAAGAAAACATATTAATTTTTATTTGTGTATAATTTTAGTGTTGTTTTAATGTTTATCTTAAGTGAATTTTATAACTTCACATCAGTAAGCGCTTGCGATTTAAAGTCGCCAAATTTCTTTCGACGGTGAACTAAAGAACACCTTTCAAGCGATTTCAACTCGATCGCAAGTTTTAGGCGATTTGCGATTGTCAGAACATGCCTGATAATTTCTACGGCTTAAAGTTGGCAGCTAAGAAAAAAATATCACTAATACTCATAAAATATCTACATACAGTTTGCATGTAAAATTTCGAGCACATGAAAAAAAAATGGTAAAGACAGTTGAACCTTTTTTTTTTTGGCGGTGCTTTTCTTAATATATTATGGCTCTGATCGTGATTGAATAGCCTTACACGGACCCACTAAATTATATTTTAATTGCATCCAAAATTTCAGTAACCAAAAAAATTTTACTGATACTGAGTGCTGGAATGAGAAAAGGAAAAAAAATGTTGTCCTGGAGGTGGAAGAAGATCAAAGTTGTACATAAAGTTTTTGCTTGCCCTGGATGGATTGGCTCTCACATTTTATAAAGGCAAAATGGAGAACCTACAAATTATTTGAATATGAGCTATTAAGTAATGAGCATTTAAAATATTGTATGAAAACGAGCACAAGTTTGCAACAAAATTTTTTAGTCTGAAATTCCATTCAAACATATTCATAAATATGCAAATCTTTTAAAATTTTTTATTTGGCCGTTGAATTCTTTTGATTGCAAGTAAAATACGGTAGGAATTATTTTTTCTGCGAAATTTTCTTCTTGTCTCTGTATAACTATATTTAAAAAGCTAAAATTTACTACTAAAAAAATCGACGTTTTACTTTATATTGTCATACCGCTCGGGACTGTTTTTTCTATTAATAAAGGAGTTAAATCGGTAGATTGTTCTTATACGGAGAGATCCGGCAACTTATAACAGTTTGTTGTTTTATATTTGTAATAAGTTATGTATGGTTATAATTATGATATTTGTTATTTTGTATGAGCGTCAAAAAGTTACAGAATTTTAATAAAATGCTTATGTTTTCTTTACATAAATGTAAATATCACTAATATATTTCCGTGAGTGTATATCATACATGGGTGATACCTCTATGATTATTTGTAAGTTTTTAAAGCTGCTATTATTTAAACAAGTGTAAGTGGTCATTTATTGCCTTAACTCCTGCAGTATGCTAAATTGGGAACAATATTTTGTATTTTTTCAAATAGAAATTTTCAAACGGAGAAAATTATGTTTTATAAAATTTACTTAAAAGATTAAACTTTTAGAAGAAAATGGTTTACTTGCTACTTTTGACAGCCACTGTTTTATTAATATATTTATATAAACGCTTGTTTTTCAATATAAAAGTAAAAATATGTATTAAAGTACATAAACATGTGTGCATTAATTTGCATATGTTTACACATTTACGCACACGCACTCAACACAAGAACTTAACAGCCATAGATGTAACAGCAGCAGCAACAAGAACAATGTATTAACAAAAAAATATTTATAAGAGATTTTTTTTATTAAAAATATATATTTTTATATAAAAATAGGAAAACAAAAACAAAATCCAGTAGTTTGTGTTTTACATCAAGTGGTCGTCATCATGAGAATTTTTTTCAAGTAGTAGGTATATGTATATTTTGAAAACACAAGTATTTAAAGTATCTGAGTTTATATGTTCATATGCATATGTGAATAAACTGTTGTTGTCATTGTCATTACAAACTGTATAAGTATTTAAGTGCATACTTGCACATAAATGTGTGTATGTAAGGAAGCGCACCATTTATCTAGAAACCATTCTAACAATATAGTCTTACCTTTAAGGTTTTTGTGTTTATTTAAGGGGAAATGTTTCTGTTCGCCAATATTGATAATAAAGGTATGTGTATGAGATTCTAAGAACAGTATAAGAAAGTATTGTTTTAATAAATATTTAAATTTATTTTTGTATTTTTTTTTCTGTAATAAAATCTCAAAATTCTTTAATATTTTTTCCTAATGGCTTGTTTGGTTGGTGGTGCAATTGATACAATAACCAAACGTTCCATACTTAAAATCTTTAAGGAAAATATAATATAAACAGAATTACAAAAATTAAGTTAAAAGGAAATGAAAACATTATTGTTATTAAATTTGCAACACAGGCAAAAATATTTGTTCCTACTTAAGATTTTTTATTTAAAGACTGTAAAATAATTAAATTTTTATTCCACTCCATTAAAATACTTAATAAAAAAATTGTCTCTTTTATTAAAAAAGTTATTGAGTCGATTAAATATTTATTAAAAAAATTTTGTTTTTAATTTTAATTAAATAAATAATTGCGACAAGTAAAAATTTAATTAAATTTCATGCTTTATAGAAGCACAGACTGTGGTTTTCTTCAGCTTTTTCTGGTAGTTTTTACTTCACTAAAAACGTTTCACATTCATTTGCAGAAATTCTTTTCTTGGCTTGGAATGAAAGCTTCTACTATATAAAGCGATACCTAAGCGTAAGTGAAGCTATGTAATACAATTATAGGGCACTGGCCTAGAAAACATTAAGCAATGTTAAAAAAAATTCTTAAAATTACTCCTGCAGGCCCTTTATATATAAAATCTTGAACCTCCACAATGATAAAACTGTGCCATCGATAAAATTATACAACGCACGATAATGTATCTAATGTACTTTAAAACAAAATCAAACCCAAAAGCCCATAACACATTAAATTATTGTTATGAATGCAATCACCTGTGTTTAGCATGATCTTAGGTGCTTTTATATGTGGATCAATATTTAAAATACTTTTTGCAGGAGAGCTTTCCCTAAATTCAAGGGATAGTAGAAAAACAAAGTGTTAAATTTGACAGATTTGAATGGTACTAGCAATTTGGCACTATTAAATTATGTAAAGAACTTTTCGATAATATACTCCTTGTCAGCTGATAAGATTCACTTAGCAGAATTTATTTGTCGACCTTTTATTGATATACGAAAGAGCATTTTTTAGCACTAGAAACATATCAACAAAAAAACAAATTTGGTTTCAACAGAACTTTAAATTGAATTTTTTTTAATTTTATTGCAAGTTTTTCAAATTTTTTATAGGTTACACATTAAATAGAAAAAATTATTATTTTTCCTTCTTAGTGATAATATATGTGCCTCAACACTATTTTGAAACCTGATTTTGGGTTTTAAAAAAGAGGCTTTTGACGAAGTTCTTTGAATTATTCTCTATTCAATTGGATAATTAATATTTCATGCTTTTTTGATTGAAAATAATTCTCATTTAATCAATTTACACTCCAAATCTTTCTATAGAAAATTTGATAAAAATCAACTGATGACTAATATAAGTAGTAACGAAATGGCCATAATAATATGCTTTCCCTGCAGTAATATACTCCATTTTTTAGTGAAAAATAATAAGTATTTTATGAGATTATCACGAAATATTTATATTTGGAAAAATCAAGCAGATTAACAAAGATTACCATAAAATTATATTCCAAATAATAAATTTTAATATTAATATTATGTTGGTGTGATAAGAGAAAAACGGGTTCCATTATAGAAAGGGTTTAAAATTTCCCTAGAAAAATTTTTGAATTTTTAATTTCAGATGTTGCAACTCTAAAATATTTACCTCTAGAAGTTGTGGATACTTTAAAATCGGTAGTACTATAATGATGGTTTCCACATATCTATATAATATAAGTTCATTTCACTCTTGCGCTTACAACTTGAATCTTAAATCCTCATTATATCGTCATATATATTACATGCATAAACTTTAAATTCCAAGGTTCAGCTGGGACCACTTATATAAAAGTAGCTTGTTTTTAGTGCATATTTATAAGCTGAAATATAAGTTTACTTCTGGCTTAAAAATAATGCAATTTTTTAGGCATTTAAATGGCGAATGTTTATGAGACAAAATGAATTTGAACGTGCTTGTGTGTATGTTAAAATGTAAATGTGTCAAAAAAGATACTTGACAAAATAATAAAATCACATGGACAAGTGGTAATTAAAAAATATTTACCATAAGTAGAAGCATTTTACATATATCATATATGACGATGATTAAGTTAAGATTGTTGACGAGTCCAACCATGAAGATTTCTCATCAACGTGCAAGAGAAAACAATGTTTTTAATGGTAATCCTAGGACAATGTTATATTGCACTTACACAGTAACACCCACACGCACACTGAAAAAAACTCATATGTATTAACAATTTACTAAATATGTACTCGCTTAGTCATTTGATTGCGTACAGCCATACATATATATCAACATATGTCTGACATGTTATAAAATCTTAATCCAACACTGTAACTCTCCCTTACATTGAAATTTAAGCAAACACACAATTAAACTGCAGAAAATACATTTATATACATACAAACATACATATAGGTATACATTTGGATATTGCATGTGCATGTGTAGTCACCACTATTTACTAACTGCATCATTGCATTAAAATGTTATTAAATAAAAAATACGGTAACAACAACTACAAAATAAGCTGAAAGCAAAAGGAAAAAACAACACATGAAACAAAAACGTGCATAAATAATTAACTTTAGGTCATAAAACGTTGGTTACTGTTGGTTCTGTTTCGCCTGTAGTAAGAGTATGGTTGCTAAAAGGACGACAAGATCAAAATGATGCTGATGTAATGAATGATAATATTTTGAAAAAAAAAAAAAAAAATAATACAAATAAACTTCAGTGCATCCTTAATTTGTTAAGTTGTTGAAAAGAAATCTATTGACATCAATTTTAAATAAATTATAGTGACTGCTGGTATGGGCAGCTTGTATCTTTTAGTAGTTAAAGTATTCAGAGCGGAAAATCTAGCCAGTGACAACTCATTTTGAGCTGCAAGAAGAAGACGATATTTGTATGCAGTAGTTAGCAGAAGTAGTGATGTCAGCATGATTGTTAAATGCAGCTCTAACACGAGTGCTATAAGACTGATGGCAGGTATATAAAATGCAGATGAAAAGAAAGAGCATCGTAATAATACAGAATGGATTAGATGAATTCACTATTACCCTTTGAAGATTACATTGAATATGCGTTATGTTTACTACAATCCTATTGACGATGTCATAAGAACTGAAGGCAACGCATTAGTTGAAAGCATTTTGTCGGTAAATACCTACATATAAACTGCTCAATGAATGATATTGTGTCTTCAAACGGCCACAGTAAAGGAGTAGCCGAATTTAAAGTTTATAGGGAGATGGCGAGGCACAACATGTGTGAAGAATTAAACCGGTGCAAAGTTCTAAATTTTGAGTTGATTTAGAATATTTTTGCTATAACTTTAGCTTTAAGAACAATGTTTTTGATCTTATAGATTATGTTTTGTAGTCTAAAAATAAGTTTTTTGTTAATTTACCTCGATCTAACTTTTGCTTCTGGTTATGCTTCCAACCCTTCTGATTTTTGCCATATAATTTTTTTGGATTAAAAATAAATCTTTTTAATATTGATCAAAAAAATAAAAAAAAATCTTGTCTCAGTTTTAAATAGAAGAAACTAAATTTACAAAATTTAAAGGAGATAATTATTTGTAATTTATTTATTTATTTTTTTTTTTTTTTTTTTTTTTTTTTTTAAAAGAGAAGTAGCACTTCAGGCATTAAAACCTATTTAGTTATTTTTCGTAACCGTGCTACATTCTTTAGGAAAGGGATAGATGAGAGATAAGACAGGTGGTGAAAGGAGAAAGATAGAGAGTTAGTTATTTTACTTCGCCGGCGAATCTGCTATGAGAAAGTACCGACGAAGGAGACTGCACGTTTTTTGTTCATTCTGAATATGTATTTATACCATTAAACAGAAAAAAACATTTTTTGTGTTTTGATTTATGATAAATAATAATAATTCAAAATTAATATTAAATAATCCAATAACCGTGCGATAAAGATTTTTTAAATCTAAATTTAAACCAGTTATTTTTTATCATTGATTAAACAAAAGTTAAAAGTTTTCTGGAAAATATAGCAAAACAAAACGAAATTTTAAAATGCAATTTTTGGAATTTTACAAAACTTGTTAGGGAATTGTGTTATTTTAAATATTCTAGTGCTTTTTAAATGTACAAAAAATATAAAGTAAAAAATTAACCTAAGCCGAAAAAAGTAAATTGTAATCCAATTATTAAAAAATTTTAATACTCTACTAAAAATATTTATAATCCGGCTTTAGAAAATTTCATCTACAAATATTTTAACAAAAGCAAACTTGGAATTTTTAATGTTGCTTTAACTATAAATTTTCAAGAGTTTGGAAGCGTATGTTTTTACAAAATTGTTGTATAAACTATTTAAACTAAGAACACAAAATTAACATTGATTATATATATTTGACAGCCTTCGAATAATTAATTTCCGATAAAAATTTATTTCGTTTCTATTAATTATTTTATTTTCAATTTTTAAACATTTCATTTCATTCTAAGTGTTGTAGCAAGTCATCGTATTGATACCTACTTTAAACGTATAATTTTAATAGAAGATTTACGGTTTCCTTTAAACAATAACGCTGAGTAAGATGAAAGGTTCATATTATAAGAAAGACCTCTACATTAGGATTGCATAATATACTTCTTTCAGCAAGCTCCTTTTAAAGATCTCCTTAGAAATTATTACTTTTCTTTGGTAGAATAACTTACTTATACACTGATGTAGTCGTTTTCGTGGTGTCATTACAAGTGTTCTTTGCCGTCTGACTTTAATTAACTTCTTGGTAGTAAAAACGACTTAAGTTATAATTTAGTAAAACAAAAATTATCCAACTATTTGCGGGCTTAAAACTAATTTAAATCATATAAAGTTCAGTTTTCGCAATCACACGAACAACCAGCCATAAAGAGAACAAATAAGAGGGTTATATTCGGTGATAAAGTGGGGCTTTTGAAATAGTTGATACTTCTTTACTTTTTTTGCCTTTTCAGTGTTAGATAAAACTTTAAATATTTTATTGCAAGTAAATGTTTTTGTAAACATTATAAATTTTGGTGAGTATTTTTTCCTGAAAATACACATTTTGATAAAGTTTTAATTTTTTCTGAATTTTGGATTTTTAATGAATTGCAAGGATAAATTTTTCTGAAGGTTAAGATTTTAGGTGAAATATTGGTAAAATTTTCGTGCAGAAAATATATTATTTGCGGGGTTGGAAATAAATATTGTAGACAGTGCAAATGGAATGACAAATTGAGATGTACGCTTTTCCACCTGTGGCGAAGGTTATAAAAATTAGGAGAATTTATGTGATTGATTAACTGTTCCAATTTGATGCGAAAAGTTGCTTTGTTACTCGGTTTGCTAAATTTTGTGTAATCTACTTTCAGACTTTCGAAGTTTTAATTTACTTTTCGAAGGAACGTATAAAGAAAAAAATTCTGAGATGCTCTTTGACCAAAAAAAAAAAAAAAATTGGACAAACATTATAATTAATATAACAACAAAATTTTAACAAGTATATTTTTAATTCAATTGTTCTGTTGATTATATATTCAATTTTTCTTTAAAATAAAAAATATTTAAATATTAACATAGAATTAAACCAGAGCTTTGGGCATTTAATAAAAAAAAAACTTAGTAACATGTACAAGCCCACAAAAGATAAAACCAACAGAAAAAAAAAATATTTTGTGTGATAGACAATAACATTAACTGATAACAAACGTCAAAAATGACGAATTAGCCCAACGATTCTCTTAAATGAGAACAACAGATAATATTGTTACGAAAAAAATATATATTTCTTTCACTCTTTTACTCATTTTGTAAATTCATGGTGCGGGTGTATTAAAGCTCTTATTTTGCGTGCAAAATGGAAAGAAGCAACGAAATAAAATATATACAAGCAAAAACCGGGCTCACACGTACGACTAGTTGTAAACAGTAAAATATAGTCAACAAAAAAAAAATATTTTCTGCTAAAAAGGTGTGCGTATGTTTACTTAGTTCTCCGGCAAAGATAAAAACAAACACAACGACTCAACTTGCACAAACACACACACACACACACGAAATCACTCACAAGCATACAGGATTTAAATTCAGCAGGCCAACGGAACTCAGCCAACCAAGAATCCAATAAAAAAAATGGTAGAACAAGATGAATTTTGTGTCACTGTGTCAATTGTTTTAACACAACAAAAATACAAAACAACACAATCAGTAAAAAATGCTGCTGACAAAGATCATAACGACGATGCTGACACAACATAATAATGAAGATTTACAAAATTATTTAGTAAATAATGTAAAAGAGAATTCAAAAAAAAATCTTAGAATAAAGCAGGTCGTTTCTTGTACCAGACTAAAATGTTGGTTGGGGAAACACAGCAAAGTGTTTGTGGTTAAAAAAAAGAACAAGAAATCTACACCCCTTCCAAAAAAAAGGGCCAAGGAGTGGGGTTGGCGGTGATTAGGGGGCTGAAGTAGCTGCTTCAATGGTGGTAGCAATGTTAACGTTTTTTTTTTTTTGGAAATCTGTAATGAAATGCCTTTACAAAAGAAAACCCTACAAAATTGAAGTGGAATTTATAGTATACGATTTTTATACTTTTCGGCTGTGTTAAAAGATTCGGCTTTATTGCTCAACAGTTGCTTTGAGTGTCGATTTGACAACAATTGTGTTTTTTATAATGGAATTTTTTTTATTATTTGCTACTTACGTCGTTGTTGGTCGTTTACCAAACTTTTGTTTTTTTTTTTTATTCAAGTTACTCAATTTGTAAAGTTTACGGCGCATGTTTTAAGAATCCTTTCTACACTTTACACATTAGACTTTTTAATCATAGTTTTGGCAATGAACGAGGCGATGCTAGTTAACGTTTTGCAAGAAGCTGTTAATAAGAAAATTGAAAATTAAATAAAGAACTTACGCAAATTTTTGAGGCAATTTATTTTATTTGATTTAACTAGTCAATATAATTTTTGATAAAGAGAAATTTAAAATAAATTGATTAATCTCTAATAGAAATATTGATAAAACTTATATCAAAAGCCATCAATAAACGATAATATAAATCATTAGATGTCTTATAAATCAGTTAATTCAAATAAAAAATAAATAAATAAAAAAATTAAGTATCAACATGTAACATTTAAGAAAATAAACTTAAATAAAAATATGTTTGGTTGTCAATGGACTGACATTTTTTTATGTTTTAAATATTTCAGATATCAAAAAGTTTATTTTAAAAATTTGTTATTTCATAACCCTGAAAGTATGAGTTGCCACAATCTATAACATTCTTCACTTAATTATACTTAATTATGCTTTCCCGTGATGTTAATTTTCATTACTATTACTATTATTATCATTATTATTATTATTATTATTATTATTATTATTATTATTATTGTTGTTATTATTTTTATTGTGGGACTCCACTAACCACAGAGCAGAAACAGTTTCTTAAGTTCGAAGAATCTCAGGCAGAGCGCCACTTAAATGTTTTTGTTTTATCTATTATTCTCGAAACATTTTGTTTTTTTTTATTATAAGGATCTTCTTTGAAGTTAGCACATTTAGAGACTCTTTTTTATTTAGAAACCAACAAGGCGTTAGAGTATTACTTCAATGCCTAAAGTGGGAAAAAGTATTCTAAATACAAAAATCCGTTTGCTGGTTAAGCAGTTAAATAGATAAATTGAGACAAAGCCACTTTTCTTTATAACGTTGCTGCTTAAGAACAACACGAATAGATAGCGCTTTGAAGGCTGTAAACAAGGCTGTTCAAAGGTCTCTCTTAAAAATATGTTTGTTAAACAGCTAAAACCTGGGCTATAAACTAGTCATCCACTAGTCCACTAGTCGAAAAAAGTGCAGAAATTTTAAAAAATGTTGAAACATCCCTTGTTTCTTCTAATTTAGTTGATATTAAAAATTACTGCAGCCACATATCTTCCACTTACAAACTTTATTAGGGAAAGAGCTTCAAGCTGCAGCACAGAGCCCGCAAAATAATAAAGCTCCTGCTCTTGTTGAAATACTAGAGGAAGTGCTACAAAAAAACTGCAGCAAAGAATGACAAAAAGGGTAAATTCAGCGATCGGCAGTTGACCATAAGAATTGCGGGAGGTTGATTATTTCCTCACACAACTGATATCAGGCTATGGTTACATCAGGATATAGAAGACAGCTTTTCGCCAGCACTCACTAAATAAATGAAACAGGGTGGTTGAAGTCTTTAGCGGACCGCCTAACGACCGAAGAAGCTACTGTAAATTTATTTTGAAGTTCAAAATATATTTAGACAAAGCCGCAAATTTAGTGTGGAACCTTAAAAATGCAGAAAAATGAGGCTATTGTGTAAAGGTACGTAGAGGGCGGCTCAGTCTGTAAAAATCGCATTAAAATAATTAAATCTACAAAGAAGATTCATTCAGGAAAAATCGGCTGGTCATTTTGAAAAAAAAAATATTTTTTTTCAAACGAAACTAATTTTCACTTGTGAGGATATGTCAGCAAAAAAAACTAGCCGCTTTTGGCCTTCTGTAAATTTTAGAGCGATTGCTAAATGTCTTTGCATGCTCAACATGTCGCTGTATGGTGCACTATGTGGTCTGGAAGCGTGATCAGGGCGTTTATTTTTTTTTTTGAAAGTTGAATCTAAAAAATAGTGATTTAAAAATTGATGAAAAAATCGACACCTGTCTGCGTGATCATGGTGCAAATTTGCCAGGTATCATTGTTCATTCATAGTTGTTTTTAAGTGTGGCTTGACATTACAAATTTTTGTAGAATGAAGTCGCGTTGCGGGTCTTGATGAGATCCTGCTCAGTTTACTCAGTCATGCCAACCTTAAGCTACATTTTCTTTATGCTTACAGCCGTCAAAATTTTGAGTTATTCGAATGTGACCAAAAAATGTTTAAAGTTTTGGAAGCAGTGAAATGTATAAGGCAAATTTTAAGCTTTTATAACAGCATTTTGTGCCATAAAGATTATATAAATGCAGATTACATAAGTGCTATGTACCAAAATGTGTTATAGGCAGGCTGTGCAAATAACATATGGTTTCCTATATTATCCTGTAGGGTTCCTTGAGTTTTTCGAGAAATTGTTAGAAACTGGATTAATTATTGTTAAAGTTTTTGTTATATTATCCTGGAGGAGAATTATAAGGAAGACTAATTATTTTTATGTTGCCAAGTACTAGTCCACCGCTTACTAGTCTCTGTTTCTTTACTTTATTTAAGAGTTAAATTTAAGCACATTATATGTTATATTAGAAGTACAATGTGTAAATATTTTAGATAATAATTAAAATCTACTGTCAGCAGTTTAAAACAAAAAACATATGAGTAAAAATAATTTAAAGACCAAGTGCATTTAAAGAATTTACTATCAGTAACTTAGCTGACAGTTAACAATTAAATTTAACTATTAATTTACTGTAGATATTTTTAGCATTTTGATATTTATTATAATTTATATTATATACGAGGGTTGTTTTGAACTATAAATGTAAGTCGAACAAATCTCTGCGTCAATTACAAACGAAAAAAGCAGGGCTTAAATAATCAAAAGGCTTAAGCAACATTCGTATGGTATCTTCTTTAATTTTTTTACTTATAAAATATGCTTTACTTTTCCGATTACAATGAGATTATAAATGATTTTTTTAGATGGGTATATGCTTCGTCATTTCAATATACAATAATATATTTTTTTATTTGTTTTAGAGGCGACATTTTTATATATTTGTTATTTATAATAAAAATTCATAGCAAATAAATACTTTTTTAGTTGTAGTTTCTCTGAGAAAGGGGCAAAAACATAATCCTCGTCTCAGCTAGTTATTTTTAAAAATAAGCTTTAAGGCAGGCCATAAGTTGCACCCAGTTATGTAAAACAGCTCATAATTAATTTGTATGGGATAATAACAAGATTTATAAATCACTCAGAATGATAAGCTAATATACTGCCATATATTTTGCGTTATAAATTATAAATTTAAAATTATTATTATTTTTTTTTGTTTTTTTATTAAAGATAACAAAAATTGTAGATATCCCCTTTTGTATTTTTAAAATGTTAATTATGCTTATATTTTTAAAATTGCTATTACTTTTAATTAACAACAGTATAAAAGGAATTCCATCACATCTTCCCTTTAAAACCTGATCACATCTCTGCAGTGATTTCCTTGTAAAACAACCTGCAATACTTTTTTGTTTGTTTTTTTTTTTTTATGTGAAGGATTTTTATGTATGTATACATTTTGGGCGCGACACGTGCATACAAAAGGAGATGATGTTTATAAATAGACCAAAATCTCTTTTTGCTCTTTCATTGCAAACATTAAAGCCAAGACTTGAATATTTTTCTCCCTTAATTGAGACCATTTGCTGAATATGTGTTAGGTGTCGTGCTCTTAAGCTCTTCGTTATTCATATTTTATGATTTTCAGCTTAATTTCGCCCTACAGCTCTGCAGCTGTTTAATTTGTTGTTTTTGTCTGACGTTGGCTGTTCTTTTCAGTTACCAAAAATAAAAACTTTAAGCTCCAGCATCTATCTGAAGTTATGGCAACTTGTCAGACGTGTGGTAGATGTTCTGTAAAGCCTTTCGTTAAACGTTAAATCACGGCGCGTAAAAAAAGAACTGTGACAATTAAAAAGGAAAGGAAGAAAATCACACAAAAATTTAACCAAAAAGAAACACAATTCAATTGTAATAGGAATTTTTAAAAGAATTTTCCAATAAATAAGTGTCTAAGCAAAAGTAAACAACAGAAAAGTTTTTTGTAATTCATTAATATAAATTAAAAAGGATTTGTATAATCAATTTGAAATTTAATAGGGTGTGTAAAGAAAAAAAAAAAAATGAAACAAATACAAAAATTAAGTGCAAAGAGATTTAAATGAAAAACAAAAGAATTTTAATTTAACTTAAAGTGGCATTGCTTTACAATATTAAATTTATAATCGAAAAGATTTAACTTTAAATCTATAAAATTAAAATATAATTTGGGTGCAATAGTTTTAGTTTTAATGTGTTAGTGTGTGTTATTGTTATAATAATTTTATTTTCCTATTAAGCATCCCACTTTCAATATAAAAAATATGAAATCTCCACTAAATCATTGCGCATCTACACTATTTTCTTGCCAAACATTCCTATTGACACTTCATAATAATCATCACCATCATTAAGTTACATTCATCATCATCGACACTTTAGTAGTAGCTCGTATAACCTTACAAACTATTTTGAAAGTAATAATCATTATTTAGTTAACATGGCTTGAATTTAATTAACATTGGTTACTTTCTATTAAATTTAACTTTGAAGTTAAACTTAATTTTGCTATTTGGTGTTTGACTTACTTATTTCTTGTTATGGAAAAAAAACGAGGCGATAAAAATCTCTCCACTTTATTATGCCCAAAACATACTTACACACACCCTCAAGCATACAAACATTACACAAAAAAATCATAAACAAGCAGCCATAAATTTTGACATTTCTCTTGGTGGCACACTTTTAATGTGTGTAACACATATTTTTTTATGGTTGTTTGTTTTTGTATTTCAAATGACAATTCAACAATAATAATAAAATTGTACCCAGTGGTGATGGAAATAAAGCAAGAGAATGACAAAACGTCAAAAACATAAGTAAAGTATAAACAAATGAATGGCAGTGCCATTACAAGAGAACACAAACTCACATTCACACTAACACTAACACAAAAACCCTTCTCCTATTTAAATGATAAAAATTCTTATTTTGTGTTGTTTTTTTTATTGGTGAAGGGAATGGCAGCTTTGAATTAGTTTTGAAAATAAATTAAAACTCTTTTTTATTATTTTCTTCGCATTTAGAAAGTAATTAAACTTCCGGATTCTTACGTAAATCTTCCTAACAGGGTGTATCTTAGTCAATCGATTAGACATAGTTTCGAAAATTTGTCCTTTTAAAATCGGCGATACCTGTGCATGTCTTTCGAGGCAGTGAGCAAAACACCACGTATGCCTCAAATTTTTCCTTATAATTGGAAACAAATCAAGTGTAGTGAAGTAACCCATCGGGGGTACTACAAGAAGTCTGGCTGATTCTAACCTAGGCACAGACATAGTACACTCGGGGTATAGGGAGCCATTCCCCGGTGTGCAGGCACTGAATCTGGATAGACAAGACGCGGGTCATTGTCGAAGGTCTTACCAGTGTCCTTAAAATACTGGCACCACGAGAACCGGTGGCCCATAGAGAGAGCCGCCCATCTCTGAAGCCGGTTATTAGCGAGGTCTCTTCGGGGTACACGTAGTGGCTGACTGTTAAAGTTTGATGTCCGCAGGGAAGTTGGGGTGCTAAACGAATATGCTGTTGCATATACTACAGAGGAGTTGAAAAGTCTCCAGCCCTCAAAGCCATGTTCTTGAAATTGCAACTCTGTTGGCTACACCTAACAGGGGGCGCTAGTTAACGCTTTGTATTTCACGCAGTGGTAAGACCACAGTCAGGTTAGGGCCCATGGCCAGGTACTGACTCAAATCTTGATCACATCTGTAGTGAAGTAACTTCGTTAAATAAAAAAATAAATAAATAAATAAAAAAACATATGGTGCAACAGAGACTTAAAAAATAAGGGGAATATCAAGTGAAGAAGTTGTCGTTTTCCCATATTTTTTAGATTATGGGCCTCTGAACTTTTTTAAGGAAAATACAATGGTGCACCATATTTTTTAAGACATTGATAATGATATTATTTAAAAGGTTTTGAAGAGATCTTTCTATGAAAAATTTTTATCTCATTTAGAATTGATGACATTTTAATTCAATTTGTTTAAAGTTTCTTTAAAAGCTTTTTACTCTGAAGAGAAGCAAAAATAAAACAAGTAAGTTTTCATTAACAAAAATTTTTTATTTAAACTTGTTAAAAAAAAAAAATAATGAGGAATTTATCTGTTTAGAAATTGCTAATGAAGTTCTAGCTAGTAAAACAATGAGTTACGTTTAATTTTTGTGAAGAAAGCCTAACGTAGATCTTGTCTTCAAATAAAATTTTTTTATTGATTTTTAGGAAACTTTCATCCAAATTTCATAATGTTTAATGTCATTTTTATGACCCAAAAAATTTTCTGATTAACTAAGAAACATAAACAAAAATTTTATAATCAAAGACATTAAAGCGTAGAAAAACAAATAATAGTCGGTTAGAATATTGTTTGGCTTCCATTGGTTTCTAGATGGTAGTAATACAAATCGGCTGTATCTTAACAGCAAATTTGTATTATATAATATTATTTTTGTTTAAA
This sequence comes from Cistogaster globosa, assembly GCA_937654795.1. Classification (NCBI taxonomy): domain Eukaryota; kingdom Metazoa; phylum Arthropoda; class Insecta; order Diptera; family Tachinidae; genus Cistogaster; species Cistogaster globosa. The sequence goes on from OW569406.1 coordinate 64,884,844, forward strand.
AGAATCGTGTTTGATTGTTTTGAAAAAAACTTAATTTTTTTTTTGCAAATACTTAATTTGTTATCCAGATGCTACGTCGTTAGCGTAGTAACACACATAACGTCTTGTGAAAACAAACTGGGGGCTAGATAAGCGACAATGTCTATTTGGTATGCAATTGTCAAAGACGAGGTAAAAGAAAATTATTGTTCTTTAGGTCTTCGTGGCCATTTGTTAGAAAATACTGTTGACGATTTGTGTGAGCAGTCTTGTAAGGATGTCGTAAAACCTTAATAAACTTAACTTGATCAAAGAACCAAATTTTGCATGATTTTAAAAATAGCAAAATCAATAGGAAAAAAAAAATTTTTCGATTTATGTCTCAGTTCATTGTTCATACAAACTACTCGCTGTCTCCCCCTTCCAGGTAAATTTTTCGCAATTTTCTTTAAAACACATTAAAGGTATCGGAATTACGGCTTGAGTTTATGTCTAAAAAAAATTTTCGTTGATAAAAATGTTAAAAAATGTTATTTAGTTATTTTCATGGGTATTGCCTATGTCTTACATTTGAAATATAAATGCAATAGCGTACAGATATAGACATTAATATTTAAAAGGTAAAAAATTTGATTTTTTATAGTAATAAATTTCGAAACAGTTAAGTTATTTGTACTCTCGAATGCTCGAAGAATGTAGTAGGCTTTTTTTTAATAATTAATATATTAAGGGCCATCATTCCAAAATGTTATAATTGCCCTAAATCCACAGAGTTAAAATTCTGCAAAGTGAAATATTCTGTTGCTTTCTTTCTTGTAAATAAAATAATCTATTAAATGTTAAAACATTTGGCTAGCAGATCATTTAAACATTTAATTTTTTATAACTTTAAGTTCAAATTATATTTTTGAAATAGTGGGTGGTAGAGGCAAAGGTGTATCTTTCTTTGCTTATATATTCTAAAAAGAATATATTGAAATAGTTGAACAGAAGTTTTAATTAAAAAACTTATGAATGATGTAGAAGTGTGTGGCGTTTTAAATTATTTAAATTTTATTACATATCGTGGAAAATTCTTAAAAAAAACATCTTCTTTTATAAAGTAAATGTTATGATTTATTTCAGAAATAAACTAAGGTTGTTTGCGCTTAAGCAGCATTAGGTCTGCTAGGTGCTGTGTTATCATCTTGAAGAAAAAAGTCAATTCTTTTTATTAAAAATTAAGTTCATGGAAAGAGTTTCATTTCAAGGAAAGAATTTCATTTCGAAAATTTTATTTCGTTATATTCCTTTTAGGAAACAATTTATTAACCCACCTGCTTACTGCCCTTTTTATAGTTATTTATGCTTCTCATTCATCTCACAATCTTTTGTTTTAGAACAAGTGTCAAAATTTCTTTCTTTCCTTTTGCCACTATATATTTTGTTTGATTTGCTTTAAGCTTTCTCTTTGTATGTTATCCTTTATATTTCTACTTAAAAACATGCGCACATTTTTATCGTGATGAAGGAGAGGCTGCTGCATTTCAGCGACTGATGTTAAGGATGCTGCGGCATCGTTTGTTAATGCCGCTACTGCTGTTTCAATCAGCTCTGCTTACGTTTAGAGCATAAAAACCTTCTTAAAAGCCTTTTCCTAAAATGAGATTTTCTCTAGCACCAATACACATAAAAATCTCTTAATACCACAATGTCAGTTGTTAAAAGTTGACTGTCTTGGCTCGATTAAGTTCGGCTCTCAAACCAAAAGAAATAAATTGTCTGCTTATGTGTCTATAAAAAAAATGGTGGAAAAATCCCATAATTTGCAGGAATAGAAATAATGTTCTTTTTTGTTGTAGTTATTTTCATTTTTTTTTTTTTTTTTTTGTTCGATGTCATGCTCTAAACTTTACTATCTAGCGAGTGTTTCCTTCGTTTTTTTCTGTTCATTTATTCTATGATTTCCAGTTTGCATGAGTTTAATTATAATGAGTGTTTGGATGTAAGTGTATGTATGTGCGTATATGCTTGTGTGAGTGTTTTTTTTTTTTTTGCTTTAAGTGAGTGTGTTTCGTTCTTTTTACAATAATTTTTTGCTGTGTGTAAAAATCATATCTATACTTTTTTTCTGGCTCTTTAGTTGAAGCTTTATACAGTAGCAAAACAACAGAAATTCGAGGTGGTACGTCCGTCAAAATACGAACAAAAATATATTCCATTATTGTCCTTTCTAAATTACACGTAGTTAAAAAAAGCAATGTAAATTACAATATTATTTTTAAAGTTCTTAAAATAACATTTAATCAATGAATGATGTTAAAGAAAAAAAAAAATGTTTTGAAATAAATATTTAAATTATGAAAAGTGTTTGGTTATATTTAAAATCTAAATGTTTTTTGAATAGTTTTACAACTGCAAATGTTTCATGTATTTTTTTTTTTAATTTTAGCAAAAGAAAATTTTTTTTATTAATTTCCCTAAGTTGTGCAAAATATATTGCCTTGAAAAGATGCATATAAAAAATTAAAAAAACGGTTATTAAATTTAAAAAAATTTAATTAACACAAAAATTTTTTCACAAAATGTTATTAAGATTTTTAAAGCAGTGTTCAGAGTGTAATACTTCATTTCTATGGCCTTTAAAATTCCAGCTAAGCAAACAAGTTTGAAAAGAGATGTTTACTCATCTAAATACCGCCAAATAATAAAAAAGAAAATAAGAAAATAAAGTTTTATCACAAAAAAAAAAGAAAAATAACGTTGGCACTTAACTTAAAATGTAATGAATATAACAAGAAATAACCTTTAAGAAAAATTAGAATGTGTTGACTTGACATATATAATTCTCAATCAGTGTACCATTTAATATACAACAAAGAATTTATGTCAAAATAAATTTAAGTAAGCAAATAAAAAAATAAAATAAATAAAATATTGTTGAATAAAACAAAGCCCAGAAATACATAAAAAATTGTGTTCATTAGTATTTAGTTATAATAATATGCAAATAAAAAGAATAAAAATATTAAATAAATTTGCCATATTTCTTCTATCTTAAAAGAAATTACTAGAAAAGTATAAGTGAATTAATTATTTTCTACAAATCTCTTTCTTTTCTAAATAAAGAAAAATTGCACAAAAAAAAATACTTCATTCTTAAATGTAAAATTAATAGAGGTGCCATTAATATTAAGATATTCATTACAAATGAAACTTTAATTAAAATGAATGAGAAATATAAGTATTTTTTTTTTTAGAAAAATCTTAATACCTCTGCAATTACTGTTTATTTCATGCTGTTCATCATCGTGAACGTTAACCCCGCAGTTGTTAAAATAATCCTTGAAAAGAAATTTTGGATTTAAATTAAATGTGCTCTACCACAACTACATCCAACGTAATTACTCACACTCCTTGAATGCCTTTGAAAAAATAACTTAACTTCATATTGGCGTGCTATCCTTACAACGATAAATATCTTCAGAAATAAACACAGGCAAAATTGTAAGTTTTTATTTATTACTAAGATGTTTCAAATAGGATTTAAGTTGAATTTCTAGCTTTTAATTTTAATCACTACGAAAAATAATTTTTTACTTTGAAGATAATATTGTCAAGGGGCATCTCGCTTTATAAAATTTAAAACCATCCCTTTTCCCACAAAACTGCTTATTTGTACGTTTCACTTTAGAGGGTTAATAATTGTAGTATTAAAAATAGTAGCATGCAAATACAAAATCTAGATTCATTATCATTTAAAACCTCAAAAAGAAAAATGTAAATTTTTCAAATAAAAATATGTGCAAATGTTATGTGGGGATATTGGTTGTATATGCAAATAATTTTTTTTAAAAAATTTTGAAGCATGTGGAAGCGCTATATGGAAATAAATAATATACTATTTCGCATATTTAATTTTTTTTTAATAATTCTTAATAGACAATTTTTTATCGTATTTCATTCTGTTATTTGAACCCCGTTAAAATGAAATCACCATCAATATATAAAAGATTATGGCCTATCCATATTCTACTGTATTTTATTATTTTCATTTTGGCAAACGTCTTATTTTAGTTTTCAATCATTCTAGCAATTTTACGATTCAAGATGCTGATATTATTCTAAGTTTTATCTATAATTAATATATCTGTGGTTCATATTTATTCGGAGTAAGTTTGTTATTAAAGGCGCTATTAAGCAAAAAACATCCAAATATCTAAACATAAAAATCATAAAAAATTTACGATATCTCGTTGATGCTTTTCTGATATTTAGTTAAATAAACTCTAAAATAGATAGGACACTGTACCGAACTGAATTTGTATGCCTGCCAAAAATAGAGTTTTTTTACTTTGTGGCTCTTGCTGTACATATCCAGCAGTCTCTTAATTGCTAACCATGTGCTTATTCCACGTAGTTATCCAAGCTACAATATTACGTTACTCTAGCAGGACTTGCTGTCTTGTTTAGTATTAAATAAATTCAAAAAGTATGACGCCCGAATGTAACTTACCCACTAATTAAATGCCTAGATTTTATAAGCAGCCAAATATAAAAAACCTGATACTTCTTAATTCCATTGTCGTTTTCTGGTAAATGTGTAAAAGTAATCAGCTTTGCAAAAAAACAATATCAACGTAATAAATACAAAAAAGAAATGCTTGATTAAGATCACAATTTTTTACAGCCGAACCGTAAATTGGAACAAGAGCTAATGGTTTATACACGCAGAGAAAAAACATGGTCATAATCATATAATATTTTCTATAAAATAACATTGTAGTTATTTTCAATAACACTTTAGTCAAGATAAATAATTTTTGTTGCCATTTTATCATTATATGGCTACTTTGCAGAAAAATGGAATTCGGTTGTTATTTACTAAAACAAATTCAACACATAATCAAACTTTTATAAATTATTAAAAATGTGATAATTTCCTTAACTATAATACATTATTTTATATCAAAGCATGTTCTAGGACTTTGCAAAACGCTTTTCAATCAGTTTGATGATTTCTTTGATACTTGTGGATTCAGTAAAAATGAAAAAGTGAAATTATTATTTATTGCTAGAGAAAATAAAAATTAATAAAAAAGAAATAAATAAAGATAATTTAAAAACAAGTGAGAGTGCTATATTCTCTGTGCCGAATCTTATACACCATTCAGCATGTATGTAAATCTAGTTTAGTGAAATTACTCCTAAAAAAAAAAACAAATATTGCGTTGACAGAGAATTATAAAATAAGAAAAAAGCACTTCAGGCAATAATGCGTTTTCAATTAATGTGTAACCGTGCTACATTCTTAAGAAACGATAGAGGAGAGAAAAGAACAGGTGGTGAAAGTATAGCCACTTTATTATTTTGCCGAAGGAGGCTCCGTGCTGTATTTTTTGATTCTGAGTATGCATTTATACCATTAAACAGAAAAAATATATATATTAATTTTTTGGCTGCCACAGGTTTGTCACTAATTTGAAGTCAACGTGCTTACTACCATGACTACTAATTTTACCTAAAAATGTCATCAACTCTTAACGGGTTTAGTATTTTTTTATTATTTCCTAAAAGCTTTTAAATGTTACCCATATAGGCCATAATGTCAAAATTTCTTATGAAAATTTCAGAGGCCCATAAATCGGAAAATATGGGCGAGCGCCAATTTTTTTCTTAGTTCTTAATTCTCTATTGCTCCATGTTTCTGTGTTTTTGATTAAATTTACTTAATTTTTACAAATGATATGTTTAAGTTAAAGGCAGTCGTGATATTTAGCTCACTGCCTCGAGAAATAAATTTCAGCAGTAAAAAGGGCGGACAGACGGACATTGCTCAATCGACTTGGATATACGCAAGAACCCAGAATATATATACTTTGTGGGATCAGAAATGGATATTCTAGAAATTAAAAAAGAAATGACAAACTTAGATACGACATTTTTTCAATTTTTGTGGTGAAGGGTAAAAAATATCAAAATTACTAAAAGTGAAAATATATAATTAATTTTAATTTAATTTGTGTGAAGTTATTTTTTTTAATAGTTTTATACTAAATCCTTAATAAATTAAAAAATAAATTATTAAGCTTTTATTACATTAAATGTTTGCACATTTTCCTTCCTTTTATATTATTTCAATTCAACCACATAATTTTTATATTTAAAAACAATATTATTATATTTAATTGAAATATTTTTACATTAAAAATGTGCTTACAATTTAGTATGTTATTGTTATACTAGGCAACATTATGGTTCCAAGACCAACTACATTATTGCTAAATATAAAAATACTATGTTGTAAGCAAAGCCATTTAATATTCCAATAATATTTTGCTCTCAGATTATGGTTGCCTCAACCATGTGTTTACTTTGCGTGCAGTTTAAACTTAATATGCTTAATGTTTTTATGAGATTAGATAGTATTCGAGATCAAAAATACTTTACCGTCAATCGAAATATGCGAAAAATTCGTTAAAGTTATGATACAGGTTGAGCAGAACGTTTAGGAATTGGCGATTTTAAGATGTTCTATAATATCTTGTGAATTTCTCATTTATTCAGTTAAATTTGAGGCATCAGATTTTGGATTTCCCTTGATAATTTGGATAAAGTTCACTAGTTTATAAAGTAAGAACTAACGTTGCTGCAATGTTCAATAAAAAAAAATCCCTAAAGAAGTCGGAAAAATCTGACGAAATAAGTTTTTTATTTGCATCAATAAAAAATCTGACCAAAAATAAGCCAAAATGTAATATTCACAATGAAAGAGGTAAATGGTCATAAATGCCATAATGTTAATAAAGTTAATTTTAGTTTAAACCAAAAAGATGTATACATAAATAATCCTTAAAAAATATTTTACAATTTAATTGTTTTCTCAAAAATTTTTTTGCAGAAATGTTGGCAAAATATTAAATAGTTTATTTAACAAGCGAACTATGAAAATAAATTTATTTTCTTTTGCTTATTTGTTGTTGCAACAAAAAACTGATATAAATTGAAAGAAAAAATTTTAAATTTATATTTTGTAATAAGTTAAGCAGCTTATGTTTTAAAATTAAACTGATTCTATTGAGTTTCACAAAAAAAAAAGAAAAAAAAAACACAAAAAACAAAAACATAACAGTTGTAAGTGCTGGAGTTTTTTTTATAAAGTTCTATTTTTCGGCAAATGCAATACATATCTTCTCTCAGACCATTAAAAAATAAACTTATTAAAATAGATTTTGTTGAACTAAACACAAGAGAAAATTATAATAATATGAAAGCTTTATTTTAGACAGCAATAATTTAATTTTCAGACAGCAAGTTTTTGATTTTCATGGTTTTGTGAAGTCCAGTTTTTATTTCTTTGTATATTCTTGCAGAAAGCATTTTTATTAAAATTACTTGCTGTGACCATGAATTCGTCCGCGTGTTACTTCTAATTTTCTTAAATTTCAAATTTAGAAAAAGGTGTTTTTAAATTTTTACTGTAGAAAACTTTACACAATGTTAAAAATTTCCATCTATAAAAACAAAACGTGCTAACAACTGTTTTTGTATCACTATACCGATTAAATTAGGAGACTTTGTATCTCTATTTGCTCTACGAAGTAATTTCTTTTTACGAATCAAAAAGTATTCTATATTTGATTCAATTCATCAGTTATTACGTGAACACAGACAGACAAGATTTTCAAAAATAGTGGTCTTGTATTCCGTATCTTCACCAACACCAAAATTTTCAAAAAGTATTACATATAAAGCAGACTTCATTACTGTTTTATTTTATGTATAGAATTTCCTACTTTTAAGTGTCTTATTTTTTAATTGTCACTCAAATTATTTATGTATATTTCATACTTTTAAAAGGGATTTTATTTGTTTTCTGAACAAATATATATTATTTCAGTCTTTTATTAAATCAATTATTTATTTAATTACAAAAGGAAAAAAATTTAAATCAAACACATAATTAAATTAATTGATAATCTAATAAACTTGAACCTGAAAACTTTTAACACCTTTAAAAGATATAACAACCTTTTTCTGTGTTTAAAATTTAATTTATTTTTTATTTATTTGTCGAACCATTTATTTTTGATTTTATGATCAAAAGTCTCCTGGGCTAAATCTTAAAGTTTTTAAAATTATTTAATTTATTAAAATTTATTTGGTGTTTTGTTTATTTTTGCAAAAGAAGGTAAACGTTTTGGCCAATGAATTAAAAACTTAAAGTGCTTTAATAAGAATTTTGTTGTTTAATTTTTTATTACAGTTGTACCTAAAGTTTTTTTATACTTCCACTCCTTCCTACTTGTGACAATTTTTGTTGTTGTCATTTTACATTATATCGTAAAAGGGTTTTCAAGAAAATTAAACTTTAATAAATCATTTGTGTCTGGTTTCATCACAACAATATTATTTTCAAAGAAAAGTTGCGCCAAAATGTCAACATAACTTTCAATATTCTTTTTTGAACATTTGTTTCCAAACAAAAAAATTTTTTTCATTAGATAAACTCTTGGACTTTTTAATTATAATTGCTGTCAGCAATAAAAGTAATAGTTTGTATATCTATTATTTTACCTTTACGTTCCTTAATCAGAAAATTTTTGTGGCATTTGTATATTAAAAATTTCATTCATTTCTAATGCAAAAAAAAGAATAAAACGAGAATATTATTTTCGCAAATAAAGTAAAGTAAAAAAAAAATTACGAAAAAATCATCGCTGTATGGCAGAAGTGGTGTATGTCTTGTCTTGTACATTGCTTTTGCTTCCATTATTTTAGTATTTTATTTATTAATGTCAATAAAAAAACAAGAAGTTGTCAAATCGTGGAAAGAAGATGAAATAAATTGATCTATTTGTTTCAGCAAAATGAAAAAAACGATCACTTTATTCATAGAAATATTTTGTAAAACCGTAAATCTACCAAACACCAGTACGTATGATTTATATAATTTGAAAATTCACTCTTATGTCATGTTATTGTACAGTGTACGAGTATACAATTTTATATATCAATTTATATATGATCAAAACAATACATATATTTGTTATTTAGAGATTTTTTGATTTCCCCAATAACTTTTGGAGATAAAAATGTTGAGTGTTTTTTAAGTAAACTGTCAGCCTATTTATTATTTTGGTTTACAGCTGTCGAAACATAGTTGCATATCTTCGCCTGCATTTTGCTTCTTTAGGTTACAATAATATTGACAAGGTTAGAAAATAAAGATTAAATAAGGGTTTGAAAAGTTAAATTTCAAAATTAAAAAAAAAAGAAAATTTACTCAAATAGCTGCATAGGTTCAGTTTCAAGTGAGCGGGTTCTGTTAAATATTCTTAGTGCTCATAAAAGGTCTTATCTTTAAACATTATTAATAATAAAGAAAATTTTTTTTTAAGTTTAACATTTTTTCTAAAATCTGTGTGATTTAATATATCTTTTTAAAAAAAATAAGATTTTTAAAATAAATTTTTTTTTAACGTTTCAGTTTCTGTGTACGTGATATTAAAGTTAAATTAAAAAAATAATTAAATATATTTTTTGTTTGACTTGCAAAGTTTTTATTAGTAAATGGTACCCATATTTTCTATGTTTCCCGAGACCATTAGCTTTTGCCTTAAAGCCTATTCGTAATATTTAAAATGTTAGCTATTTCAATATTTAAATATTCGTTTTGTATAAGTGCCATTCGCTGCACCTTAACATCACTTTTTAAAATATATAATTATAAATGACAATGTGATTAATTTTTTCAGCTTCGCTGTTTTTCACTTGAAGTTTTGCGCGCGAAGAAATTGTTCACGAATCAAATTCCGGGTTAAGGTCGTTAGACTGACGTAGAGGTATTTGAATAAACGGATATACACGTTCCTTACGAAGCTCTCTCTCTAATTTGGTGCTCCTATATCTCTTTTGAAATTTCTGCAAGTTTTATTTTTTTTCTTAGGTAGGTGGTGCCACCCTACCTTTTCTTAATATTTTGACCAAAACCAAATATGTACACTTTTATTAGGAAGCTTGAGGTACCAAGTTTTCAAAAAATTTAAAAGTTCGTACAATTTAAACAACCATCAAAAATATTTCTTTAATATTTTTCAGCGACTTCGAATATAACGAACATCATTTAGCTTTTAATATTCAAGGCAAATCAAAATTAATTCCTATGCCATATTTTTATGTACTTAATCAGGTACCATCTGTTTGCATTATTTCAGCCAGTTTCAATAACATAATTTTTAGTTTGAAAAAAGTATTGATTCTTTTAAATGAACTACTTCTACCGTCTTTGATTATTTTGACACATCTTAAATACAAATTGTTGTTGTTGTTGAATTTCTAATACTATGTCAGTATTCCTTACACTCACACAGATATATATACATCAAGAAAATTTATGTATAAGAGCATTATAAAGTTATTGTTGTAAGTGAGCGTGTATTAAAATAGAGTAATTTGTTAAATAATTAGGATTATGTGCCATAGAAGAAGGTTAAGCTGTTTTGTTTTAGAGTTTCATTTTTTGCGGATTTAATATAATACTGCCTTTAAGTATAAAATAAAATATATTTGTGTGTGTGTGTGTGTGCAAGAGACTAGATTTTATAATATTTTGTTCTATTGGCGTTGGTGAATAATGAAAATTAATATTGTTACTGTTGCCACTAATACTTGCTGCTGATGCCACTTAATATAATATGCTTTACATCTCATATATTTTATGAAGAAAAAAAAGGAGGAGGATTTTAATATTTTTTATTGTTTAGCATAACCTGTGTTTTGTTCATTCAGTTTTTGTTCTTTTCAAATTAGCACATGTCTCAATGTGATTTATTATTTTACTTTCTTTTAGCCTAGAGGGCCATTAAGAGATTAGTGTAGAAGAATAAAGAGTGTTATATTCGGCTACGCTAAATCTTATATAGCCCTCACCATACAATATAGTTTAGTGAATTAGTCTTTTTTTAATATCTAATCGCTCCAAATAGTTGTTTTTTATTTTTATATGGAAAAATTAGAGACAGGCGTGGTGTCTTGCCTGCTCTCCCAAAAGACATGTATCGATCTTTCTGATTTACAATAGACACATTTTCGAAACTATGTATGATCGAATGATGTATTAAATGTTTTCTAGCGAACACGGATAGACAGACGAACACCGTGCAATCGACTTTGCTTTACATAGAAACTTAAAATATATATGTACACTTAATGAGGTCGGAAATGGGTATTGTTAAAATTACAAATGGTGTGACAAACTTAGATATATCCTCTTCCCACCAGTTGTGAAGCCCACAAAATTATTTATAAACAAAATAAATAATCTTTAGTCTTAATTACGTTATGGGTAAGAGTACATTTTCTCTTAAAAAGTAACAGCTAGAAGGAAATGATTGTTGATGCAACGATCTAGCAATACATTGCGTAAATACATTAATGCCTAAATATGTCAGAAAACAAAAACACATTACAATATCTTGACAGTTTATTTTTGGCTCAAGTTATTTCTTGTCAAAAATTTCCTTAAAGATGGCTACTAAAATTTAAAAAGTTTTAATCGCTTAAAGTTTAAATCGATATACATTTTGGTGACATTTGAAAAGCCACATTTAATATCATTTATAAAAGACCTGAGGCGACATTTTGTTATGAAATAAATTTTAAAATATACAACATAAGAAATAATATTTGGAATTTCTTTTAAAAATAAAATGTTATGAAATATTTTCTTTAGGAAGCAAACTGCCAGAGAGTAATTTATTCCTTTGGGATAAGAACATATTGAATTTGTAAGAAAGACGGAAGTGAAACAAAGTTATATTATTATAAACATCCTAAGGCCAGCTAATGAAAAAATTAATTTAAATGACAATTTAAAAATTTAAACAATTGATAAAACAAATCCTATATTATTTCGTTTTTAATTTTTCAATGGGAATATTAAAATCCTATCACCAGGTAATTTTGTTCCATCGTTATTCTAATTAACTGAAAGAAATATATATTATAACTTAATCTAAAATCGTAAATTTATCATATCGCTTGTCATTAGAATTAAGCTTAAACAAATGAATAACTTTTAACAATTCTTATTTCTAATTCGAAATTTTTTATTATTATGCAGCATTATTTTATTAAAATTTATAGATGAAATTGTAATTTGTTCCTTCGCCCGCAGTTGTACATACTGTAATCGTAATATCCATAATTGTGACGTCATCATTTCTTATTGATATGAGATGAAAATTTAATAGTTTGAACCAAAATTGCAGTCATCTTTATTGCATAAAGCCCAAATCACTTTAATCATAGTCATATACTGGTTTTTGCTATCATTCCTTTTTGAAATTGGTTTTTTTCACTTTAAGATTTTCTAATTGTTTTTCGTTTCTTTGTGCTTCACAGTTGGTGTATAAATAATGAATGAGTGAGGAAAATAGTCAAACATACTCGAAAACATTTGGTTTGTTAAAGTTTTTTTTTTGTAGTTTCTTCATTGGTTTTATTTAGATTAAAATGCAGAGCAAACAATCATCTAACATACTAACACGCATCTTCATTTTTGTTTAACTTTTTGTTACACTGTAAATTGGAAATATGCCAGAATGTTTTTTTTTTTTTTTTTTTTTTTTTTTTTTTTTTTTTTTTGGTTGTTACTTTGAGTTGTTGCCATCATTATTCAGTTAAGTGGAAAAGACATAAAACTAGCGGTTGATGGAATTTCAAATAGAAATAAAAAAAGAAAAAAATAAGAAAGAAGAAAAAACATTTATAAAACCGTATTGCATTTGAAAAAGTTAGTCTGGTAAGCCACATAAATTAAGGTTTAGGAGGAATTCACTATAATACAAAGTAACATAATATAAAGCTTCTTTTTAATTTCAGGTCTTAAAATAAGGAGAATTTATTTTCTTTTTTGTTAAAATTTAAAATTTAATGATCAGAGCAAACTTTATGCCAATACATGACATTAACACTTGAAAGCGATTCTGGTTACCGCAGCAATTCTGGAACTATAATTTTGGGCCCGAATTTAAAGTATTGCTGGCCGTATATCACAAAATAACATGAATAATTTTGGCTTTAAAGGAGTCAGTTTTTGCAACTCACAAATTTGTTACTCATATTATAGTGTATGTAAATGGAGAAATTATACTTCTCAAAATATATTCTTTGTTATATTTTTTTCTCTACTACAGAAAGAATATTCAGTTTTATTATTCAAGTAATAAAAGTTATTTAAGTATCTCGTTATAATATTTCTGATGGCAAACTTCAACAAAATGAGATAAGTGGCATAAATCATAAAAACGAACAAATAAAAAAAGAACTAAAATCGAAGTAGATATGCAACAAATAAATATTTTTCTAAAGGAAATAAATAAAATATTTTTGGTAAACGTTTTTACTAAACTTTAGTGATTTATCTGTAATTTTTTTTATAATTCCACAACAAGCCACAGTCAAACATGCAAAACTCAGATTAGTAAATTTTTTATTAGAAAAAATATTTTTTAACAAGAGAAAGGTAATGCTAGTTTGTTTTTTATTTTTAAAGGCATTTAATTTTAATAGCCAGAACGCGTTTTTAGTAACATTATTTAGGTTTCATTTAATGCTTTTAGGAGATAATCTAGTTTAAAATTAAGGTTTAAATAAAACTTGCTTTTCTGTTTTTATACTTCAATATTGTTTAATGCCATAGTTAATATTTTTTTTTATATCATATTAAAATTTATATTATTTTTTCTTTTTTAAATTTAAGCAGCATAGTTTTCAACAAGCTCTTCTTTCTGCAAATATTTAACGATAAATTAGTTTTAAAAATCTGTCTCAAATTAATGATTTAAAAATTGCAAAAAGATTCGGATTCAGCATTTCTTTTCACATGTGTAATATTTTTAAAGAATTTTCGGTTTTTTTTTCAAAAAAATTTGGTGACACATGGAAGGAGATTGTTTAAAAATCAGTTGATATATTTTAAAATAACTTATGTGAATTTTATAGTTTTTATTGTTACTAAAGTATAATCTTGATATCCATTTTATAATAAACGCTACCTGGACAATTTACGTCTTTACTGAAATCAATTCCATTAATTGGGAAATGTAATCAAAATAACCAGAGAATTTTGGTAGTTACAATTATATAAATCAAATAAATTACTCGTTTAAGAAAGTTTTTGATATTTATACATTTAATTCTGCAAATAAAATAATTATTAAAGTTTTGGTGTTGGTGTAGATAGTAAGCGATAATTGAATACAAAACACCTATTTTTCGAGTTTTACTCTGTGTGTCCGTCTGTCTGTGTTCTCATCACGTAAATGTTTCTGAATGGATTTGAATGAAGTTTTGTGACAAGGTCCCGTAGAACCTTTTTTTTTTTTATTATCTGAGTCTATGGAAAAAATCCTTACAGACTGGTATACATACATATAGTTTTTTACAATTTAAAACATTACCAAAAATTACATTTAAATTAAGTATTTAAAAACAATATTATGTTGCGTTTAATAGTGTTTACATTTAGAGAAAAATCAATAAAACTATAAAGATTGTTAAAATCGCAGCAAATTCTTCTAAAGGGCTCATCATTGGCATAAATTGGTTTAAAATTTCTGGTTGGACGTACAGGAATGTTGAAGTATAAGTTTCCCAAAAGGAACTCCGAACAAACATCTTCAGTAATCAAATTAAACAAAAACGTAACATTAAGCATAGTTCTTCGGCTTTGTAGAGACGGTAGCCCAATTTCAGCAAGTCTGGTTTTATATGACGGTAAATTAGAAAAATTATTTCGGTACATATTTCGTAAGCAAAATAACAGAAATTGTTTTTGAACAGACTCAATTTTATTACTATGCACGATATACTGTGGGTCCCAAACAACGGATCCATATTCTAAAATTGGCCTTACTAAAGATGTATAAAGCTGCTTGGTGATATGAATATCAGTGAATTCCTTGGCCCAACGTTTGATGAAAGCAAGTACCCCACGGGCTTTATTTGATATCATAGCAATATGTTGACTAAAGTTTAATTTAGCATCTAATAAAATACCCAAATCAAGGATCGAATCAACAATTTCCAACTGATAACCATCAAAAAAGAACGGATTGTGTGTACTAACTCTTCTGGAAAAGTGCATATGTTTGCACTTGTTTAAATTTAACTCCATCAAGTTCATCGTGCACCAAACAAAAAAGCTGTCTAGATCCTGTTGGAGAGAATTGTGGTTGTCAAAGTTTTTGTAATTATGAAAAATTTTTACGTCATCAGCGTATATTAGAACATTTGAAAATTTGATAGCAGTAGGTAAATCATTGATGAAAAGTGTAAATAAAATTGGACCGAGATGACTACCTTGAGGAACACCAGATTTTACAATAATATATTTAGATATGGATGTTTTGAAGCACACTCGTTGGTATCTGCCAGTTAGATATGAGCTTATCCAGTTCAAACAGTTTTTGGTGAAGCCCATTAAATGAAGTTTTTTTAATAATAAAACATGGTTAACTTTGTCGAACGCTTTACTAAAATCAGTGTAAATGGCATCTATGTGTTGACCAATAGTGAATCCTTGGATAACTTCGCTTGAAAGTTGTAGCAGATTTGTTATTGTTGAGCATCCTTTACGAAAGCCATGTTGACAAGGTGTCATTAGTGTTGAAACTTGATGACACAAGGCATGAGTAAGACATTTTTCGAATAACTTGGGGATCGCACTTAGTTTTACAATTCCTCTGTAGTTCACAATACTTGACTTATTTCCTGATTTAAATAACGGAATAATGTACGACTCTTTCCATAAATCGGGAAAAAAGCCGGATTTAAGTGAAATGTTAAACATTATAGTTAGCGGCGGCGCCAAAGCATGTGCACAATTAATTAATAGGCTGCTAGGAATACCATCAGGACCAGAGTTGAATGAAGACTTGAAATTATTTAAATTGTTCATGATATCAGCTGTATGTATAGGTAAAAATGATATTGGCTGAATTTGAGTTATCGGAAAAGGATAATCACTTGAGTTATCGTATTGAACGTCAGAGTAAGTGGTGCTAAAGAAATCAGCAAACATATTACTTATGACGAAATCGTCGGCAGAATCATTATTTAAGTATTTCATAACAGTTGGGTATTCACTTACTAATCGTTTCGAGTTAACGAACTTATAAAAATATTTTGGTTCTCTCTGAAAATTGAGTTTCATATTGTTTAGGTATATCTTATATAATTCAGTATTTAATAAGTTGTATTCAGCACGAGCTCTAGAATATTTTCCATAATCTGTTACTTAACCAGTTGTTTTAAAAATTCTGTATAGTTTATTTTTCTTATTTTTGATTCGTGCCAACAGTTTAGAACTCCATGGGGGTCCAGAATATTTTTTGACCAAGACTATAGGAACGCAGTCCTTAAAATATCCAAAGATGGTTTTATTAAATAAGCTCACCATTGCATTAATAGAATCGGGAGAGCCATTAGGTACAGAAAGTAAATCCAACCAGTTCGTATTGTATAAATACTGGTTTAGAGTGTTATAATCAGTACGTTTAAAGCAAAAAGTTCTAATCAAAGTTTTTCTAACTTTACGTTGATAGCTAGATGGTATACAAAAATTAAGTTCTATAGTTGGATGATAAGGGTCCTCGGGTAGTGTTATAGGATCAACACGTTTTATTAAATATCCAGCCGGTTCGTTTACAAATACTAAATCAAGCAGCTTATCATGGGAATTGCGAATTCCATTTATTTGATATAAACATAAATCAGATAAATTATTTATAAAATTATCAATCCAGTCGCTTGCTTTAGTTTGTATAAAATAAAAACCATCAGTTAAGTATGTCCACTCTATTGATGGGAGGTTAAAATCGCCAAACACAAGAATGTGGTCATCTGGGTACGCCTTAGAAATAACTTTTTGAATTGATTTTGTATGTTCAGTATAGCGTACTTTTTTTGTAAAAATATATAATCTCATACTAGAATAATTGTCAACACATTTTATTTATGTAAACGGGTAATTTTTAATACTAACTACAGAACTTATCATAGAATATTCAAAAAGATTTTTTGCTAAAGTTAAATTTTAAGAATTGTAACGCTATCATAGTCGTGGGCCCTGCTGGTAATAAATAAAATTAATACATATAACAAAAGAAAAATTGTTTAGTTCTCAGTGTCTATGAAATGTAAAGTTAAAATGATAAAAAAAATATATTTGGCAAAAGAGATAATTTAAAAATTTCGTTATTTCTAAATAGAATAAACAATAAAATAAAGTATAGGGAACAAAAGAAATCGATACAAAATATAGTGGCATAGTGTTAGGGCTGCTGATTTTTATGGTTCGAATCATGAAATTTATGTTTTTTGTTCCTACCGAATCACTTTTAAAAGTAATTGCCAGTTCATTTGTTCAGTCTTTAATGAAATTTGAAACAAACCTAGATTCTTATTCAGACGGTTCAATAGGCTTTTACTTCTCTTCAAAACTTTGACTCTTTCGATTTGAATGAAATTTGAAGCATAAGTTTACCCTTATCAATAAGTTAAATGAAACGTCAAGTCAAAAAGGGCAAAAAATTGAAAAAGCTATAATAATAAGATTATATTTTTAAAACTTGTGATTGTAGAATAAAAAAGAGGGAAAGCCATGTATTTCCTGAATCGCGCAACCGATGTCATGGGAATTTGTTTTATTTGTATGACTTTTATTTGCAGAAATTACAATATCGATTTTTGTGATTTCTGTTAAGGGCTATAGCTTTACCAGTGCTAAGAGGTATTTATATAAATTTTGATTTACTATAAAAACACTGGATATAATTAGCAGGTATATAAAAACAGCCGCATGCATTTCTAAAAAACTGTTATTCTTTCATTTATGAGGAAATGGTGTAACGCATTACTTTTTTAAAACAAATTTTTTAATATTAGTTTTAACACCATATTTTTAAGTTAATTCATTCATAATTAATGAACTTGTATTTTCTTGTTTCTGATGGATATTTGTTCAGGTGCTACAATTAACTTATTACCTTAATCTTCAAAACTTATAATTAGTGTCTTTGGAACTAAGAATTAAAGCACAGTGATATATTTATTATAAAACTATTGTGCGGTTATAGAAGATATGTACCAACTTTAAAATATATGTAATAAATAAATATATACTTACAAAATATAATAATGAATTTTCACAGTTTAATAAAGTTTAATTTGTAAAATTTGCTTAGCCATTTGTACCTTCGTCTATACATGTGAATCATTATAAATTCTCTTAATGTCTTTATAATTCCCTCTGGATAGCCATCTGTTTTCTAAATAGTTATTAATTAATTATTATTATTTTTTTATTACATTTTTTTACAAATAAGTTAAAGAAAAATCGGATTCGTAAAGTTAAGGGAATTTTTTTTGCTGTTGCATTATTTTGAAAATACGGAATTATTCCTTTATTTATTTACAGAAAGTTCGATTCTGTTTGCTTTTATTTAATTTAAATTCACTTTTAAATCATTTTCTGCTTTAATAAAAAAGATCATAATTGACATCATGGCATACTTTTAACTAGCAAACATTCTTGTGCTTATGATTGATGAGGCATAAATTTTAATCAATCTTTATAATTTTGATGTGTAACAAATTTATTAGAATAAAAAAAATGTCGAAAGCTTAATGAAAAAATATTGCATGTGAAAACAAATCTATAATGCAAGAACATCCGTCAAAAATATCAATAAATGATATTTTTTCTTAGCTTGTTATACGGTCGAATTTTTTTTCTTTGAATTTTCAAGAGAAACTTACTCCATTTCATGTTGCCAAAAAATTTTTCATTATTCAAAAAAAAAAAAAAAAAAAAAAAAAAAAAAAAAAACACAAAGAAAATAGCCTTCATCACTCGCATGGCAAAATTAATTTTAAATAAAATGTTTTTATAAATTTAGAAAGATATCTATCCTTTTAATGTATTCGTAAAAATTTTCACGGAGGAATTAAGTTATCAGCCAGATTTAACTGCTGAGGTATTAGCACTGCCAACAAAAACAATATCTAAACACTGAATTTTACGTTCATTGTTATAATACAAATCATTTATTTAAAGATTCTGGCAATGATTTTTAGTTAAAGAATTATTAATATTTTTTTCAAGTTTTAATTATGTTGTGTCTCACTTAACCATAAAATGGTCTTAAGCTATTTTGAAATATGTATTTTATAACTCTACTAACAATTTTGTTTCAATATTAAAAAAATTAAAAATTCAAATAAAAAAATAACGTACGTATATTTAATTGGTTGTTAAAAAATAAAAATATAATTTTTAATTGAATAGACTGCAGCAAACTTGATCTGCGACAGGATATGTAATATTTTTTAGTGACACTGTATTAATATTCTCATATATTAACTTTCGATGCTGTTTGTTCATAAAGGTAGCTAAGTCCTTTGACCACTTATTATTTATGATTATTTTTTTATTTTATTTTTTAACTCTCTTGCTTAGACGTCCTTTACCTTAACAAAAAACAGAAAATATTTTTTAAAATAATGGCAAGATAACAATCAGTGACTGGAAAAAGTCATATTTGTGTTAGCGTTATATTTTCGTTGTTATTGATGCCAAAGTTGTTGTAGATGATATTGATATGTTGCAATTTGTTGCTGCTCATATTATGATGATAAAACTGATAATAATGATGTTCATGGTTTTGTTTAAGTGTACAGACAATACAGTTTATAAAGTTCTTTTTTATATTGACTAACTGAACTGAATGTACAGATGACTGAACTGATTTAAACAACTTAGCAAACAAAACAAGGCTATAAAAAAAAAATAAAACATTAAAACGGCATATAAGGCGGTATATACATACACAAATAAATATATTTTTTATGTTTATTAAAGTTTATTGCTGTTTTATTTTAGATTTTGGGGATGCCTGGTCGACCATCTTGAATTTTTAAGCTGATACTGCCGCCCTTATCAATTTTGATTAAGACATATTAAAGTCAAATTGACACACTATATAATTGATTTTTCAAATCCATTTTTATATAAATACTTAAATTCATACCTTCATCAAAAAATAATTATCTCACAAAAGTATTATTTTATAATGCTTTAATCAATAAAATTTTTATGTTTTGCAAAACCATAGTTATTTTTTGATTGATTGAGAGAATCGAAATAACTGTAGCTTTAAGTTATCTTCTATGAGTTCATTTTTCTATGTGACTTTTTCCACCTGCATACTTAATTCCTTTCTTATTCTGCTTTGTACAGGGGTAAGACTGCGATAAAAAAATGTTTGCAACTAAAGTAATACTTTTGCTACTTCCGAATGATTTTGATAAGAACAAAATAATAAAACAATTGATTGATAAATCTTATTTGGCTTTTATTTTTATTTTTTTAATTTTTTTTTGGCAATTTGGAAGAATAAGATAACGGGGAACTTTACTAAAGGGGGTTTTTAAGCCTGCAATCATACTACGCTCAACTTTTGACATTTTTAGTCAGTATATTCTAAAAAGTAATGACAAGTTGATTAACGCTTGAACAATCCACTAAAATGATTAAAATTTACTCTAAAAACCAGTCATCAATTTGTGTTATTTATATAAGTAAAATTGTGATAGCGATAAGGCTCATATTTAACTTACCGGATGTTATAAAATACCCAATTTAAATCAGAAGCCACAAAACTCACAAAATTCTAAAACAATCACCATTTTATGCGAGTTATATTATCGTGACATTATTCGAACTCTTAATTTTTCATCATTTGACTTTTCAATTTTATAATAGAAAGATAATGTTAAACAATAAAAATAAAATTTTGGTGCAACTTAATAATTGATATTTTTGAAAGATATAATTGTTCTAGCCAAATTTTTAATTTAATTACATCCTGGTAGGAATTTATGCTCTAAAGCAATACACTTAATGTGTTCCTTATTTTAAAACAGTTTATTAAAACAGCATTAAATCTTTTACCCGCATGTTTTAAATTTTAATTAAATATTTTCAAGGTTAAGACTGATTAAATTTCTTTTAAGATCTAGTGGAAAAGCAAATGTTTTGCAATTAAATTAAATTTTCCACCCATTCACAGGCATACTCTACTATACTTAAATACTCCCGTATTGCAAAAAGTAAACGTCGCAAGCTCTTCAACAACAAACAAAAATTAAAGAGGAAAATATAATAAAAAGAAACGGCTTAAGAATAAGTATAAAAGCAAATTAAATTTACACATCTGTCTGTCACTCTAGCTTTCTGTTCTCCTGTCTGTCCTCAATCTTTTTTCTTTTTGTTCTTTTAAAAGTGGTTACAACTAAAAAAAACAAAACAAGCAATAAACTTTTTTGCAAATTAATGAATAACACAGAAAACGTCTACAGAAATTGAAGTAAAAGAATAAAAAGTATAGCAGCCTTTCCTTGGTTAAATGAAATAAAATAAAATAAAGTAAAATAAAATGAAAATTAATTTATGGTGAACATTTTTTACAAATCCATTAAAATTTCAATTATTTTTAGTGAAAAATCTGCACAAACTGAAGCAACAACAACTACCGACACAAGCAAATAGTAATAGTATTTGCTAACACAGGGAGAGAAAATAAATAAATAAAGGTTTTAAGCCAAAAAAAGTATTTTAGGAAAATTTATAGAACGGATAGAAAAAAAAAACGCCTACCACTATGTTGAGTTTAAAATACATCGATGACATGATTAACGACTTGGGGAAAAAATATTGCAAAAAAGAAAATTGAAAATTTATTTATGGTTATTTCATTTCATATTGTGGTCAAGTGAATGGCTTACTTTTGTTTAATATATTTATATTTTCTACAAATAGATATCTATTATTTTCGTAGAATTTCCCAAGGTCACTATCCCGTAAAATAAGTGAATGAAACTAAAAAAAATGTATCTTTGGTAATTAATTCCACTATACAACATGAGCTGTGTTTCAATCATAAGAATGAAGAAATTAAAACGAGCTACATCTTCAATATCTTTCTTTCTAATAAACCCATCAGACCAATTAAAAGACCAAACTGTAGCGGAGGAGAAAGGATGGACATTCCTTACTGGCAAATTGGCTTTGATCGCAGCCACCAAATATTTTGGCCATTAATGTTATAGAAATCAAATAGGGACAGTTAGGGCTTTTTCTTTATTTCCACTGAAAATAAAGTTACAGAAATGAAAAATTCTGTCAAGTACTGCACAACGTTGTATTATAAATTAATGTAAATTCTTATTTTCTTAGGACTTAGTTAAAATATGGACTGTTTGTATTCTAGTGCTGTCAAAGCAAAAACAGATGTTATAGTTTTAAACATTTAGAGCATTTAAAAATTATATTTTTGGGGTATAAAAAGGTGTTTTTATAATGGTTTCAAATTAGTTTCAGTTATCAGCTATTCATTTATTGATTTATTATTTGCCATGAGCCTTGATAAACTTTTCAATATTTTTTTTTTTTTTTTGCAGACGCTGTGTCAGCCTATGTCTGTCGTGTATATCTTCTTTGCTTAAAAAAAAATATACAAAGAACATTTCTTCTTTATTTTGATTTGAGGACTTGCATAACTCTCCGCAGTTCCCACGGCTTTAGAATAATTTTCCGCGTTTGTACCGATGACTGGCTTTTCTTATATGTTTTTTTAATATGTTTGTACCTTGACTAATTAGAGAATGGAAAAAGTCTTTATCAAGCAGTGCAAATATTGACGTAATATTTGTTGTTTCATGGAATACTGCGACAGCATTTTGTCCATAATGTCAGTGGCACTCTATTTCTATCGTAGTAAATTCTATTACTGAGTTCTTCTGAAGATTAAAAAAAATCTCATTAAAAATATACTAACTGTTTTTTTAAGCTGAGATAAATAAAAACAGCATAAAAAAATATGAAAAAAAGAAGAAACCTTTACGTGACTTCGTTTTTTTAACGCGTTTTAAATTATGTGGGAGTATATGCCTTCTTTTTTCATGTGCCGTTAATGGCTAAATTCTACTGGTGCAGCGTTTAACAAAAATATTTTAAAAATTTGTTATTTAACAGCACGCTCACGTAGGTTAGTTTCTCTAAGTTGTTTTCTTTTTCGGTATATATATGAAGATAAATATAAAGTGTTGGAGTTACAAAACCACAGTAAAAGACTCATCAGCGGTCATCTCTGCCTTCTTTTCATGATGTTGAGCAACTCATGTAACATTCCCTTCCAAGTATAAGAAACACGGAACTTCTGAAGATACGTTACGCTGCTCAGAGTCTGCAAATTTATAATCTCAAGGTGAATTCTCTACAGCGATAATCGGTGTAGCAGAGAAAATGGTACAAAATTATCATTTACTTTGAAAAAAACATAGGCATGTGGCAATTCATGTTTCATAATCCATAAGCTTTTATCTAAAAACGTTGTACTACCTAAGTGAATGTTAGAATAACTAGAGCTCTAAGCTTGATAAGTTCATTCTAGAAGTAAGAGTTTATTATTTGATTTCGGTCTGCACTTAAATTCTTTTAGTCAGCTTTTTCTCATTTTATAAGATTGAGGCAGATAGACAACAGGTAAAAGTCTGGCGTGCGTGCAGTGAAAATATTAAGTAGTTTTCTATAGATTAAAATTTCAACTCTTTTGAATCCTGAATACAAAGCTTTAAAAAAAGCCTTTTCATATATCTTCTGCTGTAAAAATTATGTTAACTTTCAAAAGCAAAAAAAAAAAAAAAAAAAAAAATCTGGATTTAAAGGACATATAAATAAATGGCTGCCTGTCTGATGATTTGGTTAACTACATACTTAGTTGTCTGATTGCTTGAAGGTTTCAGTGGTTTAGTTTTACTTCTTCAACTTTTTTCAAAACAGGAGTGGATTTTTTAGTCACATTTTTATTTCTCTTCTTGTCCCAGGTATCTAGCGCTAACTTAAAATTATTTATGTTCATGGTATCATACACATCCCTATAAATATCAAAAGTATTAAAGAAAAAAAGATAAAAAACTTCTTCACTTAAATAAGTGCTCTTGTAATAATTCACCTGAAAAGACAATATCTTTTGTAACTGAACTGAAAAGAACTTAAAATAAAATGATAAAAAAAGTAAAAGAATTATAAAAAATAATGTACATGCACTTGTATATAAAAAACTTTACAATAATAACGCTTTCCAAAGAAATGCAAACTAAATAAAAAAAGCAAAAAAGAGAAAGCAAAAAAGAGATTGAAATTAGACAGAAGACATACAGACAACAAGTTTGCTCTTCAAAAAATAAGAAATATAAAAAAAAATACTTTGAGAAACAAGTAAAAATTATTACTAATAACAGTAACAGAAACAAAGCTAAGACAAGCCCATTTAAGTAGTAATAAATACAATTTTGTTGTGAATAAAATAAACTCTGATGAACAAAAGCAAACTACTTCACGAACTTTTAATTTTTTCTCTAATAATTCTATAACGAGACATCTTCCTTAAACGTCTTTTTATTTACCATCTTAAAACTTTTTACTTAATAAAGTGACAAAAAAAGTTAAAAAAAAAAAAATTAAAAAAACTGAAGTATACTTTAATTGATGAGTGTATTACAGTGAAAAGTGTATTTCATTATATTGAATTCAAGCATTTTCAGAGACAATTTTTGTAGATTTCAAAGCAAAAAAAAAAAAAAAAATAATAATAATAATAATAAATAATAATTCGACTAAACTGAAATTTATTTTTGCGAGAAATTTTTAAAAGAGATATCTAAAAAGAATAAAAGTTATGTCTTCCAGTTTTCTGGCATATGCAGCAATAAAGTTCGAATATTCTTTCTCTGAGTGTCTGTAGGAAAAGTATAAAAATCCTTAATATTATTTTGATGGTATAAAACTTGCAACATTATCTTCGTGAATATATGCTAGCGTCCAACATAATTATAAATAAATTCAATTCAGTTATATTTGAAAATAGAAACAAGCTTTGTTACATCCTTCGAACTTGGAAATATTCTTGAAAATCTTAGCAAAGATGACGATCAAACATGATAAAAAAAAGTTTTAAAAGGCTGATCCTTCTTTAGGATGGTATTCTTCATCGTGCGCATTCAAAGAAATCTCTATTTAAACTGAATAATAAAATGATTGAGGAATAAAAAATCTCGAATGGTGCTTAAGACTAAAAAAAGTGGCTTGTTTACAAATTGATTATCCTAAGTTAGATAACTGTATAAATAACCAGTCATAAAAGCTAAGTATTATCTGGCCAAAATAAAGATTGCTAATTGCGATAAATGAAAAGGTCCACAGTTACCAGCCAACTATCTGAAATTATTGCAGAGTGTAAAAAATAGGGACAGTAAGTTAAATATTACTTCTGCTTTGCGAAATTTCATTAAGATATCATCAGTGGTTCATAAGAATTATGTCTATAAAAAATTGCTTTCAAGGAACTGTGTTATTTTAGACAATGCCTCACGCTCTTACCGATATTATCACGTTCTATGTTGAAACTTTATTTTGAGTAAATTTTTGAGTTTTCGATAGTTTAAATTTGTAATGCAATTTTGGTTTTTAACAAAAACAAAAATATTTTTATTGAAATTAATATTTTTTTAATAATTTTACTTTTATGTGAATTTTTTAACAAACTATGATGTAATGATTTGTGCAGTTTTTTTAGAGCCTTAGCAGAAATGGTTTTAACATAGCAAATGAACATCCATAATTTGACTTCCATATGTATGATACGCTTTTCACTTATAACTTAAATAGAAAAATGAGATGAAATATAAAAATGATTTTAAAAAATCAAATTCTTATCATCTTTTGCCATCCCTCTTTTTAACCAAGTGCGATTTCTGAACTCTTTTCTGCTGATCTTTAAAATAGTCTGGCAGTAATACCTTTTATATTTGTCATTTATATCACCTCCTTACTGTGTTGGCATGTCTGCAAGCCACACCGATGTCCAATTTTTATCAGTTTTTCGGATAGATTAAAAGAAATAAAATTTATATTTTCCTTAGGATTTATTTTCACGTATTCTCGTATATCTTGAAGACCATATGCAACTATTATTAATGTAAAAAAGATGTCTTTGCATATATTACACGAGTTGTTCCACATTCTTTAAAAAGTTTCTTTCGAGAAAGAATGGAGGTAATACTGGAAAAGTGAAGAAAAATGTAGGGCGGTCAGAAAAATAGGCAAGATGTTTTTAATTTACCTTAAAGAGAACAAATGAGAGATCAACTCATGTACAATTTTACACCTAAAACATCTAGAATAAAGAAATCTTTGCTCTACTTTAGCTCTGTATATAATAATAAAATGAAAATTGTAATATATTTCTTAAAAAAGAACTTAATATTAATAAAAAATTTTTACAACAAAATCACCGTGGTCTTTGTAAGTATAAACTAAAATCACAAAAACTACGTTTCTCTATAAAATCTAAATGCACGTGTTGACAATAAATGAGTTTCTAAAGCACATTTTGCCTAATCCAAGTTAAAAACAAAACACGAATTATAGTTACCTACTATATTTATAAGCTCATTAAAAGATCAGAAGGAATATTAACAGACATGTTTTAATATATTTCCCAAATGAATTTGTGATTTATTCCAGCACACTGTGGTTTAAAAACTATTTACTTTATTTTATATTATTTATTTTTTTAGGCTGACCTAAGCTTGTTTATTTTTAACGTAGTGTTCTTATTAATGATCGTATTTTTACTTTAGGCATTTGATATAATTTTGATAAAGCTTAGAATTGATAAATATAAAGTTTTGTTTTAATATTGTTTTTCGTTAACTATTCACAACCCTCTAAACTGGGCAAAACTAAAAATACGGTTTTTTCAGGATTTTCTTAAAAAGGTGGTGACATTTATTTGCGTATGTTAAATAAATTTACTTTGATGCTAGCTAATTTTCCAAACCATATAAAAGAAAACCTGCAGCTAATGCAAATAAAAGAAAAATTTGGTCAATAATTAAACTGGTTTCCTTCCGGTCGTATCCAAGAACTTAAAAAAAATACAGAATTTGATTGCATATCCGCGTTAATTTTAATATCAAATTATTAGATGATTTAATAAAGTTTAGAATGACTATTGCATTTGTTGACCTCAGTTACAAATGTTTTATAATGAAATACAATAATGTCATATTTCAACTGTCCTCTAAGTTATTTATTATACATGTGAACTTTTTAATTCTTTAAATACAGCTTTTACATAATTCCAAGCAATGTCGTGTATAAAAATAATGTATTTATAAATGTGTCGATATTTTATAAATAAATAACTCCTTAGTTAAATATCACATAACAGTTTTGCTGTCTTTAGTGCAAACTATTTAAGTATTACTTTAATTTCATAATTTCATGCCAGTATTACCAGTTCAGCATTTTTAAATTTAAATTCTGACTTATACCGTAGTAATTTTAGAAGTTTTAATACGCAAATGTCAAAAATAACTTTTAGTGTTTAAGACAGTCAAAACGATTAACTTTGACATTTTTAAAGTCTATAATGTAATTCATATTGCTAGCATAGAAGACGCTTCTGTTTGCATATTGAGAAGCAATTATCAAACAAAAACAAAAATTTATAATTTATATGAGATTTGTTTAAAATTTCCTTTATCTGTACAATTTTAAAGTCTAGAACGGCTATCTCGACGCGTTTTAAATTTGTGACAATTTAGACTCTCTTCTTTAAAAGACACTTTAACGTAATATTTTTCAGTTTATGATGTAAATATCATTTTAAAAATTAAGCGCGAAATAAAATTATTATTGTTAATCCAGAAGGCATATGTTTTCCTCCGATACCTCTAGGAGCTTCCTAAACCACGCTTCCTCATGATTTTTTTTTTTTTTTTTGTCACTTTATATGTTTTGTTCATTATTTGTCTTTTCAGTTTGGCTCTACTCAGAAAAACCTTTGCTTGCCGCTGTGAAATTTCATTAAGATATCTTTTGTGGTTCATGAGATACCAACTTTGGACCAAAATAACTCGTTAAAAATCTACTAATTTGCTTATATGGATAGATACGTATGAACAATAATTTATATAAATATTTAAATATTATTCATACGATGACCTTAAACACATAAAAGATAATAACTTCATA
Organism: Cistogaster globosa; assembly: GCA_937654795.1. Lineage (NCBI taxonomy): Eukaryota > Metazoa > Arthropoda > Insecta > Diptera > Tachinidae > Cistogaster > Cistogaster globosa. The sequence goes on from OW569406.1 coordinate 64,912,970, forward strand.
TTTCTCTACTGTTTCTTAATATAAATATTAAACTTTTAGAAATGTCGTTTTTAATAATTTTTAATAGTGACACAGGTGGTTATTCATAGGTTTTAAAGTTTTACAATATTCATTTCCGAAACCATATAAATTTCATCAAAATGTAATATATTAACCATAAATTGAAAAGCTATTCTTATTTTTTGCAATAAAAAATTGGAAATTTTATTAAAAAACAAAATTTCAGACAAAAACTGTAAATTACTAATAAATTGGAACTTCAATAAGGGATTAGGATTTCACTAAAATATTAATTTTCAGGAAAATTTCACCAAAAATATTATTCTTTACAAAAAATTTTACCTGCAATATAAAATTAAAATTTCATGAAAAATCGAAAATGCATTAATAATTTAATTAAAAATTCAGAATTAAAAGTTTCCCAAAAGACCCCCACTTTCGCAAAAAAAAAAAAAAAAAACATATGCATTGTTGAGTCATTTTTACACCCTTCACCAAGAGTAGCAAAAGGGTAAATCTAAGTTTGTAATTCCGTTTGTATTTCTACAATATCCATTTCTAACCCGTCTGTCCGTCCGTGTTTTTGTTGAAATCAACTTTGCCTAGGCACTAGATGAGCTATAGATCAGACATATTTTTGAAAATTTTGGTATTGAAAATAAGCAAGATCGGTCCATGCCCTTCGAAGCTTTGGACAAAACACCATGCTCAACTCTAATTTTTCCATATCATTTAGAGCAATGAAGTTACTCCAATTAAAAAAAATACGTATATGAAACGACAGAAAATTAGAGTAAAAAGAAAAAACATCCTGACAGAAATTGGGGTTCGCCCATTTTTGTCGGATTATTGGCCTATGAACTTTTCATAGATTATACTTTTCAAAAAATAAAAATGGGTATCATTTAAAACTTTGAATAGATCTTCTAGGACATGCTAAAATTAAAAAAAAAATTGCTTAACCCATTAAGACCCAGTGTAATTTTTAAGTAAAATTATATATCGTACTTATTTTTTTTCTTATTTTTTAATTCTCTGCGACCGCAATATTTGTTTTTTATTGAAGTAACTTTACTAAGCAAGATTAACATACATGGTGAAGGGTATATAAGATTCGGCATAGACGATTATAGCACTCTTACTTGTTTAAAATATAATAGTACAAGTGCAGCTGAAAACTGACATATTCCAAAAATTTCTTTTCGGATTACTAGGATTTTATTAAGTTTTTTCCTTCTCCTGTAAAGTAACACAAAAATTGAACTAGGCCATTTTTATGTACATATTTATAGTAAATGAAGTTTTTTATTTTTCATACATTTTTGTATGATAATTTTTAGTTATGTTTTAAAAAATCAAAAAAAAACCGGAAAAGTTGCAAAAATATCCATCTCTTTACTCTTATTTATATAAATAAATGTCCGAAATTTCCACAAACTATTTTAATAAAATTTAACAGCAAAATATTGTGTTATAAAAATTTTATAAACTCTGCCGACAAATGTGCACATGTACATACAAATGTATTCATATTTGTATATATGTTCTGTGTTATTCCAGAAAAATATTGCATCGTTTGCAACAAGCAAATTACAATAAGTTTTACATGTATATGTACATCATGGATATGAACATTTATGGATGCTTTATAGTACAATGTCCATTAACATCGTGTATTATGAATATATTCTCAAAAACACAGCAAATTGTTACGAGTACGGTTTTATAATTTAATACAACTAAAGTTGATGTAAAGAAAAAATTTTGAATTTTATGTATACATTTCTTAAAGGATCTCAATATGTTAAACGTAATGTAAGGATTAAATATAATTGTAAAATAAAGATTTTCTTGAAAGATTCTAAAAAACTATTAGGCAACTTTATTTTCTTTTAATAGAGAAATTAATTTCAGTAACTTATTTCTAACCAGTTGGTTTTATAACAATAAAAATTTGTTTGAAATATTAAAGAGAACTTTAGGAATTTTTGTCAAATTTGTTCTTGTTTAACGTATTTAATTTCAAAGCTGAGAGTGGAAGCTGATAGCATAGTAAAGACATAGTAAAAACCGAATTTACCAGCTGGTTCTTTTAATGCGCTTAAAGAGACAAAGGAAAAACTGAGAGAAACAATATAATTTCTTTTTAGTTTCCTTGTTATTGGTTTTTTCTTGTGACATAATATTAAAGGTTTGACTTAATATAAACGCAAAGGGGATGTTTTTTGTATTAAAACTGATTTTTGAAAAATGGTTTATTTTCGGCATAAAGCTGGTGTAAGTATTCTTCAAACACCAATGAGAGTACCTCAAAATTACCTAAATACCACATTTCATTTGTAAAACTGATATAATTAATAGTTAAACAGCTTAAATAGAAAAAGCAATAATAATGACCCAAAATAAGAAATAAATACAATTGTGGTTACCATGACCATGATCTTATAGTTGAATAAGTGGCTTGAATCATATTGTTGTAATGTTAATACTGTTTTTATTGCAATCATGTTATGTTTTAGTAACAAAAAGTTACAAACATACAATACAATATGATAATAAACTCATAACAATATTTTATTCTCAGCCATTTATTTTAGCTTTAATCACAAAAACTGAAACAAGGGTAAAAATAATTTCTTTATTTCGTTTGTAATTTGTACAATATCCTTTTCCAACCCCATAGGAAAAATTTAAATACGCCAATGGCTCATACATAGTGTTAAAAAATCAGTCCATATACTTCGACGTGGTGGGAAAAATACCATACCTACTTCTAATTTTTCTATATCGTTTGGAACAATGAACAAAAGTCAATCAAAAAACAAATATATAGTGCGTTAAAAAATTAAAAAAAAAACAAAAAAAAAAACATCCAGTGAAAAAATTGGCACTCGCCCATGTTTCCCGAGTTACGTGCCTATGAACTTTTCAAATTTTTTACCTTATTAATATTATTATTAAAGCTTTTGAAGAGATCTTTAAGAAAATGCTAAACATTTTTTTTTAAATGCTTAACCCATTATGAGACGATGATATTTTTATGTAAAATTATTTGTAGTACTTAATTTTTATTTTATATTTTTTAAGTATCTGTCACCCCAATATTTATCTTTTATTTACATACATGGTGAAGGATTTAAAATATTCGGCATAGCCTAATATACTTGCATTTATATTCTTTATGTTTTATTTTTATTATTATTTTATTATTATTGCTATTCTTTTTTTGCGAGAAATTACTACTTATCATTTATACACTGCGCATTTTCAAATGAAACGGCAAATTACAAAACAAAAGCGCCTTCAAGCAACTTAGGTCTATTTAAAAACAAAACAAAAAATATAATGTTTATCAACAATATATTATGGTTATAAATACCGTATTATATTGGGATAATTGTAAACATTATGTTGACCATGTTACTACAGTGTTATTCTTCCTGCATAAACTAAAAAAAGTACAAAATCAGAGTGCTCTTAATATTAAATAAAGTGTTGAATACTATCTCAATTTTAAACTTAGATGAAAACGCAAAGTTTTTATGCGATATAAGTGGCTACAAGTAAAATGTCTCAAATGTTTTTTTGTAGTACAGTACTATAAGATGGCTCATTATAAGTTTATTTATTAATTTTTTTTTTGAAAACTATTTTATATCGTCGACGACTTAATGCAAATGATTAAACTGATTAAGGAGATAACTAATACATACACCAGTATTAGAAAAACCGCAAATGTTAGATTGGCTTACACACAAAAGATTCCGTACCATGCACGATTCGCCCTTTAATTTTTTATAATATTTTTTATATTTTTTTAACTTATTACAGCAGTTATATCAAAAACTTACTTTAAATAAATTTAAAAGAAGGCTCTGTGAAAATAACGTAAATAAATAGGCATAGCAGTGCGCCACCGGTACAAATTGCAAGCGTCTGTCAGTCACGGTTTAAAACAGAGGACCATTATCATTTAATAAACAACCCACAGCCTTTTAAAGATACCCTTAAAGAACGGTTAACATGGTCACAAGAGTCTCACCACATGTCAAATTATTGTGCAGTGGGTCATCTAAGCAAAATATGTAATGAATCTGCACAAATTGAGGCCAATACGGATGAAAATTTGACAGTCGTATGGCTCTATTTGCTTTTTTGAAATTATTAAAAGACAATACGAATCATTATAGCAGGGATGCATTTTTTCTGCAAACCGCTATTTTAGTTTTGGTGTGTTTTATCCATATCAATTGTGTAAACGCGAAAACATCTGTCGTAAAATTTTTTACTCTCATTTTAAAAATACGGATAGATTTCATATTATTTTTTCTTGAACTTTACGTACGTAAAGACGTACCGGCAACACCACCCTTTAGTATCTAAATTTATTAGTTACAATTTATTTTTTAGAGGGCACATTCACATACTTTGTTTAAATTCATTTAATATATACACAATACAATATACACTTCTTAAAAGCGCCCTTTTCATTTTTAAATACTACATTATTATTCCCAAATTTAATCCCGTTGTAACTTTCTCATTTGAAATTGAAAAAGAGCAAAACATAGCACTCTTATTTCCAAATACTACAGTAATGTTTCTACCATCTGGTGGTACGATTCTTGATAAAGTTTTATTTTAGGTGCTGCAAAGAACTATTATTATTTTTTTTTTTTTTTTTGTTGTAGTCCCAGAAAGTTTTTAAATACTTATTACATTTGTCACCAAACTTATAGCGCACATATAGTGATTTTTAGAACTGATATCAAAGACAATGTTCAGGAATCAAGTAGATTTAGTAGGTCTTCTGTTTTTATTGTTTGAATCGGCGATGTTTGTCATCTCATAATTTGAAACTTAACTTATTATCTGCCAACCATTATTAAAACTTTGTGATTTTTTAAAACATAATCTAGTTCAGGTATAATATAAGTTGCAATGAAACATTTTCAATAAAAAAAGGGTGTTCAAAAATATATTCCTAAGAATTTCACATTATCAACTTTTTAATTATATTTTTCATTCTTGGCAATTTTCTCTGTATTTCTATTTTTGAGTTACTGTAATTTTGAGCCGGTAATCGTATTGTCACAATATTACATAAGTATATGTACAGTGTACAGTGTACATACAGCAATTTGCATATTATAAGACCTCGTTTTTTTTCTTGTGAATTTAAAATTGAAAAAATATAAATATATTTTATATTGAAAAATTAAAACTGATGAACAAATTTTTATTGAGTAAAAAAGTAATCAATAAGAATTAAAATTAATATAATTTTGATACTTTCTGCAGAGTATACAGAGAAAGGCGTAGGAATATATGTATAACACACATTTATTATGTTTTTAATGACTTCATTTTTATTTATATTTGCATGGTCTTAATACTCGGTATTTGTATTAAAACCACACAAAAGTAGTGTAAAATTTAAGAACGCAAAAATAAGGAGGTTAAAGTACTTGTAGCAAGCAAGCATAAGGGCTTCCAATTTTTGTTCTTCAGAGGGAAGCACAGTTCTGAGGCACTTTTTTTAAGAGGTATTTTTTCAAAACATTCATTGTTAAAAGTTTTTATTAGGAACTGTGAAAAATTTTATATATAAACTTTTTCAATAAGTACTTTTGTTGATCACTATTTAAAATTTTATTCAAAATCAAAAGTTTGTAATAAATTAAAACAAAACTAAATATTTATTGATAATCTTTTTGCAAAAGGGGTAATTTTAAGCGTTTGTTTTTACATTTTAAACTAATTTTTTTAAACTGTTTTTAGCAAAAACTTTTTACCAAAAACTTCAATCATCAGTTATACAGCAAACTGAATAAACAATAGAAAATACTAAATCAGTATTTTGCTGTTCTTCTAAAAACAAATATTGTGTAGGAAATGAAAATAAAATAAACATTTTGAAAGTTCTTACATTCTACTATTTATTTTTACCTAATTGTTCAAACAAATTTCTTCGAAGAGCATCTATAAAAGAGTTACATTCTGCTTTTATGTAAATGTCCGTCTGCTTTTATGCGAATAATGTGTTGTGTAATGTGATGATTAAAATTGCTGCTGGTTGTTTGTAACAGTTATGGCGGCCAAATTAATTGTAATGCTTGATTTTAAGTTGAAAAAACTTAAAATATCTTTCATTCTTTTCATGCTTTTGTAATTTATATATTTATAATTTTATGTGCAATTATATCTGTAGAACTGTGGCAATTTACATGAGTATGAGCCAGTCAACTTTACAACAATGAAATAGCAAAATCATTTAAAATTATGGCGAACTGAATAAGCCATGTCTTTAAATAAAAATACGAATTTAAAATTAATCAAGTGTTAAATTTTTTTACTTTGTAAAATTTTTGAAAAAATTTTAAACAGTTCTTGTTAACAGAAATATCTTTTAATATTTTATACCAACAAGGTCTTAACGTATAAGACAGGAACCTACATATATTTGTTTATCTTACTGACATTCTTTCTTACACCATTCATTAAATTTATCAATACTCCAAGTCTTATATATCTATCTAATAATTGTTATCCTTTTCTAGGTCAGACTTCGGGAGTTCTTAATTGTTGCTTTGCTTTTATTTATGCTTAGGCTTCTGACTTATTTTGAATACTTATAAACAATTACTTTTTTTATCCTCTCATTGCTGAGATTTGAACCCAGGGCCATTTGCCTAACATCAGTCAGTAACTCTGCTCATCAAAAGTTATTAACACAGAAGTACCAACTTCATTAGCTGGCTCACATGGTTAACAACAACATAAGCTTTTTTTGTTACAGTTACGTTAAAGAGCTGCCAACCGTATATTTTATACCCTTGACCATAGGCAGAGTATATCTAAGTTTGTAGGTGTCCAATATCCGTTTTCCGCCCCATAAAGTTTGCTCATAGTGAAAACAGTTAAGCGATGTCCGTCTGTCCGTCCGTGTTCGTAATGAAATCAACTTTGCCAAGGCACTAGATAAGCTAGAAACATTTAAATACACCAATCGATCAGGCATTTACTATTGGAAATTACTCAGTCCGTCAATGTCCTTCAAATCATTTGGAATAAATCTAGTAGTTTAGTGCAGTAACTCTAAAAAAAAATAAGAAAAAAATATCGAGTAAAATTACTGACGTTATTGAAGATATGGTCTTCTTAACTTTTTATTTAAAAGTACGCTTTTAAGATATCAATATGTGAAACCTTTGAAAGCTTTTAAAGAGTTCTTTTAGAAGGTACAAAATTTATTTTAAAATGCTTATCCCATTTAGCACTGGTGAAATTTTCATGTAAAATTATATAAAGTGCTATTTTTTTTTTCTTACTTATTAATTATCTTTCACTCCAATATTTGTCATTTTGATTGGAGCTACTTCAATAAACTAGATTTACAAATATGGTGAAAGATATATATAATTAGGAATTGTCGAATATAACACTCTTACCTCTTTACAAAAATAATAATAAATTTTTAATGTAAAAAATCGTTTTGTAATAGATCTCAAGCATATTTTTGAAAAGATATTTTTTAAATAACATTTTATTTTATATTTCAACTTGCTGTCTCTTTCGAGGGTACTGTTTTAGTTTGTGAATTTTTCAAAAACTTACTTTTAAACGAGCTACAATTAGCTTCTTTTCTTTTAAGATTATTTTAAACTCGTAATTTACCAGATTCTATTTTAATAAATAATTAATTATAACAAAAAAAAAAAAAAAAACGTTTTTGTGTAATTTGTATTTCTTATCGTTAAAAAAAAAATAAAAATTTCACACATACGGCAAAAGCTGTTTGCTTTTTAGATTGTTTAGCTACAAAGGGTGTTTTTACAATATCCCTTTTTGCAGATATCCATTGCCACTGTCTAAATATTGTTACTGTCTAAAAGTGATAGGATTCAATTGTGTGGCAAATCGCGTTCCAATCTACTGTCTTCTAGCAATATAAAATTCATTTTTTTAAAAAAGTCCCTTTTGAAAGGTAGTTAATAAAGCGTACGATTTTAAGAGTTCTTGTTTTAGTTCACCTCATTTAAATGCATTTGGAAGTGGCGAATGATATAAAGAGTTTTTAAAATCCTTTTTCAAATAATTTTTTTTTATGTTTTTCATTAAATGGCTTTTATTTAAAAGGTTCTTATTAAATGCTGCAAATTACTTGTTGCTACTTTTTTAATTAAATTTTTTTGCAAAAGCTTATTTTTCATAAATTTTTATAGGGTTAATTTCTTTGTTATAAAAAATAATGTTTAAAAGTAAATTTGTTTAAAAATTTTATATTGTGTTTTTCCAAAAGAAGTTCTATAAATATAAATATTTGTGTTGTACGTTTTTATTTGTTTTTTATTTTTTTTTAGCATAAATTTTGTTAAAAAAATTTTTTTATCTTCTTTATAAAAAAGCTGCCTTTAAATTTTTAAAAATTAACTATTTTAAAGACTTTCATTTTTAATACTTACGATTTATTTTAGTCCTGAGTACTTTATTAACTTTTTCTTTACATTCGTCTATAGAAATGTTTAACAAAAAGGGTTTTAACAAAGATTTAGTATGGAAATATTTTTTGCCTTACAAATTTAAAGATTAAATCAAATTTTTATTAATATTAAATATTGCTGAAAAGAGTTACACACGGTTGCATTACCAGGTATTTGCTTTTTTGACTCGATTAAAAAATTTAATTAATTTTCTTATGTTAAACTCATTAAATTTTAATACAATTCTGGATTATTTTGAAAGTCTTCATACTCTAATAATCCTCTGCATTGTGCTCATGTTTCAAAACATTTCTTTACATTTGACACACAAAAACATGGAATTATATTTTTGCAACTTTAAATGATGCATCACAATCTGCTGCATTGCACATTTTTACTTCAATGCTTTCATTCTGCTCTTTATAATATTTACTTTTTTTTCAGTTTCCTTGACTGATTTTTGTTAACAAGGAAAATGTGCAAAAAAAATATAATTTTATGTTAAATTTATATTTTCATTCATTCATACGAGCGAGTATGTAAGTATGCAAATTTTAAATAGATTTTTTTTTTTATTAAAGCCAAAGGGAATATAACAAATACAAAAATGAAAATAAAAAGATGGAGAAAAAATGGTACCATGGAATCGTGAATATAGTTATTTACTTCTATGGGTGTGCGGGCTTGGGCCAAGTTGTTTGTATATTCTTTTTCATCTTTACTTTAAGATTATACGAATATTTATTATGATAATGCAATATGATGTGATGGATGTACGGCATCATCTTTATCATCTTTATGGTGGAAATTAACAACTGTTGTTGTTGCTGTTTGTGTATTTATATTTTATCTCACATGTTCATGTGAAAGTTATGTTGAGTTTTTTCGTTCATTTTTTTATCTTTGATCGTTGTTTGCAATGTAGTTTTATGCATTTCATAAATCACAAGTTAGAAATCTCTTAAATTTTTTTTCATGTATTTTTTTTTATTCCGTATTATTTTATATTTTAATCCTCGTGGTATGTCAGTATAAATGTTATTTGCATTTGTATTTAGTATTTATACGTATAAATATTATTTGGGTAATAATATTTTATTGCTAGCAATAGGAAAATCACTTGATTTTATATACATACATATAAAAGTTTATTGCTTTGATAGTAAAAAAATGTTTTTAAGCTGCAAGGTTATTTAAGAAGTGAATTCAAAAATAATTATCTTGCTGTTCCTGTATAAGAAGCAATCAACTTTTCTAAAAAGCAATTCGGTTTTTCAGTTATTGATGAATTAAAAATTACTTGGCTTAGGTTCATTTGTTCTTAATTTTAATTTCAAAAAAATTTTAGAATTATTTGCAATTGTTGCGAACGTTTTCCAAAGAAAGAAAAAAAATTAGACACTAGCAGTCATTTTTCAGACGAAGTGATTGCCTGTAATAAAGAAACAGTACATAAATTGCTCTATTTATTTGTTGTTTATTATTATTATTATTATTATTATTATTATTATTATTATTATTATTATTAATATTAATATTATTATTTAATTTATTATTTTTAATTTTTTAATTAATTATTTTTTTTTTGTGGAAAGCTTAAATGCCTTTTTTGCTATAAGGCGAACCGCAAAGACGCTACAACGATTTTAACAAGTTCATGTTTCATTTATTCAGCACTAAATTTGTTGTGATTTCTAAAATAAATGGAATTGCAAGCAACTGAAGAAATGTTAAATTTCTGCCATTTTTAAGTTATATTAAGTAATAATTAAATAGATAATTGGCAACAATATGCATTTAAGGGTTAAACTGTCTATTATTGAATTAATTTAAATTAAAATAAAAAAATAGCATAAAAAAATTAAACAGGAAAATGTTGTTGGTCAGATGAAAACTTATTTGTCATTAGTATAAAAATGAGTTTATGTACAGGTTGCTTTCTGAATTCTTTCTCTCAAATACATGCTTTCGTTTTTCCTTCAAAATCTGATATAAAAATTTAAAACAATTTGTTACAGCAAAATACTCTAGAATGGTTAAGTTTTTGTGTTTATGTCCCTGCTATAAATAAATAAACAAAATAATAATAACTAAAAACAAAAGCCATTTAAAAGACATAAGTGTTTTTTCGAAATGTTTTGATTTAATTGCAGATTAAAAAATGTATAATGATTCTAAGTCCAAGTAACTTTAATTATTGGGACAATATTTAGACTAAAATCAAGAAAATTAAAATATAAAAAGCAACATTAAACTTCATTGCAAAAATTACAAATTCAGTTACAAAATTAAAACTCTACAAAAGGCCAACAGAAATTTCCTTAGAAAACTTTTTGCTTAAAAGTATTAATCATAAAAAAATAACGCCAATGTGAATTGCGTAATACTCATATGAGTAAATTAGATGGGCGGCCAACTTTCTTGACCATTTGTTTTTTATTTACTTATTTATTTTTTATTAATTTTTTTTTTCTTGTAAATTAAAAATTACTTTTTTTACAACGATTTTAACAAGTTCATGTTTTATATTCGACACTAGCTCTCTTGTGCAGAGAATCGCTGTTTTCATCTTTAATTTTTTCAATTTTTGATTTTTGAAATAATTTATTAGGCTTTTTTTGTCTACAACAAATGAATTAATTTAAATTTAATTTTTAACTTATATAAAATAGAAAACTTATTTACAAAATTGTATGTTTTAGATTAAAAAAAGGAAAGTTTAGACATCAGCAGAATCCGAATTCTTTGCAATAATCTACCTCAGGTTGAAAATATATTCTTTTAAATTAAATAATTTAGTAATTGATAATACGAGAAATATTTATATCAATAAATATTAATTTGTGTAGAATAAATTTCCAAATAATTTAAAGTTTTTCTTCGTTGTTCTTCTTATTAATCCTTACATATATTTATTTATACTAAAGTTTACAAATAATCATAAAAGTTAAGTATTGAATGATTTTTGAATTTTGAATTAAATCAATTTTTTTTTTTTTAATAAAAAAAAAAAATAATAATAAGGAAATTATACAATACAATATTCTTAAAGTTTACAACACTTAATTATCCTAGTCTTTTGTTTACAATTGTATATTTTTTTTTGTTCCCTGAAAAATGAAGATATAAAAAACCACAAGTTTTTGGCAAAATTCTTATTCTGACCCTGGAGGTGAAAATAATTGTGGTCATTTTTGTTTATGTTGCTTGCTTCTTTTAAGATTCTAATTTTTGTTGTAAAAATGCAATAAAACTGTGCGTTAAGTCAAGTTAATTGTTAAAAGCTTTTAAACTTTAAACTACACATTCCGTTGTATATGTACGTGTAAATGTTCATTTGTATTAATATTCGCACCAAGATTTTCTAACCAATACGCAGCTACAACTCTAAACATTGACTACGTTATATTTTAAATTTATTTTTTTTATTTTTATTTTAAATACTTAAGTGTGCAAGCAGTACAAGACAAAAAGAAAATTTAACATCTCTTGCTGCTTTTAAGAAAAAGAAATTTGTCTTCTTATTGTGTGGCCACATGTATTTGTTAGAACTCTTAGACGAAATTCAGCTCATCTTTCTGTGGCAAAATAGTGAAATAACAAGAAGTTGGTAATAAGTTTTAAAGACTTTCTTTTTTAATGTTTTTTTTTTAAGTACGAGAGCCTTCACAGTAAACTCTTTATATATTTTTTTAATGTTTTAAGAAAAACACAGTCGTCCCTTAGTTGTCTTTGAATTAAAATTAATACACTGTCTTGATCCGCATATTTTTTCTCAATGAGTTTATCAGTTTTCACATAACGAAAAAGAAACTATCACTGTTACTGAGTTTGCTCCTTCTCTGCCATAACCGGTTACTTTCTGTAAATTGTATCATTGTTGTATTTAATAAAACAAAACAACTAGCTAAATTAATCATCGTGCTGAGCATGAATTTATTTGTTCCACTTCCAAATACAAATTAATTCAAAAAGAGGCATTCAAATATTTGTCTTTTTTTCATATCAATTGATAACAGTAAAGAAAGTACATGTTAGATTTATGAATAATAGCTGGCGAAACTCTGGTCTGTTTTTCAGCCTAACAAAAAAAACTTTATGAAAATTTAAAAAGATTAGTCTGTTCAGTTATGAACTCAAAAATGTGCTTCAGCATTTGAACAAAATGACAAAACTTATTTTGCCAACTCGAAAATTTGAGTAGAGTGAGATTTGCTGCAAAAATATACTTGTACTGTAAATTCGAGTATAAAAATACTTCATAGTTCTTAAATTAATAGAGGATATGAAAACACTGAGGCTCACTAAGGTGCTGGAAAAATATCATGATAATTTATGCGGCATTCCCTGATAGAACTGAGTTCTTGTCTCCGATTTGATTATCTGATATATAATTGCAATAAACTGAACTTGACCACACAAATCTAAAGCAGCAGATAAAAATGAAGTAAATTTTTCGTAGACAATACCAGTATGTACTTAAAATTTTTATAGCTTCGATGTCTATCAAATCAATGAAATTCAGATTTCAATAAAGCACAGAAAATGTATGTTTTCTTTAGTGGTGCAGTATATTTTTCATAACTTGATAACTGCTTGTCCGATTTAGATAAATAAAACACAGGAGATGCGAAGGAGTTTTTTTTTTTTGTTACGAAAAAATCACACCTTTTAAAAATGTATGAACTAAACTTGGCCAATTTTTCGCTATATTACTTTTATTAATTGAAAACAATTGCCTGCACATCAAAATGTAAGCTAAAATTAAAACCAAAGTTATTTTTTCAAGATGATGATAGTAATGCCATTACTGTCTTCGTAAGTTTCTTTAAGAAATCCCATCTTAATTGCATTTTTCAATTTTTGTGGCTGGTATGCCACTAACACTTCACTTAAAATCTTGCCAAAAAAGTCTGTGGTTAAGAAGTAAAATAATAAAAAAAACTTGTGTTAAGTATATTTTTCTATTTAATTCCTGTTCTGTTATAAAATAAAAAAACATTGCAGTGGTTAAGAAAATAAAAACTACATAAAAATGTTAACTGATAAAGTAGCAAAACAACAAAAAGTTAAACAGGAAAATGTTGTTGGTCAGATTAAAACTTATTTGTTACCACTATAACAATGAGTTTATGTTCAGGCATTATTGTTGCTTTCTAAATTCTTTCTTTCAACCACATGTTTTCGTTTTTTCTTCAAAATCTAATGTAACAAAAAAAAAATAAAAACAAATTGTTACAGCAAAATACTCAAGAATGGTTAAGTTTTAATTTTTTTTTGGTATTTTTCTTTTTGCTATAAATAAAACAAGTAAATAAACAAAAAAAAAAATAAGTAACAATAAAAGCTATTTACAAAACATTATTGTTTTTCGAAATAGTTTGTTCACATTACAGATTAAAAAATGTATAATGATTCTAAATCCAAGTAACTTGAATGTATTAAGCCAATATTAAATTTAACTCAAATAAATTTAAATATCAATAGGGAAATTAAACTTGATTTCAAAAACTATAATTTACCTTTCACATAAAATAAAACTACTTTAAAAAAAAAACTAGAATTTTTCTTAGAAACCTTGTTTCTATAAATGATTAATTTTTAAGCGATTAAAACGCTATTGTAAGTAGTAATATTAACAAACATATTGACAAACTTTTCGCTCAAATATTCATATGGTTACATTAAGATGCTGTGATAAGAGATCATGATTTTGTGTTTCAAGTTTTCAATAGATATGCGGTGTTATGTGAATAAGCATGTGAATAAATTAGTTGCAGTATAGGTTTATTAAAATTATAATACCAGCCATTGTTTAATTTTTCTAGTTTTCTTTGGAAAAACGCCCACATACATTTGAAAAATAATTTTTCTTTGTAAAAATTCAATTAAAAATAAACTCAAGCCGAAAAAGTAAATTTTAATTGATTTATGAAAATCTACGGTTCAACCCTTGGGAAAAAATTAAAAACACAGTCGTACCTAACGCATCAATAGCTGATACTGGATCAGCATCTATAATGTTGTGAGGTAACAAGTATGAAGTCACTATACCGAAGGTGTAGTATACAATTGCAACAAATGTACAAGACGTGTATTAGACAAAACAAAAAAAAAAAAATACTTTGAGTTGTATGTGAATTTTGTCCAAACAGATTTATATTGATAAATTCGTTAAATGGATGATATTTACAATATACACAACTCAAGGTGGATAGATGCGAAGAATTCTGATAAGGGAGTTGGCGGTTCTGGAAATGCGGCATTATATTTCGCCAGCGTCTAACTTTTCTCGTTTTCTTTAAGCCAAATGTCCGGATACATTTGAAAAACAATTTTTCTTTGTAAGAATTAAACTAAAAATGAACAAAGCCGAAAAAGTAACTTTTAATTAATTAATGAAAATACACGGTTCAACCCTTGACTGGGAAAAAAATCAAAAAAATTAATTTAATTATAATAACATTCGCACGAATAATTAAGAAATTCCTTAAACAGAAATTTTTGTAGATCATTGCATGTACTTTAAACACAAATTTTCATGGCCTTTGTCTTGCAATTTTATTTAGTTTTTATAGCGATGATTGGCTTTCCAAAAAAAATTTAAAAGCTTTAAAAAATTTTATAAAAATTTGTTTCTGGTCTTTGGCTTAAAAAATTTAAAAAATTAGCCAAATATATGTTAGACTTGCATGAGGGCTAACGTTACTTGCTGTTGATAATTACAATGTCTGCCTATTAAGGTATTTTGCACCGTAATACTGCGGTTGGTTGATTCCACAGCGCTACTTCTGCTTGCCATAAGTGATCCATGTGTCAAGTTTTATGACAACCGCAATTAATTTCGATTTTAATTGTTATATATTTACGTCATGTCTCTGCGGATAAGGCCTTCGATTTTGACCTTCGTATACATATTTATTGTTAAGGCGGTCATAATAATACTTTTGTAAAAAAAAAAAAAAAAAAAATCTCTTGATATTACGGATCCAAAGATAGAGATACCAACAGAAAGATAGATACTGAAGATTAACAATATAATTCCAAGTTTTATCTTTAGATACGGAACTCTAAAATAGATTCACTGTACCAAATCTGGCTTTGTGCTTTTGACCCAACCGATACCTTGAAATTATACGTTTATTTATAAACTAGAATCGATATACGGAAACAATTTGTAAACGTGCAATCTATTAGAAGTTCTACGAAGTAACTTAGACCCACAAAGTATAATAGCTAATTTAATTTACTTTGATTGCTTACTAATTTATTTCCTAATTTAACTCCCCGCTAACATATTCATATGACACAACTTACTCTGATACTTACATGAGAGGCCTATTTACTTTTAGCAGCGAATGCAAAAGCATTTTAAGTATTGGTGGGTTCTTATCATGTAATAGGATAAAATGTGATATGAGGTGCACACCAAAAATATTGGCCAACTGAGTAGCCATAATGATAGATTTTGTTGATTACGCAGTAGTATGGTTCTGATAAAAGTTACTGTTTTTATTTAAATTAATTTTAAATTTATTCATTAACCCTTTTAACCATTTGCATGTATTGGTTTAAAAAAAAAAATAAAAAAATTCTCTTCTTATTAAAAACCTCAATTACATTTTTCACCACGAAAAATTATATAGTTTATCTGTTACAAATAAAACGATAAATGTTTTTGTGTATGGAAGCACTTCAAATAATGTAAATGGAAATAAAATAGTCAGCCTTGGCTTAAATTTTCTTGGAGTCGTGATCATAGTGTAATGAGTTTTATTTACAGCAATAATTTTTGATAATAACTGGCAATTCTAGTTTGATTGCCACATTAATAACAATAATAATAAAAGGAAAGCAATTTAAGCATATTTGAAAATATCATACGAGTACAAACTGTTAAAGAGCAGGATGCAATAATAATTTGTACACAAAGAATTCACACCATGATTCTGAAGGTATGTAATCAATACTTTAGAATGACTTGCATGTTTATATATTTTTGTGTGAAATTTTAACAGAATATAACCTGACAAAAGCCATATGCGGAAGTGGCAGTAGTTTCAAGTTTTATAAACATCCGCTGATAAACAAGAATGATAAAAATATATATTTGTGCAATTAGAGGTTTGGAGGAAAATTTATGCTGTCTTATACTGATAAAATGCTTATAAAATAGAAACAATTTTAATATTTAAATAAATTTATTTGACCACAACACTTTCACTTATCTTTTAAGTTTCAATATAAAATTCATTTTGTGAGCGAAATTCATAAAAAGCACTATTTCTAAATATTCGGTACTTTCTGTGTTAAAGTCATTACAGTTTATTGCGCTTCAAACATATAAAAAGTCTCTTCTTTGTAAGAAAAAATTAACCTTCCAAATTCTATTTTATATTTAGTATGTTTTTTTTTTTTTTTGGTTTAAAATTTAAAATAAAAAGCTAAACATTTATTTTTATAGGGAATTTTATTCTATTAACTTTTAGGCCATATTCTGTAATATAAAAATATATCAAACATTACCAAAGTGTGGTTCTTAGTTGCATTATTCCTTTGAGGCCGGATACTGTAGGAACAAGTAAATATATGTAAATATATTAAAAAAATAGCTACTATATATAGTTTTACACTTAAATGTCTTTGGCTCTTAATGTGCTAAGCCTTAAAAAATAGTATTTCCTGAAAGATTTCTTTAAAAGCTTTTAAATGATACCCATATTCATATCTTATAAAATCATAACAATCATACAATCATACTGTTCTATGATTCTCTATCGCCTCATATATTTATCTTTTTGATTGCATTTACTTCAATAATGTAAATTTATTCTAGATGATATGAAAAAATTAGAGGCAAGAGTGGTGTTTTTCCTACTGCCTTGAAGAACAAGAACCGATCTTGCTGGTATTCAATAGCAAAATATTCGAAAGTATGACTAATCAATTAGCGTCTTAGAATTTTCCCTAGCTAATCTGGCGTTTTGGCAAAGTTGATTTAAACCCGCACACGAACAGACAGTGGGACATCGCTCAGTCGATTTCGCTATGTATAATAACCCAAAATATTTATACTTTAATGGGTCGGAAATGGATGTTGTAAAAATTACAAACGGAACGACAAACTTAGATATATCCAACCTATATTTCCAACTTATGGTTAAGGGTATAAAAAGAAGGTGGCATTTTATATTTGCTGTAAAGCTATTGAGTTTCTCAGGAGACTTTCTTTAAAAAATATCGCTTTATACTGCATTACAATGTTTAAATTTCCACAACGTATATAAGGGCGATCAGCAAGTCTACAACTGGCAGACTTTTTGTGTAAGATCAACATTCTTATTAAAGCTCGATAATTCTTTTAGTTAAATTCTTTAGTTAAAAAGAAACGCTTCTATTCTCTTTAGTTAACATCTCACGTTAAGAATAGTGTCACACATGGCTGGGATATTAGTCTGGCGACTGTATAATAGATCTTCCTCCATAATATAGATCTTCCTCCATTTAAAATAATAATATTTCAAGCCAATACAAAGATATCAAGACTATACTACCGGCATCCCCTCTTAATCAATAATATTCAAAAAATTGTATCTAATTAAAAAAAATTTTACTAAAACTTTTACGAAAAACTAAATTTGTTGATATTCCTTCTCAGCTCTTGTAATTAGCCCTTAAATTAATTTTAATAAATAATCAATTTAAAGAAAAAATATGCCTGATTGAAAAATCGATCCATTGTTTATCGACATCTTCTTCAGGAAGATGAAAGAATCCACTATAAACTCAAGCAACAATTTTCATAAATTCAGAAGTTAAACAACCATATCATCTTCAAAACTGAATGCTTCTACTAACAATTAAGTCAGCTATAAAGTTGTTAATATTTCACTCCATATGAACCTCGTATTATTTTTATCATCAACATTCAGACAAAAATGGAATACAGCTCCAACGAATAGGCAAATGCCTTAAAGTGTGTTTTGGACCGAGTGCAGGGAGAGCGAAGAAGATCATAGATGACAGTCAGGTATCCATTGACTGTCTTAAGCATCGATTAGGGAAATCTTTTCTGACATAAGCATGAATTTGTGTAAATCACATTTTCCTTTAATGGTTCACCATTTGTGGTCGAATGGTCTGTCAATCGTATTATGCGTTACACTGAGAATTTTTTTTTTGTGCAGTCGAACAGATCGTATGTGGAGTCATATTCCTGTAGAGATCTTACCTGTCACTTTAAATGTAGGAAATTTTCAATCAAATGTCCACAAACACTACTCACACTATCACTACTTTCTATAACCTAATTTCCCAGTTCTGTCACAAAACATTGCTTGAGTGGGGGTCATCACGAAGTGCTCTTTCGAGAAAAAAACAAAACAAAATATAACCAATATAAACTTCTCTTAAAAAAATTATAAATAATCAATAGAAATCACAAAAGAGCAATTTTGTTAAGTGTATTGACTCAATATCTCTATTAATTAAAAGACATCCCTATATTAAGCTTTTGTGGGTCCCAGGGCACTCTAGAGTAATATGCAACATGGTTGCCGGTAAAATTAACCATGAACGCCCCTTTTATAATATCACATAAATTTTTAATTGTTGATATTAAAAAACTCCTTATAGACAAATCTCGTATGATAAAAAAGAGTTAACTAGAATTTGAGGAAGAAGCAGTATAGACGCAAACGTAAAAAAATACTTCTTACGACATTTTTAATTCTTGTGATCATAATACATTCTCGAGACAGGATAAGCATTTTTTTCATGATTGCACACACTTAAATGCAATAAACAGAAGCACACTTCAAGATAATAATTGACCTACGTAATTAACTTTATTATTACCAAGGACAGTGATAAAACAAAAATCGATTTCCTAAACCAATGTAATTTTTTATAATTTTAATTAACCGGAGGCCTTTGTTGTCACAAGAATTTTTGCCTTCTCAAATATTATGCTAATTATTTCCTACAAGTATAATTTGTTAACACAAAAAAAAAAAAAAATAATAAATTTTGGTAATTAGGAAAATTCGACAAAAAAAAAAAAAAAAGATTTAATTGTAATTCCACAGGCTAAGACTTCTTTATAAAAATTATTTGTTTGCCTCTTTTCTTGTGTTTTTTGTTTGTATAATTATTTTTATCACACTGGTTTAAAACCAAACATAGATTTCAAAACTATTGAAAATTAATTTCCAAAACTAATCAATGAAATATTTAGCGCACTACCGCCAGCTCATTCAGAATTCTTTAGGTTAATTGCAGAGGCTTTCGGTTTTTTAATTAAATTTTTTAAAACTTATATGACCATTCTCTCAAATTTTTTACTCTATAGCTGCACTTGTTGTTGTAGTAAATGTATGCTAAAAAGTGTGTGAGTGAAAATTTGCAGAAAAACTATTTTACAATTTTAAAAACCAAATTTAACAGCAGTAGTGGGAACGTAATATATGTAAATACACCAAAAACAACAATACTTGCAGAGAATATATTTGTAAAAAAAAAAATTTGTAAAGCACAACATATTTTTCAGCAGAAGACTTAATTTTTTTTCTTTTTGGTGTTTTTTTTTTTTTTTAATGAGAATAGTATGATTCTATATGTAGTTAAAACATAAGCTAAACAGAGAGATAAACAGAGCTGAAAGCAGTGGATAAAACATAACCTACTCTAAGCTTCTGAATCTGAAAACCAATATCATCTATAACACACTTACACTTACGTGTACGTACACACTGTTATAAGTAGAATTTATTCAAATATGAAAATATTTAGTGATAGGGACAACGTTCGTAAAGATTTTTGTTTGTGTCACTACAATAGGAAATCATACACATACATTTACTTATATATAATCATACTTATACAACGTTCTTATTTACACACACGTATATCTCTGAGTTGCCAAGCATAAATGTGAGTGTTTTTTTTTTTTTTTTGCTTATTTTTTTTGTAAACCTAAAATGACACTTTGTTTTGCAATTCTAAGCAGCATGGCGACATTTGAATGCCACATACAGAGACATTCAACACTTGTAAAATGCAACGACCGAACTGTGACTATGTCTATTCAAACTCACACTTGCAAAAATACTATAAAAATATACTTATTTATGATAAAGGGTTACCTGTACTATGCTACCGAGCAATTATAATACAACACTAATTGAGATTTAGATCAATATTTTCATTTTTAAAATTTTTGGAATTTCTAATTAATTTTGCTAGTAGTTTTGATTAGTTGTAAAGAGAACAAAACAATTAGGATACCAGCAGTATGAAATACAGTTTTTGTTTCTCTACAACCTTTAGCAGCACTCTTTGAATCTAAGTTAATTATTAATTGTAAATTTTTCTTTTTAAAAAATATTTAGAGAAAATAAGATACAAGAAACTGTTGATGTTGTCCTAGCATTTTATCAATTGAAAACTAACTGAAAGATATAAATCCAGTTGGACTGTCTAGACCTTGTGGTTGTTATTTTTGTGACATCCCCTTAGGTGTATCAAATTAGATTGATTTTTTAATTGCAAGAGTGCATACAACAGCTCGTTAATAATATATTAGAACGAACTGTCGTATTGTGCTAACTTTTTGATATTTACAATAAGTACACTCTGACTAATCTTCAAATTAGTTTGAAGGTTGATAAACACCTCTAAGTTGTTCAGATTTACGTGAATGTGAAGTCACTAATTTGTGCTGATAAACCGGCAACAGCTGACTACATGGATTCCATAATTACATAAAGATTTTATATATAACGCTGAACATATGATTACAGCAATTGAAATAGGGGTGGCAAATTACACACCACCAAATAAATAACCCTATAAAATGCTTTATTTATGACTGAGGAGATAAGTGTGTTTTTGTACATGCACAAGTATTTGTGTTGACTTGAGTATATCGACCCTTTACATTACGAATTGCTAGAAAAAGATTGAATGAAATAAAATCCAATAGGAGTTCGAAATGCAAATGATTGGTATTGAGGGTGAAGCAAGTACTAACTAAAACCGAAATGTATAACAAATTTAAAGTTAAATATAGAAAAATAAATTTATTTCATAATTTAGAAGAAAATCTAAAAAAATATTTTTAATTCAATTTATACTTTTCCTCAGCAAAATTTTTTTTATTAAAGAATTTTTTTATTTAAATATATATAAAAATACAACAATGGTTTTCGATTTACAAGCTAGAGTTATCAAATTTAGGTTATATAAATTATACTCACAATTTACTGTTGTTAGTACAACGTAATGATTTTACTACGGACCATTCTTAGCTGCATTAATTTTCTTGTAAAATTTTTGAAATAAAAATCAATGCTTAAAATATTTTTTAGGTTTTTTTTATAACCAAAGAAGAAGCGGTTTTGTCAAAGTTTTACTTTTAAATTAGGAAAATAAATTAAATTTTGAAGTTTTTTTAACTAAACTTTTTTTCAATTTAATAGTTTTGCTCGAATTCTAAAATTTTGGGCTTTTGCTAATTTAAGATTAAAAAATCGAACTTAAAATATATTTATTTATGTTTTATTTTGCTGCTGTCTCATTTTAATTTGCAAAAAAAAAATCACAGCTGAAAAAGTACGTTATAAAATTATTGTAAAATTAAGAAATTAATATCACTATTAAGTTAAGGTTGAAATGTTATTTTTTATCTTTACAATTTTATATTACAATTTTCAATAATAACATGAATAAAAATTTTGGAACTAAATTCTTGGCCCTTATTAAAATTTTATAAATCAATATATTCGTACTGTTCTAGAAAATCATAAATAAATTTATTTGTAAATTGAATTTTTTCAGGCAATAAAAATAACTTTGCTAATATTATTTCATTTAAATATATTGCAAATAACCATAGAAGACGATTTTTGATTGTTATAACTAGAGATACCCTGTTTTAGTACTATTATTTTTACAATATAGTAATCGACTTAAGGTTGTATTTATTTTCATTCAATGAATTTTAATAGTGAATATGTTAATATAAAACTAATACCCAATCACTTTTATTTTTAAGATAAAAGGCAAATCACACAAAAATATATGAGTGTGTATATTTTAAAATGTTCGAATTTTTTGTCTTTGTTTTTTGAAATTTTTTTTTTTTTTTTTTTTTTGAGTTAATTTGACAAATTTTTCAATTGAACTAATGTTTTTGTTTTTGGAAAACATACAATTTGTTTAATAATGTTATTTCCTGTTTCCTGAAGATGCCACCCAACGGTGTGGCGAAATATTGAAAGAAAAAAATATAAAATAATAAACAATATTTTTATTTTTGTTCTAAAACTGACCTAGTGCTTGTTTCATTATAAAATAAAATTATATTTAATAATATTTTTGTTATTCGGTTTACAGAAGTAACAAAATTGTACATCATGTTTTTAAAAGTAATATTATTGACAGTATGCTACATGAAAATACAAATGATGCAAGACAAAATTTCTTTTAAGTGATTTTAATTTTTTTCTCCAAGTTTTTTCTAGTTATTCAAAAAAATTTTTTCTGTACTTATTTTACGGGCGAATATATAATGAACAAAATAATCAATCTGTCATCTTAATCTACCCAAATTTAAATCTTTACTTTACTAACAATTAAGTGAAATGAGTATCATCCCTCACCTTTTAAAAGCAACTTTTTTATGTTCGTTTTTTATTCACATGGGGCAAAACTTATATTTTTTTAATAAAATTGTAAAATTTTTTCTTATTAAATCTTACAGGGGAAAACATATTGAAGTGCAAAGACCTTTGAATAAATCATTAATATTTAAATAAAAAATTACATTTTCAGTAAATCTTTTTAAATTCTATCACTAAATTTCGATTTAATAATTTTATTTAAACGAAGCTGTTACCATAATGTATTTAGCATTTATTCTCACAATTTTTTTCTAATCCAACGTGAGTTAAAAAACAAAACAAAACAAAAAATGGAACAAAATAAAAAACAAAAAAACTAAATCCAACTCCTAAAAACTATTTAAAAACAGTGTAAAAACAACTTAGAATCCCATTACCACTAGAATTTTTCTGTTATTCATAGTGCTGTCAAAACCACTGCTTACTAACCCGATGGGTCTGAGGATGGCAACATAATTTTTTTATGCTTTTTTATGGAGGGCAACTATTGTGACTTAAATTTATCAAATTGTTATTAAAATAAACTTTGATGTCGTTTTCATTTTGTTTAGTATTTTTAGTCGCTTAAAATGCAATGAGTTTATTTCTTATAAATTTAAATTTTAAAGCAATGATGATCTTTTATGGTCGTATAAGAAAAAACGTTTTATAACGTTTCATTTATTTTAAGCAAATTATCTTGTTCACGTCAAAATAAACATGATTTTTACTTAATGTTTTTATTGGATATGTATCTTCTGCTAAGAAGAGTTTAAAACGAGCTGAATATTAAGATTTTATTACAAATTTTAGCTTCCTGCGTTGCCGCTTGCTAATACGAATATTTAGGAAATATTTAGGAAGTGATACGTTGCGTCTGTCTGAACACTTTAGCACAGAATAACACTGTTTAATGAAATATAGAGATTTCAGCCTCATAGTGGCTTGAACCTATAAAAGCCCTTTTAAACACTTTTAAAAAATTTAATCTTTCTTGAGAAAAATATGGTTCTATCTGAGACGAAGGCATACGCTGTGAGTGAATGTCCAGCAGTGGTTGGAAAAAGGTTCCCAATAAAGCTGATTCCACCTGTATTAATTTCAAGGCATTGTGATGTTCAAATACAGCTGACTAATCGAAATTATTTAGAAATTATGGGAACTAAAAGCGGACCGACCTAAAATAATTTTTGGGCTCCCTACTTGTCTTTATTTTTACGCCTTTTATTTAAGCGCCAGTTAGAGTTTTCTCTATCATGTGCTACGTTACTGAATAACGCCAACATCATCAAAACCAAAGGGAACTCCTCTTGTTTCAACTGCATATAAGTAACACGTTAACAACATTTTGCAGCTTTCACAAGAATAAATTTTATGTATATTTGTGTGTTGTTTGTAAAAACTATTGAAAACAAAATTTATTAGGTTCATTGCTTTTTCGTTTTTCCAATAAAATGCTGTTGTTGAAACTTATTTTTTTAACTATATTTTCCTCATGTTTTTGTTAATTTTTTTTTTTGTATTTTCTACATTGTTTTTGTTAAATTTTCAATAATTCTTCAGGGATTATAAAATTATTATATTTTGTTTTCTACATTTGCACCGTAAGGTGTTAGAAAATAGTATGTAGCAGAAGTAATTAAACACATGTTATTATAGAACAATACTATGGGTTTATGGCAAGTTATTTTGTATTTATATTGAAAAAACTTTATGATTTCACTTTAAATTTTTTAAATTGAATTTTATTTTATGATTTCATTTAAAATTTTTCTTAATCAAACTGGGTTAAACGTAATAAAATAAACAAATTTAAATATTGTTATTTTAAATTTGTTCTAAATTTAACTTATCGAACTATTGACATATGTGCGAAAAGTATGAAGAGAGCCGTAGCTTTCGGAATAAAAACAAAAAGCTACTTGGTTTTATGATAAAATATGAGAGATACTTTAGTCAGTCCAATCGCCTTACCATTTTTACATTTCATCTTACGTAAAAACGGAAAACTAGTTTAGGATATTTACCGATGCTTGAAAGCCTAGGAGCTATTTAATCGTGTTTAGGAAAGAGCAAATAAGACCATTAGTGACTATAAGGTCTTAAATTATTTTGACTAATTTTTTTTTTACAATTAATTTACTATCAACAAAGAAATATTCAAGCCTCGTAACTTCTTTATTAACATTTTTTCTTTGTTTAGGCGCAACGTTAACTAGGGTTTTTTTTCCCTAAGAACTGGTACAAACGAAGTCTTTCGAGTAGTTATAACTTCTTCAAACTACTTACGATTCGAATAATTGACCTTAGGAATGAACTTAATGCATGTGGAAAAATAACATGCTTTTAATATGGTCATAATAATCATATTATATT
This sequence comes from Cistogaster globosa, assembly GCA_937654795.1. Lineage (NCBI taxonomy): Eukaryota > Metazoa > Arthropoda > Insecta > Diptera > Tachinidae > Cistogaster > Cistogaster globosa. Next base: position 64,938,489 of record OW569406.1, read on the forward strand.
CTCTATAACAATCAATAAATGCGGTGAACAAATTATAATAGTACTTCGGATACGATAAACATTTTTTGTTAACATTTTTTCATTTTAACTAAAAATTCAAAATGGTTGGTTTAAACTAAAAAAAATTCGAACCACAACCATAGTTTTATAACATTAAAAATAATATATTATTGTTAATCATAATATGTTAGTAATAATCAAAGCATGATTGAAAGCAAATATATAATGTTTGCGTTTAAAACAAATTTAGCTAAGAATTGGCAGAATGATTTTTGGCAATTTAGTGATTTGTTTTGTTTGCAACCATATAATAACTTATTGTGCTAATAAATATACTTGAGCACTCACTTTATAGTAGAAATAGGTAGACAAGCAACAAAACACTTTGCATTTGAAGGTGCTACACTGACAAGCATCATAAATTGTAGATACTAGAGAAGTGAGAGTTACAAAATTCAGAGATGTTCCGTTTATAAAAATAAAATTAAATTTTGTTTAAATGCTGTCTCACATAATCGTAAGAAAATTTTTCCGGAATAGATATTGCTCGGCATGGTTAATAATTACTACTACTTCATTGTTAGGGATCTGTGAAAAATTCACAGCAAAGCACCTGAGAAAATAAATAAACCCTTTTACTCAGAAAACAATATTTAATGTTTTAATAATTAAATTGCAATAAAGATTTATTCTAAAAAAAAACAAGTCCTATATTTATTTGAATTAATACATTTAAAAAAAATCTGGTACGATTTTATTTCATTACTGGAAGTGATTTTAAGTCATAATAATTTATTGTAGACATTAAATTTATATTTTGAAAACAAAATTGTAAAACATTTACTTACTTCGAAATCACAACAATTTTAAACATATACACACTGACATACAAAAAAAAAAAAAAAAAAAAAAAAAAAACCCAGTACGCTAAATACTTTTTCTAATGCCGTGCCAAAGACTAAATCGTAAATTTTCATTTAAATGCCATAAAACGAAATAATAAAAAAAAGACAAAAAACAAACGGAATCTACAATTTAATATTAATTTACTAAATTCCCTTTTATGATTTATAGTAACGATTACCCCAAAAATAAAATGGCAGTAAAAGGGCATAAAAAACATAAATAATTTCACACTAGCTCTTTACGCTACATGATTTTGCCAGCAACAACCCTTCAAAGGCTTTGCGCTATAATATATTACCCAAACTGAAATTTATTTTTGCAAAATGATATTTTAGGAGAAGAGAAAAAACAATAAAAAATTTATATTTGTTTCAGTTGGAGTTATTGCCGTTGCTACATTTATTTCTTATTACTTTATTTGCAAGTTATTTTTTATTTTTGCCATATAACTGCATCTAAGTTTACAGGTAGTCTGAGCTTTATATGCCAACGTTAACTGATTTGATTAACAGTTATTTTCGTTTACAAAAAAAAAAAAAAGGCTTAGGATTGTGTGACTGCACCAGCTTGTATTGCTCTGCGACAAAAAAGTGTCTGGTACACAAATGTGAAAAAATAAACTAAAAAATGATTGGTAATAACACGGAAGGTTAGAAATACTAAATGTATGTGCCTTTAATCAATATTAATTTTTTGTAATATTTTTTATGTTTGTCAACGTTTACTTAAGTACATTAAAGCCAATACCAATTTGATTTATAACAACAATCTCATGTGGTGTTTTTTTTTGTACTACACATTTTATCAATAAAATAAGGAAGTAAAAATTTTTTTTAATTTTTTCACGCACCCAAAATTGTTAATTTTAGTTTAATTGTGAATCTAGGAATTATGCACCTTATAGGCAAAAATTTTTATTACATTCATTTCCTATGCCAACTCTCAGCGATCTCTTCAAAAATAAAATTAACACAAAAATTTTTAAATAATTTTTTTTCTTTTAAAATGTAGAAGTTATAATGAACACAAACTTAAGCCGAATTAAAATAATTCATTATCTACAATACTAAGATAGTGCCACTAATAATTTTAATTATAATATTAAGCTAAAATTTGTATTTTGTTATTTTTTGTATCACAAATATACTTCTAAAATTCTAGAGTCTAGAGAGCCTCTCATGTCGAATGAGCTATTTTTGTGCCCAATTGCAAGTCGACGGGCTCAGCAGATCATACGTATTTCAGCAGACCTTCGATGGGCTTAATCGGTCTTCGGTGGAACACCTAGAAATTTATTGGGCCATGTAGAACCTTGGTGGCGTACAATAAAATTTGTCTTACCAAATAAATATTTACTGCGCCACCTGAAAATTTAGAACCCCGCAGAAATTAGTTTACCAACTTTAAAACAGTGGGTAATATAAATATTTCGAATTACCATGTAGATCTACGGAGGGGCTGATGGACACAAGAAGCACTAGTGTATCCCAGAGTGGACAGCGCTTTTTATTATTATTATTATTATTATTATTATTATTATTATTATTATTCTTTTTATTATTATACTTTTTATAATTATAATGATATTTAATTCATTTCTTGAAGTCTTATAATAAAAAACGCTTATTAACGTAATAATAAAATTTTAGTATAGCGCACAAATTTTGATGTCTTTTAGAAGAGAGATTTGTAGCGTATCTCCCTTTTTAAATGAATAAATTTGCACAGTTTTTTTATTTACTTATTTATTTTAAAATAGATTTTTCAAGTCTAAGTCTTTAATAAATGTCAGTGCTTATTCTCGCTTTTAACAATGTCAACTAATTTATGCTAATGAATCGCCATTTGTAAAGTTTTAAATTTGGAACGAACACTACTGAATGAATGAATGATTATAATCATATAAATTGAAATAAATATGTGTCTTTTATTTCTGTTTTTAAATTTTTTTTTAAATTCTTGAGTTAATACAAATTAAGTTTTTAATTAGAAATAGTAATGTTTTAAAAAGTGTCACCAACTTAGTGTGTGATGTTTTCTGTTTTTCATATTATTTCGACGCAAATTGCAATTAATGACAATTCAGTTTTACTGAAGTGCTCTCTCATCGTGACACAAACATACACACAAACAAGTACACATTTATCAAGAAATATAAAGTATAGATGTGGCCTCTAATTGCATTGATGCATAAATCAATTAGTGCTTTAAATGACAGCAACCAAATACAGTAGAACTAAAAACAAAAGCGTAAAAATTAATAAATATTTCGGAAAAAAAAACTTTCGGTTTGTTTTTCATTTCCATTAGTTGCTAGTTTTCGTTTTGTGGCAAGAGTTTAAAATGTGTGCTCATGGAACAAGAAAATAAAATATAACAAATAGGAAAGTAGTAAAAAGAGTGATCGTTTCTTGTTTGAAATTTAGTTTTTTTCTGCTGATAAAAATAGATTGAATATGCATAGAAACTAAATGGTATGAAAATTATTGTGGGCATGCTCTGCTAAAAACATTTTTGAAATTCATAATTCAAAGTGACAGCTGACCAAACCATAACAACTGTCACTTGTATAAATATATTTATTTATATTCGCTCTCCCAAGCACATTAATGTATAAAAATATATGCATTGATATTCGTTCAAAGTGTGTATCTGAGTTAGTGCAAATGTATATCTATGAACGTTTATGTGTGTCTGTATGTAAAAAAAATATGTATTTTATGTTGGCTTATTCTGCTGTTAAATTTATCTAGTTTTATCTGCATGAAATTTCAAGCATTTTTTTGTTTTTGTATATGTAAACCTCTGCGTATTTGTGAATTTACTGATTTTACTCATTGAAGCTTTTTTCATCATTATTATGTAAGCAAAATCTATAAACTCGCAGAGTTCTAATGAAAACTAAATTTTACGCTTTTATAAGCTTCACAACATCATGTGAAGTGTACAACATCATTTGTGGTATTCGATCTCCTTCTATAAATTGCAAACTGCGTATTTGACAGTTTTGTTTTTAGCGCTTAGTAACAATTTTTTGTCATCCTATATTTCCAATGTCACAGCCTTTTGTGAAATGTAATCTATATAGAAATAACATAAAGCCCATAAACTAATATTTCATCCGGTGTTTGGCTTAACATTGCCATATAACTCTCTAATTTATAAGTATGGGCGAGTTTAAACGTCCAGATTGTTTTAACATGGAGAGATATGGCAGCATGCCTTATTCGTTTTTATATGAATGAGTATGAGCCAATACAATATGTTTTATTATGTTTGTAAATATTATAGTAAATTGAAGCATTTTGTTTTTTTTTTTTTTTTTTTTTTTTGTTGTAAAAATTTTAGATTATTTTAGTTTAGTTTAGGTAGTAAATTTTTTTCCTTATAATATTTTTAATTTATTATTTTTTATTTTTATTTTTTTGATTTATTTTAACGATTAACTTGCGACGATAAAATTACTAAGTATGCGACTTGTTTGGAACCTTAGATAAAGAGATAATGTAAATGCAAAGTTGATTAAAATCAATTGTCTTTTAAGTAGATCTTAGAAATTAAGATTAACATATTTAAGTTTCTAAGTTGATACACACAATGGAATAGTGAGGGAAACATGGGAATTTTCAACTTAAGTTTAATTGTGTTTAGTTATGTTCCTTATTAGAAATCATGTTGCCTGAAGTATCAAAATTTTGAAATGTTCTCTTATAAAAGGTTCCCTCGTCTGTGGCGATGTTTATAGTTTTTCAGTTAAAAGCAGACGTCAGAGTAGTTTTATAATTCGCGTAGTTAAAAACAAAATATTTAAATAAAATGACAGCAATTGAAGTTTGTAAAAACTGAACAATTTTTAACCGACTTGAACAAAAGAAGAAGGTTATCAATTCGACTGAATGTTGCTTTTTGTGCCTGCAGAACTCAGTAATTTCCGAACCAATTTTGAAATTTTTTTTAATTTGATAGTTTATGCCTACAGATTGGTTCCGTTTTAAAAATAGTTCATAATCTTAAAAATAAAGGGTATACCTATAAATCGTATATGTTTTTTAAGTGTATTATGAACCGTAAGGCGCATTTCTTTAAAATTAAAAAATTGTGTATTACTATAGTCCCGAATAGCAAAAGGTAATAAAAACAAATCTTAAAGTTAAAGGGTGTCTCCATATGTGACGTAAATTAACATATATTCGCATATCTTTTGAGCCGTTGTAGACAAACGCTTGAAAATTGGGCAGGATGTCGATATGATATGATAAAAGCAAGCATTAACATTCAAAATTATAAATTAGAGGGTGTCCAAATAATTAGACGTATGTGGCCAAATTGTTTTAGAACGGCAATTAAATTTACAAAGATTGCTAAGTATTGCTAAGTCCGCTATAACAAAAAGTATAAATTTTGGATTTGCAAACAAAATAAAGTCCCAACAGTTGATGTAATATGATGTATGTGGCCCAAATTTTGAACCGTTATTGACAGACAATCTGTTTTGATACGTTTTTTTTGCAAGAATTATTATTAATGAGTACAAAGATTTGAGAAAACTCTTTTTTCGATATCAGTGCTCACTTGCTTTTAGATAGATAGAAAAGGCAGACTTTCTTTTAATAGCAGAAAAATCACTAAAGTGAGCATGAATCATTTTACGAGATATTTCCATATTTAAGTTAGAGTTTTAAAATGTTTTTATTTGCTAAAGCTTCCTCCTTTTCTATCAAATTGTGCATATATATATTTTTTTTCTTATGACAATAAATTTGCAATTTATAAATTTTAAATTTTAAGCTGGGATAAATACAATTACATTTACAACTTTTAAATATTTTATTTTTTTTATATCTTTTTAGGTAAGTTCCATATGCCAGGATGTTATTCGCAAACAACTTAGCTATGTGGCAAGTTTTCCTATGTTTAATAATTATTAAAAACTTGATTAACAAATATATTGATTCGCCTTGTTGGTTTGTGTAAATTTAAAATAATTTTCTTTAGTCACATATCGATATGATCTTTTTGCAATTATGTATTTTATGTTTACAAGTTTTTCATAACTCCATATAAAATTTTGGTGGTCAGAGTCTAAGTGGATAAAATAAAATTTTGTCGAGAAGCACTGTACAAAATTTAAAGAAATTTTTTTAATAGCTTAAAACTATTTTAGTAATATTTGAAGATAAAAATATTTTTTCGAAGAAATTTTAGTGAAGATGGCTTGAGGTAGAAAACAGTAAAGACAAATCAGAAGGCCAAAACTAAAAATTAAAGCTTGTAGTACTTAATAAGTTTAAATACTATTGTGAATTTTAGAACTTTTTAATAAAAGTTGATAAAAAGTGCTAAGAAATCTTAATTACGGAATAAGTTTTATGAAATCTCGTCGCAACACTTTATAATGAGTATCGAATTATTAGTATTAACAACAAAAAAACTTCTTTAAATATCCCAGTGAAGCTTTATTTTACACCTTAATACAACTGCAATTTGGGACACATCAGAAAAAGTGCAGTTTTTTTCTATATAAAAATGTGAACTCCAGAATCCCAAATAGCAAATTTAACAAATAAATTCAAAATATTATTTTAAAAGAACTTATGAAAGTCATAATGGAATATGGTCTTTTATACTATATAAGCTTTGATTGAAATCAAGGCGTTTACTTTCTTGGATTTTCTTCAACTTTTTTTATTGTACAAGATTACTGGAGTTTTAGTCACTTTAAATTGTCCATTAACTAACTATTTGGTTTATGAAAAACTAAAATTTAATTTAATTCTATGTTAAACTTAAACCCCAGTTACAACGTTAAGAGTGGATCTGAAATAAATGCTTTTTTTTCTTCTTTTTTTTCCGTTAGTTAGAAGTGCAGCAAATACCAGAAAAAAATCCAGAAACGTAGTTTGAAATACTGACAGAGAATATTAACAATATGGAAGAGTATAGAAAAAATAAGTGAAAATATAATAAAGTACTGAAGTCACCACCATTTCTATTAAATTATCATAGCAAATAGTTTTTTTGTTTCTGTTAAATGCCACATCAATGCAAATGCATAGAAATAATCCTATTTGCTTGCTGTTTCTACGCTATAGTTTTCGTAGATGTTAAATCATTTCCAGTTAAAAAATTTTATAGTTAAAACTTATTATCTCTATAATGGTTCAGTGTCTTTTTTTGTAAGGCATTTAGACTTCGAAGATTAAAATATGTGTTATGAACTGAACGTAAAAGGCTACAAATTGAAAGGTATATTTTCTTAAAGGACTTTAGGAAATGGTGTAATTTTGTTTTATTCACTCCAGCAATTTTTAATTTTGCATTCATATTTTTTCTACATTAATACAATTATATTGTTCATCATTTTATAAATTTATTATTTTATTATTTTAATTTTTGTAACTGTTGTTGTCATTCTTTTGTGTGATTTGTATAAAATAAACTGTGATACAAACTCGCCATGTCATCATTATCCTACATAACACAGGCGCTAATTGACAGCAGAAAACAAAACATAAAAAAAGAAGCAACAAACTCATAGTGGTTTTGGAATGGGCTTCTATTTTTCTAACCTACCTCCTAACCTCTTTTTTTCTCTTAAAAGCTGTGTCCCACCTCTTTTGCACTCATCTTTATTTTTACTAAATCATGGCTCATGACATGTACATACATATTTACTTGCAACTATTCTGTTGTTGTTTTTGCAATGTTATTATTTACTGTTGTTTTATTTAGCTTAAATGTGAATGTGCCTGTATTTATCATGGTTTGCACTCCCACTGTTATATACACACCCACATATATACATGCACAATACATGCATATAAAAAGAATTAAAAACAGAGTCACAGTAAATTTGCGTCATTTTACGCGCTTAATTAGAATCAGTTGTTTCCAGTTGTAACAATTTGAATATTGATTGTAATGTCACGTTATTTTTAATAACACCATTTGTTCGTTGTTTTATTCTTTACTATTGCCATTTAAATTGTCCCTTGTAAACTATGAATTAAAACCAGAATTTTGTTTAGTAAATGACTACTGAACAGAAATAAACTAGAAATTAAATGAAACACCATGTATGTTTTATTTTTCTTTTTGCAAAATTAGAATTCAAATTGCAAAAATAATTAAATTTTAATTTTAGTTTTGATTGTAATTATTTGTCATACACAAGCTTGTAGTTTTGAAAAGTTGAGTTGAGTTTGTGTTGAATATATATTTTTATGATGACATTCTTATAATGAAAAACTCTTTAGATATATTTATAGATACTTTTATGTATGCATACAACTAGAATTTAATTTTTTTGTAAATGTTTAAAAACTATTTATCAATTTAATTACATTCATATTTTGTGGATTTTATTATAAGTAGCAAAAAATGAACGTTGTCTGCTTTTGTTAAAATCTTAAAGCATAAATCTCTTTATTTGGTTGTTCACGGCTTAGCCGATTTAAATGAACACAAGTAGATATTTGTCCTCATGTTAAAAAAGACAATTAATATTTTCAAATAGTGAACCATTAGAGTATGAAAAGGGAGAAGCAATGCACAGCAAATCTATTTTAATGAACTTCAAAACATAGGTAGCCACTGGTCTATAAGATTCAATATATATCTGTTCCCAAAGCTAGTTTCTGGATGAAAGAAAAGGGGAAAGGAAGCATTTACGGCTATAGCGATATTAATAAAGTTTTAGCAAGGGTATATATGTGTAGAAGGTAATATATTCTATGTTTATTAAGGAAGCGGAAGAGAGGACAAAGGGGTAGCTTTATGTGAGAAAAATTCGATTTGAAAGACATTTGAAAGATAGATACATAGGTTCGACTTATAAAGCATTATAGGCAGAATTAAATCTGTTTGAATTAAAATAAACCACAGGAATAACGAATTTAGTTAAAGAATTACAAAAAAATATATTGTTATCTTTTATCTCGATTAAATTATTTAATCACCGATATTGATTATTGAGGGTGAAAGCACATTTCGATGATCATTTCGCTACCGCTTACTTAGCTCTTCAGGAATCTTAAACTTTGAGTTTTGTCTTTACTTTATTGTTTGGACAAAAATCTTTAGTTTTTTTTTTTAATATTTGTGAGAAGTTCCCTGAAGAACTAATTCAGCAGTACCGAAATGGCCATCGAGACGTGCTTTTACCCTCACGATATTTTGTCAAAAATTAATTAATTTAATTCAATATTCCCGTGGTTTATTTTAATTTAATAATTTGCGAGTGCCAGTGCATAAAACAAAAGTAAATTATTGTAGTGTTGTTATGATTTTTTATTTTTTATCAACTTTTAACTGTATAAAAAAAACCGAAAAAAAGTCTGCCGTATACAGTGGATGAAGAAAAATAAAATCAATGTTGTTTATTGTCGTTTTTTGCTTTTGCTTTTATTTTTGTCTTTATTGTTTGGACAAAATCATTTAGTTTATTTAAAATATGTGCGAGCACATTTCTTAAGTAAGCTGTAGCAAAATGGCCATCGGGACGTGCTTTCACACTCAATAACCAATATCGGTGATTTATTAATTAAATCGGGATAGAAAATAACACGAAATTTTTTTTAATTAAATTTTTTGGTTATATAACGATGAATTCTTATTAACATATGTGTATAAGTTGTGTTGTAGAAATATGCAATAATTCCAATAGCAATTGCTTTTTCATGTATAGAAGTCACTTTTCTTCTTTCTGGTGTACGAACGGCATATTTCATATTTAAAAATATACGATAATTTTGTCGCTAGTTAATTTAACCATGACGGACTTGATGTGGCGAAATTGTTTTATTTACGCTTTTAAAAGACATTGTTTAAGTAAATTCATTTAAGCATTATTTGTTGCAAAATTTTTCATCGTAAACCGTAAAAATTTGGATTTCGTATCTAAATATAAAAAATTGACACGCATATGACCAGCCAAATTTTATGTCTATTTTACGCGAAATTTCTTGGAGTTTTTTTTTAAAAGAAAGAAAAGGTACATCTACGTTAAGAAAGCATTGACATTACTGTATCACAAAATATAACATCCAGTACTTTGTAACCAACAATTTGTTACCTGTTACCGGCGTTTATACATTATCAGACAACTGAACTTATATCCTGTCTTGAGGTATTATTGAAGTGAGTGACAGTATATTATATGAATTATTAAATAGTTTATAAGAAGGCCATGTTGCAGAATAAAATTCTTTAAAAAAAAATTTAAATGAAAGTACCGAGAAATACAAATACCAAGGTGAATAACTTTTGATGACCAAAAAATGCAGATTTAATGACAGATGAAAGATATAATTTTTTATAATTATTATTAACTTATAATTTCATTAAAAAAATATTTAAAAAAGGCGTATTAATATTTTTGCACGTGTAAATAAAATCAAATGTTGTATTGGCATATTTTGGTTACATAATTACTCTTTTGATTACAAAATATGGTAAACAAGGCTATAATTTATTTCAGAATGCCTACAGAGGCTCTCAAATTTGACCCAAGCAACGCCGGATACAATGAGCTAGTAAAAATATTAAGCTTTGTCCATATGCCAGAAATATTTATGCACAAAATGTATAAAACTAAAATAATAACGCTTTGCTTAAACAAATTTTGACAGATCGAGTAAATGGCCATGAAATTGTTAGTGACTTTTTACTTATGCATGCTCACGTAAATGATAAAAAAATGTTAAGGATTAGATAAGCACTTAGTCACAACATACACCAAAAAACAAACAGTATAAAGTCACAAAAATTTTTTTTAAGATTTTTGTTTTATTTTTTTAAGAATACATAAATGACGCACAACCTAAAATTATTTCTAAATGAGCGCCAACCGAATTTTATTACTTGGAATCTTGTTTGTGTTAATCTACGTTAATAGTGCTTGATTTCTGTTTAAAAACATTTCCTAAATCTCAAAACACTATTTTATGATTCTAGTTTTCAGTTCAAATATGTTTTGTTTCGTTAAATAATGTCAATTCTGAAAACCTTAAAATGCAATTTTTAAATAAATGCTGCAATAATATATAGGAAATCTGACATGATCACAAACAGAGTCACTCAAATGGCCAAAGTGAGGTTATATCTTATGAATGGTATTTATAAATTATAAGCAAATCTGCCACACTTTTACATTATCCAGAGTTTAAAGGAGTTCTTAAAAAAGAGATTTTTGCTATTCACAAGGTTTCGTTTGCTTCCACTAGAGTTTTGCTAAATCCAAACCACATACATCAAGACCTATAGAATTGAAAACGATTTTCAGTATTAGTGGAGCTGTTAAGTCGCTTTTAAAAGAAGGAAAATAAGAAAAAATTGCATTGCCCTTACATATCTACAACTGCATATTTTAATTAGATATGAATTTCAGCTCTTACATGTGTGTGAGTAGACAAAAAAAAAAAAAAAAAATAGGGCAACAAAAATTGAGCAGACGCATTGGTTGCTTTGGTAGAAGTGTCAGTGTGTTTGTTAAACAGAAGAGTCATGAGTTCAACTCCCAAAGGTAACTTGAGTACGCAAATAAATAAAAAAGAACAGTTCACAATTTTCGGCAACTCGACAAAAAAAAAAAAAAAGAATAAGGAAAGCAATTTTCATATATCTTCAGTAGATATATAAGTGCACCTATATTAGTGCAACAACTGAGATGTCTAAAACTACATAACAGCATAGCATGAAAATCATGGGTGAGCTGCTTGAATTAACAAATGATAAAAAAGAAGATATTTAGCTCGACAATTTGTTGTCAAAATAGCTGCGCGAATAAAAGGCTCATGTTTGTTAAGCAAGAATGCGAGTTGGTCAAGTCTCGCCGGAGTAGCCCCAATGTTGTAGCGTATATTCGTAAAAGCAGAGGTGAATTACACAAAAGATGTTGTAAACAAATCTACTTAAATCCACAGAGGAAATAGAACAAAGATATAAAAAATATACCGTTTGTTCCTATGCCTAGGCGCTAGGTGAGCTAGAAACAATTTTACTTGGCCAATCCATCAGCAGGCTTTTTTTGCTATTTAAAATTAGCAAGAACGGTCCATGTCCTTCGGGGCAGTGATTAAACATCAAGCCTGCTTCTACTTTTTCCATATCATTTAGAGGAACAAAGTAACTTCAATAAAAAAATATCTATGGCCCGATAGAGAATTAAAAAGTAAGAAAAAAACATCAAGTGAAAAAATTGACGCTCGCCCATATTTTCCGAGTTGCGAGCCTCTGAACCTTTTATAGAAAATTACGATTGTACACCGTAGTTTTTAAAATATGAATATGAATATTATTTAAAAGCTTTTAAAGAGATCTTCCAAAAAATACTACAATTTTTTCAAAAATGCTTAGCCCGTTAAGAGCTGATTAACTTTTTATGTAAAATTATATATATTACTTAATTTTTCTTTCTTTTTAATTCTCTTTCACCACAATATTTGTTTTTTTTTTTTTTCATTGAAGTTACTTCACTAAACTAAATTTAGCTACATGGTGAAGGGTATGTAAGATTCGGCAAAGCTGATTATAGCTTGTGTTATATAGCTTATTTTTACTACAATAATTTAATTGACTTTTTCTTAATATGTGTATATATTGATATATGAAAAATTTGTTGTCTCAAACACATATATTTTTTTTAATAATTTAATTAAGCAACTTTTCGCAAATGATTCAATAATATTTTATTTTCCTATTTATTTATTTATTTACCTTTTTTGTATTAACGCAATTCCATGCAGTCACAAATGTCAAATATTATATAGCTACAAACATATTAAAACTCAGAAATACACACACACACACACACACACTCACATATAACAGTAGTTGTGATGTTGCTCTTGTGTAAATATTATGAAGTAATTGATATCAAATATTACTCTAGCAACGCACAAATCTTGCACACGAATTTAATATGTGTGACTGTATGTACACGCTGCAAATTATTTGTGGATGTGTTTAAAAGTTTGCAAGAATACAGAACTGGTTACTTTGTACGGTTTAATTCGAAATGAAATGTAATTAAAGAACAAAAATAATAATTAAATACTTTTGATGTAAAGACTTTTTAAACCAGCCTGTTAATCCTTAATATTTTTAATATCTTTAAGAGTTAAATTTTTTTTAATTATTTTGCTATTAAGTTCATCTTCTCTGTTATTTTGTGTTCATGTTTGTTCCATTATTTAACGTTAGTTATATAAAAAGTAGCTTCACAGCGTTTATTGCTGTATTTTATTTTTGTTCACTTTTTATATTTACTGTTATTTGTTTGTCAAATTATTTCTGCGAATTTATAATTTGCATAAATAAATAAAAAACTGTGAGGCAATTGGCTGTAAAGCTTCGCAAATAATTATATTGAAAACAAAAATAAAAGAATCGAAAAACAATTTTGTATAATCGAATTTTATGGCCCTTAATATATAATACCAACCCAAAATTTAAATAACAGTAGGAGACGTAAATTAAAAAAAAAAAAAACTATATTTTTTGCAGATCAATCTTCTTTTTTCTACTAATAAGAATATAAAATTTGCAAGCCAATCGCAGTAATACCATTTTCTGGTGAGTCTAGCCAGGTCAAACATGCCACAAATCATCATTACTACATTATTTAAGAAAGACATCAGAGAAAGAAGAGATACAACGTAAACTTGCGCTAAATGCATAACGTTCATTAGTGCAGATCACAGCTTCTGTCAATCTACAAATAACAAGTGCCGCAAATAATGATGGAGCATCATCATAGTTTTATGATATTACAACTTATTTAGTAGTTGATTAATTATGGTTAAAATAATGAATGACATAGCGTTTCGAATAAATATTTCCCAAATTAAAGAATTCTTTGTCAGGCCCTATTTCTCATTTTACTTAACGATCTTCTGTGTCAAACTTTTAATACATTATATTGCTCTTCATATCAGAGTAGAACTTTCCACTCATTCATTTCACAAAATTCGAAGACTTTTAGGCATTTAGGCTATGGAGGGTCAATCTTCGTATAGGATCTTGCAAACAGAGTTTATTTTAACGATCGAAAAAGCAAGTAGTGTATGCTTTCGCACAAGCGTATAGCTCAATGTGTTACCATTGGACTAAGCATGTGGTTCCAATCGAAGCATTTAAGTGTCTACGTATTTGGAAACAGTTTAAGAGATAATTCGTTCCATCTGATCTCCTCGCTTTAATGTCTTTTTTTTAAGACCAAAAATATATTAAAACTCTTATGTAAGGGCCGGAGCTTCAAAGACTGTTTTAGAGTTACTCGACCGCGTGCAGGAAAGAGCGAAGAAGCTCATTAGCAGAGAAAGAAGAGTATCCATCTCTGTTGACTCAATGAAGCATCGATGCAGTGTGGGGTATGTTCCCTATTTTATCGTTACTGCAACGAAATGTGCTCTTATGAAATCAGAGAACTTGTTCCTTAAAACCGTAATTTTGTATGTCATAGAGTGCATATTTGTTTGGTCGATTATCCAGTAAATCGCACCATGCATTACAGAGAAAACTTGTTTGCAAGTGAACTGGTTGTACGTGGAATAAACTTCCTGCGTAAGTCTTCAATGTGAGGAGATTAAAATCGTAAGCTCAATTTCTTCTATGATTCTTCCCACAACCTAGTTTCTACTAGCAAGGGGTCATTCTTAGAGTGTTGGTCCTATTAAAAAAAACAATAGATTAATATAATTTTATACCACCAGGATAAGTACTGGTGAATTTTAATGAAAAATTGAAAAAAGCTAAATGAATCTGTTAAGAAACTTAAAAAAGTATTGAACAATTTTTTTAGTGGGTCTAAATTTCGTTTAGATCGAAATAAAATTAACCGGGCTTATAATAGAATACAACCAATATGGGCACTGAGGTAGGTATTGGTAAATAGACGTTTAAAAAACGAATAAATCAATTTGCTTAGAGTGTGGATTATGAAAACATTTGTTTGGCTATCAATGGATGTTACCTAAAGAAATACCCGAGGAAAACTTAATTACAAAAGATATAGATTAACTGATCCTAACGAGATTTTATTATAAACCCCATTATAAAGAGGTCACTAGCATATCATATAGAACAGCAAGTGCTTTTTTAACCTGGAAAATATATCAGCGGTTTTGTAATCAATCATATGAAAATTATTTTAAAGGCCCCACTGTATGATTATGTGAGCTTGTAATGGTGCGATTCTGGTTGATTACTATTTGCTGGTTCTTTTGCCCTTATTTTTCGATTGGCAAATATATTTTATTTTCTATATCTTGTTATTTAATTAGGGAAATCAAATTAAAATTTATATTTATATTCATGTTTATTATTTTATTTTGGAAGTTGGGTGTGTTTAACATCCTTAATTTGTCGTTTTAGACTTTTCTAGCTGTTGTAATGTTTTAATTTAATATTATGGAAGAGGCTTCATACACATTAATAGTTTTAAACTCTTTTATAACGTAGAAAACGCAGCCTTCCTGACTACAACTTATTCTTTGCAGCTGGTTAGGATAAGAAAACTGAATCCACGTGTCCACTTGAGGCTCTCTTAGGATATGAACTAACGATTTTTTAATTCTGTTTACGTAAGAAGGGAAATTCTTCCAAGTTATTCAAATATGAGGTTGCTGTAGTTTAGTTAGATATCACGTTGAGGACTGAGTATGTGATCGGTTTGGTGCCCTAGCTCTGTGGTTATAATCACATAAAAGTTACAAGTCTTACCTTCATATTCTAGATACAAATTTACCTCAAAATTTGTGTCGTCTCTATAAAATGTGCTTAATGATACAGAGCTTTTAATGCAACTAATAATGGTCAGAGCAGTTTGGGACATAGGTAACACGAACTAGTTATCAATGTTATTCCATTTAATCCTGTTTTACTTTTTCAGGACATTTCCTTTTCTTTAAGGTTTGCAACCTGCCAAATCTTACGTTTTTATTAAAATTTTTTTTAATTCATTTTGTTTTGTACTAAACGTATTAACTTTATCATGGCATTTAGAATAAAAATTCTTTAGATATTATTTAAATTGTTAAATCAGCAAAATCATTGGGTAGTTTACAACCAAAATTAATAAACAGAAATTACTTAAGTTTTTAATTTGATTTTGATTAAAATTTCTTTAAACTTCTAAATGAAACTTTTTATTTATTATTTATTTTCTCTTTCAGTATATGCTGGAAGAGACAAGTTTTTTTTAATATTTTTCCCTTTTATTTTGGCTGCAGGGTTATTAAACCTGTTAAGCCGAAGTCAATTGAATTATACATAAATTTTAAATGGCTTTTATAGTAAAAATATTAAGTTTTATAAAATTCCAAAAATCATATTAAAAATCACTCGTTCTATTTAAAAATCAATATTGTAAAAAAAAGTTATTATTGATTGGGTAATTGCTTTTATTTTTGTTTGCTTTGAAAGAAAATCAGAAGAGTAAAGAAATATTTCGAAATATTCAGTTAATCTTTAAAAAAAGTTTTTTTTTGCCAAATCTTACTGTTAATTTTCCACACCATATTTTTATTTCTCCCTTTTAACATGATAAAAGTTAAAATAATTTTTTACATCTCCATCAGAAACCATAAGCTAATTAAAAAGGATAAACTTAAATTGATTTAAAGTCCTTTCAATTTTGTCTCATACGAACAACGCAAGTGAACAGCTTTTTTAAAGGGGTATAAGTTCAGCAAATATCATTATTTGTCACAAACTTTATAGTGCATAAACTTTTAATTTTCTATTTCATGTTGGAACTTACGATGCCATACGAAAGAAAATAGCAAGAACTGAAAAAAAACAACAAAAATCGAAAAATGTTCCAAATGAATAAAAAACAGAAATTTAAAGAAGAAAAAAAACTCAGTTTACCATAAATTTAAAAATGTAGCATGGATCAAAGTTTACAATACTCTAACACGCGGCACGAATACGTTCTTGGCATTTGAGGAAAACTTGCTCAAGTCTCAATCTAAGAATGCACACAAACATACACAATTGTAGTTGTCAGTTGTTCGTACATGCTTTAAGTTGCTTGCCCAAAAAATGGAGCCAAAACACTAATGGACTTGTCAGTAAAGATCTGGTTATTCTTATTATATTTGATGCTATTTTTGTTAGTCGTGTTGCTGTTGTCTTCAAGTTAAGGCTTGTAGACAGTTCTATAATGTGGATATATATAACTTTCGCACACTGAGAATAAAATTATTGTTATTAAGCTTTATTTATGTAGTTAAAGCTTTAAAGCGTTAAACGTAATGTTTAAAAATAAAAGCTTTAAATATAAATAATATTTAAATACATTCATATAATTTCTAAATGTTAATAATTTAATGGAATAAAACCCTTTTTAAAATTAATTTTTATAAACAAAATTTTATATCTTTTTTTTAAATTTTGTCCTTTTTATTTTATAATTAGAGTTTGAAAAATATTACAAGGATCATTGTTTTTTTTTTAATTTTATTTTATTGTTATTATTTGTGTCCAGGTTAACTTTTTAAAGTTTTTCAATTGTGCCTTATGGTCCTACATATATCTGAATTTATGGGGTCTTTCAAGAATACTACGAACACGGTATCGTCACTCTCAGCAAGAATACTTGTTGTGATATCAAATGTGTTTTATTTAATATATTAGTTTTTTATTTTAATTTTATTTATAAGTTCTTGGCTACTTTCTTGAGTAATTCTAGTTTTATTTGACTGCAGCGAACTTAAAAAAAATCTCCATCTTTAAATATGAACATTCGAACAGCTCAACAGTTTTCTTTCTCTCCTTGAATAGAGCTCAGTTTAGTTATTTATAATTTTTAAAATAGTTTAAATCTGTTTCATGAATAACTAATAACTCCTTTTACCTTTGCATGATCTTCTCTTTACTTCGGAGTCATGGTGACCAATTACATATTGTGTTGGGAAGGAATGTTTTCAAGGTATAGAAAAAAATTTAGAAAATATGTAATAATACAAATAATAAATAAAAATTTGGTTTCTTTTTAAATTATTTTAATTCCATCAGACCAGTTTTACTTTAATAAAGGCTAAACTTTCAAAAGCTTTTTTACTAACTCTAATTATTTTATCAGTAGTAGTAATCATGCGATGGGGGTACATTTTTTACTCCTTTGTTTCCGCTGTGCTTAAAACTTACCTTTCTATTTATCACTCGAAAAACATCCAACAGTAGAGATTAGTCTTAGACTGACAGCACTCATGACATTCAAATGCATAATGTTGCTACTTCACACCATTTTCGCTGCTCACTTTAACTCAGGCCACAAATATAGCTTTCCTCCATTTTTTAATTATTCCGATGACATAGTTGTCTTGTCTTAAATTCTCAGTAAAAAAAATTATTAATCTTTTTATTTAAAAGAAATTTTTAACTGGAGTTAAGGACGAAGATTAGAAAATGTGTGTGTGTATGTAGATGTGTTTTTCTTAAAATATTGTCTTATTTACTGAAAATAATCAACTACAATGTCACTTCTAGACTGCTTTTCATTTTTCTGGTAACATCTGTCTTCTTTATCACTATCTAGAAAACGACCTATATTAAGATTTATTTAAAAGTAATGAAGTGCTGTTCAGTTAGGAGGTAAATCATAAACCATAGCAATTGGTGAACCAATGAAGCATCACCTGGATGGTAAAATAGGATTTGGCACTTCAGTGTTTACAGATATGTGTTGATCGATCGTGCAACGTATGCCTGAATTTCAAAAATACATCTTCATATAGTGGTAGGCCTTTGCCAAATATAGTTGCCTTCATAGTTGTCCACACTAGCTGACTTTCGAAACCAAAGGTATTCCTGCTAAGGCGTGTTTGCCTCATGGCTTTTTGCATTATTATTGGGAAAATTTCTTTAAACCAATAGTTATTTTTTTTAAAGTAATTCAAACTATTTAAACAGAAAGTAATTTTCTCTCAGTGTTTTCTTTTCATGTCTTACTGCATTAAATGAATGTCTGTTGTTTCTTTTGCCATTCGTTTTGTTTGTTGTAGTAGTTTTAGTAGTGTTGTTCTGGTTTATTTTTCAAAAGTTCATTTACAACTCTCAACGAGACATGACTTGACCTGTCTAACGGTTTCATGCGTAAAACTTTTCATCCCTTTAAACTTGTATACATTTTTGGAATATTTATTTCTACTCAAAAGTTTCTTGATGGTTAATTTTTTGGTAGTGGTTGTTTTCTGCAATACGAAGATCCGCACACATAATCATATAGTGTTTTATGGATGCAATTTCATTACTTAAAGCTGTTTCTTATTTCAAGTTTTAGGAAGGCAAACTATTTAAAAACTTTGGTTAGTTGTTGGCATTCAGAAGATGATTCTATTTAACCCTGTCCTTTACCTCTTTTAGTCTGATACTTTTCTCAAAGTTTTATACATTTTGTTTTGTAACATAAATTTTCTTCATTTATTATTTTATACTTTTTTTCTTCTTTTTTTAGCATCTCAAAATGTAATACAGATTTGAAAAATCATGACAGGCCAAGATAGACGATGTTGTCGTTAATATCTAGCATTTGATAAAAAACTAAAAACGAAAAAAAACTTAAGAACATGACTTATCATTATAGTTTTCTTGATTCCTAAAGAGTTTATATCGTTTTTTATTTTCATATAACTGCCTCATTATTATTGCATTTTTTAATCAAAGATGAGTACCAGCTCTTTTCAATCCAATAGGGAAAAACAAAACATTAAGAATGAAAAGTTTTTTTTTTATTTGTCCATAATTTTTAGCAAAACTAGCGCCACCATTATAAACATAAAACTAATACTACTGATATCATTAAAAAAAGTTCTTAACATTAAGTAAAAAATATAAAAGTATGAACTTGCAGATTGTGGGTTGCTAGGAAAATCTATCAATCATACCACTTATTAATATTTGCTTCTTCAGCTTATTATATCCTTCACTCCAGGTAAAAATGATTTTTATAAGTTTGTCATTCCGTTTTGTAATTTCTTAAATATTAATTTTCGAATGCATAAAGTGTTCTTTTTCTTAATTTTTATACACAGGGTTGTCAATTTTGCGATGTTCGTCTGTCCGTCTGAAATCAGTTTTGTCCAGTCCCCAAATTAGCTATAAAAAATTTATGAACACCATTCGCTTATGGTTTCGAAAGAGGAGCAATTAAACTGTTGCAACTTCAAAGGAGGCGCTTTTATTTTTTGCATTTTTTAGATTCAGAAAAAAAAAACTATAAAAATTCTAAATTAGCAAAAAATTTTAATTTTATATAACCTTTTCAAGAATCATTCAAATTCAAAAATTCACAAAAAATAACTTAAAAATATCAACAACTTTAAAGTTTTTTTAAGAAAAACTTTACTTTAATGAAATAAAAACACACTTTCTTTGCTGAAGAGTATAAAAGATTCGACACAGCCAAATATAGCAATCGTACTTGTTTTTCATTAAAAAAATACTCTTGATAATAATAAATATTTTCCCTTAATTAAATAAATAAATTTCGTTATAGAATATTATTAAGTAAATAAAAAATAAAATAGTTAAAAAGATCAAAATTTGATTTTCTTATAATTTTTTTTCTCATTATTGAAAATCGCCTTAGTTTCAATGCTGTGTTGCTAGGAGCTAGAAAAAATTAGCTAATTGGATTTTTAAAGATGCAGAACCATAACTTACTTGTAAACAAAGTTAAAAATCCATAACAATTTAAATTTAAAACATGTTGTTTTTACATATTGATGTAACATTTGTTTTTATATTAAAAAAATCTTTATTAAAAGATATTTTAAATAAATAACAAAAATTGTTTATTTTGCAACGTATATTTTATGTCGAATCAACAATTTATATTGAATTATTTTTTTTTTTGTGTTGCCTATTGCCACTCTTCTAATAAGGTCGTAAGCAACGAAAATATAATTGAAATAAAATAAAGTAAATATTTTAGGACATAGGAATTGCTAATGAGTTTAATTCGGTTTAAATAGTGCAGGCTGGTATTGCACTATTCTATTTAATGACGTGATGAGAGAACTTTAGAAAAACGGTTGAATTTTTTCTAATGGTAAAAAATTTTAAATATTGTTAGTTTTTTTTCCCTAGTCTTTTTTAAGCCTTTGATTTTAAGGTTATTTTAGAATAAAAATCCTCTTGCTTTGATTATAATAAACAAGATTTCAAAGAGGAATGCCAGTTGTGATTGATTTTTATGAATTAAGAATCTGGAAATTATGTCAGTTCTGAAATCTTGGAATTATTTGGTAACCTAAAATCACTCGGAATTTGGAGACTACTTGCGATTTTATCTTTATGTCTTTTTAATGCAATATTTTTAACTGGTGTAAAAATTACTTTAATAAATAATTTAATGTTTAGTGTTTTGCATACCACTTCCTTAAAAATGTTAAAAACCATTTTAATATCAAAAACGTAAAATCTTTTCAATTCCATGGAGTACTCAATTCTATTCCATTCTAATTGTGGAAGTTCCATAAATGCGATTCTTGTTAAGTTCTCTTTTTTCCAATGATGTGCTCAAAATTCTTATTAAATTTTTTTTAATAAAATGTTTAATCTCTTTATTTTATATATAAAGGAAACAAGTAGTAAAATAAAATAGATATTCTGATAGTTTTTTCAAAATTAATTTCTTGTCGAGGATATTGATTTCCTTATATTTGAAAAAAGAAAATTTACTTAAATTATCCAAATTGAAATTTTCTTAAAACTTATAGTGTTTCTAAAAATTAAAAAACGCTTTAATTCAAAATAGGAAATATTGGCCAAATTGTATTAGCTAATTTTCCACTCAACAAGATCAAAGAGACACGTTTTTCACCTTTATCTTAGTATCTATATTACTCAAGTAGAAATAAAATCTTTTTAATTGAAACCAAATTTAATTTTGGCTTAAGTTCATTTTTTAAATTTTAAAAACTTTTTTAATTTCCTAAAAAATTTAAATAAAATTTTTTGAAATAATTTTTTGTATACAATTTTCTTTAACTTCATTGATAATGAGTCTTTGCCGCCAGCAATTCATGTCTTAAGAAAAGTTTAATTGAAAAAAATATTTTTAGTTTCAATATATAAATTTTGCTCTGTCGATAACACAGTATCATTTTCAATCGAAAAATCTATCGTTATTAGATAAAATCATTGCTTTTTTATTTCACTGATGTATTTCTCTAAAGAACGTTTATGTAACTATGATTAAGATATACAAATTTTACTTTTATTACTTTTGCAATATTCAACTAAACTAGAAATGATTAAAACCAAATTTACGTGTACAATTTATTTCTAGAGCTTAAAGTTTTAAATTGTTTTGGAGCTTAATTCTATTTTTTTTTTTCTGGATATCAGACAGTAGTTTTATACAACAATAATAATATAATACCAAAAGATTTTTTTTGTCTTTGAACATGCAGCTAAAATGACATAGAGCTTAAAAAAATAAAAAAAGCTAACACAGATACTACCACGTCAAAATAAATAAAACATATAAAACATTACACCTGCATTTAACATTCACATAACATTTTGAAAAACATGGATACAAAGATAAACTAATACTTTTTGATTTTGCACTCAAGGCGCAAAATACCTAAATAGACACATCGGCAGAAAAACCAGCGTTTAAAAAGAATTTTACTTCATTGAAACTACACGGTACTTTTATTTTATTTTGGCTTAATTTCACAGCAAAATCTTTAAAAACGAGTTCCATAGAAATAAAGAATTATTTCTGATTTGAGCGGAGATATACAGCTGTTTAAAATTGAGAGCTGTTTTAAAATATATTTTTTCTTATTTCAACTAAAATGAAATATTGGGGCACCCTTTAGTTTGTATGTTTAACTGTTAATACTTGTTATTATAACGGTCATAATAATCGATATTCCGTATAATTTTAAAGCGTTTCTCTATGACGGTTCAAAAGATAGGCCTACGTATGTCAGCTTACTTCAACTATGGGCATCCTCTTTAATTTTAAAATTCAATTTTTTATTACTTTTGATATTAAAAGCTAAAGTGATACTCAGTTTTTTTTAAATCCTAATCTGGTAACCTTTACTTTTGATAATACACGGTAAAAAACATGTCATTTGTATGGAGACCCCCTTTATTCTAAAACGGATCAATCTGTAAGCAAAAATTTCTAAGTTATACGGGCACAAACGTAAAACCAGCAAAAAATTGATAATCTCCTTTTTTTTAAAGTCGAGTAAAAAAAATGGTATTATTTGTTCACAGTCAAAGTACATTTCCAAAAAAATATTTTGATAAGTTTTGGAAAAACACAAAAAATAGAGAGAAATGTTTCGAAAAGAATCTCTTCAATTGTGTATGTGTTGATGAAGGTTGATATCTCAATTAAAGTGTATGTCTTAAGTATAACTCTTAATCTTACTTACTATTGAAAAAGAGCGCGATCTTTAAATTGATAAAAACTACCAATCAATCGATTTATCTTGGAGACTTGAGAATCTCGTGAGAAAAAAAAATCAAAAAAAAAATTTTTTTTGATTCCAAATAATGAATTTTGTAAGAATTTATACCTTTAAAACAATGCAGCCATATGACGTTTTCTATTCTTATCTGCCTATTGCATTTTTTATTGTAATTTCCTTAAACACTATCTGTTGCAAACACCTAATATTTTGTTGAATTTGTTGCTTTTCATGATAATGTAGGATATTGGCATTGATTTTCTTTCTGTTCCTGTTGCACATGCAAATATAATATTATGCAGCCAGTGGTAATTGCCTACAGCACGTGCATGTATAACTTAAGCACGAATCTTTATAATTTTTTCTATTTTTTTAACTAAAAAATTTTGTTTGTAAAATTACAGCAAAAACACTGTAATATAAACTCAAAAAAAAAAAGAAGAAATCAATTTTATGCACATATGTATGTATGTGTTGTGTTGTATTGCGTGAGACAGCTGTGTTGTCATTTTACTTTTTTGCTGCTACTTTTATCACAGTTTTGGCCCTACAGTTTTTTTCTTTCTGTTAGTTTATGAAAGCGAGTGTTTGTGACTATATGGCTGCTTTGGCTGGGTTACACCACATTGTGTCACCTGCAATGTGTTATATGCTCCAAAAACTAAAACCAAAATGAATCGAAAGCAGTCAACCATTTTATAGCTTAAAACTTGTACAGTAACTGGCATAAAAGAAAGAAAGATTAGAAACTGAAAATTTACTTTCTCACTTTAATTTATTTATTTTTTTAACCTAAAAGGGCTTATATTATGGCGGGTTAAAGAATTGAAAATACTTAAAAAACTTTCTAGGTTGCTTACCTTTTTACTAAGAGTTTTTTTAAACGGATAAACTAAATAATCGCGTTTTTAATTTTTAAAAATAAATGTGGCAGTTTATTGAATTATTTAAAGCTCTTAGTTATTCCATATTATCTTTGAATAGATATTAAAGCCTTTCTTGCTGAATTTAACCCATTTTTAGTCACTTAAAAGCGTTTTCACTTTAAATAAAATATAAAATGCCCAATGTATTACTGTCGAAATCTCGGTGAAACTTTTGCTAGAAAGCAAAGTCATAAGAAAAGTATGTGACAGCCGTAATTGTTTAGACTAAAGATTTCGTTTGAGACCTACGTATAGATGGTTGCACTGAACCAAGAATGGCGAATATTTCCTAGATAAGACTTTCTTAGTTCAAGTTTGTCGGTGTCACAGGGTTATTACGATCGGAATCTTTGTAAAAAAAAAAATTTCTTAAATCATGTTATTTTTAATTAAACAATGATTAAAAGATCTTTGTAATCAAAAGAGTCGTAATTGGATGATTTAGTATCTGGAAAATACTGCGTATAATGAAAAAAATTCCTACAATTAGTTGCCCTAACAGAATAACTTTTAAAACTTTACCATTGACGTTTTTACATAGCGTCTGCCAAGGGCCATAGATATTCATTGGTGCCGTAAATATTGAACTATCCGATATAAAATTCTGTTAGCTTGAAAAAAAAACCTAAATACCAATTATAACAGACATAAATTATTGTTTTTATTTTATTTCACTGTGATGGTAATACCTAGTAACTTTTTTTATTAAGCAAATTCTCCAGATTTCATTTGAACGCCAGAAAAAAGTAAAACATGTTTAATGGTAAGTTTAAGATTTGTTTAGAATTTTAGTCATACTGTGAGTATGTGCACTTTTTGGAAGTTCGTACCTGACCAAGGCCCCAGAACTTATACATACAACAAAGCAATGGAAAAGATTATCTTAGCAGAACTGCTACTGTATGTCTTTTCATAAGATATGAAATTTGAAAAAAGCCATATTGAAAAGGCACCTAGATTTTAGCAGCTTGCAGTGCCTCAAATAAAACTTTTTTATAAAACGTCACTCATTATTAAAAACTATTCTTAAAGCCTTTATATGTATGCTGATAACATTGTAAATAAAAAAAGAGATCTGTAAAGAAGTTAAAAAATTTGGTAACTGCTCTAATGTATGAAAAATTTAGTTTAATATCATGTCTAAGAATAATTTTTTTTACAAATTTACTACCAGTTCCACGAAAACATGTGAAAACATGATGTTTTCACATTTATATAAAAAAAACAATTTGGTTTTGTTTTAAATTCAATGCCCCTATAGAGAGAAGAATTCATTCGAAGAAAGACGCTTAATGTTAACAGGACCCGTTACTATAACATGGCATTTTGGTATTCTGCAACAGGTCTAGGATTAAACTTTAATAAGCTATTTCTGTACTAGAGATGCAGAATTTTAAATAGTGTAAGACTTAACGCCTGCATGGTATGTATATACAAGTCTATACTTGTGGGCTGAAATAAGAGAGGTATTTAATAAGAGAGGAATTTAAACTTTGAAGCATTATATGAGAGCTTTTTCTTTATTATTCTTATTTATTTAACCAACATAAAAATTAGATCTAATTTTTAAAACTAAAAAATATGCTACTACTAAAGGACGTAGTTTGCCTAGTTCTAAGACTCCTCTTGATAAAAGGAATAGATAAGGTACTTAAGCACCTGGTAGGAGATAGAATTACTTCTGATTACTTCTTAGTTGTATAAGCAGCACAAGTGCCTAACCTCATTTCTTAAAGAGAGATAATTCAACGTTAATATAAACATTTCTTTATAAACATATCTTGTCGCAGGCATAGATAAGACTTCTGCTTAAACCTTATAATGTAATCTTAAATTTTCATTAATACTTCTTTATGCTTAAGCCAATACAAGTACGGGCCTGAATGTATCACTTTTTGTATATGCTACTCTCGTCTTTACTTGTTATGGCAGATGTGCATTTATGATAATTGTGTCAAATTTCCCATGGGATATTTTTAATTTTATTTGAACGAAATAAAAAACGAGAATAAGCTTTAGATTTTATTTTTTGACAATTTCATTAAAATATGGTTTTGAAAAAGATCCTGTTTTACTTAATCATTTCCACGATTTTTGCCTTAAATCAAAGTAACTAAGGGAATTGCTTGAATTCCAAATTATATATATAAATATAAAAAATTTCTAAGGATACTTTAAATATTGCTAAAACAAAAATAATTAAAATGTTTTTGAACGGATCTTATGCACTCCCCTGTTTAGTGTCCTTTCCTAGCTCCATTAAAAATTTCTTGATTTTTTAATGACATACATTGTTTAGGAAATATGTATATACACACGTAAGACACTGTAAATGTGTTAGTATCACACACTGGATTCTTGTGTATGTAGAGTTTTAACTTGTGTTCTGATTTATGTTGATATTACATGTTATAATCATCATAATCATTGTCGTTGTTACTCTTTCTATTTTGCTTTTTTTTTTTTTTTTTGTTCTTATTGTTACTTGTATCCTTAATATTAATATGCAATAGGATGTGTGTGCTTGTGTTGGAGCATAAGAAAATATGTATATACAAATGTATATTTATTGCATATGAAAATATTCAATGTCGTTGTACTTTTTGCAACATGTTTTTTTTTTTTCGTTTATTTCATTTTGTTATTATTGCTCTTGCTTGTCATTGTCGTATAGATTCTGTGTGTGTTAAGGTCCATATAAATGAACACTTGTATGTTTACAATGCATCTAGGGTATTGGCGGTATGACACTCATTTAAAGCTTTTTTTTAATAAAAAGTACGAACGTGATTTGTTCTTTGTTATGTGATGTGAATGAATGGATGGATGGTTGCTTGGCAAAGCAAAAGTAAAATAAAAAAAAAAAAAAACATTGCTCTCGTATCTTTTCTATTAATCTTAATGTTAACAACCAGTTGCAATTACATATTTTTTTCTGTTCATCTCAAACAAGCAACCATCCACAGCACAGTCATATCAGTAGCTGCCATTTACAGCGTAAAGGTTTTTTTTTTTACTAGTTTTTGTTTGTTTCATACACAAGGTTGTCAAGAAACTAAGGTAACCAGTTGTTTCAAGTTTCAATTGCTTATTTAATGGCAACATGATTGAGCTTTTATTTGTTTAGCAAATAGATTTCTGGTTGACATCTTTCGTTTTAAGTTTCCTTTAAGTGATGTGTTAATACATAAAAATGGCTTTTAATAATCCTTAAATGGCAACAGATTTTCACATTTCTATGGTTTTATATGAAAAGCTAATAATAAAGATCTAAGAATCTTTCCAAATGTTTTATTTAGTAAAAGTTTTATTTTAAATTAAAATCACTTAAATAATCCTAGTCTTAATTGCATAATAGCCGAATATTATAAAACTATTTTTCCGTTATTCTTCTATTTAAAAAAAAATCCATTTGTATATTTGCCTTCCGGTCACTATTCGGTGTGCCTTCTGTTTTTATTCCTGCATTTGTTTTTATTTTTTGTATTACAGGGTTAACCTTCTCGTTTTTTTATCAACTTTAGGTAAAAGTTTTTTAAAAAACCTTAACCTAAACCGAAATTAGTTTAGTTTATTTTTTATAATATCAAACAATTCAAATAATCATTTCAGAAATATTTTATTTTAACGCAAGTCACAGGATGCATTCATTAAACATGTAATATATAAAAATCAGTATAATGTTGAAATATCATCTAAAATATTTAAGAAAAAAAATTAAATAATTTGATTGATTTTTGATTTTTATAAATCGAGTAAAATTTACTTATTCGGCTTTGGTTCATTTTTAATTTAACTTTTATAAAGAAAAAATACTTTACAAATGTATGCGGACATTTTCCAAACAAAACAAGAAATATTAGACGCTGGCAGAATTTAGAAAAAAAATAAAAATTTATCTAGCTTTTAAAGTCCAGCTGATCCACTTTTACATAGTTTTTGTGCTTTTTAAAAGTGTTTTTTTATTAAATTGATATTGGCAAAATTGTATATGCTTTTATTTTTGAAATCCACAGTACAGATGTCTTTCTTTAGGGTAGCGAAGAGATTTTAAAAAGCAAATTTTTCAGCTGAGCTAATTATATTAATGAGACTATTGATAAGCCGATAAGCGGCAGTCTAGGAAAATTCAGTTACTTCAATTACGTTAGTTTATTTAAAAATGTTAAATTTTCACCAATTCAATGACTATTTTGCTACCGCACATATAAAATCGTAGCTATATAAAATTTAATATGGCAGTTAAATTATTTATACCATTTATCTCAAAGACTTATTTTAGTCTCCTGCGGCGAAACCATCTTTCTATTGCTAGAGTTTAATGCATCCGCTGATGAACATTAACGCAATCTGTTTAAACCTAATGCTTTATTTAACTACTCACTTAAATACATTTTTTTACAAATACCATTAGCTTATATGGCTCCTTCTTTTTTTAGTTTCAACGTGCAAGCTGCTTCGGATGTGCTTTTAAAATCTACAATTTAAAATATTTTTTTTTTTTTTTTTGTATGTGTATATCGGATAAAATGCTTTTGTTTTAAGTTGTCTAGAAACACTTGTAACAGCTTTATAGGTGAAATAGATATTTGTTCGTTAAAATTAAAATCATAAATATAAAGCTCAGCCGCAGATGTGCAAACTATTAGGGAATTATTAAGAAAACTAAAGTGATTTCAGCATACACTATTGTATGGATGTTGCACGCCGACTTGGACCGTAGTATTTTGACTACCAGAAACTTTAACACAAAACATAAATATATTTTCTATAATCGTTTTTATTTTGCTTTACATATCACATATTCAGTTTACTTAAGTTTTTTTCTAGATGAAAAAATTCATTAAGTTTTACAAAGAAGACAAATATGTTTATTCGCATTAGTTTTTGAACATAAAAGTTTTAAAGCTTAAAGCTGAAACACTAGACAAGTCGTCCTGAAGTTGGTTTAATTGCTGCAGTACTTAAAAGCAGATCTTCTCATACTAAACTGAAATCTTTATTGTCTTGTTTCTGATAATTATTTTTCATATTATTTAGTTGTTTGTATGTAAAAGGATGGGCCGAAAATAGGCGAATTGTTTTGGTACTTAGTTTGTTGTGCATTACAGTTGCACACACCCATTCTACAAAACACATATAATGACTTGATAATAACAATTATGACAACTTGTTTAAGTACGTTAAACATTTAAGGGTTTCTTATATCCAAAAAAGAAAAGAGTATTATGTTGAAATAAATCCCAATACTAGAAGGTATAATCAGATGTTTTCCCGGCCTCGGTAATATTTAAAGCTTCTTTGGTTAATTATCCTTTAATCTATAAAGGATTCTTTTTTATATTTATTTCTTGCAGGTTATTTAGGGTGTAGAAAAAGAAACGATTTTCTAGGACACTATTCTGCTTTTGTATATCTTGTTTTCTGAAAATCGCATAAAAAAATTTAACAGATTGTTTGTTTAAGACAGTGTTGTAAACATAATTAAATAATATTGTGCTACAGGTTATATCTCATATCGTAGTCATATATTTATTATACTTACTTAAATGGTACGTCCGCTAGCGTCCAAAGGCTACAACTTATAATACCACTGACCTTTGTTTGATTATGGAACCTTTTTCACATACATCTAACTAAACGTTGTGAAAAATAAAAAATAAACTTTTTATTTTTTACATTTGACCATACATAGCACAAAATATTCTACTCACATTATTAATATCATGGTTAGCAAGACCGTACACTTACTTCCTGCTGAAGAGCTGAAAACTATCTAAGTATATTCACACCGCGCTATTAGTGGTAATTAGGGCCCTCGTGATCTCTACCGGCTTAAGTGTTAGTCTTAGTAGCTTGAGGTCTCAAGTGTTAAACAGTGGCTCTCAAAGTACTTATCTTCCCTTTTTTCTGGAACATGCTACCCCAGGTAGTAGCAGTAACGTTGAACAAGTGGGGCCTCCAAGACAAACATGTCTCTGGATACTTTTAGAACCATAAAGTTATTTGAACCGCATGGCTGGCTTGTCAAAGAACAGACTGACTGAGCCAAATATCAGTAGTATATGTTGATAAACAAGTGAATTTAAGCACGATTCTAGGCGGAGCTGTAAAGTGTCATAAGTAAAGGCATATCGTTATTCAGTTATGCTAAGGAGAACTTCAAAAATTAATTTTAAGTTTTCCCCCTGTGTTTATATTTTATTAAAACTGGACATCAAATGCCATATAAAATTGTTCATTTTAAAACTTGTATTTGTTATTAAATTAATTAAGATCGTACTACGTTTCACTTTCTTTTGGATATATTTTTAAATACGGAATAATTAATCCATAACATAGAACAGCTGGCTGTATGAATTTTGTTTAGAAAAAAATAATTCTCTTATATATAAAAATATTTATTTTACTTCTAAATTCCCATAGAAGTAATAAAGTTATATTTTTTAATTAAAAACCCTATAAAAATCTTAAGTATCAGCCGTTTGATGGCGGGTGTATTAGTGCATAAGCACCACTGACAACTGATCAACCAATGCCATAACTATTATTTAAGATGTCTGTTTATTTATTTATGTATTGAGAAGCGTAGGAATTGGCACATAATCTTACAAATTGACATGAAAAAGGTATGTTTTGTCCACAAATGAAAAGACAACAACAGTCATTCGATTATAACCATAAAATAACATTAAAACAAAAAAGACATCTATACAAGTGTAAAAAATTTTTTCCTACAAAAAGCGAATCCATGCATTTTGTAAAAAAACAACCAAACACTTTCACATACTTGGAGGGAATGAAATCAATACCAAAGTTAAGTTGAGTCTGCGTTTGTGTGTATAATGACTGTATACGTTTAAGTCTTAAGGTTAGAAATTTATGAAACGAATGAAGCCATAAAAAATAGAGTTTAAAAATATAATACATTCCGGTCTGAACTGCGAAAGATTATCGAAAAGAAAATTGATCTACAGCTGCATTAGAATTTTGCTAATTACCTTAATTAATCTTTTATGCTAAAGGTACTACTCAAGATTTATAATATTTACTAATTTTTTTCTATTGCTAAAGCTAATGACAGTTTTAAAAGTGAATAATTTTTGCATACGTAAGAACTGGGCATTTTTGGGAACACTAAAGAAATATGTTTAAAGATTAAAATTAAATTAAATAAATCAACTTCTAAATTTTATAATACAATTTGTTTGGTTTCTGCAAGCTAAACGAACAGAAATAAATTGTTGTATAAAAATTTTTTTGTAGTTTATTTTTGAATTGGTATTATTATGGAGTTCGGCTTGTAAAATTTGAGTAAACTGCAGCTTTGTAGAATAATTGCAGAACGTGTGAGGAGGAACCCAAGACACGGGAACATTATATATATATTACTACCGTGTACCTGAATATAACCCACTTAAGAAATATTGATTGGAAGTTGCGGTAAAAATTTGGGTATGAAACAGAGTTCCAATGACTTTAGAGAAATTTTATTGTTTTCGTAGAGAGTGCACAATGAGATTTTTCCCGGTTTAGGTGTATTTCTTTATATACAACATAATGTAAAATGCCTTCAAAGCCCAAACAAAACACAAAAAATCAATAGTGACATGAATATGCATATATTTCTCAATACACATTTTTTCCAAATTTACCTTTAAAAAGAAACTTACAAAATAAACTAAGTTGTCAAAGTGAGTTTTATTGGTCACTTGGAACTTAACATTAAAAATTTTTTTATTTTTTTTAACAGATCTAGATTCTGAAACTTCCTTGTTGTACCTAAAATTTTTCTAATATGAAAAACGGTTACTACTTTTTCAAAAATATCAAACTAGGAGTCAAAGTGATTTCAAAGCATATGTCAGGCAACGGCTAAGGTTTTATATTATCATGTTTGCATAAACCTTACTGGCAACGAACCTTTTGAAAAATTTTAAATTATTTTGAGATTTTTTTTTTTTTTTTTTTTTTTTTTTTTGAGTAACATTAAATAGCTGTCATTTTTATAAGTACATTATAGATTACAAGTAACATTAATTATAAAAATTTACTTTACGGAAGTTCTGAACAATCAATATAAAATTATATAAATAAATAAATTATGTATATTTTAGTTAACTCCTGGTGCATTATGCAAGTTCGTCTTCTCCCTGTCCTATCCTGACTGATCGTCAAAGATTTCTTTTCTTAAAAAAAAAATAATTATCTAATTTGAATAAATGACAAATATTGAAGATTTGAAAATGTCTGTCCCATAAAAACTTAAAAGTACGTAATTGAAAGTATTGGAATTGTTTCCATTAAAAAATTGTAAATTAGCTCTTGAGAAACCAATTTTATGCCAATTTGAATATTAATTATGTACTCGTATATCAAATCGATATAATTTTACTTCTGCTCAGATCTTAAAAAATTAAAATTAAATCTTGCTCTCAAAAATGCTTAAATCTACATACGCATGTGTGTATGCATGTACTTACATATACATTTGTGTATACATATTCTGGACCCTTTCTCTTCTCTGTTTTTCAACATTTTTGTCCTTTATTTCAAACTTTTTTTTTGCTTCTTCACTCATTTGTCGAACTTTGGTCATCCATCAATATCTCTGCCGAATCTTATATACCCCTCACTATATATATTTTCAACTATATGCATCATACAGCAAGTTTTCCATTGAATTGTTTAGGTAAAAATTGGCATACGAAATTGCGAGATTGCTGTATAGGAGTAAGCCTTATTAAACGCTGTTGCCATACCTTTCGCTTAAGGCTGCAATAACTGCCAGTGTGTTTAAGCGTACTCATAAAAGCTGGTCTCTATTTGGCCTGTGTGATAATCTGCTTATTTCATTTTCATCTTGTAAAAAACCAGGGCTGCTAATGCAAATTAACCCTGTCGTCTGTCTATGCTATTAGGTGCATTATCCCTATCTTGATTATTTTATGAGAATTAAATTGCCAAGCAAACATATCCCAACACCATTTAAAACGTTTTTAATGCCTACAAAATATCCAAAAAAAACCCAACTTTAATTTAAAGAAAAATTTTTTCACAAAGACAAAAGTAGTTGTTTTGCAAATAATTGTAGCTAAAATTTTACGAATATTTTAGAATTTTCATTTATTTATTTTCTCTCAATTCTGTCCACTGTATGAAGTTTTAATAGTCTTTGGTTTTCTGATATTTAGTTGATACACATTTTCGATTGAACGCACATTATTGCTATATTTTCTCTACAACAATAACGTTGTATTATACACTTGTATATAAATATTGACTTGTTGAAGGCCTTAAGGGTTTATTTTGAGGAAGGAAATTTAACAATAATCACAATATTCTCCTAGACATAATTGTCTTTGCTGTTTATGGTTAAATAAAGATTATATTATGTTATTTTATTATGTGTTTTTGAATAGCTTAACCACACTCTTACACACATATGGATGTATACTCTCTATGCTTTCCAAGTATGGGTGCATAAAATGGAAAATAAATTTCAATACATGCACTAATAGTGACTTCAATGAAGAAATAAATGCTGGAAGCCTTGATATTGTGGTGGATATTATGTTTTTACTACGCAACAACTATAATGATCATGAAAATTTCATGCATATGAATGCAATGAAAATTACAACCTGCTTCATAAACATCTGTTGCAGAGAAGAGCAGGAATTGTGATACTCATAGTAGTTTTATATAACCGCAACTTTATTTCTATATTAAGTCGAAAGAAAAGATGAGTTTGATAATGGCGGTTAAACAGGACAAGAAGATGTCATAAGCACCACAAGGCGATATGAATTTTAATATTAGTATTGCACGTGTTCATATAATGCTGTCAAAATGTTCACTTAAAGTTATACGTTTATAAAATAGAAGACATTTTGTAAAGTGATATTGCCTAAACGACTCAAAAAAAGAAATAGAAGCCAGACTCTAGATTAAACAGTGGCCTGAATGTAATAAAATTACTTTTAATAAACAGCTTAAATTAAAATAATATTAATAGTTTTGCTGCATATTTTCATTATAATATCAAGACGTAGAGATAATGAAGACTGTTTAATTTAAAATGTTTCAAAATTGCATCCGCTAAAAAAAAAAGAGAACAAGCAATGTTTTCACGTAAGCCTAACATTTTTGAGCGTAAAATTTTTGCAAGTCAGCGTGAGACAGGACTGTGCTCTAGATTAGCAGGATTTTTTAGAATGCTCACTTATGTATATTAATTAAACACTCTCACTGCTTCAAAAGGAAGACTACGCTCTCTGTTCCGGAGCCTTCGGAGAATAACGTGGTGACTGCTTATAGTGCGGTGTTAGTTTAGAGAGTGTTTGGTTCTTCACTAAAGAGAATAGCCCTGCCAAGTGCAATGCAAATAGATATTTCTCACAAAGGCCCCTGTTGTCGCCTTGTTTTCACACAGTCGTATTACAACTATCAGGTGGGGTTAATATACCAGTTGTAATAACGTTAAGTTTTTAGTTGATATTTGTTATATAAAATGTCGAACATAAAGCGCAGCAGTGGATGAACAGGCTGTCTGTAAAGTTTGCTATTATAGATCGGTTACCCAGCATCTTGAGGTTCCACTAAAAAGAATAATATAATGTTGATCGGATTAACCACCTCACTTAAACCTTTTGGATTATTCTAATAGTCAATAAATAATATTTCTGCCACTTAAACTCAAATTTACATGCAGAACAAATTAAAATATATTTTTTTATTATTAATAGTTTAACTCACGAACCATAAAGTAAATGAGTAAAGTACTTATTTTTTTTTTTTTGCCACAAAGATCTGTTTAACATAAATTTTACTTTTCCTCTTTTTTCCTAAATTAAAAGCAGAAATATGTGTTTATAGCACATTGTTATCCGCTGTTTATATTTCAAATATTTGTCCTTCAGTTTCCTTTTTACGTTTTATTAATTAATGCCTATTTTTCAAAATATTCAAAGAGAAGGCTATTAAACATAAAAATAGAAAATAAAAAAGTAACAATTATTGCTATTGCAATTGTTTTTGTTGTGCAAACATAAATATTAGTTTAGTAGTTATTCTTCCCTCTCTTCTTTTTTCGCTTTATTATTATTTATTATTCTATCTGCCTTTTTCATAGTCTTTAACTATTATTTTTTTTATAATTGTGTAGATATGCGAGTAAAATTATTTGAAAAATGACAATCAACCACCAAGCCCCAGAGAAATGAATGCACGCAGCTGTTAGAGCTACCGATGACAATTTTACAAGAATATAAATTTAAATTATGTCATTACAAGTATAGTTTGTGTTTGTTTGTTTGTGCAAAAGTAAGTTTGTTGTCGGTATGATTTAGTAAATCTTGATGAAAAATTTATTCTCTTCAGATGCTTGTTTGTTTGTTGTCGTATTTGGATTTTTCATACAATTAACATAATTGATTAGATTGTTTGCCAACAACTAAAGTAACAGTAACTGTAGTTTCTGCGAACATGTTTCTGTAAAATAATAATAATATAAATCAGTTTTATCAGCATAGAAAATATATAAGGATTAAAAAAATTTTGGTTCCACATAAAAATGCGTAAAAAATGATATAAAATTTAGTTTTATATATAATAACCAGAAAGCGAATATTCTGGGGTTTTGTTAATTAAACATCAAGGGGGATCTTTAGTAAAACAGAATTATCAATATTATCGCAGCATAAACTTATTGACTTCCTAGCAAATGCTTTGTGTTCTTCAACTATCAGTCAAGGTTATAATTTTTTTTACAAGATTTTAGCTTTCGTTCCCGGTATCAGTCCTAATAAAAAAGATTAAAAGCGCCTACTGATTTTTAGCAACAAAAAACTCTTTTTTTTAAGCAATTAAAATGAAATTTTCTTACTTTATCAGTGAAATGACTAGGACTAAAGAGAGAATAATCTGCAGAAAAAAAAACTAAGAGTTCAAGTGAATAATAGGTTTAAAGCAGTTTTTGTTGTCGAAAAGTAATTAATTTAAATGGCTCAGAGTTTTTTATGGTCTTCATAGAATAGAGAATATTTAGCTGGGCGTATGCGTAACTTAGGACCAAAATGTCCATTAGTCATACGCCACATAGTTTTTTATGTGTTCCATTTTAATAAGAAGTTAGTCGGGTTTTTTCTCTCCTCCAAGATATTTAATTGTAACGTAAGACTAACAATATAGTTAACATGTTGCTTTTAACTTTTGATTAAAGTAAAACTTATTGTTTTTACTCAGAATATGCTTCTGAACTTATTATATGCAAACGCTTTAAGTTTCCTGGAATACAAAGTCGGCTGAATCTTTAGCTTATCACTTATTTTTTAAAACTCATGAAAGAAGGTCCTAATTAATGAAAAGGTAAGCTGGTCGCAATATTAAGAAAACAAAATATGAAAGTATACAGTAAATGGAAAAATTTTGTTAAAACAAATTTCTCTGGCAATAGGCTATACACCTGCGATGTGACAATTTCATTCATATAATTAATTATTAGAAGAGAGATCTAAAAATGGTAAATAAATTTTCTGTAATCTTTGACTAAATTGAATTTAATTTATGAAAATTTCAATTTCAATTTTTTCTTATTACAAGCAATTGCGCTAATCTAGTTAACAGCAAGTTAAAATATGCAATAGATCTTATATTTCAATAACTTACACGACAATTTCTAATTAATATCATTGTTTATAAAAAGGCCCACTGTTTTAAACCAAAGACATCATTATTACTTTTCATTATGACTGTCATTATTATTATTATTGTTATTGCAGCCATTGAATGTGATTGGAATGGCAAACATTTGCAACTGATGATGATAATATTAAAGATAATGTTGTTGCTGCGGCAACAACAGAAACTGTAGCCAGTTGGTGATGCTAGAAATTACTATTCTATGTAACAAGACTTAAAAAATGTTTGTTTTATATACAAATACATACAGACACATATATAAACTCAGTAACGAACATATTATATATTTGAAAAAAAAAATGACTAAGAAATTTTCTTTTTTATGGTTATAATTCCTCATCGAAAACGGTTGTAATAGAGCAGGAGCTAGAATCATCAATTACCAGAATACAAAAGTAGAGAGAAACAAACCAGAGTGTAAGCAACTTTTTTTTGAGAGAGAGATAGTAGTTTATAGAATGGAAAGAATTTATATTTTAATGGCTGTATTAATGCTTGTCTGTCTGCAGATTATTATCAAAAATTAACTTTAGACTTGACAGTGATTTTTCAACATTCAAACCCAAGCAAACACTTTTAATAGTTTTGCTTTTAACCGTTTTCTAAAATTTTATTTATAAGTTTTTACAACATAAAAGATTTTAATAAATTGTATTAATCTTTTTAAGAATTTCGTAAAAATTAAAGAAAAAATATAACTTGATAACAAAAGTACTGCAGTGAACAAAAGGTAAATGTGGGTGTGTGCAACTTAAAAATTTAAAAATGTTATTAAAAATTTTTAATGGAACTGAGAAAGATACTTAAGAGTGTGTGCTTTAACCAACAAAAAAAAAAAAAATAAATAAAACAATAAACAAAACTAATTGTGTTAAACTACAGTTTTAAAATTAAATGTAATGTTTAACTTTTTTTCATGACAAAATGTATAGTGATTTATTTGCTTTTAAACTTTTGATGACTTTTAAAAAACAAATAAAATACCTTTATTAAAATATGCACCACATTTATATGGTTAACCTGATGTCAAAATTATGTTAGTAAATTATAAAAAATATTATATTTTCTTTTCTTTCAATATTTTAAATAGTAAGATGTGAATAAGTAAAAACACAACCATAATATAATTGTGGTGAATAAATAGTTTATATTTGTATTTTGCCCGCTGCCACGAAGAACATGAACCAATCTTGCTGATTTTCAAAAGCAAAATTTCAAAACTATGTCTAATCGATTGCTATTTAAAAAATCTATAGTAAATCTAGTTCCTTGGCAAAATTGATTTCAACACGAACACGGACAGACAGACAGATAGAAGTTGCTTAATCGACTTCGCTATGCATTAGAACTTAAAACAATTATACTTAAAGTGGGTCGCAAATGGATATTGTAGAAATTACGAAGAGATTGACAAACGTAGGTGTACGCTTTTTCACCTGTGGTGACTCATCATTGAAAATATATTTAATTTTTAGCTAAAATGTAATATATTGCAACAATGTTTTAAATCCTTTAGAGATGAAATATAGACATTTTCAAAGGAAAAATAATAAATCAATAAAACGTATTTAAGAGATGTGCAATTTATTTTTAATGATTAAAACTAAGTAAAAGAA
The DNA here is from genome assembly GCA_937654795.1 of Cistogaster globosa. NCBI lineage: Eukaryota > Metazoa > Arthropoda > Insecta > Diptera > Tachinidae > Cistogaster > Cistogaster globosa. Next base: position 64,977,084 of record OW569406.1, read on the forward strand.
AAGAAACTGGAAAAAATAAAGTTTTTAATTTTAAATTGTCAAAAAATGTCAACTCAAATAACAATTTAAGTTTCACATAATGGTTAGTGTTAAAAACTAAAATTCTATCCATTTATTTGCAGATGCAGTAACAATGAAAAATAGAGAAAAATTATAAAAAATAGTCCTGTGTTCGACAGTTGACATAACTATTGTGTTGTGTACAAATCGTATAAAAAAATTTAATATTTATTTTATTAATACATTTTGAAAATAGTTTTTCACATAAGCATTTAAAATTAAAAAAAGCTTCAGAACCCTGACTTAAATATACCTGGATTATTTCAAGCGCGGATGTTATTAAATTAAATACAAAATTCCTAATTTAAGGATGAATTCATCAAGTTCGGTTGTGAGTTCTTGCTTCCGTTATGTATGGCTTAATTATGAAGTCTTTTTTAAATTGTAATAGATTGACGGATAATTTTTAAAAAATAGTCCCATTTCCGCGTTAAAAATTTTTTTTCGTCTAAAATTCTTATAATTTTTTATATGAGAGTAATGCTTTTCAGTGTTTTAAATACATTTTTTTCTTTTCGTCACCAAGATTTATCGTTTCCAACAACAAACAAGGCAAGAATTATGCACGAATTTATTTATACCATGTTTTTTTATTTTTTTAATTTAATTTATTATTATTATTATTATTATTATTATTATTATTATTATTATTATTATTATTACTATTATTATTTTTTTTTTTGCTTTGAACTGAATGCTTAGACAATTGAAGCTTTTATGAAAAAAAAAATTTTAATTTGATTTTTAATAAAAATTTATGAATTGCCACATATTCCAGAATGTGTTCCAAAATCTTTTCTATAAAAATACAATTTAAATGCTAATGTTTATATATAAATATGCGAAGTTAGCGAATCAAAGTGCTCATATTATTTATATCATTTTCATTTTAATTATCCGAAAAAGTATAATGCTTAGGCAGCACGTTCGTAACTCGTTTACAGTAGTAACAAAATTTTGTAATGTTTGTCCTCTATATTTTCTAATGGCTAAAATTAAAATTAATAATTTTCAATATTCTTGCGGACTTATGCTGCAACAAACATCAACAATAAATAAAACTAAAAGGGAGACAATTCTATTTAGACAAATAGCTTAAAAATTTAATGAAGGGTGGAAAAAAATAAAACTATGAAAAAATATAAAATACGAATAGCAATAGCAAAAAATAATAATAATTCGATCTTAAATATTGAAAGTGATACTTTTCAAGATATTTATATGTAAATTATTTATATTATTTTGTAAGGCAAACTAGTAATTTTTAAAGAATGTTATAATATAAAATCTGTATATTTTTTTAATTTTTTTCAAACTTTATAATTTAATGAATTTTATAAAAGATATTTATTTTCTGTTTCTTTCAGATAAACTTTTCAATCGTTGACAATGATGCTTAGAATAATGTGGCACATAGTGATGAAACAAAATTACAAAGTTTTTACAACTATTCTCTTTTAAAAATACATAAACAAAAACAAACACAAAACTACAGATTGTAAAGCAGCTTCCGTTCTAGATTTTTTTTATACCACTTCATACATTTTTTAACTAACTACAATTGGTTACTATTTCTATAACCCATACTACCATTTCTTAAAAAACCACTAACACACTTTAAAGAAAACAAAAAGTAAAATCGCTCTTAATGCCATAATGCATAATTATACCCTATACACCGACACACAGAATTTTGCTGCTCTGTGTAGTCATATTAAAGAAGTCAACAAAAAGCTTTCAAAGAAAAACACAAGTTAAACAACGTTAAGAAAAGAAGTAACATAAAAATAAAAAGAAAAAGAAAAAGAAAAAGAAAAACGTTTTACGCTTGTGAAAGATAGTCATCAGTATATGTCAGCGTGTAGTCAATCTACAAATGTATTTGAGTGAGAATGAATATTTGTGTGCTTACAGCTGAGTGTGCATTAAAGAATAGAAAATCAAAATAAGAAAATTTATGGCGCCGTTAAACTTATAAAAAATGCAACTCTATTTATTACGGACACACTCATCGATTGCTCCCGCTAGCACTTTTAGCTGTTGGTGGTCTTCTGCAATTGTTCAATTGTTGTTGTTGTTGTCGCAATTAAGTAACTGTTAGAAAGATGTTGTCGGTAATGTCGCTGAAAAAGGTACTGATATTGTTGGCGGTAACAAGTGATAATATAATTTAACTTGAACGTATTATTATAAAAAAAACAACAACTACAAAAGAAAAATTTTATAAAAAGAAATAATATTTATATTTATGGCCTCCCGTATAAAAATGTTGATGTATTATAAACATTTCCAGACAATGCACTTTAAAAACAAAAACAAATATTTAGCTGCTCAACTCATAAAAACATAATATCTAAAATATTTTTCTAAGCTAGAGGCGTTAAAATTCATTAAGAATTCGAATCATAAAGAAATAAAGAAAATTAATAGAAATAAAATCTCTTGCATAAAAAGGCTCTTAGTTTATAGGTTAAAAAAAATTAACACATTCTTTTATAACAACTACTACAACCATTCGTATTCACCAAATAGACTCCTTTGAAAAACCATTTACTCTGTGCAGCCAAAACGATATATAACGTTATAACAGCAAAATTTATTTGTGTCTACTTCCAAAAAAACCAAAAAGTGTTCAAAAATCACACCTGCTTAGGAAACTAAAAAACAGAAAATAAATATAGCCATAAGAAATTCATAATTGAAATCCATTAAAAACAAAAAAAATCATTTATAACAAATAAAATTTATAACCCAACTGTGCAAAAGTGTTTCATCAAAAAGAACCAAAATAAAAATTAAACCTGCATACAAACAAAAATAAAGTAAAATAAAAAATAAATAAAATAACTAAAATCAAATTGTTTTATATACTGCTTTATCGTTGTTGTTGTTGTTATTGTTGGAGCTGTTATAAATTGAACGTCGCAATGCAAATAACTGTCCCTTTTAGGGCTCTCATGATTGCCCATTTATTCTATTGTGTAGCACCAGCTGGAGGTAAGTACTCATACATTTAATAAATTTTATTCATTTCCTTTTTATAGAACAAATAAATTTTAAGTACCATACAGTATTTATAACTGAAAAGGATAAGTACAAAATAGTTCGCCGTTTAAATGTCTAATGTATTAATTTGCTGAAGGCAATTAACAGTATTTTCATTGTCTTAACAACTGGTTATATGAAGTCGTAGTTAATTTTCAGCTAATTAAATATTGATTAAATCAAAAAGTAAATTATATGTTTGATATTTTAACAATTTTTTGTTAACAACATAATAGTAAAAGAAAATAAATAGTAAATTGTGAATTGTTTAGCTGTTTAGAGCAAGTAGTATCAGGGAAGGCAAAGTTGGCCAATCATTAATTTTGTAGTTGCAGTTGTATATGATTTCACTTACCGACTAATTTTTAAAATACAAGGACTTAATTTCTTTCCCCTTTTTTAATATTTATTGTAAAAGTTTTAATTACATAAATTGAAAAAAAAATATAGGTTACTTTGTTTCCTTTGGGTCAAATCTTACGAAAACATAAATAGCTTAATTGCGTTAAACGATACCTAGTAAAAATAGTGAAAATATAGATAATTATATAACAATTAAAAGTATATAGGTTTGTTGTAATGCGATCTGGCAAATAATAAGTTGTATGTGAAACCAATTATACTTTAAAATGAACAATTTTTATTTATTCTGTTACTATAAAGAGGTCAATGTCAACATTTAAGCGGAGATAAAAAATCATCTGGTTGTACTTTTCACTATGACAACTCTTTTAATAATCGACGACACCAAAGCTGTATTTTATGCACTAAGTACCAAGAAGATATCTTTACCTCTCCACATAATGATAGATATTCCTGAATGATCAAATAAAAAAATCTTAATGGGTTTTAATCGCTTTCAGATTTTAATTTAATTAATTTTTCACTTGTCTCAATTAAAGTTTTAGCTTAGAAGCATATCCAGAATCGTTTAATTAAATATTTAATTGAACTAATAATATATTTTTTAAATTTAATTATTTGGATAGTAAGTAAATAGATTAGAAAGGTTCTTAATTTTTGTTTTTTTTTTAAATAAAAATTATCATTACAGTATAAACGAATTTTAAACATGTTGTCCAACAGTAAGTTTGAAAATTTACGAGCAAGAAGTCTGCAGTACCTAAGTGTGCAACAATCTAAATTTTTAACATAACAGGGCTATAAATCAATATTTACGGCTTTTATCGACCACAATTTGAATAAAATTTACATGTCGTCCAAATTCAAATCAAGCATACAATTATTCGAAAAAAAAAAAAATTAAGTTATCGAAGTTTCTTCAACTGTTCTTTAAAACATGTTATAGAATTATATAATTTATTTTCCATAATTTAAAAAGGTTATACTTCTGTCAGACCCGAAACATAATCATATTTTTATATCTTAAATACTTAATATAAACATTTATGGGAAAAAAACTTATACACAATTTTCTAGGCAAAATTTCTTCTGGGTCTAACAAATTTTTATTCATAATTAAATAATTCACTTTCAATTTTTGCTTCATGTACTGCATAGAAAAAGTACGTGAAAAAATAAAAAATAAACATCTAAATGGAAATTTAATATTTGGAATCCTGTTTTACGTTCCTATTTAAAGGAAAAATGCACAATTTGAAACTAAAAAAAAAAACACATGACTTTTAAAGAATATAAAAAAATTTGAGGGTTAATCGTCAGTGTATACAAAGCCATTAAGCATTACAAGAAAGGCATTGCAAGAAAACCCGTATAGTGAAAAAAAACAAGTCCGGCAGTTGTTGGTTTAGAAAAGGAAATCAAACAAATCTTCCAAACAGCGCTGAAGGCTTCTATCAAAAAAGCAGCTCGTGCGGTTATATGCTCCAATTTCTTGTGTGCCGAGCATTTGGATTATAAAGCACGTTCAATACAGGAAAGAAAATTTATTGAGTGTCTACCTGGTCCTATTTAGCATAACTCCACTTTGATAAAAAGGTCTTTACTATTCAATCAATAATATCAAGTTTGCGTTACTTGTAGCGAATTCATCCAAATTTCCAGAACCTCGGCGTGCAGAAAGTGGTTGGGCACTTTTAAAAAATATTGAAGAACAAAGAAAAATATTCTTGAAACTTCCAATTTAAAATAATAACAGAATCAACTAGAGAATATTTAATGAAAATCGCGGATAAATATATAATACCCAATAACATAGCAATATTGTAATGTTTAGTAAATTTGTATATTATTTGAATACATTTGCGAATACACGAGCCGATAGAAGGAGATGTTATGCTTTCACAAATTTTTGATTTAATATTTTTTTAAAGCCACCTAACAACTGTCCTATAACTCTTTAACTGTCTCCAGTTCATGATGGAAAATATTTAGAGCGTAATAAATCTGCAAATAACAACTTCTGAAAAAATGGGACTAATATGCAGACTGCCAGCCTTAGACTTTAATTATATACCCAGTTGCTCTTTTATCAATTGAAGAAAACATGAAATGTAAACATAAAACAGGAAACCTTTTAACTAAAAATGTTTTTGTACTCTTAAAACAATAAACATGTGATGTAACTATTTCTTAGCAAAATAAAAATATTTTTTGGTAACAAGATCATAATTTTCTAGAACTGCAAATCGCAATACTAGATGGTTCGTATATTAAAAGAAATAAAGACATTACCATCTACATAAAACTATTAATCTGACATTAACTCTTTAAAACTTTACAACAAGAAAAAATTAAACTCCATTAAAAAATTTTATATTGAAAATAAATTATTTTTTATAGATTTATAATCGAATATTTGTACTCGTTTATTTCTATATGTATTGTGCACAAGATGTTCGCTTCGTTCCCCCCGCTAGATAAAAAAGCATTCAGACATTAACGTTCTTTACAGCAACATGCTACAGCAGTTTATATATGGCACAATTTATTATAGTATTTTAGCCTTTAAATAAACGTTGTTTAAGAACCTTTTTATATGTGAGTTTAATGTTTGTGGCATAAATAATAGAAAAACGAACAAAGACAAAAGAAAAAAATAAAGTAGTCGTAATAATAAAAAGAAAAGAAGAAACTCACACAATATTTATTTTCAATATGTGGCAAAGGTGCTGGCTACAACATTTAAGCAGGCTGCTCATACGTTATAAATTTAACTTGTTTTTTTTTTATTGCTCTATCATGTGTACTTAACATCAGGTTCTCTTTTTACTATTTTCTTTGACTAAAAGAAATCTTTATGGGTCGCCACATATATATGCACACCTGTATATGGTTACGCTTTTTTTACCCATTTAATCTAGAGCAAATAATATTTAAGGCTTAAATACTTTTAAATATTTTTTTATAATAGGTGCTTTATGGACAATAATTAATAAGTACAAGGATTTAAATGCTGGTTTGTTAGAGTAACAAAAAATTTTTTTTTTTTTTGTTATTATGTACATACTCTTTTAGAAGTTGAGATTGATTTCATTATATATTTATATATATCGGGTTAAAAAAAAACAAAAGAACACGCGACCATTAAGTTCTTATAGGCTCATTAATATCTATCATATAACACACCTTGGCTACTACGCTCACGTTTGTAAGTTTTGCTACTGTAACCGACACATGGCAGCTCATGCGATCAAAAGTAAGAATTGCAAAAAATACTGATGAAGGAATTAGCAATCTAGGAAATGACTAATTTCATTTGCCTGGTGTCTTATTTTTCCTGATTAATTTAAAAAAATTTCCGTAATAATTTTTAATTATTTTCCTTTTAACCCGACTTCAAAAAAGGAGGTTATCAGTTCGACTGAAAGTTGCTTTCTTTATATTTGTGCCTCCATAAAAAAATTTTTTATTTAAAAGGGGATGCTTACACATTAGTCCCGTTTTCAAAACACTTCGTACTCTTAAAAAAATTCAAGGGTGTCGCCCCCTCCCTGTTATATGGGCCCAGCCAAAATTTAATTGGGAAACTGTTAAAAATAATTCGTTTAATCGAAATCAAAACTTCTATTTCCCAGTTCGATATTTCAAAAAAAATTTTGAAGTTTATATTTTTTAAAGAATGAAAAAAAAAACTTTTGTTTCTTATGACCAAGAAAATTTAGCTATTTATCGATTAATTATTGCAAATAAAAGTTCCTAGTGTTTAATACATAAACATATTATTATTTAATCGGTTAGTTTTTCATGTTTTACAAATTGATTTAAGTGCGCCATTATTTGATTAAACCTTGCAGTTTACAAAAACTTGCAGTCTACTCAACAGAGTCTGCCTAAGAACCAGAAAATTTGATTCTAGACTTAAAACCTAAATTAAAAATGTTTAAATTTGACCCAAAGTTTTGAAGTTAATTGAAGTTTACACTTATTGCATAATTTGCCAACCTTATTTTTACCAGGAATATACTGATTAAACATCTAGTATATATTTCGCACTAAACAGTGTTTCATTGGTGTAAATCAAATCACGGGAATTTGAAATTATATTAATTAATAAAAAAAAATATCGAGCTATTTTTATTCCGACTAAATCAATAAATCACCGGTATTATTATTGAGGGCGAAAGCTCGTCTCGATGGCCATTCCGGTACCGTTTGCTTAGCCCTTAGTTTATTTAAAATAAAATAGTTTATTTAAAATATTTGTGAAAAGTTTCCTGAAGAGCTAAGAAAGCGGTAGCACAATGCCCATCGAGACGTGCTTTCACCCTCAATAATCAATATCGGTGATTCATTAACTTTATTAGAATTTCATTGTAGATGGGTTTTTTCAGCAGTAAGTTTGTTTTTTTAACTCCAAATCTTGATCTCCGTTACAGCAATTAAGGTAGAAATATACATCTTCGTAAAATTTAAGGCAAAAAAACTCTGCTAACAAATTTTGAAAGATCTCCGTTTTTCATATTTTCCTACCTTTTGTTCTTATGGAGGTTACGTTAGGTTCATGGAACCTAAGCCTATCCAATGGATAAGGGCGCCTCACTTGGAAACTTATGGTTCCGTTGTGATACCAATAGATTAATTTGATCGAATTAGTCCGGCAACAATTTCGTTAGTGGATAGAATATAATGCCCTGGGAATCAATAGACATCCAGATTAAAATATCTCACCATCTCGTCTAGAGTCATCTGGCAATCCTTACTCTGGATGTTACCTAAACAACCGCTTGTTCTCATGTAACGCTTGGTTTTTTAAAAACTTAATTAATCGTTTTTTACCACTCTACATACTACTGCGACTAATGCCTTGCACGAACCTTTAGTTGGCATGTCATAGTGTCAAAAGGCATAATGTCTGTGGACTTAGTGTCGCGCTTAAAGTGACATAATGTCATAATATTAATTAACATTTTGTCGCTTTTAGTATGGGCCTAGTGTAACTTTTGAAAGTGTCATTATTTCCGCATTTAAATCAACAATGGCTACGCTTACCACAAATTTCCGGCATAGCGCAATATTATATGCTCTATGTTATAGCCAGTTTATAAAAACGTTTCATCTTTCTTACACAAAATATAATAAAATATACCAATAATATTCATAGACTTTTTGACTTTCAGATGCCGGAAATTATATTCTTGGACGTTATGACATGCTGTCGAATGTTCGTATACATTAAATAGGAACTTCTTGGTAGCTCAAGTCCGAATATTTTCGACCAAAAAACAAAATTTTAAATTTTTAAAAATTTAAAAATTTATTTCGGCTTCCATTACGGTTTCCATTTTATAACCCACAAACTTTTGTTACCTGCAGCATTTCTGTGATAAATTCAAAACCCTTAAGATTGAACTTTTGAAAGATGATGTCGATTGAAAGGACTTGGTTTCCGCTATCAAAATATCCTTTAAAATCATAACTTGTTTCTCACCATTAAATACCAGGTACTACGATTTTATTACACGAAAAAATAAAAGAATTTTATATATTTTATGTTATGTAAATTTATCTTCTAAATACTTTTCGCATGAACTTTTTAAATTATTTCCGTTAGCAATTTTTAGCTAAATAAATTTTTACCTAACAGTTTATCTTTTAGTTTCTTTAAGTTTTCTACTTGAAAATCTTTAAACTTTGCTACGGTTTAAGTCCTTTCTTTGAAAAAATGTCATCACGGTTCTTTCCACTTAGAGCGTTATATTTTTATAGTTACAGAGAAAACAACAAAATCCTTCCATCAAATGTTTGCTCTACATTTTTTATTTGACTTTTTATTTTTACTCTTTTTGCAAGAAAAAAATTCTTCATAACTTGCAACAAAATGTAAATTTCATTTAACGTCCTTCATCATGGCTTCAAAGTAGACAGTCACACACTAATACAATATACATACATTCACATATATGTACATATGTATATGTCCATGCAACACATCATGAAACGCATCAAAAGTACAAAGAATATACATTTAGCTTTATAAATACATTCAATGTACATACATATTTACATTATTCTATACATACATAAGCACTGACAGAAAAATTATGCAACGTTATTCTTAAGAAAGTTTTATAAAAAATCAACACAGTTTCTGCATAATAATAAGTAATTTATTTTGACAAATTTATGTTACTATTGCCCAGAACTAAGCGGCACTCAGTGTCAAATTATATGCAGGTTTTAAACTCCGAATTCATTTTCTTAAATTAATTGTTTTGATATTACAAATTGATTTTGCTATTTAGTTTTATTTCGTACAGTATAACGACTAAAAATCTAAAGGTAGCAACTGTGAAAAAAAAAACAAATTGAAATCCACTATCAAGAAAACCAATATAATATCTACTCTAAGTTTGAACCAGACATGATCATGGTAGGCATATAGTCTTGAAACGTCACCTTTTCTATCTCCTTGAAGTAATATTTTTATCATTTTACTACGTCGATTAAGCGATGTCCGTCTGCCCGTCCGTGTTAGTGCTGAAATCAAATATGACTAGGCACTTGATGAGATCCAGAAAATTTAAATGCTTCAATCGATCAGGCATACTTTCGAAAATGTTACTATTAAAAATCAGAAAATCAATCCATGTCCTTGAGGGCAAAACACCACGCCTGCCTCTACTTTTTTCATATCATTTGGGACAACTCCAATCAAAAAACAAATATATGGAACGATAGATAATTAAAACTTAAAAACCAACAAGTGAAAATATTTGCGATTGCCCATATTTTCCGAGTTATGTGTCCGTTAACTTTTCAAAGAAAGGTACGATTGTGCGTTGTATTTGTTAAGATACAAAATGGATAAAAGATTGTAAACAATGCTTAACCCAACTCAATATTTGTTTTTATTTATTTATTTATTTTATTTCTTTTTAATTCGTTTTTTTTTTTTTTTTTTGGATTGGAGTTACATCACTTAACCAGTTTTTCATAGATGGTGAAGGGTGTATAAGATTTGGCATACCAAATATAGAAATCTTACTAGATTTTCCATACTTTTCCACTTCTAGCATCATGTCCGCCAGAAGGATAAGTGTAAAGTGTGAAATTAAAAGTTAAGGGCGTCCTCAAAGTGAAATCATTTTCACTATTATATTTTTATCTTTTAAGCTTTATAAACAAGCAATTAAAATTTCCCTCTAGCAGTAAAAAAAACCATAGAGCGTGTCCCCATAGAAAAATCTACACCAACAAACAATATTATGTTAAGTTTTAAACAAAGTGTAGCACATGTGAGGGCCCAACTCACGTTTGGCTGATTAGACAATTTTTTTTAATATTTTATAAAAATTTTATTTAATTTTTTTTTTAATTTCTTTCGATCTTTCTACCTATTTTTTCCAAGTTTTGAAATTTTGTGCTGTGTTTTAAGATCTACGGAATTCAATAAGAGGTTGGTACGAGTATGATATCAAGCTTTGTGGAGTAAGTTTCAAGCACAACATCAGCCAGTCATCGACATCATCATAATTATTATCAATAGACTATCAATAATCTATTATTTCAAGGTTAGAAATAACTTGTTGATACGAAATTATCATTGAAAAAAAATACGGTTAACAGTTAATCAGTTGGAGATTGATCACAATATTTTTATTAGAGCCAACATTTGCTGTGAGTTCAAAGTTGACTAACAAACATAAAATTTGAATACACTAACGTCCTTGATTCCTTCAAATATAAATATTTTATGATTTACTAATGAAATATTTATTATTTAAAAACAACAAAATGAAATTACAACGGGAAAAGCAGTGGATTCTACCCAAATATCTGATGCCAAGTTGATTAAGTGAGAACTAAATTGATTCAATATAGCAAGAAGATAATACAACCGCAAAAGATTTTTTATAGAAAAACGCAGCAAACATTCAGTAACGATTCTTCTTTTTCCTAAATTTAATTAACATAAAAAATTCCGAACATAAAATTTTCATTTTGATTTCAATACATTTTAATAATTTTGTTTCTATGTGTAAAGGCACATTTAATTTACACATACACTTGTATAGTATGTATATATGCATGGCACAAGTGACAAGATATCATCATCCTTCATCAACATCAAGCAGCTAAGACCGTCTGGTGATATTTTCTGTCCCATCTAGAGCGAATTGCAAAACTTCACAAACACATAAGCATAAATACAACCTCAAGGCAGCTGATGTTACAACGAAAAGCAACAGTGCATAATCTAGCATGTATGCAAATAAGCACCCATACATACGTGAACAAACACAGCCCCAAAGCCTACACAAATACTAATATGCTAAGTTTATATAAAGAGCTGCCAGTGTTTATGTTTTGGCTCTATATGAATGGCTTGTGTGTGTTATAGGAGTAAGTTTATGTATGTATGTATTTGTTTTTTGTGTAAATGCATATTTGCTATGGCGAGATATAGCAACAACATAAAATTGATGAAAAGGCAAGTGTTGGTTGTGTTGTCATCACGATCCAGAAAAATGTCCAGCAGCAAAATTTTTTTTTTTTTGCTAGACTTCCTTTTCTTATTTTTCGTTCTTTCCGTTTTCTCATACAAAAGAAAAACGAATACCAAAATAGTACAAATATATATATATTTTCGCTTTTTTATCTGTGTATTTGTGTATACAAGAAATATAGCAAACACTAACGTAGGCAAAAAATAAAAAATAAACTAAATAGAAAAATATCTGTGAGTTCTATATTCGTGTTATAGTAAATGTATGAATTTATCACTTGAAATGTATAACAAAAATAGAAATCCTGACAACTGTCTAATATTCTATGGTATTCCAAAATGTCTTCTGTTGACGTGCTAAAAAGTCTATGTTACCAGTGTAGTGCATGTGTTTGTATTATGACAGTCATATAGTCAGCTAAAAAATTGTGTATATGCGTACACACTCTAACTTAGGATTTTTAGATAGATTAATGCTTCAAAAGTTAGCTTAATGGATGCTACTCATATGTCTTCATACATTTGTACCACATATTATCAACTAAAATAAAAATGTTTGTTAATACGATGGTTGCAATTGCAATTTATGGTGGTATTTCATAACGTCCAAGGATATGTCCTTGGACATTATGTAGTATCTTATATCTTACAGTAGTAGAATCTGAACGTATATGAATAGGTATATCTTTTCGTATCTTATGTACGAAAGATGCGACGTTTTTATAAACTAGCTTTCAGAAAATATTTGGTAAACGAAGCCGGTGTTAGTTATAGTATAGAGGGAAAAATTCTTGCGCTTGGCAGTGACGTTATTGTTTTAAGTGCGGACAAAATGATATTTTCATAAGTTACACTACTTCCATACTAAAAACGACACAATGACCAGTAACATTATAATATTACGTCACTTTTGAGTGCGAAATAAAGTTCACGAATATTATGTCCTTAGGCCCTATGACATGCCGCCGATGTTTATCTGGCCATTAAAAAAAACTAATTCTTTTTTTTTAGAATAGATCTTAGTCATGCTCTTTGTTCTCTTATAAGTGTTGAAACCATCACAAGTCGTCTGGAATAATGTCGTTCTTATTTTCAAATAAAAGTTAAAAGATAATCGAAATTTTATTTTTAGCATTATTTTTTAAAAATTAAAGTTATATTGGGCTTAAAAAAACATCCATTACTAAAATCCTTTTTAAAAGTATATCGAAAGGAACCTTGCTTCACTTCTACTTCCTTAACTGGCTACGATTATTTTGGCAAACATTTTTTTTGATCTGACCTAAATTCTACTTGATCTCAAAAAAAAAAAAAAAAACAAAAACAAAATTTAAGAAGTTACTTCTCTGCTACTTATCTCTAAATTTAAATTGACTCAATGATAAATACAAAAAAGAAAAGCCTAATTGCGCATTTCTTTAAGTAATAGACTTTTTGATAATCAGAAAGGTCATGGAATCTGAAACAAGTTTTAAAAAACAAACTACAAAGGCCACAGAAATAAAAGTATTGTGAAAATTTCTAAGCAGACTTTTAACGGTTCAATAGAGAGGCCTATAAATAAAAAGGCGACTAAATCATGTTTTCCCTCACGATATCTTTCTTTTAAAGTAGTTGCATTTGAAGCTTAAAAGAATAAAGCACCCTACGTCATAATCTCGCCTTAATTTGTCTAGTGCTTGTTAATGTAGCAGCCGTTTAAATTTGAAGCTTGTGTCTACTTTGATTCAAAAGATGGGGCCACTAATGTCAAAACAACACCTCTATGTAGACGCCTTTAAATTTTAAGTTTTGTTTTAATTTATTCTTCTTGTTATAGCAGATATAATAATATGCACCCTGTGTTAAGTAAAGAGTAGTAGTTGAAGAATATCTCACGCAATTAAGGCTTGAGGTCTTGAAAACGACAATATTAAATACCTCTTAATGAGCACAAAAGGTGGCCGTTTGATTGATACCTTTTTTTCATAAACTTTTCATAAAATCAGTGCACCAAAATTTAGCCACTTCAATATATGGCGTAACATTAGTCTTTTGTCTTTTGTCTTGTTAGATGGAAAAAGTGATTAATTTAAATTAAACTTAATAAGAAATTAAATGAGACTTTCTTCATATTAAAATAGAGTGCGTATTTATAATTTCATCTTAATTGAGAAAAAAGCTGTAGAATTTTTAATAAATAACATCATTTTATTTTGACGCTATGAGAATTTAAACCATCTATTTAACTAACAAATAATAAAAAAGAAAACTAAAATTTAATTAAGCTGTAATTAAATGCAAAAATTCAACGTCAAATGTTTTCAATGAATTTTCCGTTATCTGATGCTCTCGTTTTTTTAGCTTTTTTTAGTTGTTATTAAATTTTGTTTTCTTCTGTCACTGTTACATTTTCATTTAAATAAGAGGACAGGCTTGAATTAAATGTCAAAAAGAAGTCATGGCCATAAAGTTTCTATTGAGCAAATCAAATACAGCGGCACTGCTAATAGATGGCATTAGAAAATAAAGTTAGCTATAGAACTTAATTAAACTTCATGTTCATTAATTTTACTTAAACCTTTAATGTTTTGAATATTATAAAATGGTTTAAAAATTAAAAAAAAAATATACTTCACTTTAAGTTAAATATTAAATTTTTCAAAGGGCATTAATGGTTTTGGTTGCTGGGGCGTAAATGTTTAGCGCTTAAGTGTCTTATAGCACTTTTGTGTTTGTTATCAAAGCACGTCCGTTACTCTGTTTATATATTTTGTTTTATTTTGTCACATTTTAAGAATGAACAACATGTGTACAAAGATTTGTTAGCCGATCACATAACAAACATACAGTCTCCCTCACTAACATACCACTACATTCATAAAACCCATAACACAACTCTCACTACCACTAACAGATACGCTACGACGTCTGACTATCAAATACTGACGATGTCATGTACATTTGATATATTTTTTAGAGATTGTAAAATCTCATTCGTGCTATAAAAATATTTTTTATTATAGTTTTGTTGTTACACTTCTGTAAAAGCTTTTTGTTTTTATTTTGGACATCCCACTGTGGAAATTAAAGGGATTTTTGTTTAAAATTAAATTTGTGGTATTTAATTTTTTTTTTTTTTTGTGTTAAAAAAAAAACTAAATATGTCACTGTAATGGGATTTGTTTTAAGCTGACTGTTAATTTGAAAACTGAAGCAGGCAGTCAACTTTGGTTGAGTTTTCTGAATGCAGCTGTGTAAACTAAGAGCTATTGTTTTTATTTTATAACTTTGCACTCTAAAATATTCTTTTGAAAATGTTAGCTTAAAGCATTTTTTTCACAGCTGTAGTGTATTTATAAAGTTTATTATGTTGATTAAAACAAAACTTTGTGCAATTTACAACATCTCACTCTTGTTGAAATGCAGTGAAAATTATTCTTCAGTTTTTTGTTAAACGCGTTTTCTTTTTAAAAATTTTTAAAAGATATTGCGCAAAACAAGCTGCTCTGTAGCAGCTAAAACAGAAGTTCTATGAAAAGGTATATTAAGTATAAACAGTTGTAACTTATAGTAAAGTTTCAAAATTGTAGAGATAGTGAGAGAGAACTTGCACATTAAAATTGTTAGAAAGAACAATACAGTACTCAGAAGATGCTTAGTTATTTTTAAACAGTGTATTTTACATCAAATAATACAGATAATTAAAGAACAAATAAAAAAGTTATGAGGGTACCTAAGTAGCTTTCTTTTAAAAGCTTACTTTATAATTTTTATAAAAGAAAGAGGCAGCCCCACATTTTCCTTTTTCTTTTCTTCACTCTTCGCTATCAGCATGATCTGTATAAAGTGTCAAAAACTAATTCATGTGCTAAAACGGTTTTTAATTTATTTTATTAACTCTTTTTAAACCGATTCAACAGTTTTCAATCATAAAATCTAAAATTTTATGTACTGTTTTTTGGTATACTTGTTGCAAGTCCTGCCTGGAGTTTTTCCATCGCTTACTCATCTAGTAGTATTTATAGTATTCCTTTTTTCGTCGCTACCCCATTCGCATATTTTTCTCTTAACTCTCAGTTTGTGCCAAAATGGGTAATAACTCCACTTTTTTTATACCGGTGCTACTTGAAACAAAAAATTCATCAATTTTACAAGATTTTTGTCCATCCTCTTAACAGCACACCTACCATCCTCTTCTCTGTGGAGTCAATGGAATTTTACATTTTAGTAACATATATCTACGAAAAGTAATATTCATCTTAGGCTGAAAGTAGACTGTTTACAACCCGCATTTATTATTTTCCTAAATGATTCCCTAAATTAAGATGATGTTAAAATAAATTTTGTTCGGCATTACATCTTTTCTAGGATTTTTGTTTGTTTTCTCAATTTTTTCAAAATGACCATTTAGTTTTACAATAAAAAAAACTATACTCTGGAGCAACAATGAGCAGTAGATTTAACCCAGGCTTAAAAAGAACCTCGGGACCTCCTTAAACATGTTGCGGTTTTTTGCAAAAAATAAATATATTCATTAAATTTCAGTTAATTTACCGTTAATTAATAAAATATTAAGCGACACATTTGTTAAACAAAAATATACCCTACTGAATACCCTACAGATTTGCTTCGTGTAACAAAATAAGCCACAAAACAATTTTACAACCAGTGATAATTTTGTAAAATATTCTATTTGCTTACGTAAGTCATAGGAGGGGGAATATAAGAGAAATAGCGAGAAAGACACATAAACGAAATGTTTGTATTCAGAAAAGTTAGACCACAATGTATCTTTAACATTCATGTAAAAGATAGTAAAACAAGTTAAGTTGATGTCGATGTAAAACTGAATTTAATTTCGTTGCTAATTAATGGTCAAGGCCTGGAAAATTAAAATTCGTACAGAAATCATCACACTACAGTGTATGGTCTTCACAAACACACAAAACAAGTATGAGAAAAAATAAATTGTTGTTTTATGAAACTTCGTGGCATTCATTTTTAGATGAATAGATGAATGAGCGGTTGATGGGTGGATGGTTGTATGGATGGCTGGCTGCCTAGTTTAATAGGAACGGTTAAGCGGCACAATTTTTTTCTACTTATTTTTTCTAAATGAAAGCACAATTTGCTGTGTGCACCAAAGACTTGTATGAATATTCATATACAAACGTTTTATTATTTTATGTTGCGCTGTTTGCTTAGCTGCTTGTTTTCATTTTTAGTTCTGCAACTGAATGTGTAAATGAATAAGTTTTAATAAAAAGCTAAAACAAAATTAGAACCAACAACTAATTTAATTAGCCTGAATGCAAAATTCAAAAAAAAAAAAAGTAAGAGAATAAAAAATCGTACACCCTTCAAATTTTTATTTAAATACAAATTTTATCTAATAAAAAATGAGAAAAAGTAAATCGTTTCTCCACAAATCTCATTCCATTTGAAATTTAAAAAGCAATTTTAATTTGCTTTCTTTTAATTTTTTTAAAGGTTAATGAATTTTAATATAAAAAATTAACGAAAGAAAAATACTATATATAAATACAGACCAACTTAATTTAGATTTGCAGAAACACTTACATATTACATATTATAGCTAAACTTGTCGTAACTAACTGATTATTTTTCTGCTGTTTTTTACAAGGATTGAACAGTTGAGGATTGAACAGTTGAGGACTGAACAATTGAAAAGTTTTAAGCAAATTTCTTATAGTAAGAAATCACATTTCTACTGGCAAAAATTATTCCTCTAACAAAAAAAAAACTATTTGTCTCTTTTTCTGCCTGTATATAAAATATTTCTTCCGATAGTGACACTACATTAATAAAAATGACACTTCCTTTTTGGGGGCTAAACTGATATTCCTATTTATTTTACTTGTCGCTCTAGAAAGTTCATTAAAAAATTCATTATCAATATCTTAGTAAAATCTAAAAATATTTTAATAAGAGAACTTCAAATACAATTCGACTATTGTTTTGTATAAGAACTTTAAAGTCAAATTAGTCAAATATTTGAACAAAAAATGTAACCACTAAATTATGTAAAAATTTTGTTTTTTTGTTAATACATTTCAAAAAATATAAGATCTTACTCAATGTGAAAGGTAAAATAAGACGTTTATTATATTATAGATTATAATTCGTAATAATACTTACAACTCAAAGAAGTTTTAAAATTTAAGAGGAATCAAACTAGCAAAGACCAACTTGAAGCAAATAATTTGATTAATAATTTATTAACTCTCTAACGGTTAAAATAATTGTAAAATGTATTTCTTTATTAAGCACCGTAATATATTGAGTAATTTTTTTCTCATTAATTCATAATAGATTCGATTGCGTGATTTAAATTTAATAACCGATAAAAAGAAACAACAAAAAACATATTTATTCAATTGAAATACTATAAGGCACTAGCTTTTAAAATTTATGTATGAGAAAATAACTGAAAACGCACAATTTTAATTATTTGTTAATATGAAATAAAGAATATTTAATTAAATTTATATTCATAGAAACTACGCTACAAATCAAATATATTTTTATTTTTAAGAATTAAAAAATAATGCAAGGCTTTTTTAAATTATTAAATTAAAATGAGTTTCATTAAAAATGTATAAAAAGTAGTTGTGTCCATAAAGCTTTTTTTTTAATAAAACGTTTGAATTTATTTAAAATATTATTATTAATTAAAATATTCTTAACCTTTCAAATCAATTCCAATTAAAACGAGTATTCAGTCATCACAAGCAGGGTTTTTTACTGACAGGCTTTTTATTCAACATGACACTAATTATGAATCTCAAATGTTGAAAGCCAGTATTGTGTTTCTATGAATGCTTAACATAAAGAGAAAAATTTATATAAATTGCTAAATTAGTTGAGTTACAGAATATTGAGTCCAGCAGACTTGTTAGGATAAATAAAGTGAATTTAAGCTGTCCGATTATAGAAACGTCTTATGCCTAAATCGTTAACATCACGTTTTGCAGCTTAACTAATATGTATTTCAGCTTCTTAGCAAGATAAAATAGTTCTTGCAAAAAAAAGCTACTCAAAACAGATTTTAGCTGTATTTTTATAACGCTTTAAAATTTTGGCCACATACATCAAATTACATTAACTATTGTGACACCTTTTAAATTATAGTATACTTTTTCTTATAGCGGACTAAGCAATACAGGAAACTTATAAATTTCAGCTGTCTATAACGTTTCAAAAGATGGACTACATATATCAACTATTGGGACACCCTTTATTTAAAACTACAAATTTTATACTTTTCTTATAGTAGACTTAGCAAATAAGTTTTTTGAAAATTTTTACTTTCTGGCTATAACATACATAAAATTACATTAACTATTAGGACACTCTTTAATTTTTAATGCTTTTAGTTGTTATTATAACGATCATGGTAATCGATATCCTGTCCAACTTTCAAGCGTTTGTCTAGAACAGTTCAAAAGATAGGCGCGTATAAATAAATTTACGTCACCTATGAGGACACCCTTTAATTTTCAGATTTTTTTATTAGTTTTTGCTATTGGGAGTTTTAGTAATATGCATTTTTCTTTGTTTTGTTTTTCATTACCAATGATCAAAAAGGAATCATAGGAGGAAAGCGTGATGTTGTACCTGCTACCTTGAAGATATGCCTGGTCGATTGGAATATTTAAATTCTCTCTAGCTCATCTAGTGTTTTGGAAAAGTTGATTTCAGCACAAACACGGACGAAGGAAAGACGGATAGATGGACAGACGGATACCACTCAATCGACTTCGCTATGCATGAGAACTTAGAAAATATAAACTCACTTGGAATGAGTACTGTTCTATTAACAGGCCACAATTTAGTTTTTAATCTAAAATTGTTAAAGTATAGAACCGTTTCAGAGGTTAAAATCATATCTCAATGTACAGTAGCTTAAAGGCTTTATTTTCTATACTAGATAAAGCATGTTCTGTGTGTATTTTAGGTATTTCATATAACTGTTTGAAAAAAAAGGACGTGTATGTGAAAAATATGTCCCTGTAGAACACTTTTTTATATTTAACGTCAATTAATTAAATATTTTAAGTAGTTTTATGTAGCTTAAAGACTTTTAGAACTTAAAGATTGTGTTTAAAAATGTTATTTTAAAAAACAACTTAAATATAAAGACTTTCGAAATGTCAAATTAAAAATAATTTTTAAAAAACATTTGTATTTCTATTATCGATTGAGAATCTTGAATTAACAAAATAATATTTACAACATAAAAAATGTTAAATGAGGGCAGCTATCAATTCAACCAGTGCAAGTTTAAGAATATTGCGTTCAGGATTAAAAAAAAAAAAAATCCAAATGTTGGCATGTGGTAGTGAAATAGCAAATATTATAAAAAAATTTCCCCAAAGTTAAGTTTCGGGTTAATTGGACCCGTTTGGTATTTTACTTTGAAATAGTACGTTTGCCATTTTCAACGCGGTAGTGTTCTTAGTAGCATAACAATAGAATTTCTTTTAACTTTTCTTTCAATTACAACAACATATCAAAATTTCCCTATGCTCTTTACTTCAACTAGAAGGTTGCTTTATTCTATAAAGTGCTCTTTATTCTTAATTTCAGTCCTTTAGTTATTATTCTTTTATGCGAATATTTTTCATAATTTATATCTAACAATATTTATTTTTTTATCTATTTTAAAGGTAAACAACATTGTATCAATGTGTTGTTCCTTAACTAAGTAAACAACATGAACTGACATGCAATAAATTTTTTTCATTTTATTTTCATAAAAAAACTGATAAAAACAACTAAAAAAAGGCAAAAAAAGAATAAAATAATGCTTAACAATCTAAAAAAAATAAATAAAAATTTGATGTTCGATAAAATAAAACAACAAAAAAAACTAAAAAGGATGAATTCCT
Source organism: Cistogaster globosa (assembly GCA_937654795.1). Taxonomy (NCBI): domain Eukaryota; kingdom Metazoa; phylum Arthropoda; class Insecta; order Diptera; family Tachinidae; genus Cistogaster; species Cistogaster globosa. The sequence goes on from OW569406.1 coordinate 64,997,952, forward strand.
CTACCCAATAAAGTACGAAAAAAATATATAAAATAAGAAAAACAACGAACACAAGCAAGAAAACATCATTTGTTAAAAGCTAACTGTTATTCAATATTTATAAAATTTATTTAACTACTATTGTTAAAAAAGTAAATATGAAAATGGCCAAACAAGCAAAAATACGCTTTATTTAAACGTACGAGGTCAGTCCTTGAATAATGCGATTTGACATTAAAACCGAATTGATGCTATCATCAAGACATATGCGGCAGTGTGTGTATAACCTGAGTCACAAAACTGAGTAGCATCACACCAAGATAGACACGGCGTACATATTTAACGACTTAATTCTACAATGCCTTACCAAGCTCATGCTCATGATCCTATAACTTTAAGAGGAACTTGGGGAAATAAAGTTTTTTTTTACATTGCATTTCAAATTATTGATCGTGTATATCCCAGATTTTGTTGTTGTTATAAACAAAGTATAAAATATTCTTAGATATTTTCTTTTATATATTAACTGCAGTGTTATCTCTTAAAGAAAAGGGTTATTAACCATAACGTCATAGATTACTTTTCCCGTCCTAAAACGCAAGTAATGTGTTTTCATGTTATGACCGCAATGAAACTGCCATATTTAGGAATTACCCTCGTATTTTCTTTTCTACTATCTCTTTCCTCACCTGATTATCCAACAGATTGTGTGGCTTTCTAACGGAAAGTACTTAGTAAAACTAGTACTTACACATACCGCTAGAAATTTTTTTATTTTTTTTTTTCTGTTTCATAAAGTAAAAAACGTTTTTTTTTTCTTACTATAATAAAATATTATTCTTGAACACTTTTGGTCTCGCAGGAAAGTTCAGTAAATAAGTGTGTATTTTTGTAAGTCTCCGTAAAATACAGTTTTCTTTTCTTCGCAAGAAAAAAATAGTTGAACAGCTTGTGTTTCCTTTGATTTATAACATCGATTTTCTATCAAGTATTTTTATTCTTTTTAAGAAAGAAACAAAAAACTTTGAACACAAAACAATAAACAACAAACAACTCAAAATGTTAAAAAACAAAAATAGATGGGCAAAACAAAAAAGCAACACTAACAAAAAAGAATTTCGTGTAACAAAATAAAGGCAGCAAAACATAAACAAAATTAAAAAATTACTCAATCCGCTTTGATTGAGAAAAATATTTTAACTTTCAAAAGTAATAAACAAAATCCAATTATATTTTTCCAAAGAAAGTTTAATCAAATAACAGACAGGTTAAAACCGAACATGGTTTTGCAAGCCATTAAACATTTCTTCCAACTTAAAAGGATTATTTAAAGGTAAAAATATGTTTCTATAAGGGAAAAATATTAAAAGCCAATAAATTGAGTAAAAAAAAACAAGAATGATCTAAGCCCCAAATCCTTAGCGGCAACAGCAACAATCTAAGCACCATCAAAAGTAATTTCTTGAGTTAAGCCACTCTCCATATTTATTTTAATTTGTTAGGAAATTATTTAAAATTTTTATAATTAAAAATAAATTAATAATCAGCGTCTCCGTCGAGAATTGTGTAAATCGTTTTTTCAAGAAACTAATATAAAATTTTTTTTTCATGCTAAGGTTGCTTGTTAAGAATTTTGACGAGACCCACTCTTCGACTATATTTTTACACCCATTACAAAATTTTTAAGATCATACAGATTATCTATAAAACAAATTTTGTGATCTGTTACTTCGTTTTCTACACTCAAATAATTTATTTTTTAAGCTACTAAAAATAAACTTAAACTCAATAATTTCGCTTTGATTTAATTGTAAGGGGATTCTTTTTTTTAATAAAGATATTATTCTAAAATGCATGTTAAATATTGGGAAGAGTAGGAATTTATTCATGTGCCACTATTAAAATGAATTGCACATTTTATGTGCCGCTCTTAAAATGAATGGCACATAAAGGCACACGACCTTGCACATTAATATATGTGGAAGACGAAGAACAACAAAAAATCGTGGTGTTTCGTTTTTATGGTATGTGTTGAATATTTACCCACATGAAAATAATTTTAACTGCGTAGTTTTACAAACAAAAAAATTTTTTTCCGTCTTTTATCAACAAGCAGTAACTGATACAGTATGCAAAATCGTTTTCCGTACAACACTAATAAATTTTTTGTTATAAAAATGGTAAAAAGTCTATTGGAAATTAACTGATTAATTAGTCTTAGAAATAAATTGCACGCGCATTTAGTTGGCACACAAAAAAATAAGCTCTTACTCATGTGCATGTGCCTATTTATTTTTGTGTCCATATATCTTTTCATGTACCACCTGTGCCGCACATGTGTGTGCAAATCTGTACCCTGATATTAGGTTAATTTTTGTTTGGGTAATACTCGTAAGGCACATTTAGTTCACTGTTATTATAGGGAACTATTTAGTATTTTTTTACACCGTTTACTACAATTAAGTAGATAGGTTTGTCATTCCGTTTTTTCTTTGTACAATATACATTTTCGATCTCATAAAGTACAATTGAGCAATATCGCTCTGACCATCTATGATAGTCTGACCGTGTTTGTGTTAAAATAAACTTTGCCCAGGCACAAGATGGGCTACAGAAAAATGGAATACTTTAATCCATTAGATATAGTTCCAAAAATTAAAGTATTGAAAATCAGCACGATCGTTTCATGTCCTTCGAGATAGAGGGAAAAACACCACGCTTGCCTCTAATTTTTTTCTATCATGTTTTAACTTTTGTTTGAAATTTTGTTTGTTCGCCGCTTCTTTAATTTCACTAGTATGCAATTAGAAAAATTAATATTGCAGTAAATAGCGCAGAATAATTGATCCATATAGAAATTTATTATTATAATCTTTTTTATGTTAATTTACCTTAATTGTGACTGATTCCTAGAAATTCTACATTTTTTTGTGAACTCTTAAAATGTTAATTATTAAAAATTAAAAAATAACATTTACACTCCTCATCAGTGGATTCTAAATATATTTTGTATTCAAAACTAAATAGTCTTATTTTCATTTATAGATTGATTAAATTAAAGCTACAATAAATCAACAAAACAAAAATACAATAAAAAACTTAAAAATTTTTTATACAAAAACCAAAAAAAAACAGTACCCATTGATGGACTGACTACCCGACGAAGCATGCGGTTGGGATTGACTGAGGTGTTGAGTTATTATTGTTAAAAAGTAAATATAAGATCCTCGGCAAACTACTTCTCAGCTAGAAGATGACACAAGCAAACGAACAAAGTTTCTTAAAAAATAGGAATGGACACAGTTGTTATTTACAAGAAGTTAAAGGAACGAAGAAACTAGACGAAAGAGGTCTGTATCATCTTTATGTGGTTGGATGAAACTAACCGAAACCAAGAGCTTAATAAATCTTTATTTTACGTGACTACCCTTTCCAAGTCACATTTTAAATTTTCTCTAAAAACAAAAACATGGTTACATATAGCAAAATTCTAAATTTTATAATTTCTTTTTTGTAATCTTAAAACAACTATGCACATGCACTCTGTGCATTAACAGAAATCAAAATTTTGCTTTTTCACAAACATTTTTCCTTTAATATCTCACTTATCTATAATAATAAGAATTGTAATAAATCTAAAAAATACTGCTGGATAAATATAAACGCAACAAAGTAGTGATGGCAAAATAAGAAAAAGAATTTCTATAGTTTTTGTTTAAATGAAAATAAAAACAACTTTATCTTTAAGTTGTAACAAACACTTTGACTACTTTCACTAAAAAAAAATTTGCATTGACTAAATAAAACTTCTATTAACACACATAAGGAAAATACTTTACTGTTTTACTGCTGTAAATAAATGCAACAACAACTGTTTTTTTTTTTTTTTTTTTTTTTTTTTGTATTTCCACTAGATTTTTTTATTCCTTCAGTCTGATTTTCTTGGCAGAATTCATAAGACAAAAAAAAAACTTTATCAAGCAAATATACAACAGCATACGATGTAGCAATAAAACAATAAAAACAACAAGAACAATAACCATAAAAACCCACTGCTACATTTATAAAATATTTTGTTCAAATTGTTTGATGATTTTACTTTCTTGTTTTTATTACTTTAAGCTAGTGGTACATTAACATCAGTTTGTCACTTCATTTTATATATTGTCAAAAATAACATCATCAACAGTGTCTTGGAATAAAAATTATTCAAAAATATTTTCGTACTGAGCTAAACGCAGCATAATAATAACTATCGTTTATTTCCATGGACAAAATATCCGGTAACCTTAGATTCATGCCACGTTGATTTACTCAAAAATGCACAGTGGAGTTTTTGATTAAAAAAAAAAAAATTTGGACCTTATAGTGCTTCGGGAGAAGGTGGCGTTATTCCTAAAGTAACACACCTTGGCTGTACGAAGAGTTAAAATATTTGTCAAATTTTCATTTTTGCTTTGAAAGTTATAATTGTGGTAATAGCTCTAGTTAAACTCTGCAACACTTAAATCTTAAAAAAAAAGTTAAAGCAGATTAAATTCGTTCAAAAGAAAACTATAGTGCAACTTTGTTTTATTTGAAAATCAGAGCAATCTTTAATTTCAAAAATAGTCGAATAAAATCATTAAAGCTAATAAAACTTAAGTTTGTCTAAAATTAAGAATTATGTATTCACTCTTTAATTCCCTGTTATTTTTTTTTTCGTTCGTTTTTAACATAATTTTTTATTGAAATATTCAAAACAATCAGCGAGAAAAGTTTTTGTTTCATTTCTTTTTGCATGCAAACACTTAAAAGAAATCTGCACAAATACAAAACGGCACAAATATTTTTATGTTCTTACACACATATGCACAAACAATCGTATGAGCATTTTTAAAGTCCTATAAATTGAGCATGTGTCTTCAGAGATATAAATCTTTATTTTAGGACTATTAAACAAAGACATTTATTTTCAACAAAATAAAACGATAAAACAACAACTAAATTCAAAAATATTTTAATGTTGAAAGGAATAGTTTGAAGCTTTTAAGTTTTTATAGTTTTTCTCTTTACAAGAAAAAACAATAAAACAGTGAAATTCTGTTTTGCTTAAAGTTTTACTAAAATAAGAACACAGGTATGTGTAAGTCTTTTAGAGACAAAAAAAGGAAAAAATAATAAATATACATTTTTGGAACGTTTAGAATTTTTAAAACAATAAGAACTTTTTATAGTGTTTTATATACGGCTTAAAACATCTAAGAAAATTAAGATTTTATTTATTTCTAAAAACAAAACAAATAACAAAAATAAAGTTACGCACATAATTTACAAAATGGATACGAAGAAATAAGTGTTTCATAAAATAATTTACATTCTACACGTATACGAATATTTTTGCAAATAATCTCTTATGTCTAAAAACAAATATAAGAAAATATACAAATATAAGAATATATAAAATACGTGGTCCTAGGAGTAACGTAAATTACTCTCTGCTTTGATGTACGATAAATGCACTATTTAGCATGATAAGTGTAATCTGTAATCACATTTCGTTATTTTACCATAGAAAAATCAGATTTACAGAGAATTTACATACATACATCACTTACTTTCTCGAAAGGCTTTAAGTACTTTTAGGAAACCGATTCTATTAGTACTGGCTGACTGCTCACAGCTCGAGTGTCAGGCCTGCGTAAGAAAACACTACTGCTGCCTCTCTAACCAAACTAAACTTTTATACACAAACAAGATATCAAACTTTTATTTTACACCTGATTCTTTCAAAATAATACTTTATCTATTGAGGTAGCTACCTAGTTTTAGCCTTTAGTAGAGCACATTTGATAGTTATGCTAAACATTTATGACTATCAAAGAAATATTGCAGAAGTTATAGTAGAGACAATGAGATGTTGATTAATTTTCAAAAGCTATTCAATGTTCTAGAGGGTTTACACCGACACTGCATGTAGTACCTCTAACTTTAAAACTCAATAAAAATCTCTGTAAGAATATTCTCTACCTTTATTGGACAAGATTACTAAATTCTAAGTGGTAGACCAAGACATAACTGTCAAATTAATGAAAAGTTAAATATTTTATAAATAGTTGGTGTGTGGTTTTCACTAACCATCGTTTTTCATATACTTTTTTGAATTTATCATTTATTAAAATTAAAATAATTAAAATTATAACAAAGGAGACTTTGTTGCCATCTCCTTGCCCGTAGTTTGTAAAAAATTACCTAACAAATAATTTAGTTTGCGGAAAAAATATCGAATGCATTTTGTTTGTTGTATTTTTTTCAAATTGTTTATGAAATATTCAGTATAGTTCAGCGTAGCAAAAAAATTTTAGTCAACACCTATGAGCTTCACTTATGAACTAGATGTTACCATAGTTATTTCAGATATTTAAGCTAGCGAAGTTGAAAGTATTATTAGACTTATTTTTATGATTTCTACTTTCAACCAGAACATGTTTGGTTCTTTCTTAATGCCTGACTTATTGAAATACTAAAATTCTGGTATCAATTCAAACATTTTATTTGAAACCTTTAAAATTTAAGCTGAGCCAGTGCTGTGTAACAAAATTTCAATCTAAGTTAAGTATGAGATTTCTGTCAATGAACCTGTTTATCGTAGCTGTTTTCAATTTTATCTGCAACAAAATAACTTTTATTTAGTTTTCCCAGCTTAAGCGCCTCTCAAGATTTGTATCGATATATTTTACTGAAGCTGGAAAATGTTATACAAGTAAATTTCTTTTTTCGTTAAATACTTAAACTGTTTTTAGAAATAAAATACATGATCCTAAAAACAACTGTACGGTACATAAGGCCTTTCAAAAATATTAAGGAAAACTATGTCTGTCATAAGATATCAAAGTGTTAATACGATTAGTATTTTATTTTCGGATATCTGCAATAAATCTGCAATTAGTTGGCGGAAAGAAGCCCACGACAAATTTTATAGTTCTCTAATAGCATATAGGGGCTTGAATTGATTTCTATTTATTGCATAAAGGAAAAATTGAGAGAATTCCAGATATACAATAAATCTTTAACTACTTGAACACAAACTTTAAAATGCATTTTAAATATGAACATGCTTAAATTATAGAAATTATTATAATGATCTGCTGCCTTATTCTGTAAATCGCTAATGCTAAGTCTCAATCGAAAAAAATCTAAGAAAATCTATTTAGCGATTTTTAGTTACAAGTGCTATCCCAGTAAAAAGAGACATGCAAAAGAAGTAGATAATTCATGGGTTCTAAGTAAAAAGAAATGTTTAAATTTAGGGGAAAAATGCATGATTTTAACATTAGCTTGGCATTGTGGGTTCACATAGCTTGGCATTTAAATGAACGCTTAAAACCAGGGAAAATTCGATGATTAGAATGCGTTTTTTTTCATTAGTTTTCGTTTTTTGTAATTTCTTTTTTCATGAATTTTACCACCTTTTTATGTGTTCAGAAGTTATAACTTAATAAGAATAAACGAACTTATTAAAAATGCATTAGAGAAAACAAGTGCAAAAGGAGCAATGAAAATACTTATGATTTTTGAACTACTTCATTTTTTTCTGGGATTCTGCAACACTTTTTGCCATAACTAATTCTTAGCTTCTTAGCGATTGAGATTTGATTTAGCTAAGAGAATTACAGAATAAGACTGCTGGCTGCCATGAGAGGTTGTTTTCTAATCTCTTCTAACAGAACACTAAAGGGATATCGCTGGCCAGCTACTAATGTCCTTTAGTTGTTTTCTATGTTTCTACATTTCGCGCCAATAAAAAAAGTCTTAGAAGTTAATGGCTTGTAATTAGACATCTGGCATAAACGTTTTGATACCCATCAGTGATCTTATAACTGTTCTTGATACTCCAAAGATCTTACGACTAGTCTTGATGTTAGTGTACATCATAATTACTTTTCCCTTTCAGGCAATTGATGTCAATTTAATATCTTCGGGTAATAACATTTTTTTATGAATGAATTCTTTTAATATTTTAAAAATATTTGTTTTCATCAGGTCATTTCGTTTGATGAATTTTAGTCAAATTTAATTAAAAAGAAGAACCTTCTGAAAATTAAAATGTTGAAAATTCCGCTGTTTATTACATTAGTACTTACAGTCTTTAAGTTTTCACCCTAAAAATAATTTTTAACATAATTTTATTGTGTATAAAATAAAAATAAAAAAATAAGGAAAAACAATAATAAAAATATTGTGTATTTTTATTTTATTTTTATGATGTAGCCTTTTTTGGTTTTTGTTATAATTAAAATAAAAAAAAAACTTTCATTTGTTAACACAAAAGTGCACATACACACTTACAAAAAAATATATAAACGCATGCCTACGAAAAGGAAGTAGAAAAAAGAAATAACACACAGAATACGCAACATGATGGCTGTATGCAAAATGTTTGTTTTTGTAAGCTTGAGGCGTATTCACTGGTTTCATATAGTTCATGTATTCGTTTTTAGTAGTTTTCTGCTTGTTTTCGTTGCTTTTTTCGTTCTGCCATACAGAAATAATAAACAGGGCCAAGGCAGTTTTCATATTTTTTTTCTTCTTTTTATTTATTTTCTTTTAGTTTGTGTTTTAAATATTTTTTATTTTTATGTATTGTGCCTTTTTGTGTAGCAATGCCGTTGTTGTATTTATGTTGTTGTTGCTATTAATAAAAAAGGCCATAATGAAGATTGCATTGCAATTTAACTCAGCTCGGCTCGACTCGAATCGGAACAGAAAGCAGCGTAGTAAAACATAATTTTCACATCGAAGCCAGCGAAAACTCTTTTTGATATGTCATTGCTTAAAACGTTGCTTTTTACACTTGGTTAAGCAAATTACACATTTTTTTTTCTTACCAAGATTTGTTTTCGTTCTGTAAGGCCATTTTATTACTCTGCACTTAAAGTGCGTTGAAGGATGTTGCATGCAACGAATTAACTAGGAGAATTTTATAACTAAAGAAATTCCGTAGATTTTGAAACCCTTGTTTTTGCATATGAATTAAAATAAAAAACAGTTTTTTAAATTTTAATTTTATAAAAAATAATTCATATAAAAATTATTTTTAATTACAGCAGATACTCTAAAATTTTATAAATGAATTCAACTCTAAAATTTTATAAATGTTATTAAAAAATGATTTCGGGTATATGGTTACCTCGGCTGTTCATGACGAAGCGCATTCTGGACATCCAATTTTGGGTCACTTTTTCAACTACTACTGGCCGCATGTCACGAATAACACGAACAGTTTTGGCCCCCAAAGCCTCAATTGTTGCTAGTTTATCAACAGAAACCAATGAATTCACGTGGCCCCGTAGGAAATAAGTGAAAGGTGTCATATTTCACGACCTTGGAGGCCAACTGACAGGTCCATTTCTCAAAATCAACCAACCACATAATTTTGATTTCAAAAACTCGATGATGACGGTCGCCATATTATTCATGTCTTCCGGATCAATGTAACCATCTAAGTTGACTGTAACGTGAGATCTGGCCTTATTTTTAAAGAAACTGTGCATTTTTCTGGATGCAATGGAGTCTGTAGGGTAAGTTGTGGATTGGTCTCAATCCATATGCGGCAATTTTGCAAATTAACATGCCCGTCAAGCCATAAACGAGCCTAATCGCTGAATAAAAATTGGCGACAAAATAACGGTTAGGTTACTAACTGCTATAGAACCCAATTGCCGAAATAACGATGCATATAATAGTCTCGTGGCTTTAATTCCTAAACTAGCTGGTTCTTATACGGGTGTAGGCCAAGATCTTTGCGCAAAATTTTTACGTAGTGGACGGACAGAGCCCTTATTCCTGCGACCGACGACGAAACGATACATTTGGATCTTTTTTCACACTTTCGTTTACAGCATCGATATTTTTTGAGTACGCACATTTCTTCGACGTGTTGTTATTACTGCATCCTCTACAGAGTATGTGGTACGAAATGTATCCGCAGTTCGACGGATGGCTTGTTCAGACGGACGATTATGTGCACCATAAAAATCACAAAGTCGTCTATAAGTTGCTAGAATTTATAACTGATTTTAAAAGTAAATTAAGATGATTTGACAGCGTTGTTAAGGCGTGAGTCTATTCATAATGATTTGCCAGAATTTACTGAAAATAGAAAGAAAAAATTTTTCATCAGAATTTAATATTTAGTGCAATTTTTTATAATTCAAGGTTCTGTCGGGCCTAAATAAAAATCATTTATTTTTTATGTCTATTAATAATTATTTTTCAAAAGTATATTAATATTAAAAAAGTACCTAAAAACTATATGGTACAATTTTTGAACTTAAGCTCTTCTAATTTCAAGAAAATTTTATGATAAATCTTTTCACCATCCTTATACCTTTCAACAAATGCGGAAAGTGTTTACGTATATAAGTTTGTCAATCCATTTTAAATTTCTAAAATAATTATTTCCGTCCATAATCGGCTTGAAATTAATTTTACCAGGTAAGAGGATGAGCTGCAGAAAATTTATGACCACTATACTTTCCGACTTAGTTTTGTTATTGGTAATTTTCAATATCTTTCCATAAATTATGGATATATGGTAAAAATAAGGTGCTATATACCAAAACATGTTGTAAGCAGGCTGCCTGAAAATATGTTTAGGTTTTCAAGATTATCCTGGAAAGTACCACCGATTTCGCAGGAAAGTATAAGAAAACTTGTCCAATTTTTGTTAAAGATTTTCCAATATTATCCTAAGGTTCCAGTGGAATTCGCAGGAGATTATAAGGGAACTAAATTATTTAGGTGTTGCTTACTGGTCTATTCGTCTTTTCTTTAATTTCCAATTTCTTTTATACAAAAATCATAGTCTACTTATTTGTAAACTTAAGTATGAGAAAAAGATATATAATTTATGAATATTTTAAATAATACATAAATAAAATATACTGTCAGCAGTTGAAAACAAATAACAATTGAACAAAAATAATTTTAAAAGTTAAGTTACTTTAAAGAATTTACTATCAGCAATTTAGCTGACAGTAAGCAACTAAATTAATTTACTAAGTTGCCGCCAACATTTTCCAGGATTTTGATATTTATCATATTTTATATTACTTACGAAGATTGTTGGAAATTAACCCATTTACCTTAAAAAAATTCATTAGGTAAAGTAAAAAGTATATGTATTCGACTGGGTACAGCGGCGTCTTACTTGTGAAAACTTTCAAAGCACGATCTACACATAATGTTTTTAAGCATTTTTTACATTGCCAGCGAACTCTTGCATTTGTTTGTGTACTACACCCCACTGAAGGAATTTTTTTATTAGAATATAAGCTAATGGAAGAATTTTAAACATTTTGTCCCTGGTAGTAATAGCTTCGTCATTATTGACAAAGTGGATATTTTTTTATGTCTCTAAATCTTTGTCTGGTCATTGATTTTGATATCACCTCAATGCCTAGATCTTCATCGAAGGACCAGTACAAATCCTCTCTGGGTAATTTGTGATACCCAGAAAATATCAATACACCAATAAACTTTTTCAAGTCGGTAGAGTCTAGCTGAAAGTTGTGTCTGATTTTCTGATGGGCGTATAAAATTGAGATTGTTATAATCAGGTTTACAACTTCTTTATTAAATATTTGTACTGGTGTAAGATCTTGAAGCTGTTTCTTCACATCTTCTTGTTCTTCAAACATATCAGTGAGCTCTCGATCCGTGGAAGAGTATATTGGTAAACTCTTGCGCCACACTGGTTCTTGACGGCGACTTCTCTTGACCTTTTCCGCCAATGGTTCATCATTGCTGCTGTCGCTTTCCTCACTTTCGCTTACCTCTATAAAACCAGGCACGTCTTTTGGTAAAGAGTCCCCAATTATGTTCTCATCAGCATGTTCTTCGTCATCTGTTAGCACACTCGGTTCGGGTGGTATCATTGCGAAGATATAAAAAAATAATAAAAGTGTGTAACTACTTGCACATGCGAAAATAATACAAATTCAGAGATTATTCTACGACAGTTTTCAACAATAAAGCCGATCATTTTTTTTTTCTCTTTTTTAATGCTATATTTGTCACTTCTTAACTAATACACAAAAAACAATTATATCTTTTACAATCTAATATCTAACTTGCATTTTTTGAGTGTATTTAATTGTGTACAGAGGCGCCAAATGGGTTAATAAAGCGTGTAGGTCATAACAAAGGCGAGCGCCGCTATTTTCCTTATATTTTTCAAATTTAATTGTGCGTTTTTGTTGGTTATTGTTTTTTGATTTGTTGTATTGAAGATCAATATATCACATAAAAGAACTACAAATTATCAGTTAATTAAAATATCATTTATCCATCTAAATTTTCACTAAAATGTTGCATTTCACTAAAATTTCACTTAAAATACTAAATTTTCCAAAAAAAAAAAAAAAAGTTAGAGTAGCCTAAACTTTTTAGTAATTTTTAAAAAAAATGTGTTATAGTTTTAAATTTCAATTTGTTTGTTTTTGGTAAGTTTTATTGAAACCGCAATCGCGGCCAAGACATTCGCTTAACTTATTTTAGGGTCGTGTAGAACCCGTAAAATTTGTATTTAGCCAGTAAACAAATTTACAATTAAGATTAAGTAAAAACTATTTTTAAATAATTTCTTGCCATGATTTAATTTTTCTTTTTATTTTTCTTTGCCATTTAGTAATACAAGTATGTAATTGATAAAATACATAACCTAGAACTTAAATTCAGTTATGAACTAACAACATTTCTTTAACTTTTTAATTAATACTTATAACTTCGAATTTACATAAAATTCAACATTGTAGAAGAAACAAGAAGTAACCAAACAAAATGAAAATGAAAAAGTTTTATTTCCTCATTCAACTACATAGTTTATAGTAAAACTCATTTAAATTTATGCCAAAGCGGATTACTTCTTAACATTAATCCAATTCTGCTTACCTTTGACTACCAAATAACAAATTTACGTTAGTCTATTTAAATCATTAAATTTTAAAAATGTTTTTTAAAAGTTGTTCCCCCTATTTGTTTTAAGTTGTTCATATATAAGTTTATTGGAGAAACAAGCAAAACTTGATTTATAGCTTTTTTATTTGAGGTGATTTACTGATTTTAAACTTTAATTACACTTAACAAGATAAAATGCTTACATATCTGCTGTAATAAATAAAATCCCTAATCAAAGAACACTTAAAAAGTTAGACACTTATTTTCGTAAATAAAAATAAATCGTTTAAGATGATTTCATTTCATTTGCACAACAAAGTATAAAGAAGGAACTTTTGATTTGAAAAAAGATATCAGAAAAATAAAAAAAAAAATAAATTTTAAAACCACAAATATAATTTCGGTTATAACATAAATAGGATGGACGACAACATAAAAAAATCAGATTTTGTTTTATTTGTGAAAATTTGCTTATAACATAAGAAAGTAAAACAGAACTTTTGTATGGTTGTCTTTACCGTATATTATGAGCATAAAATAATAAACGTGAACCTTATTGAATTTAAAAGTTAATTGGTTTTAAATAAAAAATGATATATAATTTAGATCAATAAATAATAATAACAATATGATTAATATTTCCATATAAAAAATTCCATATAAAATTTACGTAATCAACATTTTATTAATTAAAAGTTTTTGGCGAGTACGACCAATGTAATATAGTCCAAAACCTTTAGCTACAAATTATAATCAAAGATTCGGTTATAGATGATAATATTGAAACTACTTAAAAAAATTTTACCAAAATGGAAAACTTGATCAAAAAATAAAGTTTATAAAAAATTTAATAATAATAAAAACAAAAGTTCAGACCTAAAGTTCATAAACTATCGAAAAACCAAAATAATTTTTTTTTTGGAAAATTAAAAATACTCACCAAATATAAAATTTTAAAATCAAGGTTTAAAAACTCCAAAATTTACAAGTACTTTAAATATTACTCATAAATCCAAAGTTAAAAAAAAAAAAACAATACTTCACTAAAAAGACTACAAGATTTATTAAAAAAATTTAAAGACAGTAATCACCACTTTCAGGATGAACTTCACCCAGGGTATAACCAGCACTCATAAAATCGTTGTGCCTGAATTTTGAAAATAGGTTATGGGTAAAATCATAGAAGGAGTACTTTTTGTTGGCATTTTATTTGTAACGTCCTATATTGCAATTGACAGGACAAGCTTTTGTAGGGAGTTTTTTTATGAAATAAAAATAACTCGATATGCTGGCCAATCTTTAAAAACTGAATGGGCTCTTTGTGAAGAATCAGTTGTACGAAAAGTAGCTAAATACATCCAAACATTCTTCAATGCTCTAGTGAGTTAATCGAGTTAAATGTGCCACCGTCTTTGAAGGTCCTCTTCGTCCTCTTCCACTTGCAGTTTTGTAATTTCTAAATAGTCATTCAAGATCCGGCCCATAAATATATAAAAGATGTATTTTATTTTCAGTCTTATATTGAAGGTATAAATAGTGAGGATAACAAATGAGAGCTTTTTTATCGACCAAAAACTGTGCTTATCAACTGAACATTATAATTTACATATCAATAACATCAGGAGCTTTCGATCTACTGATGTTTATATCATCATAATTATAGGTAGTCTGTCCATCAAAAGATCATGTTTTTATATTTTTACAAAATTGATTCGAATTTTAAATACTACAAACATCTTCAAAAATTTAATTAATAAAGAACGAAACTTTTGGGTATCCCTAAGTTTCCTAAAAACGAAACCAAACAACGACAAGTTTAAATAAAAATAAATATTGTAACCCTTTAAAAACGAGAGTTGAGAATATAAAATTAGAGAAAATAAAACTACTCAAAAATCGAAAAATCCCTTGGGGATTTAATGTAACGAAAATTACCACAACATTAATTATTCACAAAAATAAAAGATAAGACAAAAATAATACAAAAAAACGAAAATGCCAACCTTTTCGCTGATACCCAGCAATTGTATTTGAAAATTACCAATTAAAAGTTTACTTTTATTATAGCAACTAAAGTACTAATTTCCAAAAACAAAGCTATTTTCAAATAAACTAAAAAGTATTTTGCACAAAAAATATGATTCTTTTTAACATTTATATTTTTCTCTTTTTTATAGTTTGTAATTACTCTTACACTAGATGCAAAGAACAATTAGGTTTTTTATATGACGAACGTTCAAATAAAATGTTGATAGAACTAAAATCTATAATTTTGAAAATTTTAAAGAGAAATCACTTTAGGCATTTTAGTTTTTCTTTTTTTCCAAATAAACCTGAGTGCTATTTCCCATGCTGCCAATTTTACAAAGTTGCAAAGGCGATTAACTGCAATAAAATACATTAATTTTTCTTAGCAGTCTTTGTTTTAAACACAGTTACTTTTTTTAAAAGAATTCTAAATCAAAATTTCAACACCTAAAGCCATAAAAACCATTTACTTCCACTTAAACAAAAGGAGCAGCAACAACAAAATCGTTAATATAATATTAAGTCAGTTTGAAGGTTAATTTCCTAACATTTATCAGTCTCAAATGATGGAAACAGCTTGAAATAGCAACAAATAGAGTGAAAGCAAAATTTAAAAAGGAAACACAAAAAGCAGATACACTAGAATAGATCCTTAAGTCTTATAAAACTATTTATCATTTAAATTTAAAAAATGAATAAAACACAAGCAAAGAAAATAAGAAGAACAATGATAGAGAGTGTAAAGTTTAAAAGAAAACATCATAATTTATAATCATTTGTGTAGATTATACATTTCGTTATAATAGTATAGAATACATAGAATAAACAGAAAAGAAACTAAATATAAGGAAACATGCTGCTGTAGTTGTAGCGATAGAGATTTTTAAATGTAACAAATTAGATTCATTTTTTTTTTGTTGCTTCCTTTTTGTAATTTATTTAAAACTTTTGAATATGTAAGCGGCATAGTAAAATATTTGTGGTGACCTTTCAAAAAAGGAAATAAAATCCTCACTGAAGATTTCATTATTAATAATAATTTATAAAGCTGAATTTTCTAGCACAATTTCTTGTCGTGCAATAGTAAATGAAACTTATCTTTAAATCTTTCTTAAAATGTAATGAAATAATTGGTACTTAACCCCCCGCCAATATCTAAGATAAATATCACAACCAAGATTGACCATTTGGGGTATGCTTCTTTTAAGGGTATGAGTCCTACTTTTATTTCAATTTTCATTTAAACAAAGTTGGTAAAAAAAAATACATTAGAAGTTTAATGAATTTAACGCTAGACCAAGCAAAAAAAATTGTGTTTATTAGAGTTTAGTTACTTTGGAGCCAGAATTTTTTCTTATTTTTTGGCCTCAGAAGTTAATTCTACTTTTAGTTTATTGCTTTACATATGGAATACCTTCCATAGCAAATTACAGTATTATAAAGAGTACGTATGAAAATCTGTGTATAAAGCATAAAATATACTTGTTTGATTATTTTTCAAAAACTTGTGACTGCCTACAGCTGTGGACCAATCTTCTTTGCTTAAGTATCGTATTATTTGGTAACTGCAAGATGTAGCACCATGAAATTTTGTTAAAATTAGTCTCTTTCTTGCTAGATTGGATTAGTTAGCGTGGTACCTCCTATATAAAGTGAAAAATTTTTACCTTATATGTAATAGATAGAGCTTTAAATTTTTGCGCAATAAACTCTGGGGAAAAAAATTGTTTGAATTGAGAGAGTACTCGTGGTACCTACAATACAAAATGAAAAAAAAAATATCGTGTAGTTAAGAGTTTTACACGTAGAGCCTTACATTTGTCTACTAGTAACTTCCCTTTCAATATGCATGGTCAAGCGAAATACTAAACTGATCGTGGGTTTGGTACCTCTCATACAAAGTAAAAGCTTGTTGTTGTTTTCGTACAGAACCATAAGATGAAGGGTCTTTAAATTTCGTGCAAAACAGTTTAGATTAGAAAAATGGTTGCAGTACGATTTGCTAGTATAGCCAGTTTATATATAAACAACAGTCAAAATGAAAATACAAAATGCAATGTTGTTTACTCGTGCCTAATTTTGTTGAGTTTTTGCTTCATTGTTAAAATCGGAATGTAGTTTATTAAATTTTAATCATAAACATTAACTTTCTCCAATAATTTTCGCGTTAAACCTACTAGCGACTTACATATGAAAACAGCCTTTAACTTATGTCAGAATTAGTTTTTATTATACGTTCCGTGACGAATTAGCTGATCAGTTTCTATTAAATAGAAAATATGTATTTTTGGTTTGTTATTACTTTGACGTTCTTTTCCGTTCGAATCAGTAGAAAATAAAATTCAGCGTTAAGTTACTTAAAAGTTGTTTGGTAGTGTGAGTGCAAAATTGTAAGCAAACCATTTTTGTCATTGCAATTGCAGTTTATTTTTTGTTGTATTGTGTATTGTGTTATCTTTGCTATTATAAACAGGTGATATCTTGTTACAGAAAAACTAATTACAATCAATTAAAAAGCAGAACGGTAGAGGACAGCAACATAAAGTAAAGAATAATAAGGCCTTAAGTCTGTCCAATAACTGAAATTTGTAACCAATTATTGCTAATTGTTAAGAGAACGTGTTCACATCCTATTAAAATTTTCAAGAAGAGAGTGAAAAAAGAGCGTAAAATTGTAAAAGAGAAAAAATTTGTTGCAAGTTTTGAATAGTAAAAATTTTACTTACAAGAGTTAGTCAAAAAGTTGAGTTTTTACAATTAAAATTTGCTTAAAAATTGTCTAATAAAAGAAATTTTTTTAACGTTGAAGAAAATACAAATATTTGACAATTAAATGAATGTAAAAGTTGTATTATTTTGTTGTTTTAAAACCCTTCACCACAAAAAGCGGAAAAATGGTATAATTAATTGAGTCATTCCGTTTGTAATTTCTACATTATCCATTTCCGACCCTATAAAGTAAATGTATTCTGACTTCTTATGCATAGCAAAGTCAATTGAGCGATATTCCTATGTCCATCCGTATTATTGTTGAAATTAAGTTTGCCAAGGCACTAGATAAGCTAGAAAAAAATTAAAATGGCTATTCAATCAGACATAGTGGCGAAAGAGGTGCTGTCGGAAATCAGCGAGATGTCCATGTCCTTCGACTAGTGGGCAAAAGATCACGCCTACCTCTAATTTTTCCATTTCATTTGGAACAATGAAGTAACTTTAATCAAGAAAACAAATATATGGGGCGATAGAGAATAAAAACTAAGAAAAAAAAACATCAAGTGAAAAAATTGTCGATCGCCCATATATTCCGAGTTATGGGCCTCTGAACTCAAAAAAAAGTAAATATGAATATGGGTATCGTTTTAAAGCTTTTGAAAAAACTTTTAAGGAAATGCTGTTTTTTTAATTGCTTAACCCGTTAAGAGCCTCTGGCATTTTTATGTAAAATTATGTGTATGTAGAGGAGTATAAAGCAAAGACATTTAAAACAACAGACATTTGGTTTGGAATCTTCTTTGCTTTGCAAGTGTCTTTGTTTTTTAAGAATTAAAGGTAAAGAAGCCATTGATGAAACACTCGATTTAAAGTACTTTTTTTGTACAATTTGTATATACAATTATAAACTTTATTTATAAACAATAAAGTTAAGAACTGTAAAGTTTAGATTATTATTGATGTAAAGTCTTTTACATATAAATCAAAACAAGAATGTTTATTAATATTAACTGCAAAAAATTTATTTCGCTTAATCATCATAAACGGATTTGAAAATTACAAAATCAATAAAACAAAATGTAAATATTTTATGTTCATATTTTTGCTAATTGATAACAAACTGATAATCCTTGTGGTTTATCAGTTTGCTGGCTTTTTTTGGGTGATTGTTTTATATATTTTTGTACTCAAGTGCTGTTACTTTCAAAATGGTATTATTTAAATATCATACCATACAGTTTTTAACTCTACATATCAGTATTAAAACGGCAACATTATTATTTGCTTCTTTTTGCTAGTAATGCGTTTATTTACTTTTTTACATCTGGAAGATAAATTTTTAAAATTTCGTCTTTAATCTCTCGTTACTAATTTTTGCTAGTAAGTTACTGAACAAACCTTCAATGAATATGATTAGTGCTGATTACATTTGAAATGTCACACATTTTCAAAGTATATCACAACAACAACAAATTCATGTGTTACTAAGCATTATTTTTCTAATTATATTTCACAAAGTACATGCCTCTAATTACTGGTGTTATACACCTTAAGGGCAAATTTGCGTCTAAAAGGGAATACAACGGTGTAGTGGACATGTACAAAAATTCTGGAGGAAATGGCAAAATGAATAACTAAATATTTAAAGGCACTGCTTTCAGCCCTAGTAAAAGAAGTTATATGCAATAAACTCAGTAAACGAAACGTTAATTCCTTATACGAGTACCTTGTCAGAAACATAACAATAAAGAAACCCTTTCTCGACCAAAAATTAATCAACAATAACTTTTTATTACAGCGGGATTAAGGATGTCACAGTATTCCATATAGCGAGCTATATTAGCCTGTCATTGCTATATTCTTTAATATTTTCGATACGTGGGTGCTTACTTCGGCGCTACTCTTTTAAGGAAAAAAAAAATAAAAATTTTTTGTTAAATATTTTGTGAAAAATGTCATTGAGGTTCATCAACAAACTGAAATAAATAGCAAATGAAAGTGAAACACATCTAACTAATTGAATACTGCTAAAATCATGCACTGGTAAATTACAAAATAAAATTGAAAAAAAAGGAAAGTAAGAAAACAATGGATCTTTGTAACACGATGGTGAAAAAATAAGTCAAAAAATGTAAGGTAGATCGTAGAGCTTTTTAAAAAATTTGTTAATTGTGAGATAGTTATTTTTTATAACAAACAGTACAAAAATAAGAAGAAAAAAACCTATAAAAACTTGACCATGTTATTGCAGTTTTTTTTTTTGGAAGATGATTTTTCATCTACAGTCATTAATTTTTCGCATCTTTCTGGCAGCACTTGAACTCTAAGTCGTAACAATTATACATATAAGGAATCATCATAAAAAATAATTAGTTTTCGTCTAGGTTATATTCTATCTTGTGAAATAACTTTAGTCCCGAATTGAAAAATAATTGTGAAAATGCAAGATTTAAAAAATTGTTTCGATAAGAAATCTTAACGTAATTTTATATAAGTGCTCGTTTCTGTAAGTGCGAACGAACATTTTTTCGCACATTTAAATTAAGAACAGAAGAAAAAATATAAAAAATAACATTTTTTTGTTTTTAATATAAATGTACGACAGATATTTTCGTTCGCATTTTGATAAACAGGCAGTAAGTAACGTCACATAGACTGTAAATGGCGGGACACATGGAATATGTTAAACGTTAACGTATTCAACTGACAAGTCAGTTAAAATACATATTTTCTTGTGAGATATTTCACAGTCAGTAGGTGTCCGTCAACACAAAGTACGAAATTTGATCAACTTTGAACTTTTGCCGTACGTTAAATACTTTGACAGCTATCAATTGTTTTTCCTTCTTCTTCTTCTTTGTTCCCCTTTAACTTTTTATGTATTTCAATTGTAATCTGTGATTTTAATAAAATAATATTGGTTACAAGAATAATATAGAAATTAAGTTAAACTAAATTAAATTAAATTAAATTAACGAGTGCAAATTTTGATTTACTATTTATCAGCAAAGCATTTATTGTGCTAACCTTATCCATTGTTACTTTCAAGCTTTTAAGTGACAATAGTGTGTTGTTTTTTCTAATTAACAGTATGTTGCGAGCAACATGTTGTCATTAAATGAGCTTTGTTTTGTTGGCTTTTAAAGCGTTTTACTTTGAGTAATCTTTAACAATATATAAAGTCTACTTCAAGGCTTTTGAACTTAGCACAGAAATCACCGCACTACTGTAGTGCTTATAATTTTAATATTTTTTTATCTGGTGTAGAGACAGAAGACAAGAAAAGTTAAACTTTTCTTTGTTTGTTTTTCTCTTTGGAATAAAACTTATTATACTTTTCATTTTGTCTTATGATTATTTAAAGACAATGAGAAAACTATTTGACCAAACTCAAGCATAAAGTAATTGGAATAATGCTTATTTTTTAAGTTTTTTCTCCTATTTTTTATACATTTTACTTACTTTGTTTAACAATATACTGCAATGCGTTAATTGTGTCAAAAAGTTTGGTTTTTACAAGAAAAATAAATTCTTTAATTCTTAATGTTTGTTTTTATTTTGCCTTCATTTAACTTACGAAACAAAGTTAAAGAAATCATGCCGTTATTTATGATTGGCTATGTTAAATTGACACAGGGAGAGAGCTTTGAGGGGATGCCTCAAATATTGCCCTGTTCATTTTGTTACAGTTGTGTTTGTCGTATTGTATTTTCACGTATTTGTTGTTAAAAAAGATTAAATGTCAGCAATCATCAAACTAAAAGTTACCAAATTTAATTTATTTTATTCCTTATCTTAGACCAAATGAACACAAGTAAATTTTTTCCCATTTTCTTTAATGTTTAACGTGCTCACCCCCCTAGTGTGAATTTTCCTTTCCTGTAATAAAACTACGACAGCAGTTCTAAAAGTTGAGTATACAGTAGAAGTCATGTAATTAAACGTAATAACAACTTGAATAAAGTTTTTTTTACTATTGTTAAACATTTAACAGTATTTCTTTCTAAGAATTTTCTGTTTGTCATGTGCACATGATTTCTTCTCTTTACAAAAGTATGAAATTATAAATCTTCTTCTATGCACCAATAATATTTTAATAATGACATATTTTTGAAGTTTTTCCCAAAAAAATATTTTAGTGTGAAATTATTTAAGTTATATCGAGGTTCATAGATAAAGTATCAAGTTGTCCAATAGGAGAAAAGACACTTATTAATAAACTTAAAAGTTTGTACAGAATTGTTATACCCACAAGCTGTATTGCCTTAGAGCTGAAAACTTATTAGAAAAGCTGCTTTGAAGTAATGAATTCAAGTTTTTTTTATTTTTTTTTTTTTTATTTAATATCATGTCAGTGGGAAAGCCTCCGAAATAGAAAATAAAAATACTGCAAGTGTAAAGTTAACGTAAAAAAATTATTATTTATTTCCTGCCTTAACTATTCCATTCCATTTTAAAACTACAAACGTGGGCCCGCGGTAAATCAATAAAAAAGAAAATCTCGAGGTTTATGTTTTTTCACTAAAAAGATTGACTGACAAAATGGTATCTTCTAATACATTATTATATTTGTTTTTACTTGTTTACTGCTTAGACTCTCTTCGTATTACTATAGTAATTTTTGTGTGCGTGTTTGTTTGTAGTAACCGTTTAAGAAAAAAATAGATTTTATCTTTCTCAACTTTATTTTTTTATTTTATTTTATGTATAAAAGTTTTTATTTTGTTTGGACAGTTAAATATTACTGCTACTGCTGATGTTTTTGTTTTTTCTAATTTATTTATTTATTTTAAATGTTTTTGTTTGTTTTGTTTGCCATTTTCAATTATAATACAGAAAAATCAATTAAAGATAATTGAAGGGTCCATATTTGATACCATTAAAACTTAAGCTATTATTCTAACAATCGATTGCTTTGTAAATAAGGTGAAACTGGGATCATGCTTATGCACAAATTGGCTTAAAGAAGAACAAAATAAATTGCAGATGCTTTTATTTAAATTAGAAAATTTGAAGTTTTTAAATTATAAATTTTCACTGTCAATTAATTACTATTTCTCAATCCCTCCCTTAAGAATACCTGAATTCTATAGTTCTTAAATTTTTTTTAGATAATTAAATTATAAGTATTAATTCCGTTGGAGTTAACCCTGTTTTTAAGTCTTCAATGTGGTATCCTTCTAATTCCATATACTTAATCCAAAGATTTAAAAAGATTTTTATAACTTCAAATAAACTGAACATTTGTTGCATAGATAACTCGCAGTGAGATTAAGTTGAATCGACAAAACCCAAAATTATAAACTAAAACGAATGCCCATAGAATTATAAAATCAATATTAAGTATCATGTGTTGTTACCGAGTTTCATAGCCGAGCAACCCACGAAGTTCGTAGTAGCTAACTTAACTTAATATTTTGAAGCAACTGACTATTTCGGGAGTATTTATGTACACCTGTTAAAGAAGCCAGTTGTCTATCTAAGCTTTTATTTTGTAAAGAATTTTTTTGCTTGTGATTTTTAAAATCCCTCTTTTAGTACTATTTTTTTTATTTTTTTTTTTTTCGCTAATTTGGCAAAAATGTGAACGTGAAATTATTCTAAATCATAAAAGTTTAAACGATCACAATAGTGGAGAACATTTATTTCATTTTTTGCATTGTAACAAACTGCACTTGCACTTGCTGTATCTTGAAGTAGCATTGTTCTGCAAAAAAAATTTATCTATTTAACAAAAACTAGCTTTTATGTACAGATTATTTTAATAGATGGGCAAAATTAAAGACGAAAACAGTTTTTCAATTGGAGTTAATCAAAAGCTGAAAGATTTTTTAGCATTATTTTCCTAATAATTTCAAAAATATAATGCAAAAATAAAAGTTGTAAAATGGGAAAAATTTACTTTGGTTGTCTTTATACAGGTGGATATATTACACAAAATCTAAGCTGTATTTCACTGAAATTGGTGTTATTTATTGGGGAACTTCCCATTTAATAAAAACTATTTATTAAGAATGATAACCTATTAAGTTATTCTCAAGTGCAAAATAAAAAATGTAATTTTTCTTCTTTTTAGGTAAGTGCTCAAATAATAATATTATTTAATTTAAAGAAAATTTCGTAAATATTAGAGATTTTTTTTAATACTTTTGAAATATTGCTTATGGGTTTTTTTAACTGCAGATAGTTTTTTGATCAACTTCATTAAAATGGTTTTACTGCTTTAAGTCAATTGACAGTTATAAGTTAATAAATAAATATTATTTTGATATAAAAGCACACTAGCATGACTTGATATTGATAATTTTTAATCGACTACATAAATCAATTCTTTTCGTCACTGTAAACCAACAAGTGAACTAACTCCAGCCTTCTCTTTAATGATCGTAGTGCGCAAAAACAATAAAAATAGAATTTGTGTGAACCCAACGAGCGTCAATAACAGTATAAAAAGTCAAGTCCAATGAATACACCAGAAAAAATTGCAGCTCAACTTAAGCTCGTTTGCCAACTGTAAAAGTAGCCTACTGCGTTATCTTTATACACTCTAACAATATTAATGAACTTCGCCATACAGACATAAAGCTCCTAAGAACCGTGAGGAACTCTAAAGGCTGCTTAATTCGCTTATTACTGCATCGCTAAGATTTGTGCATAAAAAATCAAATAATTTTTGTTAACGTATAAATTAGCAAAAATATATTGAAAAGTTAAAAGATATAAACTTTACGATGTTAAAAGAGACTTTAAACTTCACGTTTATGCAAGCTCACACGCTACCGGGACAGTCCCACTTCAAGCCAGCCATCCAGGAAGAGAAGCATTTGCAATTATATTCGAATGTGAAAAGTTTTATTAATATATTTAGGGTAAGCCACTTACAATAAAGTCTGCCCATAAGCCACACTCATCTCCTGGTTACAAATAATCTGACTAAGTTTATTCAATTATAATCCAATTGCTATTTACAATCTGGTGTAAAAATGTTTTAGCTGACCCTGTTAGTCGCAATTAGCGAAATAAATTAAACAAAGAAAGTGAGAAAAATTTTGAGATTCAGATGATATAGTTTATGTCACACAAAGTGTTTTAAAATTAAAAGTATTGTACAAAAACTGAAAATTCTTGTCAAACCCGTATAAACTTTATTAATAACGGTTGGCCAAAAACGAAAGAAAACTTACCAATGAAATCAAACAATAATGGCATTTTGGAATATAACTTTTGGTAAATGATGAGGGAATAGCATTTAGATTATCCAAAGTGCTAATACCTTGCAGTATGAGTGCTACTTACCTAAAACACATACAAAATGCGTTATGATAGCCAGTGAGTCAGTTTTTTGGCCACAATTGAGTAGAGACTTATTTGAATATGTAAAAAAGTCCACCAACATAAGAACACTAAAATCAAAATAGGCAATAAAGAAATACCCAACTAAATTAATATTGACTCGTTAGTTAAATAGATGATTTTAACAATATACACAATTTCAGGTAGATAGATGCGAAAAGTGCTGATGAGGGACTTAGCGATTCTAAAAATGCGGCATTACATTCTGCCAGCGGTTAAGTTTTCTTGTTTTCATTGGCAATCGTCCGCACATATTTGAAAAATAATTTTTCTTTATAAAAATTAAATTAAAAAATGAACCAAAGCCGAAGAAGTAAATTTTAATTGATTTATGAAAATTACCGGTTTAACCCTTGGCTGGGAAAAAATTAAAAAATCGGCTTACGATATAAGTGACCTTTATTTGGGTCTGTTAAACTACATGAAACATCTGGAGAAAATTTAAGTGCTCCATGGCTTGTTATCAACAACACAAAAGCAATTACTGTCATCAGAACAGACTAGAATCAGCGAGTTGCTTCAATTGGAAAAAGATAAGCAAAACATGCATGCAAAATTGTGGGTTCAAAGACGCGCATCATCAATTTAATAAGCAAAATACATCTTAGTCATACATTAAAGAAGATGCTTCCAGAAATAGTTACTTTAAAAACTCGATAAATATTTGTCCAACGAGTACCAAAATATCGTCACTTGTCTTAGTGAATCAATGGATCCGAAGTAAACTGAACCACAAGCTTACCAATTAGATTCTACGAAAACTAGTGAACCTTGTGAGCCAGTTCTTCGTTGTTCGTCAAGAGTAAAAAACTTAACCTAAACTACTTAATTATTACAAAGATTTTTTACATTAATATTTAACTACTCTTGTATGCAACTGTGTTGTGATGTTTATCATTAATTTCCAATTGCCTTTGTTGTTACTTGCACTCTTAATAAGAAGATACATGAATTCCACTTTAGCATTTTTTAGCATTTAATACCTGGGTTTTGTTTAAATATTATTAATACATAATAAAATTTATTCTAAATAATAAATTCATTGTTCATTATTTACATCATCCAGACGAGATATCAAATGCTTAAATATTTGTCACGTTCAATTTATAAAGCTGGAAAAACGGGTCAAAATGCCTGCTGCGTGGAAATCGAAGGAACTAGTCCAGGAATAACATCAGTTAACACTTTAAGTTGAAGAACATGGCTGATATTAAAGACTGTTATCGTACTTAACACAACCGTTTGCAACTTGCAAATAATTTTAAAAGTTATTGCCTTTTGTAAAAAAGACAATTTCAAGAGATCTCTATTTAATTTAAGATATAAGAAAATTCTCAATTTTTAAGTGATTTATTTAAACTTTACAGTTTTGTTTATTTTTTTTAATGAAGAACTTAATTTTCCATATTATTTAATTTTTTTATATATAAAGGGTCATCCAAATGTGACGCCTAGATGTCAGCACTATATAATTTTTACACGTGACATCTTTTCAAATGACATAAGCCATTTAGTTTTATTAGAAGGTAGTACAGTTTTAACGATGGACAGGTACACATTGCAACAACGCTAGTTGGATTATTAAACAACGAACAACAGATCCATTGTTTTCAAGCAAAATTTTGTTTAGTGACGAAGTTCATTTCAAAATGGATGGATTCGTCAATAAGCAAAATTGTCGTATCTGCGGTGATGAAAATCCTCGTGTTATTCATGAAAAATCTTTACACCCACAAAAAGTTACTGTTTGGCGTACATTTTGGGCAAATGGAATCATTGGGCCATTTTTCTTCGAAGATGATGGTGGAAATGCTGTTACTGTGAATCCTGAGCGATACCAATCAATATTGACAGACTTTTTATGGACACAGTTGAATCATATTGATGTGTCTGACGTCTATTTCCAGCAAGACGGTGCTACATGTCACACAACTCGAGAAAACATTACGCTCTTGCGATCAAAATTTCCTCAACGTGTAATTTCACGAAATGCAGATTTCAATTGGCCTCCAGGGTCATGTGATCTAACACCATTAGATTTTTTTGTGGGTTTTTTTTTTAAAGTCGAGTGTATGCTAACAAGCCATAAACAATTAATGATCTAAAGAACAACACTCAAGTTGCAATTCGTGAAATAACACCAGCAACATGTCGGAAAGTCATTGAAAATTTCGATATTCGGACTGATGTCTGCAGACGCAGTCATGGTGGACATTTGAATGATAGTCTATTCCACTTATAATTGTAACGGATCATACTTTTAATAAAAAAAAAACAGCTTAAAAAAATTGCAAATAGTTTGTGTTTTATTTTTAAGAAACATGTAGGCGCGTTTTTTGGATGACCCTTTATTATCTTTGCTTGTTAAATTAATACAAAATTGTATTTTCTTCTACTTACTCTATTTTCTTTTCCGTTGCCACAATAAAGAATAAAACTATTTATAAATGTCATATAGTTTGAGATTTTGCAAAATATTTGCAAATATATTTCCCACCTACAATTTAAATGCAAACTTGCTACAGTATTCCTGGTATCTAACAAGGCAAAGGTCTTTGTTTGGTTGCACTTTGTCTCGTACCATCTATTCTGATCTGTAACAAAATCAAGAGGCATTAAACTTTTCTTGGATTCTGTTCTTACTTTTGTTTTGTTAATATTGTACGAGTATTGGACGTTTGTGAGCTTTAAAATTTAGAATTCAACTGCGACTACAACTACAATTCTGTACTATCAATATTACAGCTACAGTTCTTACGGTTCTTGTTTATCATTTTATTGTTGTTTAAAAACATCATTATACAGTCAGAAGTTGGTAAGTTAGCAGTTGCAGTTGCTGTTGCTGTTGTTATTTTGTTGTTGGTTGCAAATGTTACATACATCCTGTCTCCTGCAGTATTTTCTATTATCATTACCTTTTTGTTTTAATTTATTCTTATTGTTCTTGCTACTGTTGACGACTTGTTTTTTACGTTATTGTCTTTATCACAAAATTATAAAAGTACTAAGAAAAATAATAAAAACCAGAGCATTTGTCACTGTATCGTAGTCGTTACTAAGTAACTGCAAATTAATTTGCATGTTTAATGCAAAAAGTTTTTCCCAGAGTAAAAACAACAATAAGAGTTTTTTTTTCATCTCTTCGTATACAAATGTAAATGTGTGCAAGCTACAGTCTGTAGGCTGGCTACCTGCGTTTTTTATAACTTTTTAGTTTACGTTGGTCCATGTTTGTTGGCGTCTGCTTGTTTATAAAAAAGGAAGTATAACTACTGAATGGACTTTTGCTCAACTGTGAAAATCATAAACTATTTGTAGCATAAAAATAATGTAAAATTATGACATCCAGACTTGACTAAGTCATCAGCAATATAAAGTCTAGCCAATTTATACGAAACAGTAGCTCTGTAATAAAAAGCAAACAATGCACTATACAAGCAGAGAAAATAAAGAGGAAATTAAAAGATTTCTGCAAGTATGCAGTTTTATTTATTATTGTAAGAATAATCTTATAAAAAGAGGTGTATGTTACATCAGAAACAAGTATAACAATGCAAAAATAGTACTTTTGTAAAAAAAAAGTACTTAAAGAGGTACTTAATAACTACAAATTTTTCCGAAAAGGTACTTATTTATACCCAATATTCTCACTAAAAAATATATGAATTAAAATATTAAAATTTATTTAAAACAAGCAAATTCTATTAAAATAAAAAATTAAAAATTTTATTTTTGTATTCAATTTTCAAAAATGCTATCGTGTTAAAGTTACTTTTATTCCCAAAGTAAAATAATAAAAAAAGCTTTAAATGTAAATGGCTATTTTATTCAACATCATATTTATTTTTTTATTAGTTTTTAATCAAGAAGAAATTTCTTACTAAAAAGTAGTTTTTTTAAAAACTCGATTTTCTTATTTCAATTAAATTTACTGAAAAAATAACCCTGTTTTGAAAAAGGGGCATTGATTTTAAAACGTGAAGTCATCCAAAAGTCAATTTGTATTTAAAAAAAAGGACTTTTTATAAAAAAAATCATTTAAAATTTCATTTCATTAAAATAGTCATCAAGTTAAAGAAACAAAAAAATATAATTTATTGGTAAAAAATTAGAAGATTAGTTTTTACATGCAAAATCACTTTTGTGTCCTTTTGTGTTATAGTGCACTTTCGCTATGGCGAATATATTTAAAAAAAAGTATTATAATTCCAAAATATAATTTTTTATTTTAGCAGAGAAAAAATTTTATTCAATAAGCTACGTTAATTTAGAAGGGTTTCTTTATGCAAGAAGAAACTTTCCCAAAAAAAAATCTTACTCTTACACAAAAATCTTTTTTTTCATAGATTTTTTTTTTGTAATGAATGAAAATCTTAATCATTTAAGTTTGAGACATAAAAATCATTACGTTTGTTTAAAATTTGGACAAAATTAACTCATGAGCTCGGTAAGCAATAATAAGGCAATTATATGGATAAACTTTTCCCTCAAAGATTTATTTTATTACTAGCAGTGCCCACGACTTCGTCCGCGTATCATTTTTAATTTTATAAAATTTTAATTTAAAAAATTATGTTTTTGAACATTTGTTGTATTACAAAAATAAGATGTAAATGATATGTAGCACATTATAAAAAAAGTTCTCCATAGTAAAACCAAGGAACCCACCTCACAAAATTTTTTTCAAATTCATCCAGCATTTTTTACATGATGCGAACACAGACAAACAGACAAAAATTCCAAAAATAGCTGTTTTTTATTCCTGAGATAGATTGCTATCTACAAAATTTTCAAAAAATATTTCATGTACAGAAATGATCCCGTTACTGTTTTATTATTTGTTTAGACTTATTCTTGATAATGTAGAATTAATAGGAATTGCTATCGCCACTAAGAAATCGATGCAGGTGCATAATTTTTTATCGCTATTTATTATTATCGATTAAACTGTCAAATGCAATATTTCTTTTATTAATCCACGCGGTTTAAATAGCGAGCCATATTTTTTACTAAAAATTATATTTTATTCTTTTAATATAATCATCCTAATTGATAAGATCGAGAAGTTTCGCTCCGAGTAGCCATGCATAAAAAGTCAGTATCCACATTATACTATGAAGTTTATATTTTTATAACAATTGTGAATTATATTCTAGGAATTTTAACATTGAAGTATAAGGCAATAAGTAATAATTCTATTTTTAAAATCCTTATACTCGTATTTATAATCTTCAATTTGGTTACGAAGAGCTTGGGCCGCTTCACCCGTCCCCAGGAATGGCATTAAATATTTTTCTTAAATAAAATTTAAAAGTTTTAACAGAAATATTAACATTATGTTGGGAAAAAACTTAATTTATTCATTTGTACATGACTGTATGGAAACAATTAATGACTTTTAGAAACCACCTGAATTAAAAAAAAAAAAAACAATAAGATATTGATATTTATAAAATTTATTTCTTTGTTACATTTAGAGTTTCATTATTTGTTATTTCCTTGAAAAAGTAAAAAACGAACTTTAGAATTACAACTTTAATTTCTTAGTTTGCGAGTATACGACTGAGCAAATTCTTAATTTCTTTACATATCCTGGATACTTTTAACATTATATTAAAATAGAAAACAATAATTACTAACATTTACAATGTCATCAATATATATTTCTTATCTTAACAACAATTTCTTTTAACAATTTCCTTGTTTTTGTTACTCAATGTCAGTGTTAAACATCATTTGCCCCAGTCATATCAAGTCAGTTTTAAAATTTAATCTCATTTATTTTTTTGCTGTTAAGCTTTCGTAAAAGAAATAAAATATAAAGAAAATTGTAGTGACAATTTTTTTTGGGTCTTTATTTTGTATTTTAATGAAAATGTTATTATTTTCAACAACAAGATAGTCAAACATCTTCTCAAATTTTAAAGAACGACAGCAAAATTGATGAGCATCATCTAGCTAAATTTAAATTAATGGCAGTTTTACTGTGAAGAAATAAGTTACTATGCAACGTCTAACAAAAGTTTTTAGTGGATATTAATTGAATTTAGTTTTGTTAATAAAAAAACTTATTTTCTTTTTTGTAAGAGAGGATGGCCCTATTAAAATCAACAACTTAAGAACAGTGTCTCATATTTTTTTCGTTTAATAGCCAATATTCCCAGTACTAACTTTCTTTTCATATTTTTTATAGGAAACTAATGTAATAATATAAGACGGACAGGTAAAGTTGCTCCAATTCTACCACGGTTGCCATATGTTTTGTTTTTTTCCCTTGAATGTTAAAATAAAAACTGAAATTAAGCCCTTAAATATTTTTAAAATGCATCGGAAATGTTTTTTTACTTTTGATATTATAACAAATAAATATATGATTTTATGCTTAAGTTAATTTTTTTTAGGAATTTCCAGAATTTTTAAGAAATAAATTATTTACAATTGTATGGGGACATTAACAAAAGTAAGACAACAACAGTACGTAATGCGGGATTCTCTTAACCGCGATATACGTTATCAGCATTCTTCTAATTCTTGGTCACTTCATAACAATCAGTATGTTAGTCTAATACAGAGAAAAATAATAAGGAACAAAACAAAAATTTGCATTTGCGGCTGTACCGGTGATCAGCAAAATGCATGAACTTGTGTACGTGGCAATTTGCAGAGAACACAACAACAACAAAAGTGCAAGGCTGTGTGTGGTCTTCCTTTAAAAAAAATTATATTGATTGGCTATGAATATTCCTCGCATTCTTATTAACATAATTAGTTGGTTAAATAGATTATATTGACAGCGATCAAAAACTTTGATGCAAAGATTTCTGATGACGGTTGTAGCAATCCAAAAATTAATGCACTTTATTCTGCTGTTTTTTAATACATTTGTAAATAACTTTCCTTTATTAAAAATTTTAAGAAGTGAACTAAAATAAAAATAAATTTTAATAAAAATAATTAAAATATTTTTTAGTTCATTTGTTATAATTCAATAACTGCATAAAATATTCCTGTGCTGTACATTTTCTGACTGTATTGGATACACATTTTCGACGAAATCTCTTAAATATATGCAGAAAATTGCGTACGATAAAGGTATATAAACTGTTTAATATGCAGTTTATTGTAATTTTTATATTTTCTGGTATTTATCGATTTTCTTCTTAGCTTTCAAAAGCAAATTGTTTCTTTGCTTTCCTTGCTGTGTTCAATATTTGTATACCTTTAAAATCCATTGTATGTCCTTCTACTTTTACATGTTGAACTTAAGCTGTTGTCTCCTGGCTTGCTTCCCAAAATTTCTGTCCCAAGCATTCTTATGCTTTTCACACTTATCCTATTACATTTATCAATTGCTTAATAAATGCTATTTTTGATCTGTTCTTTACGGAAGTTTATATTTTTGATCTATTTTTTTGGTCTGTTGTGTTTAATTTATTTAATAAAGTTTTGTATTTTTAAATCTTTCTCTTGACGGCCACTACACAAAAATCGAAATTGACTTACATTTCTTTAGTTTAACTGGCTGCTTCATTAGGAAAACATCATTCCTGTTAATAAAATTACACATTATTTTAAAAATTATCTTGAAAGTTAATCACATTAAAAAAAAAAAAATTTCATTGTAGTATTTAAATTGTTAAAGATAGTTCGAAACCTACAAAAAAATACTTTTTGTTACGGTATTTATTTTTTTCCCCCTTAACAGCATGAAAGTTATATTGGTTATTTTAAGGTTTTGTAAATTATATTCAATTTTTGAACAGCTTGTTAATATTTCAGCAAATAAAATAACTCGTGCATTAGGAAGTAAAAAAATATATTATTATAGAGTTTTAAAAAAGAAAAGGTCACTTAGCCAGAAATTTCAAAACGGAAATAAAACTTCCAAATGGTAAACTTTAAAGTGAAAATATGTGACTGAGTTTTTGTAAAAAAAATTAAGAAAAAGTCAAAACAAAATTTATTACAGTGTAATTGATGATTTCTTCATTCCTCCAAAATATTTCATGCCATTCTTACAGTGAGATGCTCTTGCCACAATAATTACTTGCTTGTTAATTTTCTGATGATACATCAAGGTTGGTTTATATTTTTTTGAGAATTCATATCGCTAAATTGTTTGTTGTTAGATGATGTCTACTTTAAGGGAATCAAACGCGATTAACACTAATAATTTGAATAAAAATAGTCAAAAAGGTAAAATTTTTGTATAATACTAATGCTATTTGTTATTATATATGTGTATCATTTAATTTTAAAATTAACATTACCGTACTGAAAATAATTATTTTTATATTGAAATTAAAAAGTATAGTCCTGAAAAGCTTTAGCAAATAAAAATTAAAACTAAAACAAAGAAAGGAAAGAAAAATTTAAGTAATAAAAACAATGACCATAAATATTTACAAAGAGGAAAACAAAACATCTCGTTATACAGCCACTTATAAAAAATTCAAGTTTCTTTCAAGGTATTTTAGCATTTTTCCATCAAAAGGATATTTTTTTTCTGTTAATATTTTAATATTAAAACTGAATGTACAGAGACAAGCATCATCGATGTAATTAGTTGTTAAAATGAATGTTTTATTTTTAATAGGGCAAGAGAAGGAAGACGAGTAAAATAATAAGGAAACGTAGTAATGCCAAGTTAGTTGTTGTATATAAAAACAGATTAAAATATTTATAGAAAACATTAAGAGTTAAGATAAAACTTAAGGACGTTCTTCGTTTTGTTTCTATAGTTAACAAATTTAGTTTTTTATTAAATATTTTCATAAGCTTTTAAGTAAATATTTAAATATAATGGTTAAACGACTTAGTGTAGAGCAATTCTGAGACATCTTTTATAATCTAGATAGAAGGGAATTATAAAGCAAAACGAAACTTAACATTTAAAATATTAAAAGCTTATAAAATACCATAGTTATTATGAATTAAACTACGTTAAAAAATTTTTCATAATTTAATACGTTTTTCTTTCAAAGTAATGATATTTTGAAAAGCTTTATTCAGAAGCAGTATTGCTAATATTTTTCATAAATCAAAAATTTTATTTTCTTTAAAAACCTTTTTAATTAATTGCAATTACACTTATTTTTTTAAGATATTACTTAAATGTTTGTATTTAAGCCTTTACAATACACCAAAATCTAGACTTCTTTTATGAGTTATGAATTATTCCTCGCTTGCAACGTTCTTATCCTATAGTATATACATGCGAAGCATCCTGATGATCGATGTAGTGTTGCAGAAAATTTGGCAATTCTTAAAAACTCTTTCTAAGGAAGTGTACATTGAAGAGAAAACCAATGAAGTTGAAAAAGTTGTTTTTTTAAGCCCGATAGAACTTTAAATTTTAAAAAATAACACACAAAATTAAATACTAATGAAGAAAAACAATTTCGAATCGCACGACCTTGAAGGCCAATTGACAGATCCATTTTTCGAAATCAATTTATGCCCAAAATTTGATTACAATAACTAGATGGTTGCGGTTGCCGTATGGCACGTAGCACCATCTTGTTGAAACTAAAATTTCGTCCGGACCTTTTATCCATATTTTCAAACAACAAATTATTAAACATGATGCGGTAACGATCTACGTTGACCGTTACGTGAGACCCGGCCTCACTTTAAAAAAAAAATAGGGTCTGATGATGCAACCAGCGTGTAAACCATAAAAGACGGTGCATTTTTTTAATGCAATGCCGTCTGTAGGGTATGTTTTGGATTGGTCTCCCTCCATATGCGGTAATTGTGCTTATTAACAATCCCGTTAAGCCAAAAATGAGCTTCGTCGCTGAACCCAATTTGGCGATAAAATAACGGGTCAGCTACTAACTGCTCTAGAGCGCAATAAATGAGAAAACGACACATATAATGGTCTCATGGCTTGAGTTCCTGCATTAGCTGGATCTAACACGGGTGTAAGCCAAGATTTTGCGTAAAATTGTCGATCAGAGCCCTAATTCCTGCGACCGACCACGAATCGATAAATTTGGATCTTCTTCCATACTTTCGTTTACAGCAGCGATATTCACTTTATTACGCACAATCCTTCGACGTGTTAGTGTTATTGCATCCTCTAGAGACTATGTGTTACGAAATATATTCGCAGTTCGACGGATAGCTTGCTCAGACGGACGAAAATGTGCACCATAAAAATCACGAAGTCGTCTACAAGTTGCTTGAATTGATGTTTGATTTTCAAAGTAAACTTGGATTTGCCAAAGTTTATTGAATATAATAAGAAAAAATTTTTCATCAAAATTTAATTTTAGTGTTACTTTTTATAATTTAAAGCTTTACCGAGCTTAGAAAATACCCTATACTTAAGTGAGAAGTATATATGTATTTTAAGGAATGTATATTTTCAAACGAAATTGGAAAGTTCGTTTTTGAATAACGCAGTTAAATTACGACTTCATTTTCTTAATATTTTTTTTAATAGTGGCATCCTATGAAATAAAGATATCTTTTTAAACTTGAAATAACTCTTTAAATAATAAAACCTATTTAAATCGAGTTATCTTTATAAATAAAATAATAAATTACACAACTCTTAACAGCACATTTGTCTATTAAAGTTCTTCTCTAATGAAAAGTATTATTTTCTTAGTCTAGATTTGCAACATGTCACTTTTCCACGGCGTTTTTTTAGTTCTCCACTAAGGTTTCAACGAGTGCCACCCCAAGAAGTAATCTTCGCTTTTAATGTGTTATTCGTGTTATATCAAACAATACCCAAAACCAAAACGTATGCTGCGAAAGTACACAAAGCAAGTGATAAAACGGCCTTTTAAAATTCAAGCTACACTTTTTACAAACAAACAAAAGTTTCACAAAACTTGTTCCATGAACAATTTCGTGATGTAATTTGGATCTTCTTTCATTAATTTTTTGATTAAAAGTTCTATTATGAAAAATTAATTTAAACATTAATAGGCCTAAAATCAATAATGCACAGCAAATTTGTCTTAAAAGTGGAAAAAGGACCCTAATGAGATTATTCACAAAAATATAAAAATTGCAGCACTAAAAACGTTTGCTCAAGACTAGTAAACAATAGCAGTGGTGCCTAATAATATTTCCTTTGTTAAGAAAGAATCCGAAATGCAATAAATATGCATTTCGGATTCTTTCCAATTTCAGACGACATAAAATTTAGTAAGCATTTATTGCATGTTTTAATTTATTTGAAGGGAAAGGTCTGTCCTATAACAGTGAATATAAGTAATATATGTATTTAAAATGCTAAAATATAGAGAAAATACTCAAAGAAAAAATTTATGTACAAGAAGCTAAAAAAAATATTTTTTAATATAAAAATTTAATACTATTCAAACTTTTTTAATATATGAAACGAAAAAAGGCAAACATCATGATTTTTTTTGTTGCCGATATAATTTACTGAAAACAAGTAGAAAACCATAAGCATGACCCTTTAAAAGCTTACACAAAATTGCTTATTTAATGAAACATGAAAAATGTCTTAAAAATAACATTTTGAGGCCACTTTCATTAAATAAAATGCCCCAAGTGAAAAAAACAAAATAGCCCCAAAGCGCCCAAGAAATTGGGATATTTATAAAAATTGGAGTAGAGAAAGTTACTTCACTTTAATTTGAAAAATAACCACAACAGAAGTATTTGAAACTTCCTTATTTTTTGGGTCAATTTTCACTCGATTGGCAACGAAAGCAAAAAAAACTAATATTAACTTTTTTAAGGAATTTTCGTTTCTATAAAAACTTTTCTTTATTAAAAGTACAAACAACTTTAATTAGTTAGAACAAAAAAAATAATTAAACAACTACAACAAACATGTTCATATCATGTTTTTTTCAATGTTGATATCTTATCGTACGAATGGATAATAAGTCTATTGATTGCTTATGATCATCGTCACGAACTTAAGTAGATAAAAATTTTGACAACTGCTGCCATCTTGATAATAAATAAAGTAACAACATAACGTAAACAGGTGTTAACCGATTAATATGTGTTCTTAATGTAAAATAAGAATAGTCTAAATTCGTTTTGAAATATCAATAACAAAAGAAATTATGGAGCCGTGAAAAGAAAGCCACACATCTATTTTCTATACTCGTACACATTCTTACGTACACAAAAATCTTTTCACATAAAATTATTGTTATAATTAGTTTATAGGTGTTACTTGCTTACGTAAATGATATTTACTTACATTAAGTTATGGAAGTAGTAATTTTTCACAAACGTTTCAATAATTAAAATTAATTTCCTAAGTTGGCCATCAATCGTTAAAGGTTACAGCCAGGAATAATATTCATCATCAGTTTCAACGAAAGGATTAAAGCAAAATCATTAGAGTTAAGAAAGAAATACGGCATATGTCGTCTTGCCCGCAAATGAGTAAGTTGTAAACTCAGGAGTACCTCAAGAAAGCTACCTTGGCCCTACGTTATTTTCCCTTTTCATAAATGGATTACCGTATGTTTTGCAATCTTTTAATGTATGCAGATGATGTAAAGATTTTTTTAAGTAACAGATTAATTCTTCTTGCAACAAGATTAATGCAAAATCAACTTAATGGCCTTAAACTTAAAGAAGTGTAGCATATGTGTTTCTCACGGAATTTAATTTCTAAGCTACAATATACACTTGATGGATGTTTATAGGAATTAGTTAATGAATATTTAGATCTTGGTATTCTTCTTGATCGCAAAAAAAGTTCACTGACACAAATATCACGAAACATTTATATACTTCTATTGTAAGACCTATTTTAGAGTATGGATCTGTTGAATGGGACCCAAACTATAACGTGCAGTATGTACAGTCAATGTATAGAATCAGTAAAAAAAAATTCTTCTGTTCTGTTTGAGAACTATATTTCGTGGTTATGGACTTAATTTTTCGTCGTACACAACAAGGCTGGATATTATTAAATTGCCTACTTTAAAAAGTCAAAGGGCAATTCCTAATGTGGCTTTTTTGTTGAAAATAATAAACGGTGATGTTATTTCGGAATTTCTTCTTAGCAATATAATTCCTAATGTTCCTCGATGATTTACCTGCTACTGGACACCGTTACATCTTAAATTTTCCATACAAATTACGCAGATGCTAATTCGTTTAGAAGAATGTGCAAATATTTTAATGAACTTTTTAATCTTATTGATTTTGCTGTTAATAGTAATGTTTTAAAACGTAATATTGTTTTATTTCTAAATACTCATTTTTAAATTATTAAATTATAAATGCAGATAAATATCCAAAATGGCTTATGAATTAAAAATGTAACCGTGACGGCTTAATTGTGTTATCGTGGTAGGTAAAATCATGGGCGTCGCCCATGTGAGTTTGTATTTTAGAGCACTGTGATATGTGAATCATGTTTATGTGCGGTCCTGTTGGAATCCTATTCAGTTTAGATATAAATTATGGACGGTATTGCTAATTCTGAAGCTCTTTCGATAGAAAAGTATATCTGAGCCATAAAGGAGACTTAGTAGCGTATTCTTTTACTTACCAGTACGCTACTCAAATATAATTTCTTCTTTAGTGATAGAAACATAAATTTGTTTCTTATGTTTATAAATCCATTAAACTTCTTAACTCAAATAAATTATTTAAACAAGTTAATTGTTTGGAGGGCATATAATTATTTTTGCTATTATTCCAAAGTATTTTCAATAATAATTAAAAAATAATTTTTCAATGAAATATGATATATAATTCGCTGTCATCTATCAGTTATAATAAATAAAGACTTTGAAGAAAAAGAAATGTTTCAAAAAAGCAACATGAAAATAAAATAAAATTTCTCACATTATGTTTCCTCTTAACAATTGTGTAAATAGAAAAATTTACAAAGTATGCTGGCGAAGGTTGAAACGAACCAGAAAGTGTATTTCATTCAGCTGGCATTTAAATATTATTATTATTCTTTCTACAATTGATCATAATTATTAACGAACTTGAGCTAAAAGTTATAAATATATAATAATTGGCCCATACTCATAGTTATAGACTAAAGTCGGCTCTTGTTAAAGAAAACTCTAAAATAAAAGTCTCTTATTATCTTTTTTGCTTTCAAAGTCAAGAATAAAGAATACTTTAAGTTTAGCCGACTTTAACTGGGTGTCAACTGTAATTTGATTAACGTTTTCATATAATTTCTATACAAACATTAGAAAAAACTAACCCTGTTTTTATTTTGTTCTCTTTGGTATAAAAATTAGATAAATAGTATTGTATTACTTAACCAAATAAAACAATTATGGAAAAACGAGTTAAAAACAGCTTTAGTTAGTTTTAAATTAAGAGTTGACTTTAACGCCAAAAGAGTATTTTAAATTGTCTATGAATGAGTCGACTCTAAAGTAAAACCGACTTTAGTTCCCTTAAAGTAGACTTTATTTTAACTATGAATATGGGCCATTAAATTTAATTTTATATTAAAAAATTAATAATAATAATTTAGTTTTCTTATAAAATTTATTTTCACAAATATATTTTAACAACTCAAGATTTATTTAAATTATAAAGATTTATTTTTCAAATGGAATCCCACTTTAGTTCAGTTTAAATAAAATTTCTGATTATAAATGTTTTCAGTGCTGCACTTTAAAAAAGGAAGCAATCCTCAAAACTAACTACATGAAAAATTTGGTTATACTTTGATTTAGAATTCCTACGCTTTACCTTGTTATATGAAAATGGCAAAGCGTTTGGATTCTGAAACAAATTGTTTCCACTTAAGCACCGTCTTTTAAGAAAAGTTTTATATTTATTCACTTTATGTAGATTTAAGTTAAAGATAATTTAGAAAAAAAATCAAATAAAAAAAATTTCTCGCGTTTAAAGATAGAAATTTATAAATGCTCTACTTAATGTTTTTTAGTTGTTTGTGTGTATTTCTATTGCTGTAATGTCTTAATCAGCATAAAATGTAATTATAAACTTAAATACACGTTTTTTTTTCAAGTAATCCGTATACTTCTAGGAAGAAACGTTAAGTTTTAAAATGATGCTCTCACCTTTAGTATGCCATCAACCGCACCAGAGCTAAAATAAAATTAAACAAAAAAACACAGAAACCTTTCGCAGCAACATCAGGAAAATTGCGGTTTATGATGATGCGCTGGCGTTGTTGGTCTTGCTGGCAGAGAAATTTGCGGTAGTTTCAAAAGTGCGGTTGCTGCTGTTGAAAAGTGAACTCTAATCAGCGTAAATTCTAATTTTAACATTTGTTCAACTGTTGCAAAAAAATTACAATATTTGAAAATGAACTCATACTGAAAACATAGAAACCAACCGTCTCATACTAACGAGAAATCGAACTGCAAGAATAACGAAACTGTGTGGAATTACCAAATAATCAAGAAAATTTCAAACAAAAACTTAAATTACAAACGCAGCCAAATTGAGAGGGTGTTAGATAATATAAATAAATATATTAAAGGAAGTAATAGAATTATTTTGCTGATTCTTACATTTCTCGTTTTTTAACTTTGCTAAAAATAAATCTTAAAAGTAAATTTTTTTTTTAATTTAAAATTGGTTTCAGGAAGTAAGTGTAATCTCGTTGATAGAAAATAATTAATATTCAAGTACTTTGCAATCATTATAGTTATTATGAGAAAGAATTAGGTTTGGTTCTGTATTCAGTATATAAACTTTAGACATAAGTCTTACTTTGAAATGTTAAATTAAAACTGTACAATTTCAAGCTTTTGCATATTGGGATGAGTTTAAGCTAAAAACAAGTGAGAGTGCTATATTCAGCTATGTCGAATATTATATACCCTTCACCAACTATGTAAATCTAGTTTAGTGAAGTAACTTGAATTAAAAAGCATTTATTGGGGCGCCAGAAAAATAAAATATAAAAACAAAAACTTTCTAAATACTACATATATTTAATTTTATATGAAAATTCCTTAATAGGTTAAGCATTTTCTTAAAGATCTCATCAAAAGCTTTAATCAGTTCTTGTACTTGGCGTTTTTTTTTATTTTTTAAATTTCTATCGCCCCATATTTTGCTTTTATGATTGGTGTTACTTCACTGTTCCAAATGGTATAGAAAAATTAGATGTAGGCGTGGTGTTTTGCCCGCTGCGTTGAAGGACATGAACCGATCTTGCTGATTTGCAACAGCACCTAATTCGCAACTATATCTAATCGATTGGCGCATTTAAATTTTTACTGGCCAATCTAGTGCATTGGCAAACTTGATTTCAACACTAACACGGATGGACAGACGGACATCGCTCAATAGACTTCGCTCTGCATAAGAAGTCAGAATATATATACTTTATAGGATCGGAAACGGATATTGTATTTCACTTTTTGTGGTGAAGGGTATAAAAAAATATTTTTTAGATTAAATCTAGGTGTTGGTTTGTGTTTTTATACCTTCTTGTTGAACGAAATTCATTAAGCATCTTGTAAAAAAATTTATGATTAAATCTGTTAAAAAATTCAATTAAAATTTGAATTAAATTTTTGAGAAAAAAAGTTATTGGCAACACTGTTTGCTACACACATCACATGTGAACAAAAGTTTACATCCTTTATTTCATTTTCTCTTTAAGAATGTGATAAAAACTTTGTTCTGCGCAATTACAGGTTTTTTCACCATCAGCAGTTATTAAATGATCCATCAAATGACTATCACTGTCTTGTAGGGTTGAATAACTATGACATTCTTATTCATCCAGTTAAATTCGTAATTTAAAAAAAAATTTTTGTAACATAATTATATCGATTAAAAAAAAGCAAATAGCTCTACATACGACATTGAAAATACGTTAAAAGTCTGCTAATGAAGAATTGAGACATCAAAAGAAGAAAAGACAATATTAGAATTAAATTTATTTTTAAGCAACTTCCAAACTGTGCCAAAAACTGCTAAACTGCAATGCTTAAACTAAGTTTGATGAAATTACTTTAAAATAAAAAATCACAAAAACAATACTTGTGCACTCTTTTTCAGCTATTCGGTTTTGTTTGTGTGTTCTGTTTAAGCTACCAGTCTTATAACTTTATTACGAAAAAAGTTAAGCGAAATGTTATATATTTTAACCAGTGTAAAAAATTATATGAATTAAAAATATCCGGAGAGTAAAATGATAAAGTTTACATTGCTTAATTTGAACTATTTTTAGCGAAGAATAATAATAATAAAAAATAAATTTATTTTAAATTAAGAAAATTGCAAATTATTCCCAAAGCAAACTCTGCATACGTAAAACATATCCAGACTATGATTTCTCCCACTGCAACACTATTCTAGTTAAATATTTTCAACTTTGGCTTTTGATAAATATGAGGGCGAAAAAAAGATGAAAAGACGGTTTTGCGTTCAGCCCAACCATACTCTCGGAAAGTAGAATAAAGTTGCTATTGAGCTGATTTTCTAATGATTGTACAACAAGACGTTAATGCTTGTATTAAAACCGTTTTTTTTTTTTTGTTTTGCTTTAATTTTTAGTTACAAATAAATGTTTGTGTATAAGTAAATGTGTGCATTTGTAATAAGTTCATATCCACGATGAGCGAATTCAAACAAGCTACAATTTTCTTTCCTTTTTATGTGCTATTTGCAAAGGTATGTGTGGGTGTATGTGTTAATATGTTGCTGAATGAAATGAAAATCGTATTAGCATTGAAGTTGGAAATTGAAGAGCAACGAAGCGTTAAGCATAATTTACATGTTAACTCGTTCAAATAAAAATAGCAACGTCAGAATTTCGAGTGGCAACATCATCATAGTTAAATTAGAAATAACAAAAAAAAAATAATAATAAAAGAAGAAGAAAATAAAACAGACAGAAAACAGCATAAGATATATCTATTCTAACAGCAAATTCCACAAACATAAGTACATTTGTAAATACGCAAGTAATAACATAATCATTAGTAGCACAAGTATTTTTATTAGCATTAGAATCCAAACTATAATTATTATCAGCAACAGTATCAGGAAAAAAGAATTATGAAAATCAGTGAATTCTAAAACATTACGGGAAGAGTATGAAAAGTTACACAAATCGAAAGAAAAATGTATGTTATGAATTTTTTTGTTACAATACAAAACTGCATTAAAAAACGTCTTAAAACCCATCTTATTTAAGGCATTAAATTAGTAAGCTAAGTTCAATCTGTTCAATGAACTGCAATTAATATTTATCCTAATAATTATTAAATTTAAAAATTAAATATTTAATTTTTATGCAGTTGTTCTATTGTTAAATGAAAAAAATTGACTGACAATTATCTAAGAAAAATATCGTTCCCCAATTAGGAATTTGGAAGGTATAAAAACAGAAAAATTGTAACAACACAACATATTTTAGTTTACTCCTCTGTAAGACTTTATCTAATCTCTATTTTTTTTCTGAAGCCTTAGCTGTGCCTAGATGTATCCACTAAACACTCAAACCGAAAAATTCTGTGACTTCGGCGGCACTTTAGTTATTCGTTGTCTGCCAAAGATATCTTTTACAGCATCTAATATCCCAATGTGCTGTGCCAAGGATAAAACTCAGCCAACTCAGGCTCACACTGTTGTTATATCATTAACTAATACTCGGTTAAGATTTATATCACGATTTTCTCATTCCTAATATACAGGGGTCTTAATCATCTCACCTGCTTTTATAGCATACAGATACTTTCACTAACTTTTTTCGTCAACACAGAAAAAGTCATCAATATCTTTTCAAACCTTTGGAAGATTTTAATTGCTGTTTTCCATTTATTCGCCTGTTTAAAATTTTTTTCGTTAAATGAAAGGCAATTTTGGGATTTGAACTATGATCATCTGTTTCAAAATTTTATAGATGTCTAATCTATAAAGCCTCGGCGTCTATTCAACAAGTGTTAACTTAGTTTTTAATCTCAACCCATTTGTTAGTGGTTGCCGCAGTGTCTAATTAAGCTTTTTCTCTGTCTTATGAAAAATATAAACCAAATTTTTAATGGATAAGATTAGCTTTCATTGTTACAGTTATGTAAAACTTTACCATATTCGTAAACATAGCTTCCACTCAGGATTGTTCATTCCGTAAAAGTATCAACTA
The DNA here is from genome assembly GCA_937654795.1 of Cistogaster globosa. NCBI lineage: Eukaryota > Metazoa > Arthropoda > Insecta > Diptera > Tachinidae > Cistogaster > Cistogaster globosa. Next base: position 65,042,035 of record OW569406.1, read on the forward strand.
ATTGTTTCTATAGTTTTCTGCATCATTCTAAATGATAATAATTTCCAATTTTTATGTTTTTTCCATTGCAAATAACAGAACAAAAACTAGAACTTTTCTGTTCTATTTCTTGTGGCCCTGATTAGATGTGTTTGTACGATCTCTTGCTTACCTAAACATATTTTTTTGATTATAAAAAAGTTGAAATTAACCAGCTATCAATTTTTCTGCTATTATTTTTAACTTTATTCAAGCGACTTATTTTTTATTATTAGTAATTTTTAGACTTTTAAGACCTTAGTGAACTGAACAAAGTTCAATTCTTGCCTTGAAAATAATTATTTCAAAAACGGATTCTTTGGTACAAAAAAAACAAAGCTAATTTTTTTAGCCATAATTAATCCTACTTTTTCAATTAAATTGCTTTATAAAAAAGTCAGCGATTATTTGGTCTTTATCATATTTACAATAAAAATTTTAATAATTTTTTACGTTTAATAAAAATAGCAAACCAAAGAATTTGGGTTAATACAAAAATAATAAGCAAAAATATATGCAGAAATATTAAAAAAAAAGAAGAAAAAATATCTTGGCTTCATATTAATTTGTTTTTCAGTCGTTGTTGATTTGCAAAATTTCCTTTTTCCTTTTTTAGCTGCTCTCGTAATTTAATACAAAAGAGTTCGTATTTGCATTTGCTCCCAAATTCATATATGGTAAAAACACATACAGGATTACATAAATTTTATACATATTTTTATTTTTGCAAAAGTATTCAAACACTTATACAATATCTAGTGTATTAACTTTACACAATAACAACTTACATATGTATACACATATAATTATACATATACAAATGTACGTATATTAAAGTTAATAATTGTTTTTTCAGTTGTAGTTGCATGTTCATTTCGTTATTTATTTAAAAATATATATTTTAAATATGTGTTTTGTATTTAACTTTAGTTTTAAACTATTAACATTTTTGTAATGAGTGTTATTATTAAATCTACACGGAAAAGTGATTTGGGCGGAAAGAATTAACGACATCAGCTGTTTAAAAGTTTACACAAAAAAATTATTAGAATTTTAAAAGAAAAGGAATAATAATATTATTAATTGAGTGAATACAAATGAATGGAAGTAAGTTGGAATAAAGGAATCTTAACCCATACCTAATGCTTAATAATTTTATGTCTATTTTTCAGGCTTGCAAAAAATGTATTAAGTTATTCGGATTTGTCCCGCCAGTAGATATTATACTGTTGTCATACCTTTCGAAGAAGTCTGAACGTACCAAATGAATAGCCAGTGGCGAAGGTCTTCGCCAAAAGGTTTTTGAATGCTGATTTGCTTCTTAAGTTATTTCTTTTGTACATTTCGTTATCTTTCTCCACGCAATTGCATTTTTGAGGGTGGCCCTGAACCATTTGATATTAATGCCAAATCTTTACTTTAATTGAGGAGCATGGAGTAAAATAACAGGAAATTTCTTGATTTCCTTCCCTTAACTTTGCCAGAATTCAACTAGTTTATGTATTTTACTCTTATTTCTATAAAAGAATTTTTATATTTACATTTTTACATAATTGTTTTCTCCGTTAGCTTTTCGCTATAAAATTTGAACGTAAGCAAAATGGCGAGAAATATCTGCATTGCGGAATGAATAATATGGTTATGCCGTGAATGTTAAGTTGATACCGCTACATTGGAAGGATACCATAGCAGCGGAATAAATAATTGAAAAATTTTGCTTAGGCGAATAATATTGAGCACGCAACCGCAAAACGGAATAAAAAATTCGACCTAGTGTAAACAGGAAACTTCGTAGAAAGTCATAGAGGAACCAACTGCTTGCTATTCTAAAATTTTTTTAATGACAATAAAGTTAAAATTATTTTTTAGAGAGTAAACTATTATTTATTGTTTTTTTTAATTAACTTGCTATAAATTTAGATATTTCTTATATTAATTTATATAATTTTTTTCATCCCAAATAAAATTCTTCCTTTTTCTTGTAGTCTGTAATTTGAAAATCAGGAATATTCTTAGTTTTTGAAATGGTGATGTCAAATTACGTCTGGCATATGAAGTATAAGGAGGAAGTTAATACAGTAAGAGGCAAGAAATAATAAAACATCATTCTCTCAAAATACTAAAAAAAAGTAATAATAATAATAAAAATAATAATAATAATAATAATAATAATAATAATAATAATAATAATAATAATAATCCTAAATGATTCGAAACTTCGCTTTAATACGATTATCAAGGCTATTACAAAAAAAAAAAGAATTGTTGTAGAAGAAGAAGAATAATTTACTTGTATAAAAAATATAATATTTTACCTTATGAGTATTTTAATTTATCGCAAAAAAAACTTTTTCTTACCAAATAGTAAATACAGAAAACATAAAAATTTTATCATTATAAATCAATCTTATTGAAAATAAATCTGTACAAAACATTAATATACATAAAACTAAAACAATAACGTACACACAACAAACAAACAAAAATAATTTGTTAATATTAAAATCGGAATTTATTTACACATTTACTTATAACGAATTGTATTTAGCTGATATTTTTTTTTACTAAATATCATATTATTATCACGAGAAAAATTTATCAGGCTTAGACACATCTTATCAATGTTTGCAATGACGTAAAGAAAATTTTGTCAAACCTTCAGCTGAGACATCTCTGTCTTGACAATAAACATCAATTCCTTGTCATTTTGTTTTTTACGGGTTTTTTATTAAACAAGTATTTTGCGCCAAAAAGAAATTTTAATATTTATAGCATAAAGCCAAAAAAAGTTAAATTTATTGATTTGTTCTTACAATAGATAAAATACGTAGTTCTCTATATAGCGCTATTAACGTACGGACGTTTCATTACATACCATGAAAGAATTTTGTCTGTGTAGACACTCAGTAACGAAAATTGAAAAAAAAATTGTTATTATAAGTTTTTGTTAGTTATTTTGTTAAATTTAGAAGTTCTGGCTATCCCACGGTGTCATAAGGATTCGTTTGTACAAACAATTATATTTAAAAAACAAATTTGTAAATAAATGATATGCAGGCCATTTCTTTAAATGTCATAAATGTAAGATAATTTTTATTTATTTATTTATTCATAAAATTTCTTCTTATTCGTAAATATTCTTACTTATTCCTTACTACACATGTAAATAAAATTATTCCAGAAATATTCGCTCAAGGTTGCGTATGGATATAAGAACCAAGAGAACTGCATAAACAAGTTTTTGTTTTAATTACGAAAGATTTTTCTATAACATCTTCTTTTAAAATTTGCACAAATTTTGTCAAATTTATGTCATCTGTTCCAATTCGTCATCTGTTCCTTGAATATTTTCTAGTTCAGTTATATATGAAAAAAAAATACAATTGCAAAACAAGTCGAAAATATGTTTCTATTTTAATTATATTTAAATATATTTGGAATTTTTCATTACCACTGAAATTACATTGGCATTGTTTAAAACAAAAGCAATAAAAGAAATTTAATTGCCATTTAATGCTATTGATTTTGTTTTAATTTTAATTGTATTTACAAAAGGTAATGAAGTTTTAATGAAACTATTTAATAAGAAAGTACAATTGGAAATTTCTTTATGAAACATTAATTTATTTATTATTTATTTATTATAATTTTAAAAGATATTGTACTAGCACAAAGCTTCTTTCTACCCGAAAATGTTATTAGGTTTTTAATACTAGTTTTTTTTTTTTTTTTTTTTAATTTACAAATTAACTAAATGTTATTTACAGATATGTTCTTTAAAAAATCGGACGAAATATTATCGTTGAATATACTTCTTGACATGTTGTCGATAATGCATACATTTAGGGGAGTGGAACTGTTAACTGTGTGTTACAAGCAATGCAGACTGGGGCAGGTGTTTTATCCAGTAGGTGTTGGTGTGAAAATTTGCAATGTTCAAATCTTAATCTAACGAAGATTGTTATTATTGATCTGAAGCACGTTTAAGAGTAAATTTTTTTTTTACCCTCCGAGTTGAAGGACTTATGTTTGTGTTGATATTGGCAGAATCTTAAAAAAATTTATTCATTAAAAAATAAAAATTAGTCTCTTAGATCTAAAGTCACCTTACACTCCAGTAAGCAAATCTTCATACCTACACGAAAAGAAAAATATATTCCAATAATGTTTTATTTTTTCTGAAAATGTTAAAATTTATATATTTCACTAAATTTTTGCGATAAAAATGCCATTTAAAATAATACTCTGCTATTCTTTAAGGTGTTTGTTTATGTAAAAAACAAAAATTGAATTTTACTAATGATAATGCTTTAACACCATTCAATTATCAGACAATTATATTGGGCTTGATTTTTAGCTAATTATAAATATAACTTTCATGTCTTAACATTTGTGAAAACAATGATAATGTTAAGAAAATCATTAGTATTAATTATTAATTATTCAATCTAATTAATTACTATCAGGTAAAGTTTTAGTTAATTTTAAAATAAATATTTATGTAAGTAAGATTGTTATATTCGGTTATGCCGAATCTTATATACCCTTCACCATGTATGTAAATCGAGTTTGGTGAAATAGCTCTTATCAAAATACAAATATTGCGGTGACAGAGAATTAAAAATAAGAAAAGACAAATTAAGTACGATATATATTATTTTACATAAAAATTTCATCGGCTCTTAATGGGTAAAGTATTTTTAAAAAACTGTAGTATTTCCTAAAAGATTTAAACAAAAGCTTTTTAATGATACTCATATTGGCTATATTGACAATCAAACTTTTTTATGAAAATTTCAGAGGCCCATAACTCGGTAAATATGAGCGAGCGCCATTTTTCACGTGATGTTTTTCTTCTTATTTGTTTATTCGCTCCATATTTTTGTTTTTGTTTTTTTGATTAGAGTTACTTCAGTGTTTTAAATGATATGGAAAATTTAAAGGCAGAAGTGGTGTCAAGCCTACTGCTGCGAGGGACATATACCGATCTTGCTGATTTACAATACCACCTCTGTAAACACTATGTCTGATCGATTAACGTATTTGGATTTTCTTTAGCTCATCTAGTGCCCTGGCAAAGTTGGTTTCAACACTAACACGGATGGACAGACGGTCATTGCTCAATCGACTTCGCTATGCATAAGGACTCAAAATATATATAATTTGTGGAGTCGCAAATGGATATTGTAGAAATTACAAACGAAATAAAAAACTTAGATATAAACTTTTTCCACTTTTGTGGTGAAGGGTATAAAAAAAAATCGGAAAAAACGTATACCTCAATAAACTTCCGAACAAGATAGATCATAAAATGTAACAACAATGAGAACGTACAAAATATAGTTTCATTGCATTTTCACTTTAAGATTGCCCCAGGTAGGCTTTAATTCTGGTAAACAAGTAAATAACTAAGTTAGTAATAAAATTATGTCTTCAACTAATATTTAATTAAAAAAGTAATCAGCATCTGCATAAGCAGTCTCTGAAGAGAGTACAAAAAGTATTTCTCAAGGTTATATATTGATTTTCGTAATATACCACTAATTACCAAATTATACGTTGAAGAAAACACACGCTTAGAATCGAATAATTCGAATAATTATTAAGGATTTAGAAAAATAAACAGAACTTTTTAACAAGTAAGAATTTTTCAGTAGATCTAGTGTATTTTTGGCCATTTCATAGACTCAGATCTTAGCAATATATAAATTTGCTTGGGGCATCTGTTATTTGTGAGAAGAAACTCTAACCGGAAAATCCCAAAGGATACAGAACATGCAATTTCGATAACCAAATCTTTTTAGCTCTGAAAGAAATATACACGCTCTTTCGGGTAAAATATATACGATATGGTGTCCTGCGCTATTAAAATTTGAAAAATCAACTTTAATTTGTTAGTGTGATTCTATATAATCGACTCTTTCAAACAATTTAATAATAATCGCAAAATTTAAATTTGTCTAAGAAATATCTTTACTCTTTTTTATATCCATCCTATAAAGCAAGTAGAAAATTTCTTAAAATTAAATTGTTTATTTTCAATTAAATAGAAAATTATCTTTCAAATCATAAATCTTAGGCAGATAAAGACTAATTTATGTCGTACAACGAACAATCATTATTTACATTACGCTGTTTTTCGTAATGATGACATGTCTCTAAGATCATGAGCGAGAGATAAGATTCCCTTAAATTGTAAAAATTTAACGGTCCTCATGGTAGAATACTAAAGGTTTTTTTTCGGTTTGCTACTGTTGCATGGTTCTTTTAAAATAAGAAAAATATTACAATTGTTTTGTAAACCCTTTTTACAAAGTTAGGTAAAGTTCTTAAAGTTATTTAATTAAAAAAATTCAGGATTTTTATCCCTTCCTAAAAAAGTATTGATTTTTTTTTTTCTTAAACAAGAAAGGAAGATTAAAATAAAAACTGTTAAACAAATTATATTTTTAAAAACTTAATTTCTTTGCGAAACAACGAGGGGTCTATCGTACAAAACACAAATACTATTTTTGATAATTTTCTCATTAGCGCATTTAAACATGCACAAATTAACCCAAAAGAATTCAAACAAACTCATTAAATTAAAAGTTTATAAAAAAACGGAGAAACAAAATAAAGTTACCCGGAATCATTGTAATAAAAAGAAGTTATGGGGTGGCAAAAAAAATGTGTTGAAAAATTCGTGCATTGAAGTAAAAGATTCGCTTGATATTATAAAGTTTTTTGTTGTTGTTTATCTCTATAATTTTGCTAAATGGCTTCTTCTGTAGGAACTATGAAAATGAGAAAGTATTTGCATAATTTTTAAAAGAAGAAGTAAGATTTCATGTTTTACTTTTTTGCTGCCTTTCATTGTTTTTGCTTTAACTCTTGAAAGGACACCCTCTTGCTGTAAAAGTAATTGTATATTCTGCTTCTCAAGAGTATTGAATAAATTTAAGTTTAGCTATAGATCTACGCTGTATAAATTTTAGGACACTGGTAAGCAAATAAACAAAGGAAGGCAAGATAGTGTCATAAATTTTCTTTAAAAACTGTAACTAATGTGGACATCAGGCTTTGAAAAATAAATAGAAAAGGGAAAAATAAGATGGAATTTTATGCACGACCTATAATCCGCTTTTCAAGTATAATAGCATATTTATTTTTTATGGTTTCTTTTACGCCAACAACTTAAAGATTTTAGAAAAACTGTCTACTTCAAGGTTCGATTATAAAATGACACAATTTTCCTTTTAAAGCTAATAAACGGAGCAAGTATTTATGAAAATTAAGATAATCCTTAGTCCTGGATAAATAACAATAATATTGGATATTTTATGGTCTTTATTTTGAGAAAACGGTTCAAAATCTATTTATGATTACAAATCGTTCAATAAGTGAAGCTTTGGAACGTTTTCGTCATTAGCCAAGTGAATATATGAAGACCAATTATAAACTCCACAATTATGCGACAAATGAAATAGTTTCAAGCGAATCTCTGTTTCTTTTTTATTTAAATAAACTTTAACAGAAATATAATTTAAATTAGTGCATTTAGAAACAAATATTTTTTTTCTTCAAGATGAAAACTTAGTTATGAAAAGTTAGTTATGCTTATTTATTTCATTGATTAAACGAGAGAGATTAATCAGAAACTACAAAACCCTAATGGAGAACAACGAAAAAAAAATTTAAAAAAAAAGTTATTCAACGGTTACTGTGTGTTTGTGCTATCTTATGCCTGGATATCGCACACATTCTCTAAAATGTTGTTGGGTATCTGCAATTAAACTAATGTCCGGTACTTTTGATTTCTCCAAAACAAATCAGATTTGTGATATTGCGAAAGAAAACGCATTTGATATGTACGAAATGCAAAAACAATCCTCATCCAAAAGAACACAATACACAATGAATAATTATAAAATTGCTGTGATTCGACAAAAAATTAATTAGTTAAAGAAGAATAAACAGTTTATTTGGTTACAAAAATTTGCTCTGTTATTCACCAAATCGGAAAGAAAAAACTGGTACAGTAAAAAACACAAGCATTTTTATTTGCTAACAAATCTTTTATTTATGTTTTTTTATTTGGTATTTGTTTAACACTGCTGATATTATTTAATCCCTAGCGCCTAAAAAAACAATTTATAATTTACTCAGTAACCGAATAAAGTTTGCTTTTTACATCTATGGCGCTAAAGTGCTTTGAAAAATTCTCCTATGATCTCAATATTTTTTTTATTTCGTCATCAAATAGCTTTTGTATCACAGATTATATATAACAAATAGGAGCGCTACGTATGGCAGAGTTAAAAAATTAGAAAGAAATTAAGTACTTTATATAATTTTAATGGGTTAAGCATTTTTTTTAAATTGTGTTTTTTTCTTTTAAATGATACCCATATTGATATTTTAAAAAATATGGTGCACAATCGTACTTTTCTATAAAAAGTTTAGAGACCCATAACTCGGAGAATATGGGCGAGCGCCTTTTTTCACTTGCTATTTTTTAATTCTCTGTGGCCCTATATATTTGTTTTTTTTTTTTTTTTTTTTTTTTTTTTTTTTTTTTTGATTGGAGTTACTTCTCTAAAATTGATTTGGTCCAAATGATATGGAAATATTAACTAGACTGATCTTGCCAATTTCTAATAGCAAAATTTTGACTTAAAGAAAAGTTAATCTAATATAAATGTATTCGATTTTAAAAGTTATTTTTTACTTAAAAAATTTTTTGCTTTTAATAAAACTGTTCTTTTTTAATTTTTTACATTTATTTTTTAATTTGCTACATTATATTTTTAATTTAAAAATTAATGCAAAAGCTTATAAATTAATTAATAAATTAAATTAATAAATTAAAACGTTAAGTAACTCAATTAATAATTAAATAAAATTCCAAATTAAAAAAGAAATAAAATTTTTAACAGGAACAAGAACAAGTGTTTTTCAGATCGTTGATTGTTTTTTGGGAATAAAGCTTTATTAAAACTTGCCTGTTTTAGGATTTTAAAATGAATATATATTAAGCTACAAAATTGCCTGTGGTAACCCTATACATGGAAACGGAAACTAAACTTTATTTCAAACATATACAAGGTGGCGCAAAAGTAATTCTCCTATCAGAAAATGCTATAAATTTTGTGATTAGCCCCTAATGTCAGTTCTGTTTTGATATTTGTGTAGCAAACACATGCGAAATACATGTTATTAAACAATGTTAAGCTACACTGCTCCAGAACGCGGATTATTGGTGACTATTTATTTGACTAATAATTGGTCGGTGACTTTGGCACAACGTGATTTTTTTTTGGCCGTCCAACGCCTACTGGTGAAACACTGCGACGTTAAGCCGCTTGCCTCGAAGAGACTGGCACAACACGAGATGCTCCGAGGCGTGGCAGACTCCGGAGTAGCCGTTCTGCAGAGAATATTGCTGCTGTAGCCGAGGATATCATGGAAGCGCCGTCGACATCGACATCGACCAGACTACGTGCCTCGCAAATGGGTATCAGTCGACGCTCTTCACAGCGAATTTTGGTACAAGATTTTCAGATGTTTCCGTACAAAATCCAGACGGTGCATCAGCTGTTAGCCAATCGCGTCTAACATATGCTCAAGCCATCCTTAATCACAACCAACAAGAAGATGATTTTTCATCCAAAATAATCATGCGTAATGAGGCCTATTTCCATCTTAACGGGTACGTAATAAACAAAATTTACGCTTCTGGGGCACTGACAATCCGCGTGTAACCCACGAAGAGCCATTACACCCGCTCAAATTCACTGTATGATGTGCTGTTTTCGCTGGAGGAGTCATCAAACCTTTTTTCTTCGAAGACCTCGCGGGCCAAACGGTTACTTTGAATGGTGAGCACTACAGAGCAATGATCAACGAGTTCTTTTTGCCGCAACTTGATGAATTGGGATTGGAAAACATGTGGTTCCAACAGGACGGTGCAACGGCAGACAGTGCACGTGCCACAACCGAAATGCTGAAGGATGCATTTCCGGGGCGCCTAATCTCCCGTTTTGGCGATTTGCACTGGCCAGCAAGATCGCCTGATTTGACCGCCGCAGACTTGTTTTTGTGAGGTTTCTTGAAGTCGCGGGTTTATGTCAACAAGCCTCAGACTCTTGCAGCTCTTAAAGACAATATCCGTCAAGAACGTGAGGACCTATCGCCGGAAGTTTTGGCGAAAGTGATGGAAAATGCCATAAAAAGGGCTTAAATGACAATCAACTGTGGCGGCGGCCATTTACATAACATTAATTCTCGACTTGATGTAAAAAAATTAAAAGACTAAATAAAAATAATCCACAAGAAGAATCAAAGTTTTTCATTTTTTTTTTAATTACAGCCAAAAAAATTGGAAGTTTATTTTTGCGCCACCTTGTACATATATAATTTACATTAATTCATTTTCCAAATTTGGTAATTAATCTTAAGTAAATTTTAAAATATTTATTCAGTTGCATTTTTGCTATCTTTGGCTTGCATATCTTAAGAATACAAATACTTCTTTAATTAAATACAATGTCTTTTGTAATAAGAAATTAAAATATTCTTTTTTAAGACAAAAATAAGAAAAAATATTTTTTGTAAGCCAGCAAATGCAAATAATTTTTAAAATAATCTTTATCATGCTTAAAATATATTAAAATAGAAATATTTTATTTGAAAAAAGAAGGAAAATTGCAGAAATAAAAGATTACTTTCTTTTAGCTACCAAAAATTATTTTTGTATTCTATTATCTGAATAGAATATTTCAAAAAAATATTTTTTTGTACAAATTATAGTTTTTTACTCTACTTGCTGGTAGCCATTACCACTGCTAACGGAAGCTCTAATATAAACCCTGACACAAAATAAGGAAAATAAACGTTAAATTTAGGACAAGAGAATTAGCAAAATGAGACCTGACAAAAAGCGTCAAGTAACGATTTAACTAAATCTAGATGAACACTGAGTTTCGCTGCTGCTGCTAAATTATGTAGTTATTAATATGGTACGTAAAGCTTTTGTTGCTGGTGTTTTTTTAGTTGCTAAATGCCGCTTACCTTGTTACGATGATAAGAGGTGCCAAAAAATGCTTATAATTCCACTTCCATTTTTATAGTTTGAATTCATGAATAATTTCACAATTTTAATGAAATAACATTACACTACGTTTAACGCGTTTGCTGTCTCAGCCCCAACCATCTTAAAACACTTTTATATCCCAAGACCTTAGCTTCAACTGAAAACCTCTATAAACAAAATTTAGTAAACCGAATAATTGTGGCATGAGCAGATGCAAAATATAATGTTATGCATCGTCGAATTTTTACTTTTTTAAAAGTCACTGCCACATTCACACACACACACAAAGGCTAAATATGTTTGGTCGTCAGGATGTGCCTGGCTTTTCTAAATTTTATGGAATTCTTATATTTTGTTTTTTATTTTTTCTTATTTCTTAATATTTCTAAGTAAAGCGTTGTAATATTCACAATATTTTTTTGTTTTGTTAATTTGTGCTTTCTTTGCACAAAACAGGATAAATTTAATTTTGACAACAGCAGCATCAACAAACTTAGAAATTTTTTTCATAAATAATTTGGTTAAAAAAAAACCTGTAAATAAATTTCCGATTAGATTTAGTTTAGAAAAAGCAAAGAGTGTAAGAAAAATATATTTTTTATTTATTTAAACTTACAAACATGCGGCTGCTCATAATGCATTGTGTTAAATGGATGGCCAGTTTTCGAGTAAAAAAAATATTACTTTCCATGCTTTTTATTCTATACTTTTTATTCTCCATCATGTGAATACAAGAAGGTTAAAACAAAAACGCGTCTCCTCCCAGCACTGTCTCAACACAGTAAAATATAAATCAAAACTTATAAATTATTTCAAAAGGGTGTGCCAATTAGAAAAATGTAAGCGGATATTTAAATCCTCAATTATTGACCATATATTAGAGTATTCATTTTATCGGATTTAAATTTTATTCGACTAAACAATTGAACGCTTTTGAGATTTTAATCCCGGTCGGTTATCCGATTAAGTGTTTTAAATTACTCGAATAACTCAAATTAATCGTACAACTTCAAAAATTTAAATTTTATATGCAATAAGAAATGACAACCATCAAAATGACCATGGCAAAATAACCATGCTAAAATTGTGTTAATACAAAACTTTAACATAAACAAAAATTATTTACATTGTGAATTATTTAAACATTTCTGTTTTACTCTCACATTAATAGCTTTTGCTAGTAAAGTTACTGAACAGAGCTGAAGTTCCGTAGCAATTTCTTTTGTTTCAGCTTTAGAACCGTATTATAAAATGTGGTCATTATTTGGAAAGGTCACGAATTAAAGGTATAAAATTAATGTGTTAAGTAATTTGTCCGTCTCTCAGTTATAATTGACTTTAAGCAAACAGCGAAATTTTTTAAAAATAAATAATTTGCCTTTCTATATTGTTGAATAAAAACTTATTTATACCCTTAAAATTTAATAATGTTGCAGAATCTGCGTGAAATACAACTTCGTGGTGACAATGCATTTATTTCGATTTCGGTAAAAACTGTCTACGATCTGATAACGCATGATTAACAAATTTATGAATTATTCTTAAACGAACAAGCAAAAAGTAAAATTGGATCGTTATATAAATTAATTTTAGTCGATATATATAATGCAAATGCCTTATGCTGCGAGCCAGAAAATACTGCATTACATCTTTCTAGTGTCTTTTATTTCCAGTTTTATTTAATAAATAATGCAAATATTTATTTTCAATAGCGGAAAAACATTCTGCTCCTAATCAACATTTTATTTGGTTTAAGTTAAATCTTTAATTCTCTCAATTATATATTTAATAATAAAAAATTTAATATACCATTATAATTAAAAATTAATTTTATCAATTATATAATAAATTAAAAAAGAAGTAAGCAACTTTCTTACTAAATAAGTAGTTTAATCAATCACGAATTCAATTTAGTTTTTATATAAAAATAAATAAAACTGTAAAAATAAAAAAAATTTTTCCTGAGTAATAAATTTGGGAATTATCTTGCGTAGATATTCTATTACTATTGAAGGCAATTTTTAACATCTGTGATATTTTTTCTTAAAACAGAGTTTTTAGCTTTTCTCATACCAACTCTGCGATTACTTTTGTTATTTTTTGATTATCTTTAAATTGTAAATTTTATATGTTTAAAATTTAAATAACTTTAATACATAAAGGGTATTAGAAAAAGAGTGGAAATATGAGGTTTTATTTTGTTCTAATTACACATGCATTTAACGTTTACATAATATTTATAAAATGTTAAGTTACTAAAAACAACTCAGAGAATTTACATATTTTGTGATTTTGGTCAATAGCTTTTTAATATTTTTATTGGCTTGTTATTTACGTTGTTTCTTAATATCTTCAGCATTAGTATCAGTATCTAAATTTTCTTTCGAAAAATTAGTTTGAGGGAAACCCAAATACAGATCTATTTAAAATTTTGAGATGATTCACTTAAAAACATTGAATGCATTTGTTTTATTCATTTATTTATTTTTTTGTGTTTTATTTTATTATGAAATTTAATAATGAATACATTAACGGATACTTATAAAAAAACAATTTTTAATTAATCGTAAACTATTTAATGTCCCCTTTGCAGTTTCTCACTTTTGAAAGACTTACGCACAATTAATTAATTAACAATCAGCTTACATTAGATTTTATATTTGCTAGTATTTATAACTACCAACAATGACAGGGACAAAACTTTTAAATTTATAAATAATATAACACATAACACAAATATTTAAATGCTCGTTGCATAATTTATAATGTTTCCGTTGAAAATTTTTAAAAATAATCAAATTCATTTTAGATTAATTTTAATTGTTTTTGATTGTTAGAAAATAATTTCTAATAATCCTGATTATTTTTAGATTACTTTGAAACGTAATCAATTTGTAATTAAAAATTTTGCAAATGTTTATTACATTAATTTTACTGTTGTTTTTAAAAGGTAATTTAATTGATTACAAATCGTAATTGCTTTTTAAAAGCTTTGATTAGAATTAACCAAGCAACTACTGCTTGAAATTTTTAATATATTAGCTTGCTAATATTTTTAAAAGCAATCAGTGTTAAATAAGCTGTTAATAGAAAACTAAAAGGATACATATTTATAAAGTTTGGAAAGCATCTGCGTAGGTAATTAAGTTGTGAAATTTTAATTCAAAACCGTATATTGTTATATATTGATTAAATTTAAGTAATTTTTAGTTTATATAAATATAAATATGTAAGCAATTTTATTTTTACATATGCAAATACATATTTTCCGTTTTACTTTCTTCAGTTTAACCCCCAATACTTATTTGTCTATACGAATTTATATTTAAAAATATTTGCCAACTTATGCAATACGACATTATTAATATTATTAGATCATAACGCTGATGCTTGAATCTATAATTGCGGAGTTGTAGAGTTCCTTCAAAGTATTAAAGTGCAACTGTCATGATAGGCAACTGGAAATTTGCTTTTTAGCAGAAGCTGAGTTAAATACTGGACAACTGAGTGATGCTGATTAAGCGTTAATGAAAATTGGAATCGTAGTAATTTTACTATTGTCGTGATAACGAGCGACCAAAAAAATTAACTTTGTTTTTCGTTTTTGTGGAACTTTCTAGCACGATTTTATTTGTGTTGCCTTACAGTGCTTAGTCCTCAGAGTTCTTCCTCTTAAGCAGGAAGAAAAATAGTAGCAAGAAAAGAAATTGTTACAAAAATCATTTTACGTTTTCTGGCTTTTGAGTTGACCGCTTCAGTCAGCTCCAGTAAGAAAGTGAGAGTGTAACTTAAGATTTAATTAATTTTAATCGCGTGACTGGCGAAACAGTAGTAAATCGCTTGCGTGATTTTAAGCGTACAGAAAGACGTTTAAAAGACCTGTATATCTAATTTTTTGGGTAAGAAAAAAAATTTACATTTTACTTAAAAGACGTGATATAATAATTCTTGCAAAAAACCCATCTTCAAAATATATTTCGTTTGTCTGTCTATAACGGTTAAAAAGTATGGCCACATACATCAAATAACACTAACTAATGGGACACCTTTATACTCCACTTTCAAACCTTGTACTTGTTGCAGCGGACTTAGCACAAGAGCTCTCTGTTAATTTCAATCGTCTGTCTACCACTGTTCAACAGTTTGACGATATGCATCAAATAGCATCAGCTTTTGCTATACCCTTTAATTTAGAATTTAAAATGTTTATACTTCTTATACTAAACAAAATAATGGAGATTTAAATCGTATACCTGCTGTTATAACGGGCTTTGCAATACAGGTCCCTTATAAGTAAATCTGCTATTTGGTCACATACATTAAATTACAACAACTATTGGAACACCCTTTGATTTACATTTTGGATATTAACACTTGTTGCTTTAAATGTCACAGCAATCGACATTCTGTCCAATTTTTACGTATTTGTTTACGTGACCTATTGGAACACCCTTTAATTTTAAGATATAGTTCTGTATTACTTTTTGTCATTAAAAACCGTAGTGATACACAGTTTAGTTTTAAAGTGGTTACGAATATAATATACATAAAATAATGTATGTTGTTTGCAATACTCTATAATTTTTAAAATCATGAACTGTTTTTAAAACTTCACCTTTCAAATAAAACATAAAAATACAAAACCCGTTCAGAAATAACTGAGTTAAGTATTTTATGTTAAAATGTAGGAGACTTTTGTAGTCTATCGAAGTTTATTATATTTTTGTTGACAATCTTTTTAAAATATATTTTAAATAAATAAAAAAAATTTTTCTTTTCTTTATTATTATTTCTTTTCTTTTCATTTTTAGAGATAAAAACTTGTATTTTTGATTTGGATTAAAGCTGAAAAGTTTTGATATCTAAACTTTACTGCTTGCCTTATGAAAATAATGCAAGCGAAAGTATCATTTTGAGATCTACAACTCTTTTTATTTAGTTCCATGTTTTAATTCAAAAGTTCAAATTGAAAAATTTGTTTAAAATTATATTTTTTAATAAATGATAAAGTTTGGAATCGTAATTAATCTAAGCCAGTCAAACTTAGTTAAAATGTATTAAACGCGAACATGCTAACCTCCTATAAAATACCAATCTTTCTTTATGTAAAAAATTCAACAACATCTAAATGAAATGTGTTATGAAATGCTGTCTGTTTTTTGGTTTTAATGGAAAGAAAATTTATCTTATGTAATGCAGGCATGCATCATAGTACATCAACTTTAAGCTATAAAAAATAGTAGTGTATTTTTACATAGTCGCACTTATACATAATGCTTGTCTATACACATAATTTAAGTTGCAAAAGTTAAGGCAGGTTACAAATACATATAACTATGTATGTGTCAGATATAAAACACGGTTTAAGTTTATTTTGCTGTCAATGATGCTCAAATAATACAAACGCATACATATATAAGGTGTATAGAGCAGTCTAAAAGGCACCCATACATAAAAAGATTATTAGCAGTTAATTTATTTTTCCATTCTTATTGAAGTCATCATACTTCTATGATTGATGATGTTAAAAGAACGTGTTTTAACATTACCTAAGTTTAAGAATTGCAAAAAAAAATTATATTTGTGTTGCCTTCAAACGGTGAGCGGCTAAAAATATAAGAAATTTGTCTAGGAATATAAACTTTGAAGTTTTTAACCGCAAACAAGTATGAAAAAAGAAAAACTTATTTTTTAGTCGTAAGGATTAATACATATAATGAAAATGCTTTTGGTCATATGGCCACTGTGTAATTCCTGTTGAAGAGCATACTGGACATCCAATTTTAGGAAACCTTTTGCAGCTTTGTTGGCTGCATGTTTGGAATTACACATAAAATGTTTGCCTTCAAGCCATTAATTGATCCTGGTTTTTCAGCATAAAACAGTGATTTCATTTGGCCCCACAGATAATAATTTTGAGGTTTTAAGTCGCACAGCTTAGAAATCATTTTGAAGCTTAATTTCTTTAAATCAGCTTATCGCCTAGTTTCGATATTTATAGGTTGATAGTGTCGATCGCCGGAAAAATTTCATTCATATTTTCAGACAGAAAATCATTGATAATGTTTTTGTAGTGACCTTCATCGATCATATCGCGAACTCCAGCTTATGTTTTGAAAAAAAAAAAATATGTATTAAACTGTTTGTTGTTCTGAAAGTAATAGTGGCAACTTTTATTTTTACTTCACAAAAAGGCTTAACGCTAAATAGAACTTTATAAATGATATAATATTTCTACCAAAAGAATGACTAAAAACTAATGGAGAAATTGTACTCATAACATTCATTCCTTAACTATTTGCAAAAATAAACACTGAAAGTATTTACATACTAAAATAAATAAATAAAACGATAAAGTAGTACAAGACATTTCTTAAGGACTTTTCTTATGTTATGATATTCACTTTACGTTTACGCACTTAAATTACGAACCCTTTGCAGTAACTGTTATGGACACTTAACAAACGCTGACTAAAAAGTTTTTGTTGTACATAACAAATACAATATTACATTTTCCAATTTATACATGACTTGCAATTGTAAACCCATTTGTGTTTCGTTTTTTTTATGTTCATGTATTATGTGTACCTACCAATTCATTATCTCAAATAGTTGCATCATTTTCGAATTCATTTGTACTTTGATACAGAGAGTTTATATGCTCTCATCTGTTTAAATTAGATCCCAATTTTGTGTAAAATCAATCAAAATGGAAATCAAAATAAATAAATTAAAAATGCGGCTGCATCTATAAAACAGAATGGTTTATAACAAAAAGAAAGCAAAGGAATAAAGTTGATGAAGAAAGTCATACAATTTTTAAACTTTTTTATATTACAACTTTAATTACTAAATTACCGTAAGCCTGCTGAGTCCTTGCAGGTAAAATTGTGTTAATGAGTGAGTTTAATGAATTTCGTTTACTTTAAATTTAATTTGCATTCACATTTAATGCAATTAATTTTTTATTTTTATTTTTTAAACTAATAACTAAATACAGATTCCTTGAAAATTTCAACCGTCTGTTATTATGGTTCAAGAGTTTGGTCATACACATCAAATTACGTCAACTATTGAGATGCCCCTATATTTTTAATTTTAAATATTTATACATTCTTTTTTATACCAGACAAAGAAGAGAAATTATTGTCTAATTTTCAAGTGTTTGTGGGTATAGTGGTTCAAAAAATAAGCCCATACATCAACATGGAAACACTCTTTAATTTTCAAATTGAAATTTAATACTTATTCAATAAGTACAATTATAAAAACCTATGCTTGCTGCTCATAACACACTTGAGAAGTGATTATTATTGCCTGCGTGCTACATTTCTTAAAAAAAAACTTAAGATTTTAATATAGGAGAAAAAACCTATCACGTCTTTACTCCCTGGTATTTTTCTTTTTAAACTGATTTTTGTTGTTCATTTTTTAATTCCGTAGCGAAATAGTCTACATAAGTATATTAACAAAGCGCACTTTCTATGCCCAGTAATTTTTTAATTACAATCTAGTATGTATTTTTCGTCCTCTCCGACATTTGCCTTTTGCAACCAGAACAAAAATAGTTTTTTTAATTCAACACTGACTTATTTTTTAGCTCATTACCACAAAAGATGGGAAAAGGATATATCTAAATTTGTCATTCCGTTTGTAATTGCTACAATATCCATTTCCGATGACATAAATCCGTGTTACTGTTGAAATCAACATTGCAAAGGCACTAGATAAGCTACGATCAATCGATCAGACATAGTTTCGAAAACTTTGCTGCAGAAATTGAGCCAGATCGGTCCACGTTGTTCGAGGCTGCGGGCAAAACACCACGCCTGCCCATAATTTTCCATATCTTTTAAAACAATTAAATAACTCAAAAAAAAAAATTAATAACAGAGCCAACCTACACCGTGAAAATTTTCATGAAACTATTATAGCGTAGTCAAGCAAGCGGGGTAAGCAAAATGACAAGACTGGAAGTTTAAGAACATGTTTTTACACTTTCTTTGTGTATGTTCGCTGTATATGTATTGTTGTTATGTGTTTTGTTTAAAATAACACACTGAGATAAGATGAAACTGGCTAAAAATTTTAAAGAAATGAAATAACACGATAAAATGACATGTTGTAAATCTATATTCGTTTCTATTTTACACTTTTAATCTCCGATATGCTCAAAGCTACTCATTTCTACTTTACTTTAACTTCTGCATGAAAAAAAAACGCAACGAATTTTTTTAGTAAAATAATGAAAGATTTTCTTTTTCCTTTAATTAAAATTCATTAAATTTTAAACTGTAACTAAGTTATTATTATTTTTTATTATAATTAATATTGATTTTGGCTCCTTTCGTTATTTTTAAAATATTTGTTTGCCTATTTTTTATAAATGCTTAGAAAGTTATAATTTTCTAGTACTTTAAGCAACAGTGTAGTGTATAAATCTAATGACAAAACTTGAAAAAAAAAGTTTAAAAAAAGTAGTGCTAATTATATAAACGAAAAAAAAATTATTGGATTTTGTTAATATAGAAAAGGAAATTTAAGCTTTGAACCAGTTAAATATTTTTCATTGTTGGTATTTTTAAAATCTCAAAAAAGTGCTCTTGCCCAAAGTAGGAACATTTTACCTTTCAACAAAAAAACACAAGAAAAAAAATTAAAAAAACATGGCCTGCGAATTGAACAGGACTGGCTGCTCCCTGATGATTTTTCTCTTCTATTCTCTTATCTTTATACATTCTTTTAAATCAATTTCGTGTTGAAATAAAAGGTGTAAAATAAATTAATTTAAATCTTTTGAATAAATATTTTTTGTTTGAATTACATATTAAAATATTCACATTCGTATACTTTTCTTTTGCTTTGTCTCTTTATGGTTTTACCGAGATATTAATTACAGTGGATTTCTTTTTGTAATAGCTTTCATGAGCTAAAATGGTGAAGGCAAAACTGGCACCTTAACTACAAGTAAACAATTACTTGCAAAGAGCAATTGAATTTGAATGTTCGCACTTATATTAACATTTGCCTTTGTTCGTTTGTGCATACATTGTTGCAATTCAGTTTCTTATATATTTGTGTTTTAAACTTTTTCAAATTATCCTAATTGCTGATTTGGCAAAGAACAAGTCGTTTCATTGTAAAATTTCAAGGATTTTCTTATTCCTATTCATACAGATACGGAAAGTGTAGTGTTTTAAAGCAGGTTTTGTGAAGGCGTATTTGTTAGTGTCAGTAGTTGGTTGGTATTGTTATGCAAAATACTGCAATTGTAATTGCAAAATTTTGTATGTCTACAACTGAATGTGTTAGAGCTTGAGTGCTTTAAGAGGTGGCAGTACTTTATATTGTTGTTGACAAATGAAAATGCTTTTTGTTGTTTGATCATCAGCATTATTCACAGCAACAGCAACAGCATTGTCGCCGTCACCGTCATCATTTGTAACATAAGTATCATATTTCTCTCTGTTAAAATGTCACAATTTTTGTTTTTTTTGTTTGGTTTTTGGTTTTTCCTCTGACTATTTTTTTAGCTCTACAAGGATGTGTGTTTGCTAAAACCTTGTACGTAAATGTATTTCAAAGTGTTCACGCCTTTAACATGCTTTTTCCTTCCATTTTAGTTCTGGCAGGAAACCCGTTAAAGTGTATTAAAAGTACATAAAGATAAAGAGGTGGTGAGACGACCATCAATTATCTGAAAGTGTGTGATTTTATGCCAACTGCATGCATGTGCACCTAAATCTGCTATTAATTTAAAAGGCATATCCTTGTTAAACTTTGTCTGATTTCGCTGATATCTTATGCCACTACGCACTGCTCTATTAGCTGAGGAAAAATTTTCGTGTGTGACGTAAGATTGCCTCTCAGCCTATTAGGCCTTATATGTGGTTAACCACGGTGTCAAGCCACAAACTTTCTTCTCACCTCAAAACGACAAAAACAATTCACATTAAACAAAAAAAGCAAAAACCGGAGAACGCAACAAAAAATTTTAAAACGTTATATTTATTTTGGTTACATTAGCTACATCCTTCAGATAATATAAGTTTTATCTTAGAAATACTCTCTTGCTTATTATGCAACAGCTATATTTTTCTTGTAGAAAAAAAAAAATAGTCAAGAATATTTTTGTGATGAAGAAAATTTAGTAAAAATGGTTTCTTTAAAACTTTTATTGGATATAAGTGGTCATGTATGACAAAGAAACTGTGTTTTTAATTTTGAAAGTCACATTTTTTACACCACAAAAAGTGGAAAAAGTTTCTTATTCCATTTGTAATTTCTACAATATCCATTTGCGATCCCATAAAGTAAATATATTGTGAGTCCTTATTCATAGCGAAGTCGACTGAGCAATGCCCGTCTGTCCGTCCGTCAACTTTGCCACGGCACTGGGTGAGCTAAAGAAAATTTAAATATGCCAATCGCTGAGAAATAATGCCGAAAAGGGTGCTATTGAAAATCAGCAAGATCGGTGCATGTTCCTCGAGGCTGCCTGGCTCTATTTTTCTACATAATTTGGAAAAATAAAGTTACTCCAAGCAAAAACAAAAAAAAAAAAATGGATCGCTAGAGAATTAAAAAAATAAAAAAAAAACATCTTATGAAAAAATTGGAGCTCACCCATATTTACCGAGTTATGGGCCTCTAAAATTTTCATTAAAAAATCCTATTTTCAATATGTTCAACATAGGTATCATTTAAAAGCTTAAAAATGCTTAGCCAATTAAGAGCCGATGTTATTTTTATGTAAAATTATCTATCGCACTAAATTTTTCTTAGCTTTTTTTAGTTCCCTGTCACCGCAATATTTGTTTTTTGATAAGAGCTTCATCACTTAACTTGATTTACATACATGGTGTAGGGTATATAAGATTCGGCGTAGCTAATTGTACTACTTTTACTTCATTTATATTTCTTTAAATCATGAGTTATAATTTTTCTATTATTTTATATTTAAGCATTTACGATTATTTATTATCTAAAAAGTTGTAACTGGACTTATATCTTAGCAGGATAAGGACGGCCCTGTCATCTTCGTATTTTTTAGAGAAGTAAAGACTAAACGTGATATTTAAAAAATGGAATTCATTTCTGCTTAAAATATTACTTTGGTTTGCTATGTATTCACTCCATCATTATTATATGCAAATATAGATATTCTTTTAGTGATTTTATATTTAATTTAATCCAATAAAAGCATTTAACTTTAGATTGAAATGAACCAACTTTAGTTTAAAAGGTGTTTGCTTATAATAATATTTTAACAATATTTCAATAGTCTTAAAACTCATAGCGACAGTCCAAGAGAAAACTTTTCCATTATCAATAGTTTCTTTTAAATGCAATTTCATTTCTCCAACTACACCTGAGCCCTGCTCTTTATAATCACATTAAAAGTTTTTCTTTTTTTATTTAAGCTTCGAATGGCAAGTAACAGTTTTACTGTCACTTACAGTTACAACTTACAAAGTAGTTGTTACTTAAATTAAATACACACATATATAAATATAAAAGCTAATTGCAATATGATGCACAAAACAAAAAGAGAAATATATATAAATGAAAGTATTCTGCTCCAAAAAACACTTCCAGTTACCAAAAAAAATTAAAGGAAAATATGTGCTTAAACCGGGATTAATATTAAACTCTTAGATCTTTTGCTAAATAGCAAATGGTGTGATAATCTTTTTGTGTGTTTTACATTAATTACGTTTTTTCACTTCATATTTCTTTTGTTTTATTTTTCATTTAATTATCAAATGCAATTAAAATGATATTTGTACCAGAAGAGGATAGAAAAAATAAAAAAGTATATTTATATTTATTATTTGTTCAGCACAATATTTAACTTATTTTAACAATTTTTTTTTTTTTTGCAGAGGCCGACTATACGCTGGACGATTCATTTTGGAATGAAGAAAGTCCTGTTGGTAAGTTGATGTGACTCTTTATTTTAACTTTTAATATAAAATAAATAAAAGGAAAATTGTGAATCGTGATAATTTTTTTTAATAAGTAAAGTCGATGATTAAACAAATTCTAGGATAGTTTTATAAAAAAAAATTTAATTAAATTATAAATTAAGTCTGAAATATATTCCACCTGTATATAAAATATATTTTAACAAAAATGAGAAAACATATTCATTCAGACAATATCGAGTTTTTTAGGAAGGAAATAATTTTTACATAAAAAATGCGCTATATCACGAGCACTCAAATTGTGAAGTTGAAATCGTTACAAATAAGTTTATTTTCGAAAACCTCATTTTAAAAAAATTGCAAATGAAAAATTGTAAATCTTTAAAATTCAATAGCTAGATTGAAAAACATTAGGTTCAAAATCAACTGATTAGTCCACTTATCAATGCAAATATCAAACTTTCTTTAATTTGTTGCAGAAAAGTAGATGGAGAAACCGTTCTGACTTTTCTTGTACCGCTCCAAGTTTATTTGCATAATTTTGTTTCCTTACGCAACCTCTTCAGAAATTATACGGATACAACTTGGCTGATTAGAGGTCGAAAACTATTAAACTTCAATTTTCAAACGTTAAAAATTATTTTACTGTAATAATAAAAGCCAGTAATTGATAAAATTCGTACTATAACTTTTCAACAACAAAAACGCGTTACTTTTGATCGTATTTTGGCATATGACACGATTGAAATTTTTCAAGACTCTCTTAGGTTGCTATTATTCTTATTGAATTTTTCATTGGAGAAAACCTCGCAAAACAACTTATCGGTAAAGATTAACTTTAATAAGTGGCTTCGGTTGCCGTATGGCACGTAGCGCCATCGAGTTGGAGCGCATTCTTTTTCACATTATTTTCATCTATACTTTTAAACAAAAATTTATGATCATTATGGGGTCTTTTATGGACTACTAAAAAGTCAATTAATCTAATAATACGCCTCATTACTAAACAAAATATTGCGACTAAAATTTCCTCGAATTGATGACTGATTTTTGAAATAAATATTTGAAAGCGTAGTTTAGGACCAAATTAT
The DNA here is from genome assembly GCA_937654795.1 of Cistogaster globosa. Taxonomy (NCBI): domain Eukaryota; kingdom Metazoa; phylum Arthropoda; class Insecta; order Diptera; family Tachinidae; genus Cistogaster; species Cistogaster globosa. Next base: position 65,066,145 of record OW569406.1, read on the forward strand.
TCATGGTGATTAAACTGATCATAAATGCTGAAAGGTGAGCGTAGTATAAGAGTTTGATAGCTAATCCTTTGATACGTACTGTGGGGATTAGAAAAATATCTACTAAATTAATTTAGAATTCCATAGTTAACAGCGAAGTTGTTTATGCTGCGGCAAACCAACTTAGTTTCTTTACAGACGAAGCTTTAAAGTTGCTAACGTTTTCCTAGATGTTTCTATAATCTTATATATGGAGCTGTCTTTACAAAGGTTTCTTTGTTCTTAGCTTCTAATCAACCGGTGATACTAGAAACATACGTAAGGCCCGTTTATCGTTGAATATACAAACGAAATTCTTTATTTCAAACTTTATTTTCTTTAAAAAACTTATGAAAAGCAGAAAAAATAACTTGAAGACTTCAATTGTTTTTTTTTTTTATTAAACTTTGTAATATTTATAGCATAATCTTCTAATAACAATAAAGAAGTTGTCACAGGGCCTTGCGTAAGTTTAGAATCTAATAGAAATAAAAACTTTCAGCAAATCCTTATTTTATCTGTTTGTCGCTGTATATGAAAGGTAGGACTTCTAAGCAAAACTTAACGCAAATCCAAATTTTTGCTTATATTACCCTTCTGCATTTAACAACCCAGTCAGAAGAAAGCTTGGCTCTGATCCATTTCCTGGGCATATAACAAGATTTTATACTTTTAAGTACTATTCCTCTTTTTCTGCCGAAAAGAAATTTCCACAACTCATGAAGACATAACCTGTTTTAGTGTCAAAAGCTGAGCGTTAACGCCTATTTAAAGTTGATTATTAAGGTTGCATATAAAATGCTAAATAATGAGAAAACTTGCAGTCGTTATATTATCCAAGCCTTCAAGGTTGTGTGTAATTTTGTTAAATTCCTTAAAATTTTATAAATGGCTTAGTTTTTTGTTTGGGACCTTTACTTTGAAATTTGAATTTTCATAAATTTAAAACCTCAGTTTCTTTAAATGGGCTACTATATAAAAACTATAGTTTTAGAAGTATTAAAATCTCTTTCCATGGCACAAGAAAATTAATTTATTAAAGTTTTAGAATGCACTAAAACGCTATTTTATATGAGAAAATCCTGCTAACATTGATAATAATAAATATTAGTTAGAAAACATGTTGTTTAATTCATAAATGCTATTGTGCGTATTTACTTTATCCTAAAAAAATTTTACAAAAATTTATGAACACACTTCTTAACTAAGTTGATCGTTGACTTATAGAATAATATTCTATTTTTCTCTTGCTCTCCTTATTTTGCTCCTCGTTTATTTTAAAGTTAGTTTTGTATCACTTTTTGTTTTTGGTTTAAACAACACTGCTGCTTCTAAGCACATGTGATAGATGACGTAAAAGTAATTTTTAATCTACACCAAAAAGTTTTGGCATAAAAATTAAAATTCTTTTTAATTAATTTTTAACATTTAATCTTTTGTAAGTTTAATTTAATCTTAGTTAAATTTGTTGTATTTGTATTAAAAATCTAAAACAATTTTGAAAAATTTTTCAAAATTAAAAAAAAAAACAAATTTTTAGAACATAAAAGTTTTTTGTGTTTAAATACTTGAGTAAATTTTGCAAAAGTTGTCCTACAATTAACAAAGCTTGCTAAATGATTTTTTAGAATTATACAATGTCTCAAAGGCCTAATGGATACCTACAAAATGGTGCCTTAGTGTGCATGCTTATGTTTAAAAATTGATTTTTTGAAACCCTGGTCTAGTTTTTAAAATAATTAAAACAATTTTTAGCTAATTTTTTTTATTTTTAATCATAATAAGCGAGGCAATTTAAAATATTTTGTAAACAATTTGAAGATTAAATCAACTTAGCCTAACGAAACGTTCTGTGCCGTCGTCAATATAGTTTTTGTTTCATAATAAATATAAGAAATTAAAATTAAATGAACTCAAAAATGTTTATTTATTTATAAAATAGATTTAATAATGTTCTTGCCATTTATATAAAGTATACTTATAATTATAATGAAAAACTAATATGTAAGATTTGCTAATAGCGTTGTAATTGGGTTTATTACAAATATAATTATAATTATAAAATCCACCTGTTGTGCAGCTCATAATATTTTTCAAACCGTAATAATTCTCGGAAAATATTTCTTATTCAAATCTGCATATTTTTAAAAATTTAATTTAATAAAAGTCTGTTTTTACCAAAGTTTGCAAGTTATATAAGCTTGCCACAAAATTCAAAAAAATTCAAAGTAATTAAAATGTGAAATGTAACATTCTGCTTAATTTTGAACAGAAATGTCATTTTAATTTAAATTATTTGCTTTGGTTAACAAACAAGTTGTTAATTTGAAATTTATTAATTCAAAAACACATCCTTTAATTACTATGACAACCAACGATTGCCAGAGATTTCCTTTTAATATTTTTAATAATGATAATTTATTAAAACACATATGCACACATATAAATATGCAAATTAACTTATTGCATTTAAGAGAACATTAAAGAAACACAGACAAGTACGATTGGACATGTCACAAGTTGTAGTATTTAGATCTTAACATGGTCATTGTCATTTTCATTTATGTAATAACAAATAACAATAAAAATATATTTTATTAAAATAAACAGTTTTTTTTTTATATTGAGAGATATATTTATTTATGAAGACATAAATATACAAACAATGAAAAAAAGTTTAAGGTTCAAATAAGAGATTGTTGCTTAATAAAATCATAAACAATTTAATTAAAACTAAAATCGAGTTAATATTTTCTTAATTCTTAAAGAAGTTGACGCAATATAAATAAAAGCAATTATCACTTAAACTTCAAATGAAATTTATTAATAAATTTCAAAGAGTCTATTCATGTTTTGATTTTAAAATTATTTTATCGCACAAGTAATACTTAGTGATACAAAAAGTTAGACAATACAATATTAAATTTAATTCTAAGGTTGTTTATAAAACTGTAATCTAATTAATTATATTTTTAATTATTTGTGTTATATTATTTATTTATAATATTAAAAAATGATATAAAATATAGAAAAGTTTCAACTAAATCAAATTTATAAATTAAAAAATATTAATATTTTATTATTTATATGAATTTTTTCAAAGGGGCAAATATGACAACGTACCACAGCTGGGCACTTCGTAGTACCAATAAAATTGAAGAAGAAAAGAAATTTTTGAGAATACTGCAATAATGTCTTCTTGACTACTTAAAAAAACAGTAATTTAGTTTTAATTTAAATAATCAGTGAACATTTCTATTTAAAAAAATTTAATCACAGTGTCAGTGAAATTTTCTTTTTAGTGAATTTGCAAGCACTCAATGAGAATGTACTGCAAATGCAAATTTATTTTCATTATCAGTAAAAAAAAAATGCGATAATTTTAAATGCAGTGGGCATTTATGCCAGATACAAACACAACTCAAAAATAATTTTCTTAAAAATGTCATAAATTTTAATACAAAACATTTAGTTAATAACATTTTCTTTGCAATTGACGATACCAGAATTATTCAATATTGCCTTGAAAATTTATCAAATATAATATCGCTTTTTGACTGTAATAGATTTATAAAAAATACTAAAATTCTAAGTAGATCATCAGGAAATTTGCTCTAGTAAAACTACAATCACATTTTCAACCATAAAATTTATGTGGATAAAAAATTTTCCGTCAAAGGAGTTAAAACGATATTTAATAAAACTTTAGCTGATGGCACCATAAAACGCAGGTCAAGACATCTCTTTTATATACACAAAGAAGTAAAGAAGAGTTTAACTTCCCAAAACGTACATTTGGTCACTTCAGTAGCTAAGTCTGGGAAACAGATCGTTGAAGTTGTTTTTTTTTTAATACATTTGAGTCATTAAGTAAATATTTGACTCAATCGAATTTTTTTGAAGTAGTTTACAAGCAATCGTTATATCGTTGTAACAACCGTTGGATATGCTTATTTTTCGGTTCTTGGAGCTCCTCTGTAAGTCTCACTAAGAAAAAGTATTATTATCGATTAAATTTTTGCATGGCATAATAATTTATATGCTGTTGGTGTTAACTATGAATACGGCGCCCTAGGTGTAAAATAATATTTTTCGATTCTCCTAATATCCCCTACACTTAAAAGATAGTCTACATGATAAACTTTAATTTTTAGATCTTGTCAGAATTCGAAATTCTTATATTAATCGGAGCAAAAAAAATTTTTTTTGCAAAGCACTGCGGCGCCGTTTTTCTACCCAAAACAATCAAAATTAGACCTTAAGCTTTACTATATCTCTACTACAGCCATTTGAGCAATGAGCTTAAAGACTGCATAATTATTTATCACTGTGAATTTTTGATCATTTATATTTCTTTTACAAACTTAAATATTTGTAGACGTATTTTCATTAAAAAACTGCGATTGTGATCTTTACTATACTTATGTATGAACTATAACGAGTTTATTCTGTACTTGATATTTTGAATTTTAAGAAGTATAACATTAGACATAACATTATTTGTTAATAATTTAACGTTTTTCCAGTAAAAATTTGTTACCACTTCTTTTTAAGGATTCATTAAACAAAGTGAGAGAAAGTTAAAAACTCTTTTATTTTGTTAACAAAAAAAAAAAAAAAAAAAAAAAATTGGTATAAAAGGATGAATTCCAAATGTATTGTAACAACATTTTAATTACAACGTCTTTCAGCCTATCAGACACAGTCTTTAATCTTTGAAACCGTAAATATATTTTAAAATGTTTACAGAAAATATTTTACTACAGCCGCTTAAAACGAAAAACAAAAAAGTGTTACGAAGGAGGCGTGATATTCTTAAAATTTTTTGTCTAGAACTGGCGTGATTTTCACTTATATAACTTAAGTTTTTCAATTGCAATAGGCAGACAATTGTGTTTTACACAACGTATGCGCAAATGTGTCCGCAAACGATTTCGTGCTTTCTGCAAGGTGCGCGTGGTTTTAAAACTAAAAAAAAATTTAATTTTTTCTTAGTGATGTTTTTTGGCTTATAAATTAAAAAACTAAAAATTTAACACCGTTTTTTTATTTATATTTTCACTGGACTAAAAAGCCATAAAATTTATCATGATTTTTTTTTTGTATCCACAAAGTTGTATGCCAATGTCTGCAAAATATAATTAATTCCTTAAATTCTGTCTAACATCTTTATTAATTACAAATTCAAAAAATAAATCCTTGGTTACTTGTTTGCCAATTCAAAGCGGAAATCACAAACAATAACTTAACAAAAGGTATCAGGATACAAGTAAAACTTTTTGCAAAAGATAAATAATTATTAGTGAAAAGGGATTTTACATTAACAAAAGAAAAAAAAAAAACAAAACAAAAACAACAACATTTATTATCATATCTTAACAGTAAATATGGAAAATAGCATTAAGCAGTTGAAGTGTTTATGGAAATTCCCCTTTTAAAACCTACACTTATTAATCTACCCTCTTATCAAATGTGTTTCGATACAACACGCAAGTTAAATTCAGTGTTATACCAGCTGTCTCTATTCAAACATTTTCATTAAATTTCTAGCAAGAAGCAACAAGATATACTTAAATAATAATGCCCTTTTATCCTTACTTTTTAAGTAAATAGAACTTTTATTGTGCTCTTCGAAATTACTTATGTTGGTTGCATGCTGCCAGTGCAAGTATAAGAATTTGTGCATTGATTACCTTGCGGTCTGTAATATGTTTTTTTTATTAGATTTCTTTACCTACTGAACTTAAAAAAAAGTTCAAGAAGAAAAATGTTTTTATTTATATTTCTTTTTTAATTTCAACTATTTCTCCAATTACAAACACAAACAGATTGCGAAAGACGTTTGCGTACATCTTATTCTCATCAACTACAGCTAGAAAAAGGTTTATGAACAATCAACTAATTAAAAAAATTGTGATTTGGCTAGCAGTCGTTACTTTAGTTTTACTTATGTTGAGTTTACTATCAAACTTACGAAAGACTGGGAAAATTCTCAAATTTCTTAATTTTGCCAGACAGTCCTTGTGGTATGCAGTACAAGTCTTGAAAAAATTCTCTACAATCCTCTCTAAGGTATTTTCTTACTATTAAGATTCTTTCAAGCAATTTCAACTCGTTTCACTATATAAGATTTGTCAAATACCTAAGCATTATGAAAATGTGTGATAGTATGAAGCAAATATAATGTATGTGTCAAATAATGGAATGGAATTTTACATCCAATAATAAAAATTAATTTTAAGAAATTTTACTAAACAATAGGATTTTTCTTTTTATCAGGGTTTTTGCTGCTAATTACCCAGCCAACTCTTAAACTAGCACACAGAAAGGACTCTTAGAAGAACCCATCTAGAGACCCACAATGGTACCTTATAACACTCAAATATGTTTATATTCGCAGCTATTAATTTAAGAGATGTTTATCACAAAAAAAAAAAAAATTAAAAAAGCTGTCAAAAAACAGTCTTTTTAAAATCGATAATCTGAGCCAGTTGATTAAAAAATTTTAATTAATTATTATTATTTAAATTAATTAATTTTTAAAGGTGTTCGGATGGCAAATGATTATTTTTGTATCCATTATGAGAGTAAAAGCTTCTGGAAATTAGTTAGTAAAGTTTCCTTTCTGATTCATATGGTTTACTGGGAGTTTTCATTCTACTTCAAGTGCAAAATCTAATGGAAGTCTTCTTAAAAAATCTAATGAAAGTCTCAAGATTTTTATAATAGTGTGGATGGGCCTTTAATAAATAATACTTTTCGTATTCTGTATGACTAAATCTCACATGATATAAAAACTAAAATTTTCTACAATTTATAAATTGTCAGGGTATTTTTTCAAAAAGATCTGTTCTACCTCTCTATATCTAAAAGCGTAATAGATAGACTGTTGAAATTTTTACAGAATATGTATTGATCATAGCCGCTATCATAACAAATAGGAACTCACGTCAAATTCCCACAATGTCTGTAAAATTATGGATTTAAAAATACTGACGTGGTTCTCATTTTTACGACTTTAGTTTTTCAACCGTAGTAGGCAAAGGAAACATTTAGAATTTACACAGAGTGTGTACATAAATGACGATCAATATAAAAATAAATTGTAACAAGTAAATTTATTTGTTAAATGGAGCCTCTAAAAGGCCGTGATCTTAGCAAATATAATCTTATCTTTTATACCGTTGTAAGCAGATGATTTAATTATTTAAAGATAAGTATAAGTACAAAAGAGGTGATTTAACCAAAAAATTTTAACAAAAATTATTAAAAAATTAATACTAAAATGTGAGCCAATAATTGCATTACTATTTCAAAAATATATTTTGTCCAATGAAACAAATTTAAAAAAATAAAACTAAAAACTAAAGGAGGCACGGAAGAATTCGCGAGTGAGTCAAACTCATAGTAGACGGATTTTTGTTTTCTCGCTGAAAGATAGCTTGTTCGTTTATAGCCTTTTCCTTAAATATTCTAGTTTATTTTTAATTATACCTAGAAGTGCCCAAAACCTCGTCAGTGTGTCATTTCTAATCTCTTTAAAATTCATCTACAAAAAATAAAATTAGCTGAAAGCTGTTTAAGTGTCTTTATACCTTTAAAAATGAGTACTTTTCATTCTTATCACTATTTTTTCTACAGAATAACTTATTTTTATGCAAAAAAAGTATTCTATATTAGGACCGTGGTTCTTAGGAACCTTTTTACAAATTTTTCATTCAAATGAATCCAGCAACTTTTATGTGATGCGAACATAGGCAGACAGATGGAGAGGCAAAAAAATTCCAAAGATATCTGTTTTGTACTCCAAATCGAAAAAAAAGTTTCCTAAAATGTTTTCGTGCACAGAAATGATCATCTTACAGTTGTTGATTTGTTGCAGAGGTATTCCAAAGAACACGGGAAAAATTGGACGCCAGCAAAATATAATGCAAATGTTTTTGGACTACTTACATTCGACAAATGTTTGTATTATTTTTTAGGAAAAGAATTAAAATTTGTTATTAATGGTTCAAAAGTATTTTAGTTTTTTATAAGACATGTTACTTTAGTATATATTTTGTTGAATCGCACAAGTAAACATGATGGCATTAAAAAAGGAACTTTGTTTTAATAAAAATAGAAAATTAAATAATCTTTCGTCAAATTAAAGAAACGAAAACGTTTTTATTTCAGTTAAATTTTTTAGAAAATATGTAACTATACCCGCTAAGGAACAAATAATCTCACGAATACATTTATTTTATGACTTTGCCTAATTATTTGGTTTAACAGATTTAATTGTTGTTAATGCCATATATAACGAAGCATAAAAAATTAGTATGGCACACTTGAATCTTGGTTTGGGACCTTTTATTCCCAAATTATTAATTTAAGTTATTTATTTGAACATTAATTACAACTTGTTCTGTTTTAGTTTAATCATAAAGGAATCAAAATTAAGAAGTTGAAAGAAAATATTGGACCTCGGTATATTTACTTCTAGTATTGAAAAAGACTATGTATCTTATTACTTTGTCACTCACACAAGGCGTCTTCATAATTGAAACCCTTTTTTAACTTAAAAAGAAAAAAACACAGCAGCTATTTAAATACATTTCTACACATAAACTCTTAAAGAAGGAAAAAATAAAGCACACAGTAATTAGTATTAAATATAAGAAATGACACAACTAAAACAAAACATTTTACACACATTACAGTGGGTCTTAAAAAAACAACATCAACTAAACTAATTTATTTATGACTCAATTTAACTTAAAATTTAAAAATAAATCGAAAGAATTTCCAAATCTCTTGACTGTCTTCAAGAGATTTGAAAATTAAGTGTTACGCTTTTATCATACATCAAGCGATTCACTCACTCATTCCTTTCTAATCACTGGGGCGTATGTGTGATAAAAGTTCCTTTTCGTTGGCTGTAAAAACTATTTGTTGTACAGTTTTTTCTTTTATGTAACAATTTATTACTTTTTTTAAATAAGTAAATGTTTGCATGTATTGAAGTAATAAATTCTATATATTTTGTCTAGGAAAAAAAAAATGTAATTTTCGTATAATAACCAACATTTGTCTTTTAAATCTGTGGTAGTAACCCTGCTGCTACTTCTTGAGTTATTAAACATACAAAGTAATTTCTGCTTTGTTACTTTAAGGGGAAAAAAACTATTTTAAATTTTTTTGTGCACTATCTTTATGTCGATTTAACATGAAATAAATTTATGCACAAATAAGAAAAATATAAAATTTGCTTTTGAAGCACAAAGAAAAAAATAAAGAACGACAGTTTACTTGGCGTTTTTATTCAAAGTCAAATTGTAAACGTTTTATTGAACTATTGAAAAAGAAATTCAATGTGTTGTAACAAATTGTCCCACATTTAACCTTGTCGCATAATTTTTCTTCTCTTTTTTATTCAATTTTTTTTTAGCTGGATAAGGAACCTTAGAATTTATTACTGGCTTCTGCTTACTTTCGTTATTAATATCAAAAATTATTTTAAATGTTTTAATAATTTTTATTGAAATTTATTGAATTTTTAGTGAATGTTTTACTTTGTGTATTTACTTCAAATGTCATTCTTTAAGGGTGTATGCAAACAAATGTTACATAAGAATTTGATGTGCCAGGTATTATATTTTAAATACAAAACAGTCGAACTTATCTTCTTGAGCATGTACATATGAGAGCTCGATAGAATATATTTAATATAATTGTCGTAGAGCTTATGTTAACATACTGAAATAAAAATCTTTAATTTATTAATAAATATTTGTGTTTTAACTTTCTTTTAATTTAAAATAAAACATGTTGTGTAATCTGTTCCTGTTTTATCTAAAAATGTATAAAAAAATTTTAAATATATTTTTCTCTTAAAAAATTTATTAATTCCAATATAAGTAAACTTAAGCAGAGAAAATATATTAATTTGGTTGTTCTAATAAAATATTTCGACTCTAATTAAAAAAATGAAAGACATTAAATTTTAAAATTATTTTCAGTGGATGTGGTTTTAATTATTGTTTAAAGAGCTAAAGACACGCGTAGACCGCATTTTCTGAAAGTTCTTGACATTGCAAATTTTTTTTAATAGGAATCACAAAAATATGGTGTCACAAGCCATACATCATACATTAATAACATTTATGTGTAGGACATTTTTTAAATTAAATGGAACTGTTGTTGAACTCTTTATTTTATAGTAATTAATTTTTACTTCAAAAATTAACCATTTATAGCATTAATAATAATATTTCACAAACGGAAATTAGATTTCTCACCCAATTATTATACTTTAAACGTATTTTTATGTGTGTGAGTGTGTGCACTTCTGTTATATTTGATTTAAAATCAGTTTTTATTCTTTAACAAGAATTCATTAAATGAAATAAAATAAAACCAAAAACCAAAGATAAACGAATTCATGTGAGCAAACTTTGGTTTTTTTAAACAACAAATATGGTGACGTTGTCACCATGATTTAAGCTGTTGGTGTATTTATTGGTTTTGTTGTTTTCCTTTTTAGTTTTATATTTATTTTTTTTTTTTATCTATCCATATCGAAATATGATTATTGTATAAAATTCAGCAGCACAGAACAATGAAAACCCACTGCCACAAACAATAATAAGAAAACATTTTTTTTACATTTATATTGTAATGTGATGTTTGTGTTGCTATTGTTGTTTTCGTGGGTGTATATATTATTGCCATTATAAAAGCTGAAAACCGCAAACGTATGACAGTAGTTTTCATTGAAAATACCCCGAGCAATGTTTTACCTGTACAATAACATATCTACGCACACATAATCACACACCTGAAACTGAGGTGTGTTCTACATATAGCAGGTGATTTTGTTGTTGCTGTCTCGAATAGCTAATATTTATGTGCATGTGTATGTTAAAACATCAATACATTCAATATTCATATGTTTGCAACAAGTACCTCGGCTTCTGTTGATTCACACTTTTAACATGGTTGAATGAATGTCTAACAGTAGAAGTGTGGTTTGGCGTAAAGGCAACAATGTTGAGTATAATTATGATGATGATATAAACATATTTACTAGTACCGGCTTGTGATGGTTATTTAGTTATCTTTTTGCTCTCAGTCCAATCATTGTAACATTTTACAAATTGACAATTTTTTGTTCATTATTGTACAGTTACTACTAATGTTGTTCTGTGGGTTTTTTTCAACATCCGTTTTTGTTTTTGCAATTGTAGTAGTATGTGTACGGCATTTATTTTGTTGTTAATTTGGGTGGTTTTGAAAAAACACACATTTTTATTGTAATTGTTATGTGAAATGTTATTGAAATGTCACAAAAAATAACAATAAAGAAAATTTACGGCAAACGTAAAGATTTTCTGTGGTTTGCGAAATATTTTGACTCTAATGTTCTTCAATATATTATGTGTTTTCCTTTTTTGTACTCTTCTTCTGTGACACTTTATTTATTTTCTATTTTTGACTCTACCGTTTTCACTTGATATGTTTCCCCATTCGTATTACAAATCTTTGACGAGACTTGAACTACTCGAAATAATGTTAAGCAATCATGCGCCCTTACTCGGCTGCAGATCATATTACGCACTTGTTGTCATGTTGATACTTTCCTCGTTTTAAGAACCCAGCGCTCAAAAGGATATTTTGAAGCAGGCATTAACGGAATGTGAGATGTGTTTCATTATATTATTATATTAAAATAGATTATGCTCTTGTAAAAAAGCAGAACTAGTTTCCAGTTATGACACGTTTTTACATGCAACACACTCTTTATTAAAAGCACTTCCATTTGTGGTCAATTGGCACGTAAATCACCTAAACATTTCAAAAATAGTTTTTCAACCGTAAAAGTATAACAAACTTCCTATAGATGAAGTAAATTTAGATGCAAAAAACTTAAATTTCCAGTTACTGCAAATACCATTTCATTTGTAGAAACTATGATTTGCAATACGACGGTGTGAAAAAATACAATAGGCCTAAAAATTAAAAAGCGCAGAAAAGTATGATTTCTATTAAAATTTTGTTGTTAAAGTTAGATCCATATGAAAAAAGGATCAAATTCAAATACAATTTTTAAATTAAATAATTAATGAAAAATAAACATCAAACTAAAACTTTATCACCAAAAACTGTACACTTAGCTAACTTCAGAGCTTTTTTTGGAAGATATTGTTAAATAAACATGTATTTGTTGCGCCACTTTTAGAATCCAGTAAATCTTGTGTATATCTTGGCATTGAGAAAATATAGTTTTCGGTTACAGTTGCAACAATTTTTGCATCCTTCTAGTAGAACTTTATTTGAGTCATGTTTTCCAACATTCGGTATCATTATTTAATATTCACTCCTTTACAATTCCAGTCCCAGCAAAGAAAAAACTTGAAGTGGTTCAAAAATCATAGGTATTTTTGTTGCTTCTCTTGTACTTACTTTTTAAAATGCATTTTAGTTAAGCTTATGAAAAAAGATATTATAAAAAACAAAAATTAATAAATAAAAAACTAACTAAAAACGTCAATGACCAGCTAATTTAAAAAACATGCGTTTTCCCCTAAACTAAACAAGTTTATTTTAAACAGAACCCATGAAGTACCTACTTCTTTCGCAGGTATTTTTTGTTTTTTTTTTTTTTTGCTGTGGTAATGTTTCTATTTTAAATTTTGATTGGCCGAGATATTATTTGCGAAAGTTTTTAAATTTAATTAAAAAAATGCAGGGAAGGTAAAGATCCAGAATAATAATTATTGAAATCAAGTTCCCTAAGATAAGCCCCCAAGAAAGACTTCGTGCCTTACAGTTTGGATTATATCTTCTATCCAATTTAATTGCTTACCATCGCCTTTGAATATTTTAAAATGAAACTTGTCGCTAATAAGACCACTTTTGCATAGATCTATTTCTCCATTTTTTGCTACAACACCTACGAAATTAAACTGTTTGCTTAAAAAATGTTTCCATTATCTATATTTTGTTAATATTAACTGAAACTTAAATTTTTTATTTATAATATATTTTACTTCATAGAACTTAAGAAATTTCGCGAAGGATGTCTTAAATGCACGGAAAATAATTCCAAGCATAAATTTAAATATTACAAATTAATTTATTTCATATGAAGATGATTATAGAACAAATCTCCATGTACTTTAAAACAAAGTGAACCTAACAGACGAAGTAGCAGGCCCTTTTATAACTAACCCTCATCACATTAAGTAAGTCAAAATTTGGGCTAAAAGTTAATTTTGCCTTTTAAAAAAACAATTGTATGATAGTGTTTTTGAATGTGTTAACAAAAATGAATTTACGAACATATATACATACATATACACATTCACACAGACACTGTGATTGTTGTGTGGTGATGTTGTTTTTGGTTTTTCTTTTTAATTTACTCACAATTTTCATGTATATTTTACCACATTTTTCATCCACAAACAACTAACTAATAAACAAATTAAACAATGGTGTATTAGTTAGTTATTTCTGTTTAAAAGCAAAAAGTATTAAAAACATATTATTTCTTTGTAATTATTATTTACAAAATATTTATATATTTTTTATTTTTCTTATCAGGGTTACTTTAAAAAATATCTTAAATCAAATGATGTCGGGTAGGAATTATTTATTGTATTTGTGTTCACTTGTTAAAATATTCAAAACTCTAAACCGATTTAATAAAGTGTTATCTATACAAATAAGCTAAAAATATCTTAAAAACGGTTCATTTTTCATCGAAATAAATTTTAAGGCAATAAAAATTTGATTGGTGAAGAAACTTATTCTAATAAATATTTTTATTTATACAGACATTTACGTTTAAGATACAGTTTTTAACCATAAAAAAAATTCTACCATTGATTGTTATTTCTTTTATTTGTATGTACCAGAAGAAAGTCAATAATCCAGTTTCGTGTTTTTATCTTTTTTAAATTAAGGAGAATGAACTGCCCCACTTTTTTTGAAATAAAAAATTTTATTTGAGACTAACGATAAATAAATGTAAAACTTTTGGTAATATTAAACAAGGATAATATTCGCCTTTTTTAACCAAGGAATATAAATACTTATTTAGTAAATTCTAATAAAAATTACCTTTAATTTATTGCCGCAAAACGCAAAAACGCAAAATATTGTTTTCATCAAATACAGTACCGTATTTAACTTGCAAATTTCACTGTATTTAACAGGGAAACTACTCGTTACAAATTTCTAAAGATAGGCTTAAATTTAGTTAAGCGAAGTAAATCAATTTATAAAAAACCAATACATAAGATGCCACAGAATTAAAAAATTTAGTAGTGTACAAAAATTTGCATCAGAAAATGCCATCCATCGGCTCTTAAAGAGTAAAGCATTTTAACAAAATTTTAGTATTTCCTTAAAGGACTTTTTAAAAGCTTTTAAATATCACCCATGTTCTGTTATCTTAAACAATATTGCACACAATCGCAGTTTTTTATTAAAAGCTTAGAGGCCCATTACTTGGAAAATATGGGCGAGCGCCAATTTTTTCACTTGTTATTTTTTCTTAGTTTTTATGTTTGTTTTTTTATTAGAGTTGCTACACTAAACTAGATTTGTTTTAAATCATATGAAAAAATAAGAGACTGTCGTGGTGTTTTGCCCACTGCACCGAAGCACATGAACCTATCTTGTTTATTTTAAAAAGCTAAATTTTTAAAATTATATCTGATTGACTGGCGTATTTAGGTTTTTCCTAGCTCATCTATTGCTTTGGCAAATTTGATTTTAATTCCAACACGGACAGATAGAAATGGACACCGTATAAATTACAAACCAAACTTTGATATCCCCTTTTTCCACCCGTGGCGAAGGATATAAAACAATTTACCGATATTAATTATAATATAATAATTGTAACAGAAATAGTAATAATTGCAGGTGAAAGCACGGTTGCACCTATCTATGAAGGAAACTTCTCACAACATATTAAATAAACAAAAAATTATTGCCAAAATAAATTGACAAAATCAGGATAATAATAAGGTCAGAAAATGAAAACAAAACTAAAATTTTTAACAAAAGAACAATATAAATTTTGATAGGTTCTAAAGTTATTGCAAATGAACCTTAAAGTAGTGTTACCATATACGTTTCTCTTAGAATTTTATTTCCATGCTACAGTATTTTAATTAGAATCAGTAGACGAATTCTTAAATTTTATACCAATTTTAGTTGTAAGTAGGATTTTACGGTAAATAAAATTCATGGATCATTTTTTTTTTAATAAACCTTATCTCTTTAAAATTGAATTAAAATAATTAAACTTCAAAATATAGTTCTGATTATCCTGACAGAAAATTAAAATCGCCGATATTGGCTATTGAGGGTGAAAGCACGTTTCGATGGCAATTTCGCTACTGCTTACTTTGCTCTCCAGGAAACTTCTTACTTACATTTTAAATACTCTAAAAATTTTTGTTCAAACAATAAACTAAAGCCAAAAATCAAAGTATAAGCAAAAAAACAATAATCAATATTGATTTAATTTTTCTTTATTCACTGTATACGGCTGACATTTTTTGGTATTTTTTATACAGTTTAAAGATGTTGAAAAATAAAATAAAAACAACAATAAAATATCACAAAACACTATGATTAGAATTTAATTATGGCTAATTTTCATTCTACAAGACCTTTTATTAAAAAAAAAAAAATGTAATTTCTTGAAAAAGTTATTTTAAGAAATTTTATTTTATAAAATTTAATTATAGAAAATTTTAAGCTCTTTTTCACCACTGCCAAAGAAACCTGCACTTTAAAAAAATAAATAAAAATTCTTAAATAAGTCATGGCCATTTTTTAGCTTAAAAGTACACACACATATATGCGCATGAGTACATAAAGCATATAGAAAAGCATTAAGTGCACTTTAGTTTACCATTTCACATACTCGTTCCTACAATGACCTTTTCTTTCTTGCTTTACTCTTTGTCCTACTGAGGTTTTACATTCAAATACTACAATTGTAATTACGGCTTCAAGTATTTAGTGCGCTTGATGCATAAAATGACATACAAACGAACTCCGTGTATGTATGTAGGTATGAATGCGCTAGTTGCCAGCAAACGCTTGTATTAGTGAATGTATATTTTTAAGTACTTTGTATACTTCACAATATGTAAGCACTTATGTTATTCTTGTTGTTTTCATAGTAATTTTGTGCTGCTGCCTTTTATGATTTTTGTTATTATAGTTGTAGTTGATGATGCTACACATGAAGTTGCCTTGCTTGGCCAACATTTTAGCCTTCTACTTTTCCACAAATACGCAAAAAATCTTTTATTTCCTGATATTTTAACTTTTCTCTCCAACAACCAACTCATAGTGCTGTTTGCTACTGGACTTTATCTGAATTACGACGATAATGACTATTACCTTTTAACAAAAGCATCAAATAAATCTCTTTAAAAATTGTCGGTTTTTAGGTCTCCACTCATGTTCAGTTAAAGTTATTGTGAGATGCTGAACAAAGATAAAATAGATGAAGTCATTAAAGTAATTTAATTAAAAACTATTATACAAACAATTGGTAATGAAGGCGGATAAAGTAAAATGAAAAATTTATCCTAAAGCGATTGAAATGGATACAGTTGTTAAAGTAATTATTTAAAAGTAAAATGGAGATACTAAATTAAAAAAGTAATTTCTTAAGGGTAAATAGATTAATTAATAATAAGGCCTATTTAGATATAACATTGTTTATGCGCACTGGACCGTGTAATATTTCAAACACAAATATTATATACAATAAATGTTGAACATTTTTATTTAACTGGCGCCACTTCAAAATAATTCTAACAAATGATTTCTTAACCTTAAGACTGTAGGTAAATCGCTTTGTTCTTAAGAACTGGTAGTTTTTCTCTTATCACAGAGGTCATTACCTAATATAGCGAGATAACCTTTGAAACAATAATTTACATTATATAGTTGTTAAGTTCATTAATGTCTCTTTATTTACCCAGCTATATATAATTTTATTAACACTTCTATTAAGCGCTTTACTAGCACTTACATACAATCGCCTTGTTTGATGTCTTACTTAGTACTGCCATACCGCTTACATCTGTGATTTATAATTGTAGACGATTAAAATTCTTTACATATGGAAAAATCTGGCAGCACTTTTCAACTGCTGTATGATTATGCGCTTGTTTTAAGCTGCTGAAAACTTAGATCAAACCTTTATTTTTATTGCAAAACATATTTTCCCATCGGAAAAACAAAATTTTTTTAATTTGCTTCATTTTCAACTGCAAAATGTAAGGCCTGAGTTTTTTTATTGTGTCTTTAGTTTTGTTGATTAATATTATAAATTATAAATGTTTGTAATTCTTGTCATATATTTGTTATTATTAAGTGTTTTTGTTCTTAAAGTTTTTTTTGTTAAATTTATTCGTTGAAAACATTATTTTTTCATAATATTTTTAAAGTTATAGTAAATTTTTTTTATTTATTTGATTAATGTTGCGGCATACAAAACATATTAAATACTGATTGTAGGAAATTCAAAAAAATTTTTAATTCTTAAAATAAATTCATGTGTTTTATATAAAACTTTGCACACACACAATTTGAAAGTTCAATTTATTTATTGTTGCAAAATACTTTTAATTGGTTCATACAGACATGTAAACAAATTGACATATCCATTTTTGTGTGTGGCAACCTATTAAAAATAACTGACTACGTTGTATGTTGATTGTGTTTATGGAAGTGAGAAGACTTTAAGCTGAACTTTTAGGTATTAAATAATTTTACAAAATGATTTTTAATTTTAATTGGGTTAATATATTAAATCTACCTTTGGATAAATTGGAAAATTATTTTATATTTTTCACGACTAATTCATCGCAACTTAACTGTGTGTGCAATGAAATATGCGAAAACATACAAAACGCTTTGTGTTTCAATTGTCTTATAAATAAAAGAATAAACGCAAACGAAATTTGGTTTTTATTAACCTTTTTGCGTCAATGTGTTTCCTATTATAACAAGCAAATTATTCACCAAATGCTTGCGAAACGCTGCTTCTCAAAATGGTTCAATTATTTACTTATTGTTTTTTTTTGTTTTGGCTATGTTTAATTTAAATTTTTTGTGGATTTTATGCTCACGAGCAAAAACCAATTAAGAACCTATCAGCACAATCCTTCAAATTTTTTCTTTTCCATACAAACAACAAAACAAAAAAAAAAAAGCACAAGTTAAGTTTTGTACGTTTTAATACTCTGGTTGGGTCACCTTATACGAATATTTTGTGGTTATATGGTTAAGTTATAGTTTTAGTTTTTTATAACTGTAAGGAGAGTAATCATAAGACTAAGATCACAAGGTAATACCACAACATAAAGCCAACAATAGGGAGTCCTTGGTCGATGTGAATCCTGGGCCAGATGCATTATTGGATCAGTTGATCACACATTTTCTGTTACTAAAGCAATTTCATTTCATTAGAAGATAATATCGTTGTGAAAGTTATTTGGTTTATAGAAAACAATAATACATGTCACTCAGATCGAAAGGCTTATTTATGTGGAATATTCACTGAAAATTTTAACAAGATATTGCGTAAACTTAAGCAAAGTTATACAGGCTAATTAACCACTGATCCAATTTACATAATATCCTGGACAGAATTTCCTTGTATCATTAATAATCACTTAGATCAAATACCTTTTATAAAATCATCAATATCAATAGCGTATATTCTCAGGACATTTTATCCGTATTTTGTAATTATTATGTCAATTTATTTTAACAACGAACAGTATTTGCTCAAGCACGCCAAAGTCAAATGATTTTCAATAGCGATACAAGGAACAAAAAAAGAATTATATGAATAACTATATTCCATATTTTAGTTATTTTTTTTAATGGAAAATTTTGCAATAAAATAAAACTACATACATTAATGTATTTTATATTTTTAGCGAAAGACTAAATTATTTTTTCTTTTAAAAATTTATGATTGCTGCGATAAAATCTATTTAAAATTCATTGAAAATCGAAATTGCTATCATATTATTTATTGTATATTTTATTTTTCTTGTCTTCTATACAAGCAATGCTACAAATTGCTATACTGGCAGAAAAAGAACGTGTTTGTTATCGATACAGTAACCGAAATATCTAAAATATACAATGAACCAACACTACCACACGTTGGAAAAAATACAACACTTGCTGCTACCTCAACAATATGGTTTCTTGCTTTGTGTATCTTTAAAAATATTTTCTGTTAGATAAAAATTTCATGTAGATGTTGTTAGAAGCTTTAACTATAATTTTATATTTTCAATTTTGTTTTATCTAAACCATAAACAAATTTCTTTAAATTGCTTTTTTCGTTCGTCTGGTTGCTTAGTTACCTAAAATTAAGTTTCTCTTGATTAAGCACAATGGGACACAGAATTGTTTTGGATTTTGCATCTAATAAATACAAACAATTTCTGTTCCTCTTACTGCCAAACTGTAAAGTTACCTTCAATTTATATATTTTGTTGTTTGAAAGTATTTCTAGATCCTTATAGAATTTTGAAATAATATTATCAATCAAATGATTAAATTTTTTAAAATATCCCAACAAAATATATAATTTTTAAGCAGTTGATAATTTAGAGTAATTAAAAAAAAATCAGGTTCAAATGAACTGAATCCCGGAAATCCCAATTTATTCATAAAAATTCCAAAACTGAAATAATTAAGATATTTGCTCATAAAATGTATATTTGGCCCTAAGGTTATAAAATAATTCTAAGTAAAGTTGAATAAATGTTTATATGGCTTTTTTAAACAGGTTTAGTTTTTATACCACAGCTTTGGAATTTAAGATTTCGAAATTTGTAAAAATAGGTCGATTGCAAGATAATTCAAGAAAACACATATTCCGAATTGGTTAAATTTTTTTATTCTATAATCTTCTACATGATGATGGCTGTCAGAGGAGTTAAAAATTTTTTTTGGGTTAATTAAGAAAATTTTTTATTGAAAGTGTTTTTTCTTCTTGCTTTACGCTGAAACTTTTAGCACAATAATTGAAGAGCTGGAGAATTTAAGAATAATGACAGGAACTCCTCTGTGTATAGCCCATCAAATATTGTTTAATTATTTCTAGTGTTCTGGATTTCGGAGATCCTATTTTGTTCTGCCCCATTGTGCATTTTGGCTTTTTACAACTGCAATTTTTTGTCATAAGTTTACATAATAATTTGTTATTAATATGGCTGGTGCAGCACAGAGTGCATTTTTTTTGCATGGCCATTGCAGAAAAGGCTAATAGGAACGCACTTAGATATTTAAATTATCTTCTTCTTTTTTACTCTGTTTTTCTTTTGCATCGATCGAATGCTGATTGCTTGAAACCTGAAGCAGGTAAGTTTTGTAGGACTACAGTGTCTGAGATCTTAAATAACAATTTCCATAAATTCTCATCTGTAATTTTTTTAATAAAAAAAAACACCCAAGACATCGATACAAATACGTTTGCACATGTTTTTTTTTTTAATGTTGCAAATACAGTTTATGCCAATAACAAAATGTACTTAATAGTTAAAGATACAAAAAAAAAACTACAAAATTTACAAATTTCAAAGAACTTTTAACATTTCTGCTTGCAAGCAGCAACATTATTGTCGACTCCATTGCCAATAGTATTGGATATTTGTTTGGCTGGTTATAAAACTTTTTCTTTTACCTTTATAATATTTTTTGTCATTAAAACAGAAATTATATTCATACTCTTACGCTTTAGTTTTCATCTGCATGTATGTTCGTCCCGCATATTCAGCCTCAGTTTGATTGCAGTAATTGTAGGTTGGCTGTATCAATAGGGTTAAATGTGACTCTGTTCTTGCCACATACTTTAAATACATTATTGTCAGTTTTTATATAAAATTTTTTCTTTTGTATCCCATTTTCTTTTGTTAGCATTAATTTAATATTTTATCATGTTTGTATGAACAAATGTTTTAATGTGTTTTTTTTTTTTTTTTTTTTTTTTTTTGTCTAGCTGACTGCCACAGATCTTTCATGGAGGTTGTATTATTTGTTAAATTTTCTTTATTCCCAAAGTCTTTATTGTCGTTTTTGTTTATTGTTTTCTGGTTGAAAATTCGTATCTGCATACACACAAACAAATTAATTAAAAAATGTTTTAACTTTTTTTTAAGAATATTTTATTTAAATGCTTCAGTGTTAATTGATTTTTGATACAGAGTTCAGTTTACTGTAAGCAAATATTTTCATCTGAAATACATGAAGGTTTACAAAGGAAGGAATTTTAAGTTACTCTTTAACCAAATTAATTTATTTTTGCCAGAGATTTTTTAAGATAAAATTTTTAAATTGTTAATACCAGAAAGTTAATATTAAATTGTACTATTTTTATCTTGTGTTTCCTTAATGAATTTATTAAACATAAGGCTAAGTAAAGTAACGAAGCAATTCAGATAAATTAATCTTTAAATTCGTTAAACTTCGAACTCCTGAGCCAGCGTAACTACTAAAACACAGTACTTTATAGCATCGACGGTATTCAAACTCACGATCTTATATTTACTAGCCAGACCATAAAACTCCGTTATTGTTGTTAGTTTTTTCCCTACATAAAAGTTTTTAATGAAATGATGTATTCTCATATTCAAATAACCTAACGACAGTTGTATTTTCTAATCGAGACTCCGTGAAGTTTGAAGCATTTTATTTCATTTATTGGCGTTTAAAACAACTCATCCACTGCTACGTAGCAGCAACAATAATTATTTTCTTCACACTTAAGACTTTGTGTGGACTTTCTCTATTATGACTTAATAACAATTTAAATGCAGATTTATTAAGTTTAGCGATTTCAAGTCAATATAAGCAAATTAAAAATAAGTTGCTTGCTGCTTTAGGTTATTTTAATTTAAAAAAAAAAAAAAAAAAAACAATTTCTTAAGGGCAGATGTAACAATCCATTCCAATCTGCCGGTGTTGTTTCTCTGCTTTCTTTCGAAAACTTTTAAATAAAATTGTGAATAGTTATTCTTTCTTAGTAAGGATGTAAAAACTAAAGTGAACTTAAGCCTAATTACTAATTCATTTCTTATAATACCAAACAGTTGAACTGATAACATGAAAAAAACATGTATTTCTTATTACAGGACTTAAAATATTATTTTTTCTCAAAAATACAAGCTACGATAGGGCCTAGCCCTCATTGATCGTTCCCTCCCTTTTACAATAGATTTAATTTTACAGCCAAAAGCTCTATATGATTTAGAATAGATGCCATTACGCCACAAAATTATGAGATACTCACACATATCGCTGGACGATATTAAACAAAAAAAAAAAAAAAAAAAAAAAAAAATGTGCGAAACACTGAAGCATTGATTCTAAATACTGTTTACTATCAGGAAGATTTATGAAATATTAATATTCGCTTCTAAAACAAAATATCGTCGGTCACAGGTTAACAACTCTGAACATGTTTTTTGTACTTTTCAGAAGACATAAAAATAACATTATTTCTCCGTTGCTTAACCGAGTTAGAAGTAAAAAAAACAAAATAAGTAGGAGATATTTATAATAGAATGATATAAAGAAACAAGTTTAAAATTATAATCCGATTCGAATTTTTTTTTTCATTAATATCATGGTTCAAAATTATTTCCCTTTTAAATTGCTAACAATTTTTAAATATTGTTTAAACACAGTTCAAAACCTACGTTGGTTATTAATTATGTTGTTAAAAAATCAACTTTTGACTTTTCCAAGTCTCCTTACGAGTACCATGTATATTTTTTCTTATTTTGTTTTACAACTATAACCAAGACTCAATTTGTTTACAGCCGATAACAACATATGATTTAGATTAAATGTCATTACGCAACAAAAGTGTGAGTTATTTACACATATCGTCGGTTGATATTAAAAAAAAGTTTTTTGTGAGAATACAATCTGAAAACGAAAATTCTAAATACTGTCTACTATCAGGAAAATTTTATCAAATAAATATTCTGTTTTCTAAAATGAAATAATTGTCTAAACGACGCTTTAGAAAAAATTTGGTTAAAATTTGTTTCCCTTTTAAAAATGCTATTGGTTTTAAAACTAACTAACTAACTGTTTAAAGCTCCTTAGCATATATTATATTTGCTAACTTTCTACTAAAACTGCTTAACTTATAACCAAAAACCCACGTTTTACATTGTCTTCAAAGTGTTAAAAGAAAAAAATTTGAAAAAATCTGAAACAATTTTAACTTGTTTTTATTTTCTTATTTCGTCAGTTATTTATTCGTTCATTTATTTGGACAAACTTCTTGCTCCGTTGTAAAGAATTCATTTCATTCAATTTTTCTTCAACTCAAAATAGGAATATAAAAAATATACACTGCAAATTTTTTGTTTGTTTATTTATTTACATGAATGTGTTGTACAATGTTTGTACTCGCACAATAAAAAGAAAACTTGCTTAAAAGTAACAACTTGTATCTCTTGTTTAAATGTTTGTACTTGTTCTTGTACATTAATAAAGAAAGTGCTTTAATTTGTTGCCCTTTTGTTGAGTGTTCGCTTGATATATAATCTAAAACACCCATCCTTGCAAAGATATAGAATGTTTTTACTTTTAACTACAATTTTTCTTCTTCTTATTTAATGACATTTCTTTATTTTTTTTTTTTTTTTGTTTGTTTGTCAGAAGACGGTAAAGACAAAGTAACATTTCTAAACAGTTTTGTAGTTGCTTTGATTTTGTTTGAAATACGCAAACAGAAATAGTTTATAATTTATGCAATGGCAAAAGAAAGTCAAAAAGGAATGCAAATTATTAATACCTGTAAGAAACTTTCAAAGGGTTTTTTAAGTTTTTAATTATATATGACAAAGGTGCAGTTGACCTTTCTTTGCTTTTCACTTTTACAAACGGAGTCTGCTCTCTAAAATTAAAAAAAAAACATACTGAATGATAATGTTTTATAGATAATTTAAGACTCATTTAGGCTTTTAACTAAAATTTGTTTAAGTGTGTTTTGCTTTAGCGGCTGATAATATAAATTTATTTTCTTTTAATTCGTACAACTCGTCAAACCATCACCATCACGAAAAAATGGCAATTTCTGCGATTTCAATGAAAGTCATCACAAATATCATATACTAAAAAACAAAACAAATTGGATGCAAGATTCTTTCGGGTTCTAAAATGTGACGTCGTGAAAGTTGTTAAAAATAAAAAAAATTACAAAAGTCTCCTTACAAAAACAATACAACTTTTCAACTTTACAAAAATATATACGTCAGGTATAAGACCCTCTTCTACATTTGCAGAAAATTTAATGGTGGAGACACCAATCGAACTCAAATTTTCTGTAAATGTAGAAGAGGGTCTTACACTTGCAATATATATTTTTAGAATATGGACCTTTGAACTCAAAACCCCAAAAGATTACCTTTAAAATTTTCTTTAAAAAACCCGATATGCATATAAAAAAATAAATTATCTTGCATAGTTAAAAATTTCTATCCCGTTTTGTTAGAAGACTTTTGTGATCTTTTAAGAATCTGGGGTTAAAATTTTGTTAAAGTCCAATAACGTACAACAGTTGTGTGAGTGAATTTCATATAAATCAGAGGCGTTGTGTTCCAATGGCTCAATGCTTCGTAATATTTTTACTCGATTCTTTTATTTATTAATATTTTTTTTATTTATTTTATGTTTGCGTTAATACCTGCGTATTTATAGGGTAGGAATGACAAACTTAAATATAGCTTTTTTCCACCTTTGGTGAAGGGTATAAAAGTATTCGTTAAGTCTTATAACTGTTGAAGAGTTATATTAAGGAAGCGATAATACTTTAATTTTATCATGTGATTTATTATTTACTAATTTTTGATTTTTGAAAAAAATAAAAAAAAATATAAAAAAATTCTGGGTGCAGTAGCAAGTCTAGAGAAAGGAGACAGAACGGCCCTTCAACGCAAATAATTATTCCTTATATTGAAACTTACGGTACCAGAAATTAATTTAAATAAATTTTTATTGAAAATTTTTATAATTATTGTTTAATATTAATATAATATTTAAGTTAAGTATAAAAATTTTAAGGAAGTTAAAAAATACATTACTCTCTTACCTCAAATATATAAACAAAAACTTATGTAAGAGTTTATTGAAATGTTGAAATGTTAATGTTTGAGATGGCTGCCGTACTAAAGCAATTTAATTTAAATTCAGCTCAAAAATGCTGAACTAAAAAAAAATTCATGAAATAGGCAATTAAATATTAAATCCTTTTAAATTTATTTACTTTAATGTTTGTTGTCTACTTTCTCTGTTAATAAGAGCTCTTTTCAAATGTTATTTCACCATCTCAGATAGCAACATAAACTATATAACACAGCATTCTAGTTTGGATGTACAAACACGACATTTGCTTCCATACATTTATAACAGTGTGGCATCAACAGAATTTCAACAATAAAGTACTAAAAGCTTATATATCATTTAAATTGTTGTCCTGTGTAATTTTGGGTTATGTGAGTAAAACTGTTTTGGATATGGGAAATATACAAGAGTATAAATGTAACAACATACGTAATAATGCAAAGCCATCAACTATAGCACCAAAGGGCATTTAAAAACATATAAAACCACACACAAACACAAACACAAACACTATCATATTAAAATGCAAGCATAAAGACAGACATAAATTGCATCCCAGCTGTATAACTACTATTTGCAACAAACAGTATTATTCACACAGTAACACAGTTAAAGCGAAATAATATTCTTAAAACATGAATGCATGTGTATAAACGCGCACTTACATGTAATAAAATGTGTTTAACACGAAAAAGTCCTGTTCCTGTAGAGGTACTTGCTTGTGAATGCAAAGCGATGTCTATTTGCAGTCGTTGTTAAGTCTGCGCCAGCTATTGGCAATAAACTATTACTAAATGACTTTTTTAATATACTTTTGAGCCAAAGTAAGTAAATGATTTTCAAGAAATTTATATTTTTCGTAGCAGAATGATATTTATATGAGTTTTTTACTTAAGAATTTTTAAAATTTAAATCATATTCTCTGTAACCATCAGTTGTCTGTGTGTGACTTGATTGTTGTGAGTATGTTTTAATAATTTGTAACAACAAAACGATGTACATTTTGGTTTATATATGCTCTTTTGTGATATTAATTCAAAAGCACATCATTTCAATATTTAAAATGGTTTAAGGTATTTTCAATAATAAAACGACAAATCAAATTATATATTTTACACGGTATCGTTAAGCTAAATCGTAAAGTGAAACTACATAAAATTACGAATTTTAGTGATTTCGCTAACTCCAATTGAATATTAAAAATACTTTAAAATAAGTTTCGGGACTAGATTTTGTGAACACGCTGTATTTTAAGCTTACAAATTTATTACATAACCTGCAAATAATTTTGGTTCAAGCAATATCCATTAGAAAATAGAAAGCGAAAATTATAATCGATTTGATTCACGTAAAGCTTTGAAAAGTTATTCATGCAGTGTAAATGGTCATTGCCATAGACTGAAGTAATGGGTATTAGTTTTAAGCCTTATAGAATCTTCTTAATTTTTTATATTTATAGCCATTATATTCTTTTAAATCATAATGAATAAATTGATTCTTAAAAAAATGCTTCCAAGTTTTTCTGATTTGAAAATCATTCATTAGTTCAATTTATCATTTTGTGGCAAAATTGTGATCAGCGATGTATCACACATTTTGGCTTAATTCGCCTGCTAATAAAAAAATTTCAGCATATTGAATGAAAACAATTCTCAACAGACGCTAAAACCAAAAATATAAACTCAGTGCTGCTTTTAAAATGCTCATGTCATTAGTGGAGTTTATTTCTTTTAAATTGAAGACGGGGCTAAAATTACGATCGATGGTGATCATTGCAGACCATGAGCACAGATTTCTTGTTGGAAAATATGGATTATGCTGATCCGGACATTATTTGGTTCCAAAAGAAGGGCTCTACGGACAATACGGCAATCTATACCATTCACATATTGTAATTAAAACCTTTCAGTAAGTTGATTTCGGAAAAGGCCTTCAAAGTCATGTGATTTGAGAACTCTTGTGGGACTATGTGGCGTCTTGAAGGTCAATGTTGTTTAAATTTTTCACGACATATGACCAGAAGAGCTCAAAAACTTGCCCGGAACTGAACTATCAGCGTTTCATTTAGAATGAAATGCTGAATTGCTTTTTAAGACCAAGTACTTATTCGAATAATAAAAATAAGTTTTTCTTATTAAAATTTAGTTTTTTATTTTGAACTTTCAAATTAAAAAGCTCCATTGGGCTTAAAAAAGATCTTTTAGAACTTAATTGTCAAAGAGATCCACAAACAGATCCAGTTACTTTATTTTTGAAAATTCGGATAATTTTTGGCCCACGTAGAACCAAATATATTCTTTGTCTCTTAAGATTAAAATAATGCTTCTTAAGGCCCATTCAATAAACGCGTATTGGTGTATTCGTTTTTTTCGCTTCTTGAACAACTTGTCGTTAGCCTGGACATGGTGCTGGCTTCAGGCAATAGCAAGAGCTGCAATTTGAGTAAAAAAAAGCAGGTATTGAATCAAATCTTGGGTATTTGTTGAAAAAAAATATTTATTGAAAATTAATTTTTAATTGATATGCAACTTTCCGTGTGCTGGCTCATAACATTTCCTTTTCTTATTTCTTATGCGACATTCAATTAAACACTTTTTGCCATTCTAGACTCTTGCTTACAAAAAGAATTAAAAAACTTAAGTAACATTTTACCGTGATCCGTTTTGTCTCTCTTTTCAACACCTTTTTAGTTTTTTCATAAATTAAAAACAATGGAAACTAAAAGAAACGATACCTGTGGCCTATTGTAGGAAAAAAAAAAACATTGAGCAAAAAAAGTGTTTTTAATTTATTATGAAGAAGAAAACACTTCATTAAAAAGGCTGTTTAAGTGTGTGAGGTTATATACAGAATTAAAACTAAACACTAAAGTGCTTCGATATCGCAAAAAAAAAGTTTTCTGTTTCTTGTTATATAAAGAAGAAAACTAAAATAACAAGATAAACTTTACACTTTTTTCTTCCATATATCCATTTTGGTAAGATAACTAAGGCCACATTTATACCAAATTAAAACAAAAAAAAAACTAAAAACTTCTCTTACTTTGAAGTAAGAAAACAGAGTGTAAGTATTTAACTTCATTAATCAATGATTAAGTACCTATAAACAAGACTGCTACACTCAAGTGTTCAAAAAACTGTAAACAAAATGGTTTATAACCAAATTAAAAAAAAGAGAAAAAGAGAAAACTTTAAACTTTTTTTAACTTATTTTCAGTAAACTTGATTAAAAAAAATACATATCATAACATCAAAATTAATTCTATAGTTAGTTATAGTTAGTTATAGTTTAGAAAATAATATAACAAAGGTAAAAATTATAAACTATAAAAAGTATAATTTAGAAATTTGTAAAGTAACAAAGGTGTGTCAATAGACCATAAAATGTGTTCACAAAAATAAAGAATAAATAACTGAAACAACTGAAAAAATATTTTAGCTGTCTATTACATCAACAATTGGGACCCCTTTAATTTCAAAATGTAAATTGTATACTTGTTCTTATAGCACACTCAGCAATATATTTTGTCTGTAATGGTTCAAAAGTTCGGCAACATATATCAAATTACAATTATTGGGCCATCCTTTAATATCCTACAAAATTCTTTGTAAATTTTTACCGTCTGTCCACGTTTTTACAGTTTGGCCTTCTAAGCGAATTACATCAACTATTGTAATTTAAAATATTTATCCTTCTTTTTTATCAATAAGAAGAAGTGGATATTCTGTCCAACTTTCAATTGTTTAACAAAAAAAACAAAATCAAGTATCGTATCATTCACGTAATAAAACTGTAAATTTATACAACATTCATGTTGGTGTAAATAGTAATCGAAATGGATAATAAAACACTTATTTCTGGAATCTTTGTTTGTTTGTCCGTGTTTGCATCACAAAAAAACTATAAGATGAATTTGAATAAAATTTTGAAAGAATCCTCAACCCGAGGATACTTTTTTTTTACGGAACTCAACAATAAATATTTTAAAACACATTTTCGTTAATTTAAATTTTTTAAAATTAGAAATGACATATCATTGGTATATATATGTCCTCATGGTAAAATTAAGCGTTTATAATTTCAAATAGTGGACCAGGAAGGGAAAAAAGGGAAAGGGGAAACTTTTTAGCATCTGAATCAATTTTATCAAAGTCTTGGTAATCTATTTTAATGAAGTTCGGAACAAAGATAGGTTCTCCTTTATACCTGTATCCAGAGCTAGAAAAAGGGTAAAAACGGGGATTTTTACTTTTTTCCCCTTAAGATTTGAACCGTGATATTATTATAAATCAATTAAAATTTACTCTCCTCGGCTTAGGTTGATTTTTTAATTTAATTAAAAATTTTTTTGTGCCTGAATTTCTTTTTAAGCCCAAGTGCTGTTTTTAATTTATTTAAGAAAACTTTAGAATTTAATTAGAAAACTAAACTAAGCCAAAAACAGTAAATTTTAGTTCATTAAAAAAAAAAAAAATCTTAAATTAAATTTGAAAATTTAAAATTTAAAATATGAACCTAAGCCGAAAGAAGTAAATTTTAATTGATTGAAATAAAATCTTACTCATGGTTAGATATTTACGTAAATGTAAGAATATTATTTTCTATTTGAAAAAAGTCCTACAGCAAACAAGGCTTTAATATATTAAACAGTTCCTAGAGACCCTAATATTATACCAAAGAAACAGCAGTTAAAATAAGCCTATATTTAACAAATGCTAGCCAGATGCTAGCTAAACTTACACACGACGACCTCCATGTATCAAATATGGGACAAGATTTTATAAGTTTTATGTTTTTGTTAAAGTGTTAAAAAAACAAAGTGTCTGTCTGAAACGGTTGTAAAGTTAAAAATACACGTCAAAATCAGATCTTCTAAACAAACACCCACCCTTCCTTTTTTATAAAAGTTTCATCTTACAGAGCACAAAGTTTGTGTAAGTTTCAAGCGTCTGCCTTTTATTTAAATACATAAAAATAATGTCTATATGAAAAAACCGCAGCAATTTTATTAAAACAAAAACTGAAGCCTAAGTGAAAAACAAATTTTTTAATAAAGAAACAAGAATAAAAATAACAGATGCTTTGCATTTTGTCCAAAGTTTTTCTTATACATTTTTAATTTTAGTAAAAACTCTCATTTAATTTTTCACTTAATTAAACGACTGTTCAATCACTTATTTTTCAAAAACAAAACAAGGCCAACAACACATGCCCTAAAGCGAAATGACTGTTCAAATGATTTTTAAGCCACAAAATATAAAAAATTTTTTTTGCACACTCACTAAAAATTAGAGTTCAAATTTTGTCCATGATTTTATGAAAGCTCTAAGAGTGTGTGTGTGTGTGTATGTGCGTGTGTGTGTTCGTGTTTGTGTTTGCTTTAATGTGAATATGAACTTAATTAAAAATCTGTCAAACACATTGCCACCATTAAACAGCAACAAACAAAAAGAATAAAAATAATATGGATAAAGCTGATGTTTTTAAATTGTTCAGTGGAACAACTAATAATGTTGTTTAAGGAAAGGAGATAACAATTTCAACTGAGATGTTGGTTAAGTAGTGCAATTGATGTGAACTCAATCTTTTTCTTCGTAAATTGAAAATTAAAGTGTATAAAACAAATAATATAAAATTGTTTATAAATTATTCCTTTCAACAATTAAATGTGTTGTATTTTTTGCTTTGTACTGTACGAGTGCTTGTGTTTATTTTTGCTCTAACGAGTAAATGGGTTATTAGCGACCTTTTTCATGGCATTAAATCAAGTTTTAAATGAAATAATTTTCATTTGTATAGAAAGTTAAAAAAATGAATTTTTTACACACAAAAACAATAACAATCACAACCATTAATATTTTGAAATATGACACGTAAAAGACGAAGGCAGTTTAGATAACGAAATACTTTTTAAGAGTCACGTCAGAAGTAATATTTATTAATGTAAATACACACACTTACATATAATTAAACATATACATAAAGGGTGTTTTCATTTTGCAACTCTTTATAAGCCTGCTTGGTTTTTTTTTATAATCAGTGCCTCGTTTCTGTAACGAGTGAAACATTTTTCACACAACCACACAATAGTCAAATTGTTTTGCGCAGTGCGAACTACAGTATATAACAAATTTGATAATATTTATTAACCAAAAAGTTCGTGCGTATCTTTTACTAAGGTTTTAAATCACAAATTTATTTATAAAATGTATTTTTCGGAACACAAAGCGTTTTATCTCATTGAGGTTATTCTGTATTAAACAAGATGACTATAATATTTTCATGTAAAAAAAATCTTGATATATGTATTCTTTTTACGAAATTTTATATACTTGCCAAATACTTCTGGCTGAGATAAGAATGCCTCTTTAAATTATATAGAACCTGTTAGGAAATCTTTTCACAAGCCAGCCTTGAGACAATCAGTTAAGGACCTCTACCAAAAATAACGTACATTTAAAGCCTGCTCTAAAATTACAATTTGTGTGTGTGCGTGTGTGTGTGTGCGTGTGTGTGTGTGTGTGTGTGTGTAATAAAATATGAATATGCAACGTGACTTGAAGTCACTGTCTCTGGAAAGAAACATCAGGACAAAAAATATTTTACTTACAAATTTCCAAGCAGACAATTTTGACATAAAACGTACTCATGTATTTGTACCATAAGTATATTTTAATAAATGAACAGCATTTAACAAACAGTTTGCTAATAAATTTATTACTTTGTTAAAAAAAATAAATAAAAAATAAAGGCAACACCGTGAAAATAAAAAAAATCTGTAACAAAGCGTTGACTAAAAATTACTTCAAATATCAGTACAAGATGTTGGCTTAAGCAGAATAAATGGTGTTAATGGTTTTTATATATTCTGATTCAAACCAAACAAAGACTCATAAAATATCAACATTTTTAACAACATATTGTGTAAACGAAAAGCATTATAAGGTATTAATTTTTTTATATTAAATCCCCCTGGAAATATATTTAATGTTTTTTTTAAATCTTAAGATATTTTTTAACTTTTGTTTATAGATTTGATATATTTAAGCCGTAATGGTTTTGAAAGGAGACGTACTTATTAGACACAAAGGAGTGCTGAGTATAAAATGGAAGTACATTAAAGAAAATAAACATGTGTTTAAGTCAATAAAATGACTGGCACAAATGTACCTACATGTGTTTATGCGCGTATCGCAAATACAATTTATTTATATTTTTTTTTGGTAAATTATAAAATATGATAAAATAAACTTAGATATATGTTATCGAAAGTTCGTTTTAATTGTCTTTTTCTATCGACTATAAATGTTTTTCAATCACAAGTTAAATTTATCACAAAATATATACCAAAAACAAAGAGGGTATTTCGAAATTCTTTGAACTTTAATTGGGCACCATTGATGCGCTAAGTTGGTACAACCTCTCAAAAACCCATCCGCACCTTTTCCTTTAAATTTTATAAAGCAAAGTTTTCCTTTAATGAATGTGTAAATTATTAAGTTTCCCGAATTTAGTTAATAAAGCACTTAATTCGCAACACACAGTTTGGCAGTAATTTCTAAATGAGCAATTCGTTTACCACAAGGTTTTACAAGCACAGGAATACTTGAGCTAACCTTAAGTCGCACAATAGAATTTTAAATTAGGGCACCTCGAAAAAGCCCATTTTTGTAGGGTTTGTGCTTGTGTTTTTTTTTATCGGATATAAAGGCTGTTAAAACCAAGTTAAAATCACCCATTGTAAATTATTTGCTTTTAAAAATACGAAATTTTTCAAGACCGAGGACCAACTTTTTTTTTCAAAATATTAGATAGTGAAAAAATTTTCATAATCATTTCCTCAGTTAGGTCTCCAGCAAAATTGCTAAACTTTTAAAAAAACATTTCAGTTCAACGCGTTTAGACTAAAAAATATATGAAAATTTTTTAAGTTGCACATTTTTACACACCGCAAAAAACTTTTGAATTGATGAAGTTATAATTTTTATTAAAAAATTTAGCAGTTTATTTGACGTGTCGCTGCAACAAGATCTCTCTCAAATGTACGCATTTTTAATGAAATACTAGAAACCGAAAGCCACATTAAAAAATCCTTGTGTGGCTATAATTACACTCAAAACTTTTTCATAGGAAGATGTTCAAATTATTCTGTTTTACGAAGGATTTTATTTAAAGTAATGAAAAAATTTATATCAACTCAGGATGTGTACCTTGAGTGTGTGAGTTCTTATGCATAGTGAAGTCGATTGAGCGATATCCATCTGTCCGTTCGTGTTTGGATTGGAATCTAGGTTACCAAGAAGGGTGGAGAGGTTCAGTACAATTTTTCCATCATTGAGATCAAAATATATTTTTACGACAACAAAAAATGTCATTGTGTAGTTGAAAGTTGTTGTAATTTTTAGGCTTACAAAAACGCTTAATCCGCAAAACTTCAAAAAATATAAAGAGCACATGCTGACTCAACGAATATCAATTTGTTTAATGGAATAAGTTGCTTTCTGTTCTATTTTTTCTAAAGCCGTGAAAGGTAGAGATCTTAAAAGAAAATATAAATAATTAGCGTCATTAAAAAAATATATATAGTTTTCAGTTTTTATTTTAAAATAATAATATTTAATGTAATTTAAATTAACTTCAACATGTTTACTTAAGAAATTTGAGAGAATTTTCCTAAAACTATAGAATGAAACAGACGATGATGTTGTGTGACTAGTTCCATATGGGAGAACGAGAACTCGTAGAAAGAGGTTTCGTTTAGAAACTCATCTTGAAATTAAGTTAGAAATAAAAAGCGAAAGTTAATACTATAAAAAAAAGGAGCACGGATATTAAAGAGAAGGTGTAACTGTAAAGAAAATACTGCTTTTTAAGTGCACAGGGATCTCTGAGGAAAACAGAAAAAAAATATTCGACGATATTAACAAAATTAGTTGAACCAAAAAAAAAATTTTGTAAATGCGATCATTCACGTCCGTTTAATTACAAGTCCTAGAAATAGAAAAGAAGAAATTTAATCAACAAGAGGAAAGAAAAAATTGTAATATGTGCAGTGCCCAGCTCAATGTGACTATTAAACATGACATTGATATTCTGCAAAAAAATCCTGAAATTGGCCAAACACAAATGGAAGTAGATAGCATTCGTTCCACAAAAGAAAGAGCTGTGAAAAAAAAGAATAATTTACTTACCTTCAGAATACATAGATGTTTGTAGCAGTTCTCAAAAAAAAACCCTAGTCTTATGTTGTATTATATATATTATATTTAGATCATAAATTTATCAAAAAGTTTGATAACGTTCAATTTTTGAGAGTATCACACCTGAGCGTAATAAAAGCGAGAGAAAAGTTACAGATATTAGGGCTGTAAGGTATATCCCAGGCAAAGAAATATATTTTAAAATTCGTTTTTTATGTATAGAAATATTTTTTTTTTTTTTTTCTCATATGTAATTTTATTTATTGTATCTTCATTTCTTGAACTAACAATAAGTAATCAAATCTTAAATCTAATCATTTATAAAAGTCCAGCCAGTGCCCGACTAGTTATTAGTTTTCGAATGTTAAAAACAACATTGGTTCTTGTGATGTCATCTGAGAGCAGTAGTGTCCCTCCTCTTCAAACGAATATGTCCGCGATATTGAAGGATATTTCGAGCAAGCGGATTTGGATGTGTTTCTAACTTATTTAAGTAATTAGCTACATACTTTGAGATTTCACTTTTGACTAGTGGGACTCCAAGGTCTTTGTGTAGGTTGGAGTTTTTGATATACCAAGGGGCGTCAGTTATCGTCCGTAAAATTTTGTTTTGGTAGCGTTGGATTTTCTCAATGTTGGAGGCAGAGGCAGTGCCCCATAATTGGATCCCGTAGCACCATATTGGTTTCAAGATAGAGTTGTATAATAAAAGTTTGCAATCAAGCCCGAGTACAGAGTTTCTGCCAATAAGCCAATGAATTTGGGCGCTTTTCAGTTTCATTTGGGTCAATTTTGCAGCTATGTGAGACTTCCATGTGAGTCGCCGGTCCAAATGAATACCTAGATATTTAACATGAACTTGCTGTGGTACCACTTGGTTATTAATGCGGATGGAGGGACACGATTCTGTACGTAAAGTAAATGTTATGTGAACACATTTTTGTTCATTAATTTTTATTCCCCATTGTTTGGCCCATTTCTCTACTTCAAACATGTGGTCCTGTAGTTGACTAGATGCATCCTTAGGAGAACTATTAGTACTGAGAAAAGCGGTGTCATCTGCAAACGTGGAGGTGTGAACTTGACTAGCTGTTGGCATGTCCGCTGTATAAATTAAATATAAAATTGGACCCAAAATACTACCCTGAGGTACACCAGCTAAGGTTTGTTGGGGGCAACCTACATAATCCCCTTCTTTACTTATAAACTGTCGGTCTATTACATAAGTTTGTAATAAGTTATGAATATTCACCGGCAGGTTTTGCTTAAGTTTGTGTAAAAGGCCTTGATGCCATACTTTGTCAAAAGCTTGAGAAACGTCAATAAAGAGCGCCGAACAATATTTCTTTTCCTCAAAGGCATTTCTTATGACTTGTACTAGTCTGTGAGTTTGTTCAATGGTACTGTGTTGTCTTCTAAAGCCAAATTGGTGATTTGGAATACAGTTATTCTCGTTCAAAATTGGTGTCAACTTCACCATTAAGAGTTTTTCGAACAATTTAGACAAGGTTGGTAATAGACTTATAGGTCTATATGACTCCACTTTTGACGGATCCCTTCCCGGCTTAGGTATCATCTTTATAAGGGCAACTTTCCATGCTGACGGGTAGTATTCGAGACGTAAAATAGCATTAAAGAGAAGGAGAATTGTTCTCTTCCCGGTGAGTGGCAGCTCTAATAGCATCTTGTTGCTGATTTTGTCAAAACCAGGAGCTTTTTTAGTATTTAAATTTTCAGTAAACTTTACGACCTCTTGTAACTGGAATCGCAATTCTATAGGTGGTCTAGGAACTACAGGGGGTAGTTCACTCATGTCAGGAAACGTACTATTAGGAGTGAAAACATTTTTCAAATGACACATGAAATAATATTACAAAAAAAAATTGATGATAAAATCGATCCTGTCGACTTTGAAAATTTGCAGCAGCTTTGTCAAGAAAGAGGAAAAATTTCTCAGATCAACCAACCTTAATATAACCTTTGAACTTTTTCTACTTTAAGTTTTATAATAGGAATTGAAATTAGCTTAAAAATGCATACAGTTATTAATTTGTATCTTTTTAATAGCAATGAACTGAGCTAGTCTTTAATTTCTGTTTTTTAAATAAAATTAATGTATAAAAAATAAATTAAATCAAGCTTATTTTTAAAATTAAAACTGATTGCAGGAAAATGTGCACAACTAAATGAATAAGTTTGCAAAGCAAAAATGCTAAGTCCAAAAAATGCAAATTTTCTTCCCAAGATTTTGTGAAAATCGAATTTTGATTTGGGTCGTTTGAAGAAAGCTATTTTGTAAAAATTATTGTGCTCAAAAGGTTTAGAAATCTTAAAAACTGAAAAAGCTACAATGTTTTTTTTTGTCTCTTGAAAAAACAAAAAAAAAAAAAAACAAAAAAGGGGCTTAATATATTTGTGAATTAGACTAACGATATATTGGGTGATAGAAAATTAAAAAAAAAATTAAACGAAAAAAATTGCACTCGCCCTTATTTTCCAACTTATGAGGCTCTAAACTTTTTATAGAAAAGTACGATTGTGCACCATATTTTTTAAAAGACCTTTCAGGAAATATAAATTTTTTTTTTTAAATGATGAAATTTTTATGAAGATAATAATAAAGTACTTAATTTTTTTATTTTTTAATATTCTGTCGCCCCAATATTTGTCTGTTTTTATTGAAGATTTTTACTAAACTGGATTCACATATGGTAAAGGGTATAGAAGATTTGGCATATCATATAGCACTCTTACTTGTTGTGCAAAAATTTGCCAGTTTAGTTAGTAAATAAATACTTTGAAATGTAATTGATATCTATTTTTATTTTCCATGTCTGCTCATAGAGAAGAATTACACCTCAGGTCATACTGCTATTGTAGCTTCTTTCGAGTTATTGCATCTGGAAAATGTTAATTTTCATGCTCGATAAATAAATATTTATGGCAAACAAAAAAATAACCAAGCAAAATACAAAAAAATATATTTATAGTAAAAGAAAATGTGATTGCTAAACTAATTGATCTTGTTTTTGCACGCTTGCAAGTTTCGAAATATAATTAAGTGTCTCGAGTAAGAAAGCTTCGAGTGAAATTATTTAAATTACATATGTCCGGAACAAAAAACAATTTCCAATCCCTGTGTTCCTTTGTTTCTTATCATTGTTATTCTTAATTTTATTACTATTTACTTATTTAGTTATTAAAATATGAAAATATTTCTTTGAACATATCTAATATACATTATAAATCTTCTTTTAAGTTTGTTAAATTGTCTGTTTGTTCATGCGTTAATTATGGCTAAACGACCGAACCGATTTTAAAATATAAAGCACGGCTCGTTATTTATTTTCATGATAAAAAAGAATATTTAAATTTTCAAACAGTGGTCCTTTTATAGTAATCATTTTATTCTGATTAAGTTCAAATTTTTAGCTTTAAAATAATCGTTTGATAATTGTTTTACATATGCAAACAGATGGCGACTTTATATTCGCTTACATTAGAAATGCTATCAATAATGTCGCGCTATAGGGTTTAATAATTTCATGACTAATTTTCTAAATAAAATTTAACCAAAATTTGCCTAATAGTTCATGTTTGTATGAGGAATTACAAAATAAAATTCCTTTGAAAATAAGTTAAACTGAAGAAACCAAGCAACACAAATACCAATGGGAAGAAGAACAATTACATACGAATTGACATAACAAAATTGCAATTAAAAAAATCAAATAATAATTTTATTAAAATATAAACAAAAGCGGAATACTATTTTTGGGCGTGCACATCCAACGGAGTTTTGTGTGTGCGTACCTTTGGTCTCAGAATTGATATCTTGGATCTGATAGGTGACAACTCTTCTGAGACTTTCAATATCTTAATCGAACTTACTCTTTTAATTACAAAATATAGTCAACAAGGCTTTAATATATTAAACAGTGCCTAGAAATTTTCTAGTAGAAAAGCAAAATAATTCGATCCAGGCAACCACGCGTACGAAAATGTAGTTATTACTACATTAATAATTATTATGAATATTAAATTTTGAGGTGCCCTTAGAGGTCAAGGAACTAACATACTTTCCCTCACAAAAAATGTGAGAGTATCAAAATTATATTTGCTGACACGAACTTTTGATTAATCTTATTGTTGACACAAATTTTCATTTTCATTGATTTTAAATTACAGCCTATATCCTTTGTTTGTTTAGTATTTGATTTGAGAATCTTTTCAATTGCTTTGGGTATTATGCATTTATAGTGCTTCTACAGTAACTGTAAAACATCAGCAAATATTTTTTTTTTACTTTTGCAATTACATTTTTTGTAATGGTTTCATTTTGCTTTTATTAATTTAATTACCAGTGTTATGAAATAAAAATTGAATTGAAATAAAATACTTGAAAAAATGGAACGCAACGATACCTTAGTAACAAACTAAATTCCATTGTGAACGTGTTTTTAATTAACTTTTAACAACAGCCATGAGTTTCAGAAAAGAGGAAAAATTAAAAAAAAATCAATGAATTGAATTATAGTTGATGTTGCTGGCAATTAACGTGATTTTATTTTTTATTATATATTTTTAAGTTAATAGAAAAGGTAATTGATTAAATGAAAAATGTTTAATATTTAAGCTAAATTTAAATTATGGATTTGTATTTCTTTTACGTTTAAGTTATTGTGTCTTGCAGTTAATTTATCTTTATTTATTTATTTTTATTTTTTTTTTTTGCTTATGATGTAGTTAGCTTTGTAAAAGAGATTAATAAAATGTTTTTGAAAAGAAATTGGTTAGATATAAGCTTTAGAGTGTAAGCAACGAACTACAGCTTGACTACACGATACCACACTCATTGAAAATATTTATATATAATGATATTGTTACTCAGCATATGACTCAAAACTCCGGTAATTTTTTGTAACATTGTTGGAAACTAATAGGCTATATTTAAGGCCATCTCAACGTATATTTCATATGATAAATGAAGGAAATAGTGTCTTAGACTTTTTGCTTAGAAAAAATTCTTTTTCTGTTGAACTTTCGTTTAACTTTTTAAATAAACTGGCTTACATTTTGTTGATGCTTTAAGTCATAGAAAAAATGCATTGATATCAAATAATGTTTACTATGGTACAAATTCTTATCTGACATAAAATATAAATAAACTCAAGAAACACCATATGCTGATGTTAAATACTTTCACATAGTAACACAAATAGCACCCAACTTGGGCAGAAAGAATTCTCCAATGGTTTCACTGTAAAAAGCGCAGTATACATCATGACCAGCTTTATTTTCAATATTTAATTTGTAATATTTTAAAATTAAATTGTAATATTTAATCAATTACATGGCAGCAGAAACACGTGTGCGATAGAAAGCTTAAATATCGTTAATTTAATAAAAATTTAAAGAAGGTTGCTTAAATTTTCACTCATCAATTTTATAGACAGTGACATAAAAATAATGCGAAAAATTCAATACAGACTTTAATAGCTCTTAACGCATCTCAAAAAACTTTACCCTTAAGAGTTATGCATTTAAAAAACGTTTGCTCATATTGTCGAAAATTTACCTATTTTGAGGCAAATGTTCATTTCAAGTTGATGGGCTAAACAATAATATTGTCCTGTGCTAATTTTAAGAAAAAAACTATGTTGCAATTAGATCTTTATAATTGCTAGGAAGTTGACTAAATTACTTTAAGTGTAATTTTTATACATAACCACAGCTTCAATATAGATTTACCTGTGCATGTGAAGCATTAATGCAAACTGAGAGAATTCTTATTTTGTTAAAATCAAAGCGGACCGTGATGGACAGTAAATCATTGCAAAGAATACACTTATTAATTTTTTTTTTTGCTAATGAAGAAACCCGAAAGATATAAATAGGTTGTGCTGTATGTTTACAGGTTTACATCTAAAGGCACTAATGATTCAAAGGTTACTCGGTAAGAAGTCCTGGAAGCTGTTTTTATATAATTAAGCAAACTTAGCGTGGGTAAATGTGCTAATGACAGGTCGTGAAATCCTTAAGTTGATAACAATTCAAAAAGACGATAATTGTCGGCTGGCCCTGAAAGAGTGTGAGAAGGAAGCGTATATTGTTTATGGTTTATGTTCTAGCCAGGCTTAGAACCAAGGGTAGATACATATAAAGAGTGTTTTTCCCAACTATTCTCATTTCTTTTAATTTGTAGATTTTATGAATGCTTCGCTAAGTGGCAGGTAACAGACATAAAAATTTGCTTCAAAAGAGGATTGCCGCAAGAACGGGTTGTATATTCAATAATTTAGTTAATTCGATATTTAGCATCGTTTTAAAATCACTAACTAATGAGAAATAAGTATCAATATGTGACAATGAGTTTCTTTTTATTTTACTTACTGACCTATAAATTGAAAGGAGATTTTTTTTAAACCCTTGAAGCAAAATTCATTTTTCCCAAGCAAAGAAACGCTTATTTTTTAACAAAATAAATGTTAACCGTAATTTTTTTAAAACCACAAGAAAAATTTTTTAATTGTATATTAAAAACAATATTTATACATTTTTTGTTAATTAAAAAAAAATTGAGGGTAGCGTGATTCCAAGTTAGATCATAATTGAAAAATGGTTTAAAAAATGACAGATAATGAGAGCAAAATACTGTTTTATGCAAAATTTACACATTTTTAATGTTCCGTACTCAAAAAGTGAAAATGGAACTTTATTACTGAGACTTCTTTGTCCGTGCGTCGTCACAGTGCCCATTCTCCAGAACGGTGATAAAACGGTAAGAGCTAAAGAGCTAAAATTAAGACAGTATATGTAGCTAGGTGGCCGCTGCAACAACACACACTGAAAACAAAAAAAAAAGGAAGTCTAACAGGTGTTCCTATAGAAGAAACTGTATTTTGGCTGTAACTTTCAAACCGTTAGAGGTAGAAACTTCACAGAATATGTAGTTGCATGGGTGATACAAGAAATAGTAAAAAAGTAAAATGCTAAAAAATAGAGGGTAAAAAAAACAAAAATAAAAAAAACGTATCTTCAAATATCTTTTAATTTTGTAAAGTTTTCATACATTAAATATGCGAGCCTTATACTTAGCTCAATTTATTTAATAGTTCTGGCTTAAGTTTGTAATGTTATTGGATAATAAATAAAAACACAATTTTTTTAATAAAAGTTTAATTTCATAATTAAAATAACAAAACTCAAGTCTTGTTTACAATCCATTTGGGGTATTTGGGTTGGACTTTCTATAGTCACTGCCATGACGCTGTCACGTTTTTTTGCAATCACTAGTTGTGAGACATTCGTTAGCAATTGCACCCATCGCTCGGTTTCCTGAATATGGGACGGAATTCTTGGATCTCGCAGTGGTACATTCTCAGATTTGATATACTCCAATAGGTTCTCGTGTGGTATGTTTGCGGTAAATGGCGGCTCAGATAATATGCTGTCATTATCCAAGTCGACTAAATTCATATAATCTGTGCAATTTAGTCCAGAATTTAGTTGAGTCATTCAATTTTTTACGATAAAACAAAATTTTGTAAATGGCTCTTTTATTCACAAGTTTCCATCCGTCGAAAGCATTGTTAACAATATATTTTCGGGATATACTACTGAATTATAAAACTTAGTATTAAAATACATAGGTACATAAGCTTTCATAATAAAGTTAGTCAATATCTTTAAATTTGTTGAAGGCAAACTTGTTGTATCATATAGTCGCAGCAGCTTGCTAGCTTTTGTTAACCACCGAGAACGAACAATTTGTTCCGGTTTCATGCTAGCTATATCTTCTGGACACGAACCTTCCGATACAGCTTTAGCTATTCAGAAAAGGTATCGAACGTCAGCAAAAAGATTTTTTTCATCTATCAATTTCTTTTCCATAATTTAATGGTTAGTTTTTTAAAAGTGCATAAGTCAATCAAAACGAATGCTTAACACCACGTTTTTATAAAATGAATTAATGGTAAATTTCTACAAATATTAGAACTATTAATAACATTAAATTCAAATTACTCTTTGCTAATAATTTTCATGGCTGAAAACTAAATAATAATTCTTAAAAGAGAAGAGCGGGCCTATCTTGATCAATACTAAGTGAGAACATAATAACTTATTTGTAATGAAATTAAGTTTAAAAAATGCATTAAAAAGGTCCAAAAAGCGACTATATTTGTATTTGTGTATGGATATACCAGAAGTTGCTCCTTTTTATTTTTCATAATCAAGCCTCTCGGCGAGGACTAGGTTTTTATTTTAGACCCATGCTTTCTATGGATAATTTTCTTACAATTTTGTCTTGGCTGTCACGTTTGTTCTCACCTGAACAAACTGACCCACCCTAATAATTATATTTAAAATGTTATAATTAAATGTGATAATGTTATGTTCAAATATAAATATTAAATGATTAAGTTAAAATATCATTATATGATGTAAAAATAAAATAAAATAAAAGAAAATAAAATGTAATGTAATTGAATCATTATATGAACTTGCAAGTTCAAACATTTCCTGAAATAAAAGACTTAATTATTTATTGTTTTAGTTATTAATGGTTTGTTGCAAAAGCTATTTAAAAACATAAATTCACAAGGATTAATTTTTTGCTTATTTTATTAATTTGTACATAAATTCCAAAACAAAATAAGTTTTATTATAAAATAATAATTTAGGAATTTGATGTCTGTTTGAAATGTGTTGTATTGTACGCTCTACATTTGCGCTGATGTGTTTTGAAAAATTATATAAATTATTGTGCGGTCAGATTAGTCAAATATTTGACAAAAAAAGCGTTACCACTGTTTTTACAAATTTTTATTCAACCTTTTCTGACACGTGTCATCAAGAATGACGATTTATAATACAATAAATATGATATCTTACCTTTTTATATTGAGTAGAATCTTATATTTTTCATAACTATTTTAGAATGACAAACATTTTTTTCCATAATTTAGTGGTTACGTTTTTTTGGTTAAATATTTGACTTATCTGACGATACCTTTATCGTGTGCAAAGTTTAAATGAAAAACAAATTTCTTCACAATTGTGTTTAAAAAACATATATAAAAATGTTTACACTTTGTCTAGATTTACACTATGCAATTATTAGAGGCATTTTTTCAATTCTCTATTTAGTTTCAGCGACATGCGTTATATAAAAATATACGTAAGCAACAGTAACATCCCCTAAAAATTCAAGCAATACCATATTGTTTACCCTCCTTGCTAAAATAACAAACAAACAAACAAAAATTTATGCCAATTTCATGAAAAAATGCATAGTGTAAATGCCGTATTTCATATCTATTTTAACTATTTTTGAAAATTTTTGTTCAGGTTTTTTTATTTACATATGTATGTTTTTATATTCTCAAGTTTCAATGACTTTTTTAATTTTAAGTTTTTCCACATAAATCGATATCTAATGAAAAAATCACTAAACTAATAAGAAAGCATTCATCAAGCCTTAAAGCATTATATTTTTCAAAGTAAACATTATATTTTGAATCACACTTAATATAATAATATATTATGGTTAAATGTAATATTTTATTTAAATAAGGTATACAACTTTACTTTTAGTTAAAACAGT
This sequence comes from Cistogaster globosa, assembly GCA_937654795.1. Classification (NCBI taxonomy): domain Eukaryota; kingdom Metazoa; phylum Arthropoda; class Insecta; order Diptera; family Tachinidae; genus Cistogaster; species Cistogaster globosa. The sequence goes on from OW569406.1 coordinate 65,110,158, forward strand.
TTTATGTAAAGAACATACAATGATTAGATGTTAGCAAAAATATATTTGTCGTGACAGGAGTGTTGTCGAAAATAACTATAATTTGTTCGCCGACCCTATTCGTTTTTACGCAGGCAATATTAGTGCTATTGTGACCGTATCAAAACAATGTTTTTTCTCTGGCTGCATTAACTTAAAAAGCTTTTATCTCAAGTAAGAAACAAGAAAAAATATTCCTTCCGTAAAACTATTTTTTTTTGTTTTTAAATATTAAAGCGCTACATTAAAAATACTACCACCTTAAAGTGCTTTGATAAAAATAAAATATAAAAAGCAGGAAACTTATTTTACTGCTTACTACACTAAGCTCTATGATAATGCCAACAATCACAATATTACTTATAACTGTTATAATAAAAAGTTGTAAAAATCGCACTTTTTAAAAAAAATATATCAAACAAATGTCTAACAATAAAAAACAAAAACACTAACGATAACAACTGTATAAAATGGAGAAAAATAAAAATGAGGAAAAACTACTTTAACAAAAGAGAAAAAAAATTAAAAGAATGATAATCTTTTATTTTTTTAATTCAAAAAAGTTTGTAAAGAAATGTGAAGAAATCATAAACGCAGCGGAAGAATATGTAATACCATCAAAATGCAAAGTCCTTAAAAAGCAACATTCATAAAAAAGCCACTTCAGTGAAATGCATAAACTAAAACAGTCATATTTACGAGTACGAGTACTCGTAAACAAAAAAGTAAGTTAAGAAAATATGCATATAGAGATAAAGCTACACTCAAAAATGCTGGTAAATGGAATCTAAGGAACAAAATAAATGTAAAAATATATAAAAAAACAAAATACTTATAAAAATGTCTTAGTTCGAGTCAAACTATTAATTTCAAAATATATCGCGAATTTTTTCAAGACTCGTTTTTCGTTTAATTTTCGCGCTTTTGGATGGATGAAAGACACTTAAAATCAGAGTGGCCACTGGCACTAAAAATTGCCACAAAATACAAATAGTGTACTTTTATTGAAATTAAGTTAGCAAATACTAAATAGCTTTTTTTTTAATTTTTTTTTTATATTTTTTTTAATATTTTTTTTGTTAGGACAAACACCGTATAAAACATTTTATATTTTTGTGACGTAATTGTCATTTCCTGAATTGAACAATAAACTAATAATGACGTTGAACACAATATCTGTCCTTAAGCTTTACGCTAACCCAGAGTATTTTTGGAAACAATAAATATTTATAGTTAATTAACTAATGACTTTTAAAATTCCAACTGCTGTGAACCGCAACTAAAGAGAAATGTATCAACAAAGCTGAGGCTTGCTTTTACTTTTCCAATAAAACAAAAAAAAAAATTAAGTGCGTCATATGAACAGTCTGGTATAAAAATTTTTTTAATAAGAATGCTTGAATATGAAACATATCGCTACAAATAAACTTTAAAAAATTATAAACTAAAGAAGAAATAACACAAAAAAACACCCTATTGAAAGTCAAGTAACACTAAAATTTTTTGAAGACTATCAAATGCATCACAATAGTTCTACAAATTAAACATGATATAAAAACAGAAAACTATAAAGAAAGATAAAATAATAAGAATTTTAGTTGTTGTATAGAATGAAAATATATATACGAGGGCTGCTCTATATATTTCTGGCCTAATAGTGAAAATGCGAATATTTATAATCAAAAATGGTTTTGTTGTTTTCAAAGCATTCTCCAGCAGGATTTATACACTTTTGCATGCGCTCAAACCAGTTGTCGAAGCACTTTTTCCACTCTGATTGAGACACCTCTAAAAAATGGTTTTTGAACACTTCAAGAGCTTCTTTTGGAGACGAAAATCGTTTACCACGCATTTTTTTCTTGATGTGCGGAAACAAGAAGAAGTCATTAGGTGCCAAATCAGGGCTGTACGGCGGATGACGCATTAATTCGACGTTTTGGCCGGTCAAAAACGCTCTGGTTTGAGCCGATGTGTGGGAGCTGGCATTGTCATGGTGAACAATGATTCGTCTTCTCTTGTTGGTTTTTCGAACTTCTCCGATGACTTTAGGCAAACAAATTATAGTGTACCACTCAGAAGTGACCCTCCTACGTTGCTCAAGCGGAACAGTCGCCACATGACCAGTTTTGCCGAAGAAACAGGCGACCATTTGCTTCCAAGTGCTTCTTCCACGAACAACTTTCGTTGGATTTTGCTCGTCTTTGAAGACCCACACGGTCGATTCTTGTTTCGTTTCGGGCTCATACGCATAGATCCATGCTTCGTCACCTGTGACGATCTTATAAATGTCTTTTGAAGCACTGCAATCGTATTTTTGCAACATTTCTTTGCACCAATCGACACGAGCCTTTTTTTGAGCGACTTTCAAATTGTGCAGGATCCAACGAGAACAAACCTTTTTTACGGCCAGGTGTTCATGCAGTATCGAATGTATGCTGGTGGAAGAAATGTCCAAGGATGTCTCTATCTACCGGTATGTCGCATGTCGATCTTGCATTATGAGTTCACGCACCGCATCAATGTTCTTTGGCACAACAGCCGTTTTTGGACGACCTTCACGGAATTCGTCTTTGAGCGAGCTTCGGCCACGATTAAATTCATTATACGAATTTTTCACAGTGCTATAGGATGGTGCTTCATCGCCATACAAAGATTTAAGTTCATCAAGGAACTCTTGTCGTGATAATCCACGTCGAAAGTTGTGAAAAACTATGGCATGAAAATGTTCACGAGTTAATTTCATTTTTTTTTTCTATATTAATTTTTTTAAGTCACTGTAAACAACACAAATAATGGTCGTACGTCAAAACGTTTTGAGTACGATTATGCTTAAAAATGACAACTTTTCCAATGGAAATGTCAGATTGCACTTGGCAGCACTCAGTGTTGCCAGGCCAGAAATATATATAGCAGCCCTCGTATGTATGTATACTTTATTTGAATACATATTTTTGTTTATTAATATGTATTCGAAAATAAAATGAGTAAATGAATAACATTTTTGATTGTGCCGAAACTGGAATGTCTTTAGTAAAATTAAGTATTTTTTTGAGCATTTTAAACAAGTGATAGTCCTGCTACTAAAGCGTTAAATGTTATTGTTGCAGAAAAAATTATATCTTTGCATTAATCTGTGATTGCAAGCCATATGATTAATCGCTGTGTGTCTTTATCATGAGTGTCAGGCTTTAAAATAGGAAATTTTGGGTTTTTTTAAACCAAAATAGGAGATACTCAATTTAACTAAAAGTATTTATTTTTTTTTTTTACTTTTTGCAAAAAGAGCACTATCTCAACGAAAAAAAAGAATATGTCACAATCGTAAAGATGTGGAATTCATAAAAAAATACATATATAAAATACAAGGTACAGAAAATACACCTGCAAATAGTAAGATTTTAATGACAGTAGATTTATTTTAAAATGCAAAAAAAAATTTCCGAAAAATTTTCTGTATAATAATAATGATGCTTATTCTTTTATTCTTAGAATGCGCTCAAAATGTTAAAAAAATTATATAAATTAGTTTTATAGAGATCTTAATTATACTGGAGATATTACGGAAAAAATAAAAGAAAATTCGGTGTTATAAGAAATTTAAAGAGAACGTTTAAGTCATGTTCGTCAAATCTTAGCCAAAATATCCAAAATTCAAAATAATGTTGAACTCTTTCAAGGTTTTCACAAATTTAAATGCTCAACAATTTTATGCATCGAAGTTGGTAGATAATAAAATTTTATGTGAAACTTCTCGCAACATTTCGAGTTTGATTTTTAAGTAGTAGGCCGTATAGTAATGTTTCTTAGTATCTTAGTGTCCCAACTAGAACACAATTTTTAAATTTTAAATAAAACACAGATATTAAAAAAAAAACAAATCATGAAACATTATTATATCGTAAAGTAGACAGAATGAGGTTATGTATGGAACAAGATATCGTGCAGATGGCCGTCGCGGCTTTGCTGGCACACACGCGAGCTTTAAGTGAAATTTTTAATAACCTTTTTATATAAATGCTGCGGTATTTTATTAATGCAGCGTCCAATTTCCTCTTTTAAGGCTTGAGTCGTCGTTGGCTATATCGCGTAAACCATCGACTTTAAAAACCCCAAAGAAAAAAATCTAAAGGTGTTAAATCGCACGATCTGGTCCTCCAATTCTGGTCCCCAAAACGCAAAATAACACGATCGGGAAATGACTGATGCAGCAATTGAATTGTTTACCTGACTGTATTACATGTGGCGCCATTGAAACCACATGCCCTACACATTCATTTCTCCAATTCTCGGCAAGAAAAAACTGGATATCATTTCACTATACCGAATACCATTAACTGTGTGCGTTTGAACTGCCTCATTTTCATGAAAAAAGGTCCAGTGATTCCTCCAGCCCAAAAACCACACCACACAGTGACACGTTGAGGATGCATTTGCTTCTTGTGAATTACTTGAGGATTTTTCTCACCCCAAATGCGACAATTCTGTCTATTGACGAAGCCACCAAGATGGATATGGTCACTGAAGATGATTTTATCGGCAAAATCAACATTTTCATGTTTTCTCTCCAATACCCAATTAACGAACTACCTTCGCTGTCCATGGTCAGCTGGATTCAGTTCCTGAGTCAATTGAACTTTGTATGCCTGAAGATGCAAATCTTTCGTCAAAATTCGCTGCATAGTGGATTTGGAGAAACCAATTTGCTGAACTCGGTGCCGAATTGAGGTGGATGGAGTTTGAGCGACATCGTCACGTACAGCTGCGACATTTTCGGTCGATCGACATGGTCGAAGGCGCGTTGTTGTCATTACATCACTAACAGACCCAGTTTCGGCAAATTTATCCATTAATCTCTTTACAGTTGACTCTTTTGGAGCATTATTGGGACCTCAAATTGATCGCAATTTGCGAACTGTAGCCGCAAAACTTTCACCATTTTGTACAAACAATTTCACAATGAGAATGCGTTGTTTATTCGTGTAGCGCTCAATTTTTCTAACCTCATACCTTCTACTAGCAAACAATAACAATTGTGCAAATGTCAAACAATGACACTTCAAATCTCCCCAAATTTAAAAATTGCGTTCTAGTTGGGACACCCGTAAAACTAAATTATCTTAATATGTTATTAGCAGGGCGTCATTATATTTAAACTCTTTTCATTTTTTTATGCTCAATTTTAATGACATTTTATTACATTAACTGAAATAAAGCCAGCAGTTAGATCTAAATACATATAAGACTTTAGTCGTCGACGAAACATTAATAATGTTATTAATGCACAGTTGCAGGTTGATAAAATGCAAAAGTCTTCTTGCAAAAAAGGGGGAGACATTTTTTCAATTGAGGTTTTGTGGGAATGTTTTTTTTCTTCATCCTGCGAAATATTTTATTATTAATATTATGTTATTTAATTTTGCAGTTTTATAAAGTAAATAAAAAATCCACCAAGTGCAGGGTTTGACGCCCACACGAACAGTGCAGTACCATGTACGGGTCACCATTTACTTTTTAATTTAACCTTTATGTCAACACATACATAGCCGGGTATGTTTTGTGCTTTTAAATCACTCTATTTCAGAAAAGATTACTGCATTAACTTGAAATTTCATAATGTCCTCACTAGTGGTGTTTTTCCTTTCTCCTAGATTTTAATTAAATTGGGGGCTGGGAACCAAAGATGTGGCCATTTTGCCATTTCTATTCCCTATGTCACCGGTTGCATACCTGGGTATGTATAATGAAATAGAGATAAGTTTGTATTAGACAAAGTAAAGGAAGCTAAAATTTTTTTAAAAATAAATAAGGATATTCTTATATTAAAGACTGATAAAAGTAACGCAACTGTAGATAAAACAGGATTATGACACACGGATTAACCATATTGTTGAAGATGGTATAAATTAAAAATTACTGAATCAAGATCCAACAAATAAATTACAGAAATTTAATAACAATTTTGTTGAAGAATATTTTAGAATAAAAATTATATCTATTTTAGAGAAAAGTACACTAAAAACAAATGTCTCCAATGCACATAGATTTTATAATTTATCAAAAATTCACAAAGATAGTTTCCGTTAAGACCAATTTGTTCATGTATATGTTCCCCATCTTATGAACTACGTAAATTTATAAATAATATTCTAAAAAAGATAACTGAGCATTTTAAGTATAACATAAAAATTTATTAATATTAAAAAAAAAGATTAGGAACCTAAAAATAAAACATGATGAAAAATTAATTTTATTAGATGTAGTGTCATTATTTCCACGCATATCTGTTGATTAAGCATTAAGCACAATTGACAATCGGCGCTTCCTTTATATTTGTTGCAACCTAAGATCATGTGCAGCTTTATCTTTGGACCTTGCACTTTACGTGTATAGTGCATTGTGGAAAGAGGTACAACCGCCTTTTTTTGGGATGTAAGGACCCAAGGTAATTTTTTCCTTCCGGAAAAGCGAAATTTGGTGTCACGAACACTCTTCTTCTATTCACTGTACCTAAGATTGATAAACCGCTGTCTATCATTAAACTCTTTGCTAAATTTTAAGTGATGAAGAAACTGTTAAAAACAATATTCCGTTCACTTCAACGAGAAAGATTGACGCAGAATTCCTTCGTTGGGTTTCAGTGATACGTATTGGGTAAAGCCAATTCCACCAAGGAAGGCATACAACTGCTCATTAACTGTCCCGCTTGGACGTGCTTCGCAATTGCGCTCTAGATTCAGCATTAAAAATAATTTCGTTTCGGCTGCAGCTTTGTCGGTTTTCTTAAATTGTTGGTGTGTGTTCCCGTTTTCGAAACGTATAAAGCGGAAAAAATTTGCTTATTTGTATATAAAAAGCATCAATGTTGCAAAAAACACAAATAAATCAAAACTTAAACAGACACAAAACAATGCAACTACCAAACATTATTAAAACACAAAAGGTTTTCCGTATAAAATGTATAAACATACCAGTGCTTGTATCTGTGACGTATGGATAAATTTTTATCTGTTGACATAAAGGGTAATAGCTTGAGAATATAGAAAAACATTTTTGGGCATATAAAAAGGCCCTCTAGAGTCATGGAAATATTTATCAAATTTTTTTATACTTTTTTTGCGGCGAGTAAGCAATGCACAGCCTGCCTACATATATAGCCGCTGCTTATTAGGACAAAAAAAAAAGGCCACACCACTTGTAGACGGGTGAGGCTGCCCAAGCTTTTTGTAACCAAATTGTAGATTATAAACACGAGTATAAGGATTTTTTAGAATAAAATTTTTATTTATTGTCTTATAATTCAATGTTAAAATTCCTAGAATATAATTCACAATTATTATAAAGAAAACTTATATACTATGAATGTGGATACTGACTTTTCATATATGACTACTCGAAGCGAAACTTCTCGATACTATCAATTCGAATGATTATGTTATAAGAATATGAATACATAAAATATGATTTTTTGGAAAAAAATATGGCTCGCTATTTAACCGCGTGGAATAATAAAAGAAAAATTACATTTGACAGTTTAATCGATAAATAAAAAGCTATAGAAAATGATGCACTTGCAGCGATTTCTTAGTGGCGGTAACACCACTTATTTTATTTCTTATTCGTGAAGCAAACACAGCTCTCCTCTGTAAAAATTTCAAACGCACGCCTATAAGAGCTTAGAAGAACACGCCATATTCGTCAGACTTACATCCCTTGGAAAACAGCCTTTAAATTTAAAGCTATACGGTGAAAATTTCGTCGATATTAGGGCAAAAAATTGTATTAGCACTCTGCAAATTGTATGCGTCAGTTCAAAAAATAATATTTGAATAAATACTATGTTACTTTTGGCACACCCTTTAATTTTTAGGATTTATAGCAGCTGAAGTAAAACATTGTCTGTGAAAATTTTAAGAGTCCGCTTACACGGTTTTGGAGATAGAGGTCCGTAGTAGGCGGACAGACATTGTGTCGAAAACAATAGGTTTATGTTCTTACACTTTGTGTACAGAACCCTAAAAATTAGTGATAATTCCACAATTCGAAACTATAAAAATTATAATTTAGTAAAATCTAATTAGCCACATTTTTTCTTTTTTTTAGGTAAGTTTTCCTTTATGCCTTTTAACTGAATACTTTGGTAAGTGATTTTTACCTAAACTCTTTTTTAATAATTGTCAAAAATTTGGTTATTAAAGAATATTTTTTATAGTAAAAAATTTTAAATAAAGATTTTCCAATCTGTCTTTGCAGCGGAGACAAAATATCACGTCAGTATTCGTAAAATACTATTAATACAGCCAATGAGATTAGCTTCTCGATATCGCAGCTTTTTATAATAGAAGTATAATTTTTAAAACACCAACCGTCAATTACACAATAATATTAATACGTGCTAATAAGTCTTTAATGTTAAGATTTGATCAAACACATGCAGAGTAATGCAAATAAAATAAAATTTGAAAATAATAATTAAAAAAATAATTTCGTATTCGTTTAAGAAATTAGAAATTTACTTGAAGTAAAAAAATTATATTAACACAGAGGTGGGCTGTTAGTTTTCTGTTAAGTTTATGTTTTGCAATTAATAATTTCTAAAATTAAATAAACACTTAAAAGTCACAGTATTTTTAAAGTAAAAAGAAAGTAAAGGTAGAAACAGCCAAACGTTGTTTTAAGCTAACGCGACGTCCGTTGGTTTATAAGCATACCAAAACCATGCAAGCGCTTAGCGAAATTAAGTGTTACGTTGCAGCAACGTTTCAACCTGTTTAAAATAGAATTTAACGTAGAGCTTAAGTGACAGCCGTAAGCTAGTGACGACACTAACATTTGAAAAATTCTATTGTGGGAAATTTACCCTTTTTAGGTACTTAAAAAAAATTTTGTAAGTTTCAGTTTTTCTATATATATATGCATATATGTATGTATATATATATATATATATATATATATATATATATATATATATATATATATATATATATATATATATATATATATATATATATATATATGTATGTATGTATATAAATATATATATATATATATATATATATATATATATATTTATTTATATATATATGTATACATATTTATATATTAAATTTATATATTCTACCAATTTTACTACTTTGGTACTTTTTGTACAAAAGCATGAAGTTACTTAAGTTTCTCAAATGCCATCTCTTTGAACAGAGCAGCTGTTTATGTTAATTGTTTACAAATTTTCTTTTCGCTTTGGTTGTACAAGTTTATTTTTATTTTTATTAATATTTGTTGTGCTTTGCGAAATAATGGACGATGAAAAATTAATTACTTTAGTCCAGGCAAAGGAGTGCCTATATAACAAATTTTGCACTGGGTTTAGGCAACCGGAAAAAAAGAAGCAAGCTTGGCAACAAATTGCAATTGAGATGCGTATTCCAGGTAAGTAAAAGAAATAATGTTTATATGTATGTATGGACATCTTTTTGAAAACATGAATTAAATGTTTAAGAGGAAGTCTGTATCAAAAGATGGGCCTGTTTGCGTGACCGGTATGCGAGGGAGAAGCGGCAATTGAACGTACCTTCAGGCAGTGGTGCAACTATAGTGTCACATTGGCCGCTCATGCAAACCATGGAGTTCATTGCACCACATATAGTTCCCAGAGCGTAAGTAAAACCAACGTGTATATAATATTGTATATTGTAGAATATGTACATATTTTAATCTAGAAAATTTTGCATTTTCAGAACACGTTGCTCATATAATGTATTGAACGAGCTCGACACGGACACAAATTCTCAACCGTCCCCTCACTCACCAGAGTCATCGAATTCACCAATGTTTGTATCGTCGCCATTGCAGGAAGAAGCTGAAAACGATTTTACAATCCTGTCATCAGCAACAACTCCCGCTGCTGCAAAAAGAAAAAGAAGAAGACATGAAGCAGTGGATGAAGACAGTGAGTTTTCAGACGCTATAAATATTTTTAAAAATCTTTGTGAAAAGAAAATGGAGCAAAAGGATGATGAAAAAAACCCACTTCATGGTTTTGGGCAGATGATAGTGGCGACGATACAAACAATGAGTCCTGCAAAGCAAGTAAGAGCCATGCAGAAGGTAACTACTCTTGTAATGGAAATGAAGTTAGAGCCGGAATAGTATTAAACTTAATAATCATTTTCGTTTATTTAAATTGAATTTAAATTATTTTTATTTTATTTCTACATACAGTGATGTGCAGTAAAATAGAGCCATGAAATAAAATGGGCACCTTAGACAAAACTGATTATGTACAAAAGGATACCGAAAATTTGAAAAAAGAAAAAGTGTCTGGTAGTAATTTATCAATAAAATGATACAAAATGTTGATTTTAAAAAAGTCAAGATAAATATGTTTATATATTTTATTTCATGGCTCTATTTGACTGCACTTCACTGTACAAACATACTTAAATAATTTCATACATGTATGTATAAATTATAAAAACAAATTTTCCTTTTTTTCTTTTTATTAATGTTATTTAATTTGGTTTTAATCATTTTTTTGTTTTTTTAACTGATTTATATAAATAAAAGACTGAATTTCTTTGATTTTTTTAAATTCATTGATTTTATTTTATAATATTACTTTAAAATTATTAAAATAAATGTTAAAGTAAAAATGCAGTTCATTTGTTTTAATAAAAGGTTTACATAGGTAAAATAATTTTTTTTGTTTTTTATAATTTAAACCATTCTATATTGGTATGGTATTGCACCTTCATTTAAAAAGTATTCCGCCAATTTATCTCGCAAATCATTAGCCACCTGCGAAGATCTACGAATATTTGTAGAAAAGGAGCGCAAAGGTGTTTCACCACTGTTCCTTAGCTGCTCTCTCCAGTCACCTTCTTCAACAGTGCCATCCTCTCTTTCTCTATCTAAATAATTCTCTGGGCAATACCATCGTTTATGATCATTCAACATGATAAAGTTGTGAAGTACAGTACATGCCAATACAATAACGTCGACATTTTTTGGAGATAGTTCAATTGTTGTGAGTAATATTCTCCACCGTGCACAAAGAATTCCAAAGCAATTTTCTATACACCGTCGGGCTCGAGAGATTCTGTAGTTGTAAACAGTTTTTTTTATATCCAGGTTTGAGCCTGGATAAGGACGCATTAGATTAGTGCGCAAAGGAAAGGCAGCGTCACCTATGAAAAAGTGTGGGAAAGTATCTCTTACTGATGAGCTTAAGGGTTTGCTTGTTGGCACAGGTACTTTTCCAGACATAACAGACTCTCCAAATGCTGATAAACGAAATATTCCTTAAACAATTTTGGTTGAAATAGAAACCTTAGCAATTATGTATAACTTAAAGCAATACCTCCATCACTTTGGCTACCATAGCTACCAACGCTAACGGATGTAAAAGTGTATTTCGCGTCGCAAACTCCCATTAGTACCAAACTAAAATATTTTTTATAATTAAAATACATTGATCCTGAATTCGGGGGACACTTTATGGCCACGTGCTTCCCATCTATTGCACCTACACAATTTGGAACATTCCACACTGAATTAAATTCTTTTTCAATGTCTTTATATTGCTTTGTAGTTGGTTCACTCAAATAAATTGGAGATAAAAGACGCCAAAACACTTCACACGTTTCTAGCACTATTTCGCGAACTGTGGACTTTCCAAGCTTGTGGCTCCAAGCTATGGATTGAAGAGAGCATCCATGGCCTAAATACCTGGACAATTGTAAAAATAAATAGTTTGAATGTATATTTTGAGATGAAAATATGTTAAATGTTCTACTTACAGAAGTGTTATTGCTATTCTCTCTTCTGCGCCAATTCTTTGCTTCGGTTTCGTTAAATCAGAATAAACTAACCCCAGAAGCAAATTAAATACTTCGCGACTCATTCGCGTATGCTTAAAAAATTGCTCTTCATCAATTTCCTTCATGCGCCTAAAAACTTTTTTGTTGTAACCAGCAGTTACGTAGTCTCTATTAATGGGTCTGACACCCCATCTTCTAATTCGGCGTTTGCATTTTGCTCTGCTTTTTTTATACTTTTTAAATAAATTTAAAAAGCTTAGACCGATGAAAACATCTTCCATGTCCATTTTGAAACTTATTTTGACTATGAATATCTAAACTATATATGAGTTTTATAAAATGAAAACAATTCTGAAAAACTTCGTCGTTTATGTTTATGTCAAAAACATATGACACGTTATTAATGGTTCTCTAATTGGACAAACGTGCTTACGTTACGGTACGTTAGAGTACGGTTAGAACAACGTGTGGCTAAATAGGCCTTAAAAAATAAAATTACCAACCGGTTTCTCTAAATGTGAACGAACGTTTCTTTAACATATTTATATTGAAAACAAAATATAAAAATTATAAAAACTAGAAATGTTAGTTTGCGACAAAACGTTACAAATATTTATAAAAATATATAAAATATTAAAAAATATATATATAATTAGCTATAGGTTGAATAAAAACCTAATACCGCTACACTCAAAAAAATTTAACATTAACTGTTTGTAGTTCATTTAAGAAGTTTTCAGTTTAGTTAAAAATAAATGAAAATATGGTTGTTTTAGGAAGAAAATATTTGCTTAACTTTTTATGCCTGTTGTTAAAAAAACGAACGACAGTAAAATACTGTTTTTCTATGCAGTCAAATTTAACAGTTAATTTTTACGTTGTTGCAGTAAAATGAAATACACATTTATATAAAAAGTTTGTCAGTGAAAAATATTGTTTACAATAGACTTAAAAAATAAATTTTACAAACAAAAATATTTGAAAAATATGTCTATTTTTTTTTAAATATAAAAATGGAAACATCAAAAATATTAAAATTTGTCTACTTAGGACAGAATTCCATCAGATTTTCTTGCATATGAATACAAGAGAATTTAAAGGCGATTAGGATTTTACCCAAAAAAGCCATAAACTTTAAGAACATTAAATTCTATTTTAAAGAAAATCAAACGTTTCAAACAATTTAAAATCAGTAGTTTTGATTGTTTTCGTAGGTTATTTGTTCCTGTTTGATTTACATGAGAAAAACAATTGTTTTTCTGTTTTTGTAGGTTAACTTTAGGGGGTAAAGATGAATGAAGAATTGGTTTGGCTCACTCTTTTCCTATTAATTAAAATAAAAACAAAAACAGTTGTTACAAATGTTTTGGTAGGTTATAATTTGTTAGCTAAAATAAATGAAAAAAACAGTAATTTTGACTGTTCTGAAATGTTTTTTTTTGTGCGTTGGAATAAACGAAAATTTGTTGTTTTTACACATTTTGTGAGTTAAAAAAAAACGTTCAAAAACAAATGAAAAATTCATTTAATTTAAATGAAATGTGAGTACACCGTTTTTTTAATGAAAAAGTAGTTGTAAAAAGTGTTTTTTCATTTAAATTTACCTACATAATATTTTGAGTGTATCCATGCAAAAAAAGACTTATAAAAAAATTTAGTTTTATTAATGCCCGGGTTTTTTTTATAGATTAACGCATTATTAACTTTTTAAATATCCCGTTGCTAATTTCATGAGGGTCTGCTGCTGTAGCATTTATGGGTGGTAACTGAGTTATATCAGTCTACATGTTATGGGTAATCCCACTTCTAAATATCTAACAAACAATTTGACATTTTGCATAATCATTAGTTACCTATGTGTACATGAAGCTCAAAAGGGGGCCATACTATAATAGAACTTTGAGGAGTTTTGCTTGTCCGACATAGCAAATAAACCAGTGGTTAAATTTTGTCGGGTTTCTTGATATATTTTTCTAAAATCTTATAACTGTCTTAGGCTTTTAGTTTAATTTTCTAGTCTATTGGAAGGATTTTCTTTTTTGATTATGCTGTTACCAATAGATTTTAAACATTTTCTTTTTTATTTCCAGGTGTTTGTTTTGCTAAAATTGTTTATCTTCAAATATTACAAGGCTTTTGACATTTCAATTGCATTGTTTTATTAAATTTTCCTTAAGGATTTTTAAAATGAAAAAATTAATCTAAATAAAAGCTTTTTGAAATATGTTTGTATATGAAGAATTTGTTATCAGTGACATCTCCTAAATTCCTTTGCCTTAAACAAAACTAAATAAAATCAGAAATAAATAAAAAAAGCTAAAATCTTAAAAAAATGAACAAATACTTGCTTGCTTGCTTACAGATAAAATATTTGATATGTTTTAACTATTAGCAAATAGTTCATCTATGTATTTGGTTTACTTAACAAATTGATTTCTATTTTTTCCGTTTTATCAACAAGAAAGCTCTAAATAAACAATGCTTCAACTATGTAACAAATTCATTAGAGTAGAAAAATTTTTCTGAAATGACAGACAGAATGATTATTCTTCGTTTTTATAAACATAATGATCATTATAAATATTAAGATGATTGGTATTGTTTGTTTTGTAAGAGATACAACAAATTATATTGTGAGAAGTACAAAATCTTAACTTAGGATTTTCAGTACGTTGACATGAATTCATAGTTTTTTAAAAGTTAACTTTGATAACTATTTTTTACTGAAATGAAAATATTAAATGACAAGTGGCCTCTTTATTTTTTTTTTTTTAGATTTTTAGAAGTAATCACTAACACCAGGCCGTAGAGCTTGATGTGTTAGATACATACCTACTTATACATATAAGCAAACATGAAGTAATAAAAAAAATATATATTTTCACAAAATACTACTTAATGTAAAAAAGGCTTTTTCTTCCTTCTTGTAAATATTTGTTATTAATATTGTCAACTTTGTATAACAGAAAACTAAAGTTTTTAAAAAGCCCTTAAATAATTTATATATATAGTGTTCTTTTTAAATTTAAATTATGTGAAAGGCAAGAGAGACTTTAAAAAAATTGGTTTTTTGATTTAAAATGGAAGAACAAGTTCCAAGAGCTACTTTATTTATTTTTATTAAAAATATTTTCTCTAATATCACAAACACTTTACTAAAGTTACAAATGGCATAAGATATTTGAGAAAGTTATTATAACAAAAAATAATTAAGGTTTTTGATATAAATAAAATTTTTTGATTCATTGGTACTGCTGCTTTTCAGCATTTTAAAGCATTTTAGAAACATAAATTGGACATTTCACGAAGATATACAGTTTTAGCAATATTGATTTCTAAAGGCCATCAAAAATTGTTTTGACAATAGGTGCAATTTTTAAATATTTTTTTCGCTATTCTTATCTAATGGCTTTTGAAGCAATAAACTTTAAAATATATAAAAGGTTTCAAAAATGTAGTAAAGATTTTTTCAAGATTTTATACACTGGGGACCATTAAAATACCTAAATGACAGAATATCGTATTTGCTGTAAAAAGTCTCCACATTTTTAAAAATTAATTTATATCAATGAAATTCTTAGCTATTGTGTCACTCATTATTTTTCGTCTCTTCACAATGGATAAATTCCGACTAAAAACATTAGTTGGTGTGTGGATATTCGGTAGCACACTCGATTTTTATCGTTTCTCTCTAACTTCTCTTAACCTTTTAATCCTTTATATGCTTGAAGTACTTCGTTTAAACTGATTCGTCACACACTATGGAATAAACGCCTCACGATTTTTAATTTTTTTAATCAATTTTTTTAAATTACTTTACTTATGGAAAAAACTTTTATATTTTAATATACTTAATTTCTATTCACCAATAACATGACATTTTCTCCTTTATTATTTCTACTCATTGAACCATTTTATACGATTTTATGTGAATATTTATTCCAATATGTTATTTTATATCTTATTTAAGAACTTTATTTTTCAATAGATGACAAAAATTTATTGCTTATAGTTCATTAAGTATTTATACTTCGCTATTGAAAATCATGTTTTAATATATTTTTATGTAACAATAAGAGATGAAAGATGACTGATCACGAAATGCTTTGAATATTTTTTGGCTTAGAAATTTAACAATATTTAGATTCTTCATAAAGTTGTACTGCTTTCTATCTGATAAGCTTTTACCAACACTATGTCTTTTTAGACTTTAAACAAATATTTAAAAATGAATGTTAGATAAATTTCAAATTTAAATTTTAAAATTTATTAAAAAATTTGTTATAAAAGAAACAACATGAAAATAATATATTTTGTCATTGTGATAACATACACATGATTAAATTTGACAAACGTTTTTGTGAAATTACATTCGAGTACACATTGGAACTTATTTACACTTGAATAAATCTTTAAATTCGTTTGAAAAGTAACTTTAACATACAACAACAAACATTAACATACTAAACGCAAATCAGACAAAAGCAACAAATCAATAACATTTACTGAATAGACGAAATAAGATAAATATGCTAAGATTTTGAGTTACAAAAATTGACGAAATTGGATTTATTTATTTTTCACATAGAAAAACATTTAAAGGTTCATACCATAGTTTACTTCATATTTTTTTACTACCTTTCTTTAGGTTCTAGATATCTCTGTTACAAGAATAGAAATAAATGCAAACATTCAATTAAAAATTATTAATGATTTGGAATTAATTGATTGATTGCCTGCAAATATGTTAAAAGCGTTTCCGGAAAAAGCTTTGAGAACTTCGCTAATAAAAATAAATATGGCAAAAACGACTACAACTACACTTTTTCCACTTTCCTGCAGAATATAAATCCACGTATTTGTATATTTTATCTCAGAAGTATATAAAACACAAATTGTGTTTGTTTGTTGGAAGGCTACACATATGGACAGATATTTCTGAAATTTTCAAAGTTTGTTACCAAATATCTCGATGGTAAGAGGCGATGCATTTTTTTGACAAAGTGAAAGTGGACGTGGCGCTGTCTATGTAAGGTATTATATACAAAAAATTTTTTTATTAATGTGCACAGAACAGCACAAAATAGGAAGATTGGGAAAGTGGGCATAATATTAAGTGAAAAGTTATCATTATATCCCAAAAGCACTCTAAATTAGAATCTTGAAATTTTGTATGCAGTGACCTCTTATTGATGTGCACTGGTGAACAGAACGTACGCTAAAGTGGATAAGTGGCGTGACCTTCCATACAAAGTAAACAGTTTTTATTGTTCTACTAGATAACTATTTTACAAGAGCCTTAAAAATTTTTTTGGCGTGAGCCCCTATTAGTGTCTTAGTTTAACAGAATGAATTGGAACAGTGAGCATGCTACCTCTCATTCAACGTAAACATTAATCACCATGTAACATATAATGGGAAGAGCTTTAAAGTTTTATATCACAAACCGCTATATTAATATAAATACCTGCGCAATAAATTGTCTGAAATGAAAAAGTAAGAATAAGACCCTCTGAAAATGACACAACTATTAGAATATATTTTTAATTATAATTTTTCATATAGCGGCTAAACAATACATACCCTGCGTAAATTGCTAGTTTCAACCATGCAAAAGGTTAAAATAAAATAACTTTATACATGTGAAAATCATGTTATCATCGGAACACCCTTTACTTCGTTCAAATTTTTTGTACTTGTTCTTATAGTAAACATTGCATCACATTGTCTGCTTTTAACGGTTTAAAAGATAAGGTTCTATTCGTCAAATTCACTTTCTTTTGGAGACACCCTTTTAATTTCTAAATTTATGTTTGCAATTTATGTTTGAAGCAGACTTATTTGTACCTACTCCACGTAAATTCTAAATGTCTCTGTACAATAATTGGAAACCTAAGTCCGAATAAGTAAAAATCACGTCATTGTTGTCAAAATTTTATTTGCTCTACTTGTTGCTATAACGCACACAACTTTACTGACTGATTTCAAGTGTATAATTATAACGATTTTAGAGATAAAGGTCTATAACAGACGGACAGATGGACAGATGGCCAGACAATGTGACGAAGATAATTGGATTACAGTTTTAAACAGGAATTACCGCTTAACCGAAAATGCAAAATAACAATAAACTGTAGGAATAGAAACTAAAGTTAAAAAAGATATGGAAAAATTACCGCAGACGTGATATCTTGGCCGCTAGCGCGAAGAATTTAAACCGAGATATATACGGAATGTTATGTTATTGCTTCTTCGTATCCTTAAGTAAGATGAAGAAAAAAATAGAGCTAGATCTTTGTTTAACTACATAAATCACAAAAACTATTGCACGGTGATTGTTTTCTAAATGAAGCCCTGCCATTTATTTCCTTACCTGTCGAATTAGACTCCCGCTCAACATATTAATACTAATACTCAGCCTCTTTTTAGTTTCCTCTCAGTCGTCATTTTATCACATTTAGAGCATTTTATATCCGAACAATTAAAATTACCTTATCCAGGGGGTATATATATTGCACAGCATTAGAGGCAGGTTGGTAGTGGGTTGGCAAACAATTTTTCTGTATACTTAAAATTAAAGTGTCTTAAATATTTAGTTACCATCACTAAAAGTTAAATAAAAATTCGGTATCAGAAAATTGCTGTAGTCTTCCACCTGCTGATTGCCTACAAAAAGCTTCAAAATATCAATCACAATACCAAGCCTAAAAGTAACACAATCTTCTTGCTTCCTTTTTATATTTAAAATTATTGTCATAAAAGTCCACCAATGATTGTTAAAAACTTTTAGTAATTTTCAAAGCCTTACTTGGCTTATATAATCTAATTTTTATCTGATTTTTAACTTAAGGTACTACCTCAACCAATTACGATTAGGATAATACTGTGTACTGAAGGCATTTTTACCTTCAGACGAGATTCCGGTGGTAGCTCATATATGTTACATTACTTAGAGCAGAACTGATCTAATTTGACCCAGTTTTCTCACTTCAAGATCATACAATTTCGCAAAAAAAATGCTTGCAAAGGACTTAGAAGGTAAAAGGAGTTTGAGGATCTTATTAAGAGAAATGAAGAGAAATCTTAGTTATCTGCTAAATTCATAAACTCGAATAATTTATTGTTTGAAATAATTACAGTAAGACAATTACTAAAATTAAATGAGAAAATTCCTAAATAATTATTCAGATTTTTCTATTTTACGGGGACACAATAAATTAAAAAAAGTAAAAACAGATTTTTAAAAAAATTTTGTAACTTATATTTGATTTACTTAAATACAATTTTGGGTGAACAAACGTGAATTTTTATTCAGTTAGATCTGGATTTGTTAGCACAAAGGATAAGTTATAAAATTAACAATAACAAATTTTTTTATTATTTCATGTCTATTCAGTATTTTTCGTATCTGTCAACACGGCTTTTATCGATTTAAAAGAACTTTATAATAAAAACTGTAAACCAATAATTTGAAACTAATTAATATTATTTCAAAGAAAATAAAAGTTAATTTTAACTGATCATAGACAGTAAAAAATAACTTAGTTTTATACAGTTGCTTTTTATTATTTTAGTTTATTATTACGTGTCTTTAGATCCAAAACTAGATAAAGCGAAACTTAAACCTGTTAAAATGCTGGTAGGTCATATTCAATTTCCTAAATGATTTTTAAATTTAATTTGATCCAAGACAAAAAAATTATGAGCAAAAAATCTTTTTCCAACACTAACATTATAAACATGAATCTTAAGAGCAATTATGGAGGATAACTTTAAAACTTCACAAAAAATACAATTTTAAACTACTTAAACACAAGTACAAAAAAAAACTCATACGAATGATAAGAGCATATAAATAATTCAGAACAAAAAAGATAAAGTAAAACAAAGTAAATTAAATAAAAGCAGCAAGTAAGAAGTAGAAAAAAGACAAATAATTCAATTTAATTTTTATACAATTTAAAAAGTACTCCCTACGATATTAAGTAGTCCAAGCACAGTCAACATCAATTTAGTTCTTAAGTACATTTTTATATTACATTTTATACTGTCCGTATGTACTTCTGTGTGTGTGTGAGTGTGTTCGTTGAAACGTAAATTTACTATATATGTATATAAGTTTGCTAGTATAATAAACAATCTCCAGCAATTGTTTTTGTTTTTATGGTCTACTTAAGTTTTTCGTTTAAAAAAGTAAAGGTAAAACTTTGTATTTTCTTTTAATTAAAAAAAAAGGAAAATTTAATCCCTGTTATATCATACGCAGTGATTAATGAACTTAAATCATCTGACCATCATTGTGCAACAAATGCTTGTCCACCTTTAAGCTCTAGATTACACAATTACATTACGTAGACGTTAACAAGAATATTTTCTACCAAATTTTTAATTGTGAATTTTAGAATTTTAAAAACTAACATTTAATCCTCTTATAGAAAATTGTATAACCAAGTAAGAATTTTTACATTAAAAGCAAATACACACTTTTTCAAATATTGTATAATAAGATGTTTCTTAACTACAATACAGTCACAGATTTAAATCACACTTCAATTAATACTTCAGCAACAATGCGAAGTCCCATTGCACGTCAAAAAAGCGCCACTGTAGCATGATTAAAAAAAATAAAGTTATTTACGCTGCACCACAGTCATATGGTTGAATACGCTACGCTAAATTTTTTAAAAAGGAACCAGAAGCTCTTCATCCTTTTGGCATAGAAATTGAATGCGATTTTTTGTGGAACAATCATATTTTTAGGTAGCAAATAAAGCATTCAGATGCTTTGGTTTTTCGAAACTAAAACGATACGAAAATGAAATACAACTTCCATGTATTGTGCACTGATTCAAGCTAGGAAGGCGACAGAAGGATATCTAGGTCTAGAGACATACTCTATAGACTCACTGAGGCATCGACACAGTGTTAGAATACTTTCACTGTTTTTTCGGATGTGCTTTGATAAAATCAGGAAACTTGTTCCTGATAACCGCATAACCTTGCTCACAATACTTCTTGTATCTAGAGTCTACATCTTTGTGGTCAATTAGCTAACAAGTCGCAGTTCGTAGTAGAAAGAGATTTTTTTAACCTTGCAATTTATATGCGGAATAAACTCGCTACAGGGTTTTTTCTGTCACTTTCAATGTACAAAGATTAAAATCAAATACCCATAATAATACTCCCTTCTCCTAATTTCTTAGATCTACTTTACTTGATCAAGGCAGTTATAAAAGAACTGTAATAATAAAAATGTTTCTCACCTTTTTTTTTTTTTTGCTTTGACATCTGTTCAGCAGATAGATAATTAATCACAATAAAAAGAGGAGCTACACATCACAAAAAAAGGTGTAATACTTATATGAGCAACTCGTACGCTTTGCTAGTCGTTCTGCAAGACTCCTTAAAAACTTCAGCTTTTCGAAATTTAGTACTTACTGGAAAAGACCGCAAGCATTAAAAGTTTTGCAGAACAACATTGCAGAAGATATTCGAAATGTTGAACCATATTTAACAATTAAAAATGTCTAACAACCAGCAAAAATGTGCACCTTCAAAAAAGCAGAGGCCGTTTCTTGTATTTCTAATAAAACGGTAACCGCTTCGAAAACAACTTTACGGGTTATACTTTTACTATTACTGCATAACAATTTCGACTCTTAATAAGAAGAGCATTTTTAAATGATTAAAAGATCTCTTCAAAATCGTTTCAACGATACCCATATTTATATCTTACAAAATATGGTGCATAATCGTACTTTTCTATAAAAAGTTCAGAGGACCATAGCTCAGAAAATATGGGCGAGCGCATATTTTTTCACTTGATATTTTTTCCTAATGATATGGAAAAGTTAGAGACGGGCGTGTTGCTTTACCCGCTGTATCGAAGGACATGGACCGATCTAGCTGATTTTCAATAGCAAAATTTCCAAAATTATGCCTGATCGATTGGCGTATTAAAATTTTCTCTAGCTCTTCTAGTACCTTGTCAAAGTTGATTTCACCTCTAGCACGGTTGAACAGACGGACATCGCACAATCGACTTCGCTATGCAGAAGAACTCAGAATGTTTATACTTAACGGATCGGAAACGTATATTTTAGAAATTACAAACGGAATGACAAACTTAAATATACCTTTCTTCTATGTTTTGTGGTGAAGGGTATAAAAGAATACCTCCTACTTATGCTGTAACTTAATAAAATTAATTAAAACACTCATTATTTTGACCTTAAAAAAACATAGTTTAGGCCTTGTTATTCTAAAATAAAAAAAGGTATACCCTGACTGTCTTTCCAAATATTATTTATACATTCATATAACAAGTTATTTAATCGTTCACCAAAATTTTATTACAGTTGGAAAATTATAATATTTTATTTTTACGGCTATTTCTGTCAAAATAAGTACTTCAATACTGTTAATAAATTCTTGTTCATCGTTTTATTTCAGCAATGACTGCTGTAGTGGCAATATTTAAAATAATCTTAAATAGACTTTGAAAGCAAATAATCCATAAAATTTAATTTTTATTAATTATTTCTTTATGTTTTTTATACATATGTAATTAAAATTTTAATTAAAAATAAAAAGGGTCGATTTTGCTATATTTTTCTCAATACTATTTCCATTGAAAAATCAGCAACGCTTTTTTGCGGCCAGTAATTATCTTTTTTAAAAAACTTACATTTATTATTTGATATAATAATAAATTCAATTTTGTAAATTGATATTTTTTTTTTATTTATAATTTATATAAAGTTTCCTTTTTCAAGTTAGCAAAAGATTTTCGTTTCTATGGTATAACTCACACTAACTTCGCTAACCAAAGGTTTTCTATTTAGACTACTCTACTATAAATGTTTAAAAACGCATTTTTTCTAAATTTAGATTTTAAACAAATTAGAAATGATACGCGGACGAAGTCATGGGCTCAGTTACTCATTAATAAAGAGGAAAAAAAAAAACTACGATTCAAATAAATTCACTGAGGGAATTCGTAATTCTTTGAAGGAAAGGTTTTCAATGATACATAGTTGGCTAAAATGAAAAAGCTTGGAGTTTATAAAAAATTCAAAATAGTTCATTCTCGTTGCAGAAAGACACATTTTTATTTTATATACAAAGTTCAATAGAAAAAAAAATATCTTTTTTTAATAATGTTAATTACGTGGTTTTTAATTTTAGCTAACGATATATAATTGAATAACCTAAAATATTTAGATACCGCCTTTTAGTTTTTAAGCTGCTTCTAATATTATTTGAAAGATAATTTTTTTTTTCTTTAAAATGCATTTCCTGGACAAAAAATAGCAGCTAATAATGCTACAGGATGTTTATCAGAATGAACGGGTTCTTATTATCATGTGATATTGAATTCTTGGTCTTTGTTTTAGCTCTATCGATATTTTGAACTCAAAAAATCTACAAAAGGGACTTACTTGTCAAGTTGCTAAGTCTTTTATTGGTTTCCTTGCTAAAGTTATTTTCAAATGTATAATTCTTATCAACTTGAAAAGAAAACCGAAAAACTTTAAAGTATAAGAAACACAAAACATAAATTCTTGACTATCAATGAATTCTATTTAAAAGAAAAATCTTACCAAATTTTTAGTTAAATTCATAGTTCATAAAAATTTGCATATGCTTTCATATTAAAAATAATAATTCCTGAATTTAATCCTTATTGTTTTTATGAATTAATGAAACTAAACAAAGTCATGCATATAAATCTCTTTGAACACGTAACATGCAAATCTATTGAAGTTGTTGTATTATATTCAAATACTTAAAACTATTGCAATATTTCAATTAAATTTTCTTACTAATACTTTTTCAACAACTTGCATTTTATTTTTGTTTGAAAGTTTTATGTTTTTTTTTATATTTTCTCTTCATGGGTGTTTTGTTTTTCTTTTAAGTTTTTTTAAGATATTCGTACTCAATTCAATATTGATAACTTTGTTTAAGTTGTTCTTATTTGTTGTTGTTAAGCAGAAACTAAAACTAACAGCAAAGTTAAAACAAAAATTTCAAATACATTGAAAAAAAAAATGTATAAAAAAATTAATAAAAAAAACTTTAGGAATATTTTTTTACATTGGACAATAATATTGACGATGATGACTTGTGTAATATACAAGAGTATATTCGTATATGTATGTGTGTTGGGTTTAGAAAATATAATTGCATCAGAATTTTATCTTCGACCAGAATGCTTTATAAATAAAAAAAGAATCAAATAAAAAACAAGAAATAAAGTTAAAAGTTTTGCCCAAAATTGCAACTTTTTTTGTTTGTTTATAAGTTAATTAATTTAACTTTTTTTAACTTTCTTTTCAACTGCAACTCACAATTTAAAAAAAAATCCAAAGTGAAAACAAGATTATTTGTGTGGTTTGTTATTTAGCATAAATATTTTTATATTGCATGATGATCATAAATTAGTTAATGATGAATTTAAATTGATCTCTTAAGTTCGTAGTTGAGTCAAGAGTACTTTTTCTTGGCCGTTTTATTTAAAATATCTAAAAAAAATTTTAAAACTTACTTATTCTTTTTTATAATTGAAAACTTTTTTTTTTTGTGGTAAATTTGGAGATTTAAAGTCGATATTATTAATTAAGTTCATTGTGGTCCAAAATCTCAAAAATCCGCCTACATGAATAAATAAGTAGGTGACAATACTCCAATGTTTGTTCGAGTAGTTTTTCTTTGTCGCCATGGATTTTCCCTAAGTATTCTACTACTTGCCAACCTTCTCAATATAATTAATTTTTCTTTCCTTTGGCGATAAAAATTCTTTCTGGTGATAAAAATTTTAGAATGGCGAGAAACGAGAGGTGATGTTTACAATACTTGGCGATATTTTTGGCTAATTATGTTAATCATAAAGTTTTTCTTTATGATTAGATTGCAATTAAATAAAAGTAAATAAATAAACATTGCAGCTTTATCTTATATGTTTATAATAAAAAGCTTTGGGTTGTATGATTATGAAAATTCCTTGTATTATACAAAATTAATAATAATAATTTGGCCTAAATTCACGTATTCTTACACATATATTAATTTAGCCAGTTGGTCAAATTTGCTGCAAAATTTTTGGAAGCTCATCGTACCTTGTCAGCCTTTAACAGAACATTTCTAACAGAATTCACTTCTTAAATACTCGATTGTATTAAAACAAAATACATTTTTGTCGAATCACCTGGTCTCTACAAGTAGTTTAATGAAAAACAAGACCTGAATACAAAAAAAAATACTATTAAAATTTGTTACTTTATGGGTTAACTTTTCCAATCACCAGATTTAAATTATTTTATAGCTCTACAATTTGCAAATTGCCCTAGTATGGAATATTATTAATATTTTATGGCTCACAATAACGGCTCTACACTAAGTGAATTAAAAACTTTAACAGATATGCAAAAACATTAATTACTATCAGTTTGTCTTGTGATCGGTTAAGTTCAAGGCGTGTCGTTTGAAAAAAATAAAATAAAACAACATATTTAAAAAATTAAAACGTAAACTTTTATGTAGACGCAAGTATAGTCACGTATGTTATCAAGTTAAATATTTATATATTTTTTTTTTAAGAGATTGTTGTTGGTCCGATTTTTCTTAATGTGAATAACAAAGATGCTTTGCAGTTTTACAAATTCTTGCAATTAAAATTAAAATTCTTCTACCTTTAAAAAGTTCTAGTTTTATGCTTAACACTTTATTCATAAATAAATTCTCATAACTTGATCGTTTCTTGCCAACTGGAGGTAACAATTGAACCAGAATTGCACAGTGGATTGAAAACGATTTGTTTTGGAAAAAATCCGATATCTCGTAAACCGTTTAAAGTATATTAAATTTACAGATGAATAGAAGAAGTGTTTCTAAGTGAACCTGTAACCGGTCGGTCCCCTAGGGTAGAGGGAAGAGTCTGAGTAGGCCAAAAAGTTTAGGTACGTCGGGCACATAATTTTTTTAAAATGTCATAGGGAGTTAATTTTTAAATCACACGCTAAGATGTTTAAAAGTAATTTTAAAAATAATTTTCTCTCTCTCTCTCTTATATTTTGGAAGAAAATTGGCTTACAATTTTTTTATTTTTATCAAAATTTAATTTTTTTGTTATTAGATAAATTTAAAATAAATAAGTAAAAAATTCTGATAGCGCTTTTCGTTAAAAAGTTAAGTTACAAGAATTGTCCTCAAAACGGTGGTGTTATTTTTTTGCTTATGTAATTTAAATTTACTCCGATACTAGCAAATAAACACAAGAGAAAAAACTTGTGCGTGCATGCAATCGAAAAAGATATGAAAATGTTTTAATAATTTTCAATTGATTCTTGTCATTCAAGCACCTTTTCTGTTTAATATTTATATTAAATTAAAATAGTTCCCCCTGCTTCGTTTACCGTTTAAAATATAGGTTTTTTTGCATGACGAAACATGACAAAATTTTTGGTAAATAGGGTTTACTTTTTCGCATATAAATTATTTACCTCAGGCCAGGTTATGCACAATGTAATTGAGCCTTAAAAACATAGTGTAACTGGAATATTTTTTAGTCATATGACTTCTAGAAGTTGCACAATTTTAGTGCTATCGCAGGTGTGAAAGTTTGGTTCTATCTAAGTTCTGTTTTTCTTAACGGCTTCTTAACAATCAGTCGAGTTTGTCAACAAGTATCAAGGAATTTCCATCGTAACAGGTTAATGATGTTCAACATTAAAAAGAGGCTTACTCAGTATGTTATTGGAGACAGGTTGCAAAATGCAGCAAACTGTCTAGTTGTGAAGATTGCGTCACTTATTTTAAACTTGAGAAACTTTTAAATTTATTTCTTTCAACATATAGAATTCCTTTTGTACACATTAAACAGAGTGGCCATAATGCCATATTGGCTCAATTTATAACATTCTATATTTGCTTCTTATAGCTGCTCTTAATTATTTTAATTTCTCTGCAACTTTATTATGCTGTTGCATTTTTATAAAACAAATACAACTTAAAATAAAAACAAATATACATATATAAAAATAGAGTTCAGTGGCATTTTAAATGCAGGATATATTTTCCTTTTTATTTCTTTGGATCATTTAATACAATTGTAAAACGACATGCAACACGTAACCGTTGCTGATTGTGTGATTATTTTTATTATTTTATATATTTTAGTATTGTTGTTTTTGTTTCTGTTATTGCTGAAGGAAACTAGTCATGAATTGTTGAATGCATGACCGACTGTGTAGAATCTAATGGAATTTATGGATTAAGCAAGGTATGGACATATAAATTTGTTGCTCGCATGTACGTATTTATAAAGATTAAAGGATGATGTTTATTATGTGTCCTTAGAAGCAGGGTTTTCTTTTTAAGTTTATTTAAACTTTAATTTATATTGCAATATGATAGCAAAGCTGTTGTTGCCTAATCTTCTGTATTATTTAAAGCTGTTTTAACAAACACGTAAAACTTATAATTTTCTATTGTGCGACTATTTTAATGAGGTTTAGTAAATACACTTTAGCAGATCTGTTAAACGAAGCATATTTTAATTCATTGATTTTTAACAAAACAGCGAGGTTTTGTTAGTTTTATTTAGATGTTTTTATTTCTTATATTTGGTGTTTTTCGTCTTGAAAATTAATTTCGAAATTAAAATTTTAGTTTCCTTAAAGTAGCATTTGAAACCTTAAAAGCCCGCAGACTACTAATATGTTATTTCACATATTCAAATCAGCTACTTAGAGGGCGAAGCTATAAATACCATAAAAAACTTTTTTATAGTGCATACATTTTTTTGCATCATGAGCTCAGTGATAAAAGCAAAATGTGCAGAATTTCTAATAAAAAATCCTGAAGACTTCTATTATCAATGGAATGCTAACAATCCTTACAAACAAACATTTTATGACATCAACTAAAAATTGTTGACAGTGAGTTTACGGGATTTCAAGGAGTTTTGCTTGTGATGAGCATCCTAAATCATCAAGGAACAGTTAAGTGAGCTATGGAAGCATTGCCGTGCGGTAATATCTGTCAATTGTTTAACAAGAGTTGCTTGCAGGATTTAGCAGCTCCAATAAAATATATATTTGAAATGATCAATTCAAATTTGAAAACTTAGTTTAGATCTTATGAATGCATAACTGTAGACGAGCAACTAGGTGGTTATCGAGGTTGCACAAAGTTCAGTCAATATTTACCTTCAGTCCTAGTAAAGTGTGGAATAAAAATTTGGTGTATTTTGTATTCAGAAACTTCACAACAAAACAAGTTGTGAAGGATTTAGTTATTCCTTACAAATATTTTCGACGACTACTCGGCAATAAGCCCTACACAAATAAAGTGTCAAAGCTTCTAAAATGGCTCAAGTTCAGAAAAATACACCTTAAAAAAATTTTGCTAATTTAGTAGCAACCCGTATTAAAAAAAACAAGCTGAACATTATCATATCGCTCTATATGTAAATAATTTAAAACGAAAAATCTGCCAAATTGTTTTGGTGGTTTCTTCTATACTTGAATTTATAAGCGTGTGAGCCAGTAAAAAATATTTATGTATGTTTATGCATAAATTTACGTTAAAGATTTAAAATCCGATTATATAGGTATCTAAGGTTTCAATGAACTGATTTATTTCTAAAAAAATATATTTAAAAAGTTATACATTTTGTAAAACATAACTTATGAGTACGGTTTGGTGTTCTCACACTTTTTAAAACATACAAATACATAAGTAGCAAAACGAAATATTTCCATTTTTTACAAAAATCTATAATTTATATATTTCACAAAAATATAAATTTTATCCCTTTATCTACTTATTTACGCAAGAAAAACAAAAACCAGAACGACACCGAAAAATAGAATACACAAGAATTGCATATCAAAGATAAATTGAACATTGTTACGTTGACAATATAAAATGAGTGTAAATAAATTATATTCGCATGACATGATATATATGAAATAATTTTTACCAAAACACTTTTGTTGCTAAAAGAAAAATAAGAGAAAATTTTCCAAATAACAGTTAATTAGAAAACAATACAAGTTAGCTGCAGTATTTTGTTATAATTAAACAACAAGTTTTACATAATGTCTCCGGTTCATTAGTGTTTGTAGTTTCAGCATAAAGCAGAAGCAAAATTCTTTGTATCGAAATTGCATTTATTCGCGTAGTTGTAACCTAACATAACAAGATATATCTCTTAAATAAATTTAATAGCCAAAAATAATCGCAAATCTAATGGAATAAAATCTAGGAAATATTTTTTTTTATTCCCATGAACAAAAACTTGGTGCATCGCCAATTGTTGTTTGACGTGTATTATTGTACATTTCTTAAAGAATTATTTTTCAATAAAATGTTTAGGAAGAAATTGGAGAGATGCTTTAAATGCCCTGTGTTTGCGGGAAATAATATTTTGTGTAAATACTAATAAGATAAACTCTTTCAGAAATGCCTACCAGATAGGAGATCGTCAACAATTTTGTGCTATGAAGCGTGCAGCATGTTTACGCTTTTTTGCAGAAGGAGATTATTAATAAGATTTTGTGCGGCTGTAGGGCAATCTACTTTTAGCTTATTGTTGTTAGAAATTTTACAGATATTTAATAACTGGCTTTGGCGGAGCTGGAATATTAAAGGAAAAAAGCTTTTGCCAGAGAGTTTTTTAAAATTTTCCTCTTCCGAGTTAATCTAAAAAACTGGATCATACTATTGGTCGCTTAGATTTAAAAGTATTAATTCTAAAAAAAAAATGAGTCGTTATAAATTCAAAAGATTTTCAAAACTTACTTGGAATATCTGATACGAATTAATTGAAATGTCTTCAAGACTGCCTTATAAAGATATTTATTTTGCTATATTGCTTTAAGCTAACGTTTTACAAACGTGTTAAACGTGCGAATAAAAACAAAATTTGATAAAATAGGTTGAATCGTTGACAATCTACAAGTTGCCACGCTTAATGTTGACTTTACCTAAAACAACATTAATGTTATAAAGCCATGACAAATGAGAATAAAAGACAACGTCAAGCTGTATGCTGATTTAACAAAGTTTATATTGTTTTCTTTAATTTCTAGATATGTTATATTCCCTATTATGTATATTTCGAAAGTAAAACGCTTTTCGTCCAGCTAATAAATCATTATTAAAAAAATACAAATAGTTACTCACTCCTTACTATGTCTTTGATTTTTTTTTTTTTTTTGCTTTGCTGGTTGAATATAGGTTTCATGTAATCAATAAGGCTTGAGATATATGACTTTTGAATTTTCTATACAAAATTTGGGTAGAATTCACCATGCCTACGGATACTCATGTAGAGCTGCACGTCATCAGCAAACATACAAACTTTGCAAATAATTATAAGATAAGGTAAATCATTAATATATAAATCAAACAAAACCCCTAAGGGCAATTGAAATCTTGTTCCTTATATGGACATGCTGAGATATTCATAAGTTGGCAAGCTGATATTAAAAAGTAAAATATATTAAGTTGAACTTTAAAGTTTTCTGATTTTTACTGTAGTCAACAAGTACTAAAAAGAGAAACGATATTTACATAAAAATTTACTCTTAGACCTTTAATCATGTCAACAAGAACTGTAGTACAATTTGCGGTAGCCTATTGCATATCAAACAGATAATTGTTTTACTTTAACTTCTAACTTATTTTCGTAGTTTTCCATTTCCAAAAGAGTGGAACTGAAATAGACCTGCATTCACTAGTGTTGCTTGGGTATAGGGATGCCTCACATACTCTCCATAAATCAGATGTGTAAAATGACGTAAAAGCTTGGATTTTACAATAAGATTCATTTAAAATTTAATCAACATCCTTTTGTGTGAGCTGAAACATTTTCTGCTCTCTATAGAGTTAAAGAGTTTAAAGCATCCAGTTTTTTTGTTGAGTTTTTTTCGGAAAGCTACAATAGTGAACCGATCTTCCTAGAATTTAAAAAATTTTTTTAATCGATATGCGGCTTCTTTTTTTTTTTTGATATTTTCCTATACGAAACAAATATTTATTAATGTGTTACTTGGTTACTAAAATAGGCAGTATCTTGAAAGTTTATTCGATTAAATTTCTTATTATTTTACATAATGTAGCGAAATACAGCCTTAAATGTAACAATGGTCGTAGTACCCTTTACACGCAGTGAGAATTTATTGCCATAAGCCTAGAATACTACAAAAGGTAGAATCTTTTGTATTGTATGAACTAAAACATAAGGTGTTGTAAATCTCATACAAAGTATTAAAGTATAATCTTGTATCTAAAGAATTATTACATTTAGAGATCTTAATTGTTTTACTAGAAACTTCCGTATTACTGTGCATACTTAAAAGAAAGCCTAGATGAATTGGGATAGTGGGCGTTTAATATTTCATACAGGAAGCTTCCATATTACTGGCTGGATTTGTACGATTATTCACAATGAACTAGCGATGGGCACCGGGAATAGCTTGTAAGTTATAGAATCATCTGAAAACAAAAAATTAGTGATGCTTTAAAAACACAGTTTATTTAAGCCTTAATAAGGCGCACACTTCATTGGATTATCATTTGCCTCCAGCATCAAGTTATCACTAAAATTCTTCAATGAAATTGGCAAACGCTACTGAATTCATTATTATGTACCCGTAATTTATTGATGCTCGTTAACTAAAAACATTTTTTACTGCTATACTTTAAGGATCGTTCAACATGTCACCAATAACTTTGAATAATTTTTATATCCCCACAATAATTTGTTCAAATGTTGTCAAATAAATTTTACTGCAAAGTATTTCATATCAGTGTGTGCGTGTGTATTTTCTTATTTATTCTTTATTTATTTTTATGCCCGTTTTATTGCTTTTTATCATTAAATAGGAATATTTCGTTTTTATTTTTTTTTTTTTGTCATCTCTTGCTATATTGTCACCATAAATTCATTATTTTGAAGCACTTTGAATGCAAACAAGGACGACAAGAATAACTGCTGATACTTACTTGCACTCATAGTCTCTCTCTCTGGTTGTACCTTTATTCTAAATACAATCATTAAGCGGTATTTAATGACAAATCGACACATATTTTTCTTTTTAACAGCAACAACACGAGAAGCATCGGTCTATAAAAAAAAGTATGGAGTGAGAAAGCATTTGGTTGTCTAAGGATTTGTGTTTTTGTGTTTCTTTTAATAACATTAATGATGTTTGAAAACAAAATATAATATTCACCACATGCACACTCATTCTCACCTACACTTTTATTTAAAGAAGTGAATAAACGTTCTTCTAAAACAACAAGTGTTGAATGCAAAGTTTTATAAATGATTAATTGAGTTCTTTAACAGACAAACGCAGAATTTAAAGAAAAATTGATACAGTTTTTGACACAAAAAAAATTAAATTCTACTAAAATTTTTATTCGTCAAAGAATAAATTTAATATATTATTTTCGTCGCAAAAAATTGAAAAAATTTAAAAGAACTTCTTATGTTAAAAATTTCTTAGACAGCTTTTCACTTGCCAACATTGAACCTAATGGAAAGAAAAGATGCCAATGAATCCCTCCTATTATATCTTTTTTGGCTTCGCTGCCGCGAAGGACATTGCCCGATCTTGCTGATTTCAACGCGAAATTTAGTACTATGTCTGATAAACTGGTGTATTTGAATTTTCACTAGGTAATCTAGTTCCTTGGCAAAGTTGATTTTAACACGAACAGACGGAAGTTGCTCAATCGACTTCGCATAGGGTCTCAGAGTATAAGTACTTTATGGGATCGGAAATGGATATAGTAGAAATTACAAGCGGAATGACAAAATTAGTTATATCCTTCTTCCACTTTTTGTGGTGAAGGGTATTATATTTTCCACTTTCATCACAGAGCTTCATTTTCAATCATTTAGTTTGTTTTAGTATTGATGTAAGTGCTTTTGCCTTGCACAATAATTTTTTTTTTTATTGAAAAATTTAAAATGTGGTATTATTTTTCTGGTATTTTTATCTTTTTCATTTACGCTTACTTTGTTGACGTTCAAGTACTTATTTGAGTTAGCCACCCTGAATGATGCCCTTATAATTTCAAGCTTTAATTTATTCCGTTTACTTAACCACAACTACAATCAATAACATTTATCTGTGTTAGTTGCTCGTAAACTGTGCTTTCATTTATAATATTTTTTCTTTAATTCATTTTTATTAAAAACATGCTTTTGCATAAAATAATTTACACAACGAAAACATATTTTTTCTATAACCTTCAAGAAAGATTGTTAGGTTTTTGTGTCTGTTTTATTTTATTATTATTATTTTGTTTTTTTTTTTTTTTTTGTGTTTAATTAAATGTGGTTGTATAATGAAATGCGTAAAACGTAATGACTGGCGGGCGAAAATAAATTTGTGTGAATGTGTTGTAGTACTTATTAATATTTCATTTTTACTTATTAAAAGCTTTCTTTGTTGCCGTTGGTAAATTTAGATGCATAAGGGCGAAAGAAAAAACATTATCTTTTTAATTTATAAAATGGAAAAATAGTTTTCAGAAAGTAAACAACAATTTTTACTTCTGGCCATATTATTTAAACAAAAGTATATTTATCATTTGGCTGGTTTGGTATTACTTAGACTTTTTATTTTTACAATTGTGGTTCCTTTATTATTGTTTAGATTACTAAAAGTATTATTCCAGTAATTAATACTTAATGTGCCAAAGCTTTGGGAAAACCATAATTGTATTCTCTATTCTATTTAAGAGTTTTTTAATATTCTAATTAAAATTATTAATTTTTTATTTTAAAATCTTAAAATCGACTTTTATTGTTACTTTTTGCAACAGTTAGCAAAACAAAAAAAAAAAAAATGTTTATTTGCAAATTTTTCAAAAACGTCATGTTGTAATTTCGATAAAAAATAGGAAATCTAGACGCAAAAGTAATAAATAATTCACTGAATCATTTAATTTATGTCAAACGACTTTATTCAACGTTATTCAATTTATGAATATTTTTAGTAAAAATTTCGTCATTCGTCCTATATTAAAAATACCCAGCAAAAAATGAAGTAGTTTAAAAATCATAAATATTTTTATTGCTCTTCTTGCACTTGTTTTTTATAATGCATTTTTAATAAGTTCGTTTATTCTAATTAAGTTATAACTTTTAAACTCATGAAAAACGAATTGAAACTCATAAAAAAATTATTAAAAACAAAGATTAATGAAGAAACGTATTCTAATCATCGAATTATTGAATAGATCTAACCATTAATTTAAATGCCAAGTTATGTGAACCCATGCTCGCCAATGACAAGCTAATGTTAAAGTCATGCGTTTTTTTCTTAATTGAATCAGTTCATTTTACGTAGAACCTATGAATTACCTACTTCTATTGCATGTCTATTTTTGCAGGGTAGGAATAAGTATAAAATATTCGTTCATTAAAAAATCATGATCCAAGTTCCTTATAAAAATGCAAGTTCTTAAAGTATTTTTTAGTGTGTTCTTTTTTCATCTTTTGTTTGCTTCCCAATGTATTAATTTGTTTTTAATGAATTTTTATTTTGCTACTTTGTACCTCAATGTTAGTTTTTTGTAGTAACAAGTTGCACAATTCAATAGATTATATTTTTTAAGAAAATTTTTCTATTCGACCCTTGTTGTTTTTTTTTAATTTTTTATATGTTTTTTATCGTTCGTTTCCTGTAAATTGATTTCTCATTAGATTTAAACCATTTTTAATCTCACCCTACGTTATACTGAATCGCTCTACATCAAAAAAGTATTGAATGCATTTGTTTTGCCGGGCCCTTACTTGCTGGTACCTTTTAAGGCGCCATATCTTCGTTTCCCTTCACAAATGTAAAAATCTTTCTACATCAGTGTTACTGTGGAATAAACATAAATCACCTCACATGCTGATCCTAAGCTACACGCACATGATTTAAATAGGGTAAAAAACTGTCGCAACTTGCGGCTTTTCTTGTGTTCAGTGAGACACATTAAAATTTAAGCTTCCACAGACTATTTCATTTTTCGCCTAAATACTATAATTTTTATAACAAATAAATTCGAATCAAGTTAATTTTTTATTAAATTTTTTTAAGAAAGAAAAATTATTTCAGTATTTTTGCGTGAATTTTTAAGGAAAAGGAATAATTAGCCGCCAGCAGAATGTCATGCTGAATTTTCTAGATCTCTATATTCCTTATTAGAAGCTTTTGTATCAAACTAATTTTAGGTTGTGTATGTTGTAATCATAATTTTTGTAACCTACCAATTTAAGAAGTTAGAATACGATAAGCAACTCATAAAGCATTAAAGAAGTTTAGAAAAAGTCAACACACAACACAGAAATATTTTCATCCTTCTGTTTCTGTTAACCATCCATTTAGCAACGAATGCAATTTTATTCATATTTTTTACATACTTTTCTTTTTCTTGCCACAAAAAGCGTAACTATTAATTCATTATATTGCTAGAAATAAAAATTTTTATATATATTTTTTTAAGGGGAAGCACCTTTTATTATTACAAAAATTACCAAAAGTAAATTAAAGTACAATTCTAAACAAATATAAAAAATAAAAGTTACACATCATACGATGGAGGTATACAAATCTTATCCAATGGATCCTACCAACAAGAAAATACTTTCAAAAACTTCTTTAAACTAAATTTTTTCCAATACACAAACTCCAAAAAGTATATTAAACTCTGCAGAGTATTTCCAATTACTTAAAACTTTTTTATTATTTTACATTAGCAAAATAAATAACAACTTTTCTTTCATAATTTACTTTTCACCTGCTCTATTTCTTCAAGTGTATTTAATATCAAATGCTTGTTTTTAGTCTATAATTTTCTGCTCATTCTAAGCAACAAAGAAAAAGATGAAACGACTAAATTTTTAATTAAAAAAGTTAAATACTAAGGAAAATTGGAAAATAAGTACAACAGTGCAAAGTAACATCAACGACAATAATTACTTCAGCGAAGCCGATGTATAAAACAAAACCCAACAAATTATAATGATTATTTTCGTTTTGTCTAGAGTTGTTTCAAAAGTTTTACTCTTGAATGTAAGTGTATAGCGAAATCGAAAAACAACAAAAAATAACACCTTAAACCAAAATAATATTCCTTTTAAGTATTTACCGCTCTTTTACAATAATAGAAAAACTTGTATGCTCCAAATATGTTATTGCAATTTTAAGTAGAAAAAAAGAATAAAAAAAATGCATGTAAAAAATATACTTTGAATAGACACTTGCATTATGATTTTGCTTGCCGAGCAAACATTCTTTAAGTAATTGCATGAAGTAAGATGAAGTGTGTAAGTTCAAAACCGAATAAAATAATTGTTTATTTCGCCATCCTTTCTTTTATAATGCCATTCATTAAAATGTACTTCATTTTATTGTTGCAAATAGTTAACTTTATTTGGTACGTTGTATTGTCTTAGGCCAAAATTGAAATCGTACATGCCCAACAGAACGTAAGAAGTACTTAAATGTCAAACTAAATGTCATACTTCACTAACCTTTTGACAATTGTGATCAGGATATTGTGGGAAATAATAATAAATGGAAGTAGGACTTCAAGCAATACAGGTGGTGAAAAGAGAAAGATAGATGCTATACCCATTTTGTTAGTTATTTTACTTCGCCGTCGAATATGCTTTGAAGAACTACCGACGAAGGAGGCAATAAAAAATAAACAAAATAAAACATTTTTATTTTTTGGCTGCTGCAGGAGTTGAATCCTGGCCAACCAGGCTTGAAGTCAACGTGTTTACCACCTTGACTACAGCAGCCTCTGATTTGGGTTTCCAAAGAGAAAAGGTTGTTCACAACCCTTAATTGCGAAACTTAAGAATAAAAACTTTAAAAGATTATATTAAAAAAAATGTAAAATTTTGGTGTTTTATAGCAAAGTTGTAGTCAGGATTAAAGCTTGTTTTTATATTAACAGGTTTTTTAGTCCCAAATTTGGTACACATAAAGTAAAACAAAATCACAACAGACACTAAGTGCACTCAGACCCTTAGAACCCTTGTTGCACCTTACAGACAAGTGGCTCATTGATCTTTACATATTTAAAAATAAACCTCGGCTTGTGCTACTGTAAATGATTTTTTTAATATGTATGACGTTGATTAATTTTGTAAGAAAGATTTAAACATAAACCATAATTAGTAAATATTAATTTTGATTAAAGGATGTTCGCACACAATCCAACTTATTTCTTTATGGCACAGAGTCATTTGTATTTGTTCTTGCTTTCTCACTATCGCTGTAGCAACGAATAAAATTTTTTTTTATCTTTTGTAACATAAAATGCTTGCTAGGTTACTTGGGTATACTACACATATGTATGTAATCCTTACAAAATAGTTTTCCTTTAACTTTTAAAATTTATCAGAACACTTCATCGACAAATCTCTGTCTATGACAACGCAATGGTAGTTGTTAATTAAAAAAACACCATTGTAACCTGAAGACGAAGTTCTCTTAAACATGAAATTATGAATTTCCTCTTTTGTATGAAACAAAAATTGCACACAACAAATCTTCTAAATATTACATAGCGGTAGTGAACTTTTTAATTCTTATGGGAAATGAAACATAAAATACTATAGTTGTCATTTAATGTTCTTTCTTTTCATTTTCGTTATTATTTTACGTAAACTGAACGCTTCATATAATAATAACAATGTAGGAAAATATAATAATCGTAAATAATGTCGCAATAATCATACTCACTCAGATTCATTCATTACGTATAGAACAAACTGATGATTTCAGCAAAATAAACTAAGAAATATACAAAATTATTTTTTCAAATATGTATGTATGTTGTTGATGTATTAAAGAACGAATGTGTGTTGAGCTTAACAGTAAACGTTCAAATGTATTCGTTCATGTACATATGTGCTGAAGTAAACATGTTATTACATTTTAACAATCCTACACTTTAATGCACACATACATTTACAATAAATATAAGTAAACGAATGAATGTTATACAAACTTATTTAAATGTTATTATACAGTGGTGAACAAAATACATATTTGATTTATATTAAAATAATATCTTAATTAATCTTGTTCAAAAATTGGTCGTTTAACGGTCATGGCTTATGCGATACATTAAAATTTTTAATTTCTTTGAAATAACTTTCGATTTTGTCTTAGTAAATAACATGTTTCAATGCTACTAATTGAATAAAGTTTTTCTAAAAATTAACTTTTGTACATACATTTTTTCTTGTATGTTTCTTTTATTTTATGAGAATAATTGGGCAAATTAGTAAATAAATTATGGGCAATTTCCTACTATCGTACGAGACAGACGTACACATTTAAAGTTGAAAATAGACCAAAATAAAACAGATTTTTAAATCAAATAAAATTTTACTTTTTCGTATTTGGTTCATTTTTAATTTAACTTAAAAAAGTAAAATTTTAATTGATTTATGATGATCACTGGTTCAACCCCTGGCTGGGACTAAAATTAAAAAATAGATTTTTGTTTTGATTATTAACCTAAATTACGACTTCTGATTAGCTCTATTTAAGGTTTTAGTTTTAAGGATATTTGCAAAAAATTAGAACTGTGGCACGAGAAAAAAATTTTGTCACCAGTCGTTAAAGCCTTTAGCTATTAAGGAATTTTAAGTGCTGCTTTACCATTATAACTTATCGACAGTATGCCACACAACTATCATTTGATCAATTGGTCGTTTTTTAATTTTGAAGTTGTTTTTTGATATTTGTAAACACAGCACGCATTCCCATTTAATGAACATCATCCAATCGCCTCGCTAGTAGCGAAACACATTAAACAAAATTATCGTTTTCCTTAAAATGAAAGGAGTAGAGTTGCACCAACTTTAGGCCCCTTTAAAAGGCAACGAACTATCTTTGGCATTAGAAAAATGTAGGACCTTAAGCATCAATGAACTATGCATGTTAGAAAGGAGACTGTATCATACAATCGTACTCGTATAATCGTTT
Source organism: Cistogaster globosa (assembly GCA_937654795.1). Lineage (NCBI taxonomy): Eukaryota > Metazoa > Arthropoda > Insecta > Diptera > Tachinidae > Cistogaster > Cistogaster globosa. The sequence continues at coordinate 65,149,018 of OW569406.1, forward strand.
TATATTCAAAATAAAATATTTTCTCATATACCTTGTATGCGATCCTGTAATTAACATAAAGTAATTGTTCATATACAAAGTATACAAAAGTGTACAACAAATACACTCTACAAAAATGTTAGACAAATTAATATATATTTTTTTTGTTTTATTGTTTTTTTATCTGTTTGTCATAACATTTAAATAATAAAAACTAAAACACAAACAAAAATTAAAGTTGCTTTAACTGGCCTTTCTTATTTTTGTAATTTTTTATTTTATTGAATACACTTATCGTAAATACCCGTCCAGACATGCAGTTTTTGTTTCTGCAATTTTTTTGAATTCTCTTAAAGAATTGCATTCGTGTTCACATATTCATATTTTGTTCTGCAATTTTGGCCTTAATTGCTACGACAAAAGAGAAAACAAAAGAGAATTGCAAGTACATGAAACAGCGTAGCCGTTTCTACTCGTCTTTTTTCTCTCACCTAAAACCTCAAAAGTTTCGAATCAAAAGTTGCAAAATTTTTATCAAAAATTAAAGCGTTTAAGGTGTTACAATCTTTTAAAGTCATTCACGCCATTATAGCTGTGTGAAAATAATATGATTTGATAGAAGTTCACATGTAAACCGCAGGGAATTGAATTTTGTTTTATAATAATTATGTGGAAGAAGAACGGCAATAATGAAAAAGAACAAATGTGAAGAATATGTAGCATGATTTTATTAAAAATAAAACTAACACAAAAAAGACTGAGTGAAGACGGCTTAGTAAACCTTGAATTTTTTTTCTACTTATAAAAGTGTTATACAAACGTAATTTTAATCATTCTTAACATGCTACAGCCACTCTAGAAAAATTCCCTAGTAACGCTTCTTAAAATTAATATTATCGAAAAGAAATACAAAATTTCTTCATCAACTAGAAATTTATAATTTTAATTTAGAAAATAAAAGTGCTTGGTTTCAAAAAAGGTAGTAAAGTGACGAATGCGTTCTTGGTTAAACTAAACAATAAAAAGATTTCTCTATGTACTCTCAAATAAATTCTATTGAATCCATCCTCCTATTAAAACTATCAAAATGGGTTATAATATTCTTGTTTGTTTTTCTAGGTACCTGAATTATTCCGTTGATATTTTCCTTCATGCTTTTCATTTATTCTGTGTTTACCTAAATATTCGTCTTCCTTGTTATGTTTCTGACACTAAGAGAAGCTCATTATTTGTATAAATGTATCATGTAAAGAAGTTAACAAAAAAGATTCTATTTATGATATTTCAACAGAAACATATATTTACTTTAAATTGCAAATAAGTTACATATTAAATTTGTCTAAGTATTAAGATTTGCATGTCATTTAATTGTTTTACATTTTAGTGGTTTATGGTGCTGAAAGTTTATGTAACTTAAACTCTCTAAATATATAAATTTCTTTCATTCCTTTGCTTATACACACACACATCAAGCACACGCACGAGAAAATCCTTTTAAATAATACATTTATTTATTTTATTTTTACAAAAAAAAAACATATCTTAGCATCTACGAGAAGCATATGAAAAAGATAAATTTTGCATTTATGATAAACATGCTTTGACGAACACACAGTAACAAATCCTTATCCGTGCTCATATAACTCAGTTCAAATTCAACACTAGACTGAACATTGTCATCAAATTCTTACAAAAAAAGGGAGCTTCTTTTTAATGTGACATTATTACTCGATGTGTTTTTTTTTATATTTACTTTCATCAAATGGTTGATTACTGATGTTATGTGTTATATACTTTTTTGTTTAGATGGCATTAAATAATTGTATGGTTAAGATCTATGTCTCGCTATAAATGCTAGAATTTTAAATTATTATGTAAATAAATATAAGAAGTTGTTAAAGGTTTTACTTATCCATATCTTTATTTTAAATAATGGCAATTCCCTATGTGCTTCGATACCCAAATGGGAATCGTATCACGACCACTTCAGCAAATTTGGCTACATATAAAGGGTCTGCCAAATAACTTTTTTTAAATACTGTAAAAAAAACTACTGAATATTTTCTAAATTTTTTTTTTGAAAGTACAATCCTTCCGGTTAATAATCGAAAATAATTTCATTCAAATGGCTGCCTCGGCTGGCCATGCAGTAGCCTACACAATCGGTCCAATTTTCAAGCACATTATCGATTGTGTGCAGCTGTATTTCACCAATGGCTTCACGAATATTGTCCTTCAAAGCGTCAATTAGCTCTGGCTTGTCGGCATAACACTTGTCTTTAACCGTGCCCCACAAATAATGTTTAACGGTGTATAATCGCAGCTCCGAAGTGGCCAAGCGACATCAGCTCTGCGGCTGATAATGCGATCTTCAAAAACAGGGCGCAAAGCATCGAGTGTAGCTTCGGTTGTGTGGCACGTAGCGCCGTCCTTTTGAAACCAAATGTTGCCAATATCCTCTTCTTCAATTTTTGTGAACAAAAATTCGTTCAATATGGGTCTATAATGATCGCCACTAACTGCAACTGCCACTCCTTGCCCATTTTCGAAGATAAATGGCCCAATTATGCCTCTGGACCAAAATCAGGCCTAAACAGTGACTCGTTTTGGGTGCACCCAAATTCGACACTTAGGCTTGTTTACATACCCGGCAAGATGAAAATCAGCTTCATTTGAAAAGATAATTTTTTTTGGAAAAATCGGTATCTTCTGTAAGTCCATCTCAGGCCCACTTAGCGAAGCGAAAACGCATTGGATGGTCAGTTGGCTTCAACTCCTGCACCAATTGGACTTTGGGTGGCGTCATACCAAGGTCTTTATGCAAAATGCGTCTCAATGATGTCTGCGAAATGTTCAATTGTTGAGAACGTCGGTGAATTGATGTTGATGGCGCTTCACGCACACTTTCTGCCACAGCAGCCATATTCTGTGGTGTACGCCCTGCTTTTTACGCTTTGGTTTATCGATGAGGATGCCAGTTTCTTTCAATATTTTTTACAAGATAACGAACATACGGACGTCTTCTTCCAAAATCCGTACGCAATTTTCGCACATACTCTCCAACATTATCATGATTTTAAAAGTAATGCTGCAATATTTCCCAGCGTTCTTCAAGCGTATACACAACCATATTTGTTTAGCGGAAGCATAAAACTAATTATTTGTCAAATCAAACATGAGCTAAGTGTTACCATTCACGAAATAAGCACTGGTTGAAAAAAAAAAACATTAGATGGCGGACCCCTGATATATTAACAAGAATTAAATTTCAAGATGCTACTTTTTGCAGATGATAAATGTTTACTTTTTATCAGGAGAGCCACGCCCATGTGTAATATTAAAAAATAAGGTACCCTATTTTGCAAACCGTAGATCGGACAACAAACTGTAAAAATTTTAGGAAGATCGGGCCACTGATGTGGTTAGCTATAGCTTTCCGACAAATCAACAAACAAAAACATTTTCTGCTTTATATAAACATTAGCTTAGTGTGCCTGGGACGAATTTTATGGCCTTTTGCGCACTATGAAATGTAATAAAATCTTATTTCCTATATTTCGCAATCGGAATAAATTTAAATTCCCAGAAGGGGTGCTACCTGTCAGATTTTATTCATTAATACTCTTTATTAAGAGTTTTTTGTATTTGTATATCTCGGTTCTTTGATTTCGATGTATTTTTAAAAGAATTTTATTTAGTAACTTCGCATACCAAAACGACATCATTATAAACTATTTAAATTTATTTCACACAATTTACTATCATCCACCCAAATGATTGTTGTATTTTTTTAACGTAGATAACAAAGTCTTCGGTTATGAAGAAATAAGCTATAAAACGTAAATGTGACTTTTTCCATCTAGAGTCGCCACAGTTACTTTTCCTTTGAAAATATCAAAAAGGCAGATCTTAAAATATTGTTATAAAAAAAGTCTATTTACATAAGTGCCAATATTTCCTTCTAAAATTACTCTTAATTTAGAAACCAAACTACCGTTTTAATCTTTACGATAAAAAAATTTTCCAACAAATTATGCTTTAATAGACTTTAATTATTTCATGCTAGTATTAACTGTTTAGCGTTTTTTAGTCTAAGTTCTTATTGTATACTTACTGTTGGCATTTTTGTGAAAGTAAATATAAAGGAGCATCTATTTGCATACAAAAATAAATTATCAATACCTTCATAGAAATAAAAGAAGGTGCAAATTTTTAGTCAATTAGAATCAAATTATTAAATAAATAAATATAAATACCCTATTTTACCATAAGAACATTGGGGTATTTTTTACTTTATTTTGTAAAACCGGTTCAGTCGTTTAGCTCTGATTGAAGTGCGCACAAGGAATAAAAGATTTATAAATATTTAAATGATCTTAACATCTTTTAGGACACAATTTGATTTCTTTAGTAATCTTATTTCGTGTTTTTTATAACGTTTTTTATATTCTGGTAAATCTATATATACATAAGTCAAAACTATTTTATATATTTCAGAATTAAAAGTCAAATGAATGCAAGTATCTAAAAACTCTTAATTTCATGTAAATAATTTGAGTTAACATTTAATATTGAAACGAAGCAAAACCCAACACAAGTTTCAAACCAAACACTAAAAGCTAGAAATAATTGGTTTCATCAAATCGGTTAATTTGCAACAATTATAGCAATTAAAATAAATGCTCCTGACAATTCAACACAAATTCCATTAAAAACCAAAATTTCTGTTCCTTTGAAATGTCAAAAATAAAAAAGAAAACAAAATAATATAAACAGAATTCAAAAATAACAAAATAAACGTTTAAAGGCTGTTATTCGCAAAGAAAGTTTTGAACGTAAAAATTTAATTAGTATGTACTTATATAAAACTCGACAGTTTAAATAAAAAAAATTAATATAAATTACAATTATAATTTCATATAACTCTTTTTATTAGCTTATTTTTTCATCCGAAAATTAATAGGATAATTATTGTATGAAAAACCAGATTTGAAAATTGGATACACGGCCTTGCTTGTGTATAGACTTCAAATACAGATTTTACTTTATCTTGTAAAATTTCTGGGTATATTTAAGTGTTTTTGTTGAAAATGTATATGTTGAAATAACGCCTTGATCGTGAAAAATCTTACAAAAAAAAATCTAGCTCTACCAAAAATCCAAAAAAAAAAAAAATTTAATGAAGTTATTAAATTTTAAATAAATTAAAATTTCCTTTTTTTGGCTTAGGTTTATTTTTTATTTAATTTCTAAAAAATTTTAGAGGGAAAATTATTTACAAATGCATGCAAATGTAATGCCGCATTTTCAGGACCGCCAAATCCCTCAACACCATACTTCGCATCTATCTATCTTAAGATTTGTATGTTGTAAACCTAACCCATTTAACCAACTAATCAATATTAATTTGGTTGGACGAAATTAACACAACTCAAAGCATTTCTTTGTTGTTTTCTTCACAACACGTCTTTTTCATTTGTTTTTACTTTTTGTACCAAACCATCGGCATGGCCACGAAATACAAATTTTGTTTTTAATCATTCATAATTGTTTCCTCACAACATTATAGATGCTACTCGTATTCCAGTATCGTATTAACTGTTGATGACGTTGGTGTGAATGTGTATGCGCGGTGCCTTGGGTGTTATTCTTTGTCATTAGTTTTAAAGCTCTTCGTCAGCATAGATATATCAAAATAAAAATGAGGATAACTTCACTACACCGAAGCAACATTTAACACCAGTAAAGATAACACTTCGATTAGTTTAATGATGATTTCCACCACGTTGTAATAACGTTCCTTTTTTATAAAACACATGCGTTTTTTCGTAGCTCTAAATGTGGAAAGTTTTCGTATAATAATGAAAATAAAAAATAATAATTATTTTTATACAAATTTTTCTATTAATGTTTTTACACTTTATTTTTCGGTTTAGGATTAAATAAATAAATGTCCTTTATAATGAAATTTATTGATTGATTAATTTTATAAAACATTCGAATAAATGTCAAAAAGTATAAAGCTTATTACGTCTAAAAATGTATAGTTCAATCATCGATTTTTCGATATTCATACTAAATAAAAAATCTGTTAAATACATTACCTTCCTGTATTATTCAGTTGAAGGCAGTCGTAGTGAGGAAGATTGGTTTATGATTCACGGATAATTATATCTTTTTTCATTATACAGAAAGAAATTATTCATATTTTTTTTACATTCATCTTTAATTACTTTTACTGCCTTATATGAACTAAGAAATATCTTTGCTAAAATTTAATTTAAATTAAACTGTGTTGTAGCATTGAAGTTGTGTTTTTGTCAATTTAATATTTATTTGCATATTTAATTTTACTGGCTGTGGTTGGTACTTTTTTTTAATGAAATTGATATTTGTGTTTATTAATTCATGAAAAGAAATTTATTTTTGTTAATGCGATTTCAGTAACCTTTTGTCCCACTTTACTTTAATTCTGTCGAAAGCCTTCGTTTAAAAATTCTTCTTTTCTGAAAAGTAAGTTTTTACCAAATTGTTTTTTCTTTGTTAAAATACCGTGAATAAAAATAATAATTGCAGGAGCACATAAGTCCAACTTTTTTCCAAAAATACACCTTTATCAATTTAAAATAATAGATACCAAGGACCTAAGAATGGAACACAATAACTTGAAGAAGAATTGTCGATTTATGGGGTTACGAGTTATCACGACCCTATTGAATACGTTGTATTAAGAAAGAGCATTTTTCTAATACCCACTTTTGAAGTAAAGTTAAACACAAAATAATCTTAAAATTAAGGTATTATTTCTACAAATTATCTAAAAACTTATCCCATTATTAAGGTTTAGAATTTCGTTTTATTCGTTTATTTAAAAGAATAATCACGCATACGCTTTAATCTTTATTCATGAAACCTTTCATGACGTATGATTGATAATAAATTTAAAAGTAATAATAATCTAAATTACGCATACTACAGAAAATAATCACAATAACTATTGAGATATAAGTGCGCAAAAAGCAATTGTTTTTTTTGTGCTATTTTCCCGATATTGATTATTAGAGGTGAAAGCACGTCTCGATGGCCATTTGGCTACCGTTTACTTAGCTCTTCATGAGACATAATAATATGACTTATATGACCCTGTCTTTTAAACCCTTATAGTCAAGCATTTAAAAATTTACAGAAGGTGTGTTTCTGTATCTGTTATAACAACAAGTATAAATAGTTTAAAAGAAATAATTAAAGGATCTCGTCGAAGTAGTTTGATTTGTATGGCCTTATTTTTTGAATCAGAAATTTTTATTTTATATTGGATAGCTTTCTGACCGACTGTCTGTTTCGAATCTTTTTTTTCAAGAATTGTAATAATTTTAATGAATAACGAATTAAATTTGTTTCACTACATATTCAAGTTGACTTAGAACTGACAAAGAAGCAAAGACTGTTGTTATTCAAACTGTTTCATAATTTTGCAGTTTTAATCTTTCCCTTTGTGCACTTAAGCAGAACAACGTAAATGCAAACATTCTTTAAAAATAAATTTTATGATATGTAACTATCAATATGTCTTTGTTATAATATTAGTTTATTGTGTTGTTTTTGTTACCACAACAACATTTATAACAAAAGACTTTTTTATGCTTAAACATTTTAGTAACACGATCTTAAATTATACCCATAAGTCATTTTAAGTGTGATAATAAATAATTATTCAATATGCAACATGTGTTCATGTTTCTTAAACCTTAAATAAATTTCCAAAATTTGTAGGCACAATGTAATTTTTAACATAAATCTTTTTAATATTTAAAGCATTTCTTCTTCTGATTATTATATTATTATTATAAGTAATAAATGTTCTAAAATTAATGCAAATTTAAATTTGCTGTCACTTTTTCAGTAAAATTTTTGCAAAAATGACAACTAAAATAATTTGTTAAAATGTTGCATTGCTCCAAGGAACGAAAATCTTTCACTGGATAATCAACAAACAGACACTAAATTTTTCACAAAACCTATATGATTAAAGAAATTAAAAGTTCAGATATTTTGTTAATTAAAATTTGAAAGTAAAAAAAATATTTATCATTACTAGACTGATTGTTAATGGTAGCTAATATTTTGTGATCACAACAAAGTGTTTGTCTAAATTTAATAAAATAAATGCGATTGAATTATTACGTGATAATGTGCTATTTGTTTTTCAAACTAATTAAGCTCAGCCGTATTAGCAAGAAGTCAGTAAAGCCTTAGAGGCCATTTAATCTAAATACTAATGTACTACATAGCTCAGTTACAAATGATCCTTCTTAAGAAAAAATTATTTTTTTATTAAATTTCATGTAACGTGTAGAACACCCTTTCCGATTTCAGCATGCAATATTTTCTTTAACTACATTATATTTCTACTTAAACAGGAATAATAAATTAGATCTAAAATATCATGTTTTTTGTAAAATACATAAAAGCCATATGTAAACATTATTCAAATTTTTTTTTCATTTTAAATTTTTTCAATTTAATTTTTTTTTTTTTAAGATTAAATTTAAAGATTCGTTAGTAAAAATAAATTTTTCAGAAAACATAAAAAAAAGCTTTATATTCAAACATTATTCATTTTTGTTTAAGAATTGTTTCTTATTAATTTTTTTTTTTTTTAATTAAAATTAAAGATTCTTATATATTTAGGCTACGTTCGATTACATAGGCTAAGTTACTACAGTTAACATTTTGTGTGCCTTTTATTGCAAGAATATTAAACTTGTTTTTAAGGATATTTTTATACAAGAGATTTACGTTAACTTACTTTAATCGTGCTTGATTCCTTCAATTGTAAATATTTCGTAATGTTCTCATAAAATATTTATTTTTTAAAAACTACAAACAAATTCATATGGCCACTTTGCTACCACTTATATACCTCATCAGTGAACTCTACCCAAATTTTGTATAGAAAACCTTGGAATCTTATATCAATAGCCAAATTGATTAAATGATACCTACATTGAACAAAAACAGCAAGAAGAAAATCAAATCTTAAAAATGTTTTATACAAAAACACAGCAATCATTCAGTAACTATTTTTTACTCTTACTTTTTTTGTTGTTTCCTTGTTTGGAGATTTACTTAATTTTGTTGTAATAGAAAAAAGAAAAAAATCTAAATTTTTTCAACGCAAAACATACTTAAAACAATGAGCGTTACTGTGTTTGTTTTGAAAAAATTTTATTAGGGCGATTCATGCTTCGTAGGAAACATTTTGTGTTAGGCAACTAGGGCTTGGGAATTCACGCAATATTTTATTTTCCGGGAAACTGGAAAAAATTAACGTGTTTCCAGTAATTCCGGAAAGAAGCAATTCTTGAAGGAAACAAGTTTATTTAATTAAAAAACTCATAGTTTTTCTAAAACATAAACAGTTTGTAGGCTAAAAACACTTCAGGTGACACAACATACGTCTGCGAATTTGTACTTCATAACGAGAGATAATGATTAAAAATACTGAAAAAGTATTTTATTAATAAATTTTTTAAAAGATGTGATTTAAGAGCTGTTAGGGCGTTTATCAATTCCCTAGACTTATTTTTTTGTTGCAAAATTTCCACTAATAGAAAAAAACCCTTTGTTGTCAAAATTGTCGAATAATTCAAATTCCTGTTCAAGCAAATTAATAACCTTTTATCTTGGTTTGAATTTTATGAATTAGAACTCACGCGAAACAAAATGTTTGAAAATTTTTAATGTCACAAACAAAATATTTGAAAAATAATCAGTATTACTTGTTTCTCGGGAATTCCCGTTTCCGAAACCCTCTCTGTAACCCAATATCAATAACACTCATAAACTTTAAAAAAATTGGCATTTTTACATCACAGAATAAATGCAATTTCAAAAAACCATTGGAGATTTTAAGAAGCTGAGATTCTTTTTACAGTAAAATCGTATAACTCATGGCCCTTAAAGTTCTAAAGCAACGATTCTCAAATGGGGGTCCGTAGCAACCATCCAAGGGGTTCGCATAAAGAACCGAAAAAACAGTGTTTTCAAAAATAATAAAAGTTTTATTATGAATTTGGGCTTCAGAGGGGTCCGTGAAAAAAAATTAGTTTACTAGGGGTCCGTGAGCAGGAATTTGATGAGAACCCCTGTTCTAAAGCGAAAGAAGCTGTCACGAGAACTTTGAGTGGCAACTTTAAATTGGTTTCAATTCTATTTAGAAAATATTATTTATTGAGTAAAAGTTATATTTATAAATAAAATTTTGTATTGAAATTATAATTATTATTAAAAGATTATTAACAAAAATAGATTCATTTTTAATGGAAAAATCATGGAGTTGCAGTTATGCTAAAACATAAAGAGCTCTTTAAATTAATTTATTTTAAAAACTATACAAGCGACTTTGTAAAAAGAAAAAAAAACAATTTTATTTTAAAAAAATTACAAAAAAATAGATTCTAAAGAAATAAAACAAATTATACAAAAACCAAACAACAAAAGGTGGACTGTAGGAAATAATTGAAAACAAAAAAATTAGATTTAAATTAGATATTACAATAATTTTTTTAAATGTTAAAAAAATAGCACTCACGCTTTATAGCAGTAAATCATTGCTATAATGACTGGAAATAAGTCCAGGAGTGGCATCAGATGGAGTTGAAAAATGCGGCAAATGAACGCTAGAGAAGCAATGAATCAAAGGGGCCGTATGACAAATTACAACAAATAACCAATTTACCCAGAAATATGCTGCATCACTATGTTATTACTTGGCTTTTGTTTCTATAATCTAAATAAATTATTAAATTCGCAAGCTTTAACTCACCTTTTCTGATTGCGTTTGTTTCTGTTTAACATCACTCAAAGCTTATTTTGTCATCGTTTTTGCAAAAATATGCTGTCAGCCCAAAAAATGATCTGACATCTGTCAATTTAGGTTTCAAAATTTCAGTAGCTACCGTTGCTCTCCCCTCTTAATATTTCACTTTATGCATTTCAATACTCTATACTGATTAACATTCATTAAAAAATTTTAAGCTTTCTACTACAGAATCTTGACAGTCATTATTTTACTTTAAAAAAAGTATATATAAAGTCTTTCATGGTATTTTGGAATTTTTATATTTGTATGTTTTCATTTTTTTTTTTTAATTTTAGCGAATAAAAACACCACCTGCGTCATTAAATATACAGATACGTGCGAATAAGTATTTCTTTAGAAATGTTTAGCTTTCAGATACTGACTGTTTTGCTTTTTGTGGCAATATTGCTGTAATTTATTTATTTATTTTTTTTTTTTTTTTTTGTTATTAATGCTGTTTAAGAATTTTTTGTGAGCAAACATTTTATGATTAAATTTTTATTTTCGCTTCTCTTCTGTTTGTTTTTATTTCACTTGATATTTTATTTAACTTTTATATGTTAATAATATTATTTAATTTTTTTTTGCTTCTTTTCCGTCTATTATACTTTTACGGGAACACCAACAACAACTTTCTTTAAGTAGAAATAATGATTTTTTTATTTTTTTATATTTTTGTTATTGTCTGTAATTTTGCAAAATTGTGTAATAATAAAATTTAAATTTGTCATTTTTGCCGTTTTTTCGATACTGTATAGTCTCTTGCTATTAAATAAAGTGCTTTCTTGCAACAATATAAATATAATTATACATAAATTTTTTATTTAAGATTATTAAGAAAAAATTCAAAGTGTTTGTTGAAGTGCTTCACTTTTAATATTTATTAAAAGCAAAACTAGAATTTGATTTTTTTCCTTAAATTTTATCTCTTTAGGGAGAAGGCTTTCAACATTTTTGTTAAAACATGAAGCACCTTAGAGGGTTGTGAGAAGCATGAAGCTTTAATAAATTTTTGCCTTGTAAACAGGTGATATATTTGAAATGTTATTTATTTTTTGACAAGAATAAAATACAATTTATGAAAACATACAACTTAGCTTATATGAGCTATAAAAAACAATAGAATGGCATTTGATGTATAAAGTATTTTCATTTTATAAATCGAATAAAAAGTGGATATACATAAATCTGATTTGTAACATCAAACATTTTCTTTATTTGCATTTTATTTGAAATGAAAGCATTGGGAACTAATAACACAACGTTGGCGTCATATTATACAAAGAAGAATTCGTTTAAAATTTTAAACCTTTCAATATCTAGTTGTCAGTTGTCAATATCTAGTTGTCAGATCTCGCACCGCAATGCAATGCAACGAGCATCCTACATATATATGTTAACCACCATGTTACTTCATGATGGGCCTCACTTATAAGCCCCTTTGCCTGCTGCGGGTTCTCGCGGTAGCAGTAACAGTAACTGGTCACTTGTAAGTGTCGAAATTTCTTATTTTGCAGTCTTAGGCTTCTGTAAGTCACAATAAACTCGAGCAACCGCTTTAAGGATTTATTTATTTATTAAACCTTCATTTACATAACTGAGCCCATAAATGACCTTTTATAGTTATCAAAAACTACTATATTATAAGATAAAAGTAACTACAATAACTAGTTAACTCTTTCGTAAATAAGTAAACTACAAGCAAAAGTTCTTTATATTCTATAAGTGCAGTAATTAAGTACAATAATTTTACATTAACAAAAAGTATATGGATCTTAATGGGAAGATCTGTTCAAAAACCTTTGAATGATACCCATATTGACCTGATAACTTAAAAAATATAGTGCATAATCGTACTCTTCCATGAAAAATTCAGGGGCCCATAACTTAAAAAATATGTCCTAGCGCCATTTTTTCACTTGATCTTTTTTCTTATTTTTTTGCTTCTATCTCCCTTTTTATTTATTTTTCTGATTGGTGTTACTTTACTGAACTAGATTTTTTCCAAATGATAAAATGAAGGATATTGCAACATTTTCGAAACTATGACTGATTGTTTGGTGGATTTAAATTTTCTCTAGCTCATCAAGTGCCGTGGAAAAGTTGAATTCAACATGAACGAGAACGAACAGACGACAACTTATGGAGTCGGAATTGGATATTTTGGAAATGACAAACCTTCCACCTGTGGTGAAAGTAAAAAAAAATGTAAATAATGTACAAAATATCAAAGCAAATAAAAAGTAGCTTACTTACATTGCAAAAATATTTGAAATAAAAACGTAAAAGTAAAAAGCAAAATTGTGAAACAGTTTACATGTTTTGCAATTAAAACTCTCATATTATGCATCAACAATTATTGTTGCCGTATACAGTGGATTAAGAAAAGCTTTAATTTTTGTCTTTGCTCTTTTGTTTCCACAAAAATCTTTAGTTTATTTAAAATATTTGTGAGAAGTGTCCTGAAAAGCTAAGCAAACACTAGCGAAATGGCTACCGAGACGTGCTTTCACCTTCAATAATCAATATCGGTTATTTATTAATTAATTAGGAATAGAGATTAGCACGATTTTTTTTAATTAAGTCATTTAATTCAATAAGCCTGTGGCTTTTTTAATTTAATTATTGATATCATATAATAAATTATATCACCGTAATTTTAGGTGATTTATAATACCAAAGCAAATTAAATTATTATTAATTGAAACATTACTATATTTACTTGCAACCATATAATACAACCGTACTATATTGCTCATAGATTTTGCTTACCTCAACCGCTTTTTCTTTGTGTGTATTATGAAAATAATTCAGGTTTTATATTAACATTATTTCAAACACTTAATAAATATATTAACTCAATGCCTCGTTTCTCTATCTTAATTGAGGAACTTTTTACACTGAAGTATTTAAGTCATATCCATTTACGCAAGCTGAGCTGAGTTTATATAAGCTTTTTTATTATTAACTCCAACTCAAGTAGCATAAAAAAGCTGGATATAATACTTTAATGAAGAAATAGTCGTAAAAAAGTTACATAAAGGCATCGATTCGAGTGCAGCTGCGACACAACACTTTTATCGCAAATGCAAAAAAACAATTACAAAGTGCAGACAATTTTTGTTTAATGATTTAACTATTAACTCCAACCCAGCAATGAACAATTTCCTTAAATTATACTCGTTTAATACAAGCGTAGTAAATAATTCATTTTAATAATTTTTCCATTTTTTTATTTTATTTTATTTTTTTTTTTTTTTTTTTTTTGTATTTACGATGACCGAACACAAAAAAAAAATATTTTCAACAAAGTTTTTTGCTGAACAAATACCGCTTATTAGCATTTTATATATTTTACTTTATTAGTGCTACGTGCAGCAGCAGCAGCAGCATTAAAATTTGCCGAATAAATCATTTTCGTTTAAGTTGCAGTAGCTATAAATATTTCAATGTGCTGCATAAGCAAAATTTCCATTTGACTACATTTACTGCAACCAAATATTTTTGGTAGACTGGACTGTTGAAATAACAGAGTTGTAATTTTTTTTTTTAACAGGTGTAATTTAAAGAAAAACTTAGTTATTGATAATGTATTTTTATTCAGGAAAGTAAGTGAATAAAATCCCTTTAGAAAATACAACTTCGTTCGCTTGTAAATAACAAAATAAAGAATATGAAGCTTAATTGCTGTTTAGGCTTTAATAATTTTTATTGAACTTCTAATGTTGCTCTCGAAATGTATATGATTTTTTTTAGAAATTGTTGGTTATAGCCGGTATAGTATATATTTGCTTTTTTATTATAAAATTTTATGTTACATGAATTGGAAATGTTTGTTAAATTTATTTTGTTATATTGATTTTATTTTTTTTATTTAAAGATAAAATAAATAAATTGTTGGTACATTTCATGAAACATGCAATACAAGTTTACATTTCATATCATGTACATATATGTTCTACTAGCAGTGCCCACGACCTCGTCCGCGTATCATTTCTGATTTTCTTAAAATTTATATTTAGAAAAATGTGTTTTTAAACATTAGGTTAAGAGTTCTTTAAACAATGTTAAAAACTTTTCATCTACAATAATAAAATGTACTGACAACTGTTCCAGTATGATCATACCGGTAAAATTGGAAGATTTCACTATTGTATTTCTAGTTTCTCTACAAAATGACATAATTTTATGAAAAACAAAGTATTCTATGTTTGAGCCGAGACTTTAAATGACCTCCTCACAAAATTTTATTCAAATCCATCAAGCAGTTTTTACATCATGCGAATACAGACAAACAAA
The DNA here is from genome assembly GCA_937654795.1 of Cistogaster globosa. Taxonomy (NCBI): domain Eukaryota; kingdom Metazoa; phylum Arthropoda; class Insecta; order Diptera; family Tachinidae; genus Cistogaster; species Cistogaster globosa. The sequence continues at coordinate 65,164,160 of OW569406.1, forward strand.
CAAAAATTCCAAAAATAGTTGTTTTGTATTCCAATCGATTACTATTTAGAGCAACATCAAAATTTTCAAAAAAATATTTCTTGTACAGAGATGACTCTTGTCGTTAAGATTTACATAAATTACATTTTTTTAGTTGTCTACTCAGTTAAAAATATTGTTATTAATATTTCGTTTTTTTTAAGATAAATGAACTACAAAATAAAATTTTATAAAACTTGTCGAATAAAAGATAATGAAATTATATTTTCGTTGTAATAAATCAGAATAGTTTACTGCTTGCTAAAGCAAATAAGTCATCGTATAAGAGCACAAGATTTTTAATACAAACTTCAAAGTAAATTAAAAAACATGTGTCTTAATAATCTTCGTGGATACTACGCAAGGTATTTCAAATATTCCAACTTTGATTTAGCATTGAAATTTTATAGAAATTTTAAAAATTTAAATAGGAAGAAATTGATGATCAAAAATAATACACAAGTCTGCACTAACCCAAATGGAACAATTTATTTATACAACGGATACGTTGCAGTAAATTTGAATAAATTTGTATAATTTTTAGCTTGTTTTCACCGATGTCTGATTATCATTTGCAGAATGTTAGTTGGTTGTTGTATTTCAGTGGTGTTCTACGCAGTAATTTTCTTTTAAATTAGTGAAAATAAATGAAAATCTGGAAATATTTGTCAATCGCCTATTGCTCAGATAAAGCAATGCCTGGTTAATATAGCAGTAAGCAATAACATATTGTGTAAAATTTGACATAGGATTTTTGAATCTTTGCATTGACTTTGCGTTTACTGTGATCGTATTTCATACAAAAGACAAATTTATTTTTCCTAAGACAGCATTAAAAGCAGTAAAATTAAGACAATTGCTGAACGAACTTATTTAAGGTCGAAGGTTAAATTGAGCTCAGAATTTTTTATGTATTATTTATAATTCTAAAAACATTATAGAATGCTAAATACAAAACTTAAGATTTCTGGTGAAAATTTTCTTGCAGTTAGAGCTGCTTTTATATACAAAAAATTATTCTATTAAATGTAACTCAGACATCTATGGAACGATGTTTTTTTTTTTTTTTGAAAGATCACGTCGGTGTGGTTAGATAAAAGGGCAGACATTGATATATTGACTCCTCCAGTAAAAACACTTTATGTGGGCACAAATAAAAATCGTACTAATGACCTGTTGTGAAGAATATAAAAATGCAAATATTATATGATTGATTTGCTTATTTTTACACGCTAAAAAGTAACATTAAAATTTCTCCAAAAAACTTTTAATTGGTTCACTTTTCCAACAAAAGTTGTGGAAAGCTTTATGCGTCTACATTGTAAATGAGCATTTTTCATTTCATATTTAACACACATAATTAAATTAGTAATTGCTCTTTAAACAATAAGGATAATGGTTAAAAATGATTAAAAGCATATTTTATTAATGAATTTAAAAAAATATGAAAAAAAAATAATTTATTTCAATAATATTAATAGCCATTGTAATTCCCTCTTTCGAATAAATCAAAGCTTTATTAATTTTCTGCTTTCTGCCATTTGTAATTTAACACTGTTAATGCTGCATTTATTTTTATATTACACTATTAATAAATATACATACAAATTAAGTTTATTTTATTCCTCATTATTATCGTTCCATAATTATATCTAAAAGTTATTATCACATAATATCAATTAATAATAACTTCCACCATTAATAATTGGCCTCCTACATTTCAGTTCAATCTCAGAAACCAATCAATTCGTTGTGGTTTCATTTTTTTTGTTTATTTTGTATAAATAACCTGCAAAAAATATTCATTTCCTTTTTATAATAGTGGCTTGTTTTCTTAGTATATCCTTCGCACTCTGTCACTGTGTCTTTGTATTTGCTCCTAAATATTTGTGTAAAAACTATAGAACAAAAGAAAAATAAAGAAATTAAATTATTTAGTATCATTTATTTAGTTTATTTACATGATATAAAAAAATTGTCTTTAAGTGTAAACTTCATGTGGTCCAATTAATTAATTATCCCAACAGTTCGTAGAAGTCGGTTGTTTACTTACAACTGAAAGTTTTTAATTTTATTGATTTTAAAAAGAAGTTTCTTAAGAAATTAAAATTTTTGTTACTTATTTTAATTTCAAAATTAATTAAAAATAAAAAATTATTTTCGCATGGGAAATAGTATTTTTCTTTTTAAAGAACCTGAAAAGAATTACACACCGACTGAATATTATGCAGTTTTTTACATCGCTACATATTACATCAGCATTTTTCGCATTCATGTGCTTTAAGCAAAATTTACTTTTTAATTAAACCTATCACGACCACACTTTTTATCTACCGGTGCTTTATTTGATTATGTTCACTAATATAGAGGTTACCTGTATGAGTTTATAAGAACCTTCCTTAGGTAAACGACAACAACTTTTAACTTTGTGTGAAAGGCACCACTGTCATAATCCATCTAGTATTTCGCTAGACTAAGCATATTAGTGAGAAAGTTTGTAGTAAAAAAGTTAATTGCTCTACGTATTATAATTCACTAGATACACGATAGTAATTTTTACTATTTGTAGGAAGTACTAGTCCCACTTTTTCAATTCATGCAATTTTTTCTTCAGCTATGCACATTAAAAAACTTTAAGACTCACGCTATTGTAGTCCTCTAGCAACACGATAAAGTTTTTTACTTTGTAAGGGACATACCAAACCCCCACTATTCCGACTTAGCCTGTATTTCCTGTACTATACTAATGTAACTTTTGAAGACTCTCCCTATTATAATCCTCTAAGTAACACGCCCTTGTGCACAATTTTTTAAGAACAGCTGGGTTTATTGATGATTTTATTTTGTGGTCAGGCTTCTTTATTTTACTGCTCCTTTTATTTAATTAATATTACGATATAGGTCGCCCTTAATCAAAACACATACTTGCTAAATTGATTAATGTATTAAACAGAAAGGAAAGCAAGCATGCAGACTTTTTTGCTGTTAATGAAACATTTTTAGCCAATTAAATTAATAGCTAATAAAAGTCAAAGAAAGTTAACCATTTTTATATGTTTATTCAAAATTATCGAAATCAAAATATTTAAATAATACCTGGTTTTAACAATTATTTAGATTTCAGCATTACCAACCGATGGTAAAACCACCGTAAGGTTATGAGCTCACGTCTTGGTACAGATGATAAGTTCTTGTTTCTGCTATTGCAGTTACCTACATAAAAATTAGTGAGCAATTTGGACTGGAATAAATATTGTAAGAACTCCTTCTATAATTCTGGGAAATTTGTCTAAAATATTTTTGTGCTCAATTTAAGCTAAACGTATTCAGCATATACTACTTAAATTTGTTTTTTTTTTTTCATTGGAGTTACTTCATTGTTTTAAATGATATAAAAAAATTAGAGGTAGATGTAGTGTTTTGCCCACTGCCTCCAAGGATATGAACCGATCATGCTGATTTTCAAAAGTACCTCTTTCGACGCTGTGTCTAATCGATTGCCGTATTTCAATTTTCTCTCCCTGAGCTTGTGCAACTTAATTTTAACACTAACACGAATAGACAGACGGACATCACTCAATTGACTTCAGTGAAAAAATTGGCGCTCGGCAATATTTTCCGAATTATGGGCATCTGCAGTTTTTATAGAAAAATACGATTGTGCACCAGATTTTTTAGATATCAATATTGGTATAATTCGAAAGCCTTTGGAAATATCTTTCAGAATATGCTTAAATGCATTAAAAATGCTAAACCTATTAAGAGCCAATGACATTTTTATGTAAAATTATATATCATACTTAATTTTGTATCTTATTTTTAATTCTCTGTCACCGCAATATTTGTTTTTTATGATAGGAGCTTCTTCACCAAACTAAATTTACATATATGGTGAAGGGTATATAAGATTCGGTATAGCCGAATATAGCACTCTTACTTGTTTAAATTTGCTTTTTATTAAAAAACCTAAAAAAATATTTTAGTGTTATTTTTATCGTCGGTTTTTTGTAGTGTAAAATTGACTTTATAGTGTCACACTTGATTCATGTTATGTTCCGATTTAATTCATAACTCATTTTTGTAATGCATGATTTGTATCATTAATTTCGAAAACTTTGGCACAAAACAAATTGTGACATGAAAGAAAAAACGAATGATACAAAAGCCGTTTTTAATGGTTTCAAGCAGATTTCTAGTTGATACAGATAAAACCTACAATATTTGAAAGCCTGTTATTTTCTAACAATTTCGTATTCAAATTCAAGGTACATGTTGAAATGAGTGATAATACTGACATATTGTCCGTAGCTCTACAGTCACACGAATTAAATACTTTAGGTTGAAGAATAATGTCAACAAACTTTATTTTTGCATGCATTTATACACACGTACATTCATACGTCCGTGTATATGTACGTTCATTGACACACATGTACTTCAACTTGATTTTTGGATTTAATTGCAATTCATGGTATTTTGTTTTTTATTACTATTATTTTTTTATATCATTTTCATAAAGCATCTTTTAATGTTATAAAATTTGCCTTTGCCTTTACTGTATAAAATTGCTTTAATATATGTATCTGTAACTTTAGCAGTTTGCTTTGTTTGTATTTTAATGCGTGTTAAATTTAATTAAATACATTTTTTAATAACAAAGTGTTGCTTAACTTATACTACAACAATTGAGAAGCATGTAGAGTAGCAACAACAAAAAGGATATTTAACAAAAAATCCTTCAACGTATAAAATGAATCAGCAAATGAATTGCAAGTAGGGAAATGAAAGGAACTGAACATGAAGTAATTATATTTAAGTGGACATCATGATTATGATAGCAATAACAACAAAAATATATAATAATTCAGAAATAATGATAAAAATACACAGTCGATGTCTTAAAAAAAGGTGCAGCAGGAAAACATTCTAAGTTACAAGTTACAGCAACATTTTAGAACTATGACTGCTTCATACGAAGAAATATACTGAGCCAAAAACTGTGTCAGTGGTGACTAGTTAGTTAATTATTTAGAGTGGCAGCCTCTCACGACGAAGCTCACTTAAACACAATTGTATGGCCCGTTGTGATACCACACAATGGTGACTAACGCTAACAACATTCAAAGCTAATGTACACATGCGGAACAAACAAAAAAAAGCAAAACTGCTGTCTTTTACTCCTTTATTTGGTATGGCTTATGGACCAGTACATTTAAAAAAAATGAGACTTAATGCAAGACTTTAATTTGCATGTGATTTTTGCACCAGTAAGTGTACGGTATTTTGAATATGCAAAACTGTTTAGTGCTATGAAAGGGTTAAAAGTGGTATTGGTCCATATAGAAATAATAAGTTAAAGAGCTATATTCAGCTATGCCCGCAGATGTCATACGAAATATAAAAAAACTACCAAAAAAATTCTTTCCAATCTTCTGTTTCGAAAATATTTTCTTCTAAATTTTACGTTTTGCTTAGGGTTGTTGTCTCAGCTTAGTAATTGAAAAGTTTGCTGTATTAAGTGCAGAAATACAAACAAAAGATGAAAAAATTAGAGGCAGACGTGGTGTTTTGTCCGCTGCTTCGAAACACATAGACCGCTGAACTATAACATCGAATAGAAGATTTATATTTTTTCTAGAGCATCTAGTTCTATGGTAAAGTAGTTTGCAACAGGAACCCGGACGCACAGACGAACATCGCTCACTTAACTTAGAATGTATATGCTTTATGGGTTCGGAATTGAATATTGCAGAAATTTCAAAAGGACAACAGATTTGCAAAGCGACTTAATTTCGCTTTCTATTTTACAATGTAACAACTTTAATCCCCAATATAATTCACTTTCCAGTTTTTATTAAAACGATTGAGGCTAGCAGTGTGGCAGCATACTGTGTGTTTAACTTAACACGCTGTAAAACATGTGTGCACATACATATTATCGTATGCGACAACTTATTTTCAATGAATTTAATTCTACTTACAAACATTACAATAGCGCCATTTTCTGTATGAAAAAAACTAATGATATCGCTTGTCATGAAATTTCTTATGGCAATTTGCTATCTTAGGTACTATCCTTCTTTGATGAACCAGTTTATATAAATAGAAAAACCGAAAAGGTATACGTCATTTTTTGGAACAGCCAGACAAAATATTAACATTTTATTCAGTATGAAAATTTATTATTTTCAATTTTCTTTATGTTGATACACGTTAATTGTACATAAAGTATTTATTATTTAAAACTAAAATAAAAATCATATCCATATCGCCATTTTACTTCTGATCATATAAGTCATCAATAAATTATATCCATATTTAGTGTAGAGAGTTCGAGTGTTATATCTCTAGACAAATTGAATAAATTAGAACTACATAAAACAAACAGAGTAAAAGAACAACAAAAACTCAAAAATCTTTTGTTGAGAAATATAGTAACCATGGAGTTTTTTTTAATAAATATGTATTGCCGTTGGAAAGCAATCTTGCGTATTTAAAAGGTTTCATGAAAAATAAAAATTAAAAAATGGAGTGGAAAAATGGCCATATGGATATGCTCTCCCCGCAGTAACAATTTTTGTTTTAAATAATAATTATTTCATGAGAACATTAACAACATGATATGAATTCTTCGCATCCATCTTACTTAGGCTGTGTAAATTGTAAATATCATTGGTTTTTCACTGTGCATATTTTTTTTTTTTTATTTTAGCATAATATTTGCGATTTTAGCTTAATATTTGTGATTTAAAAATTTGTGACGTTTTTTCTTTATTAAATTCAGGAGGCAGATTTATTTATTTATTTATTTTTTTTTTTTTTTTTGGAGACTTAAAAATTGAATCATTTTGCAGCACTATTTCGTACTTTATTTGGATTTATTCCAATTTAGAAATTGGCATATGAGTTCATAATTAAAAAAAAAAAAATTCAATATTGAAGAATTTGTTCGCTTTTATTTTGGGGACTTAAGTTATTAGTTTGCAGTTCCAATTTTCACTTTAGTCTTACTCAGGGTTTTTAAAACAAATAGAAGCTGTAAGCATAAGCAAAGAGTCAGGTTTGAATAACTTTATGGATAACAAATAATTATTTTATTTTTTAACTTGTGCTTGACTAAAAAAATATTATTTAATTACAGACAACATCTAAAACCAAAGCTAGTGGTGTTTTACATTCTGTATTGAGATATTTTAGTACCTCCCTTTTAATCTATTATATTTAATACGCATATAAAAAATATGTAATTTTCAACATTATACGTCCTTTCATTAAACAAACCGTTTCCTTACTTGGAATTTAAAAATGTTTGTTTGTATCTTTTTCCACAGTTCTTTTATCCCTTTGTTGAATAATTCATATTATGGAATTGCATTTCAATTTTCATATATTTATATATGAGTGTATTTAATTTTACTTTAATGATTTTGCGCGAATGCATGTGGAAGTGTTCTTTGTAAAATTTTTAAAAATGTTGATGAATGCTTGGGCTCATCATATTTTCTCCCAATTTATGCCATAATTTATGTAAATTATTATTTCGTAGTCATTGCTGCGATCATTATAAATTTTACATAAAGCGTTTGTTGTTGTTTTAATTTTAACATATACATACATACATATTTTAAATTTTAAATGATTATGATTGTATAAGTTGGAATGCAATTATTTTCAAAAATTCTGTGCAAAAGTGATGACAAACATGTATGGATTTATTCACAATATTAATTAAAATTCAAATACAATTAATTCAAATAATTTTTGTCGATTGTCAAGGTGATAAGTTTTTTTTTTACATAAGAACTGTTTGATGTATCTTCATTAAAAATTAATTCATATAATAAAACTCGAGTAGATTCATTTCTGTACATGAAAACTTTTTGAAAAATTTTGTTTTTGTTGGTATAGACATAATCGTTAGAGAATACAAACAACTATTTTTTAAAGTTTTAGCTGGCTGTGTGTGTTAGCAGCAATAAAAACTACAGAAAGGGTTTAAATAAAATTTTAAGAGCGGCGGTCTCTAGAACCTTAATTCAAATATAGATAAGTTTTTCTTAAAAATTTGTTATTTCTCAGAGAAAATATAGATACAAACGCAAAAGCACCAAATTTTACTGCTTTAATGGTATTAATGCAGTTTTTACCAAATTTTATTTATTTATTGAACTCTGCAACAAATATTTAAAATCACATAATTTAATTTTAAATTTTAAGGAAATTGGAAATGACACGCTGACGAAGTCGTGGGCACTGCTAATATATTATAAATGCCTTTGTTTATTTCTTTGCTGTTTGTTGGTGCTCCAGACACGGCTAAACGGCTGAATGCATTAGCATCACATAAGGAGAGGAGTAAAGAGTGAGAAATGTAGATAGGTCCTCACCAATAAGCTTCAAGAGCTTAGACCTAGATGAGAGAAAAATGGGGAAAGCAGGCTTACTACTGTAATGATCTAAATAAAACTTTATGTGGAAGGTAGAATATTATTTGCTTATTTTGAAGATATTTGAAATATAGCTTTGTCTCGCTTTATAAGGTCCAAGAGGCAGTAATAAATCTGTTTGAATGTGTATGCAAAAATTATGATTTTTTTCTTAACTTATGTATATTATTTGTATTTTATCAATTTCAAAGAAATGCTATTTTTTGTAAAGTCCTTAAATTTAAAAAAAATAATAAATCTGAAAAAGTTGTAATTGTTGATAGTAAAATTAGCTCATTGAAAATTAGTTCAAATGTTAGATGCTGGTAGTAGTCAACTCTAAGGGCTGCAGAGAGAGAGAGAGAGAGAGAAAGAGTCTTAAGGCCGGGGCACATAGAATCTGTCATACGTTTTACTTTGACAAATTCAACTAAAGTCAAAGTAACGACGGATAAGGTTGGCACAATGAATACTTTGTTGACGGATCAAAGTTTGCTCTCCATTTCATTCACATTTAAATTTAGTTTGTATTTTATTCACTTATTAATTTATTTTATTGTTTGCCACAAAAATTGTTTTATTAATATCACAAAGCACAATTGAAGCACAGCAAGAGTTAAAAGAAAACAGAGAAGAAGAAGCAGTTGATAGTTGTCAAAGTATTCAATTTACGTCAAAAGCTAAAAGTTGACCAACTTTCGTACTTTTCGTTGACGGACACGTATTGATTGTGAAAACGCTCATAAGAAAACATGTATTTTTATTGACTTGTCAGTTGAATATGTCAAAGTTTAATGTATGACGGATTCTATGTGCCCCGGCCTTTATCGGGCATACAGCATGAAGCTAGAAATACGCAATGATTCCAATGTTGCATTAGCATTAGCTTTTTCAGGTATAACCACCACTCTTCTTAATAGTGGACGAACAGCACGAAGGATATATAAAATATGGAGCAATCTTTTACTTATTATTTTATAATAATATATTGAGTGTTAGTAAATTTTGTAATCTACTGAATTACTTATATTAAACTCATGTTAGTGTGCGGAGTTGCAAAATAAAAAATTTTTCAAAAATTGGAAACTAGAGCAACACAAATATTTCTCTAAAAGACTTTTTTTGAAGAAAAAATATAGACAAAATTTATATGAGTTTTTTAACAGGAGTTTTGTTTTTTGAAGTTTTCGTAGTAGATGCATTGAAATTGCTTTACTGAATTCAATTTTGTCCAAAGATGATATATTTATAATTAAAACCTACTATAAAAATTTATTAAGGAACATCAAATTATCTTACCAAACGAAGCTCATTTTCATTAGTCACGGTACGTCAACAAGCGATTATAGAGAATCCTTTTCATGCCCAAGATGAAACTATATGGTTCGCTACGCGTCCTGGAGGCTTGATTGGGCTGTTAATGCAGTAACGCCATTAAAGTGATTAAAAACTGAAGAAAAATTCGCCATCTGTAAGCGTCGTCATGGTTAATTAATTAATTTTTCATTTATAATTGCCAAACTTTCCCTTTTATAATACAATAAAAATTTGAATCATCTTCATGTTAATTTTTTTTTTTGTTATTTTGTTTTAGAAAACAAAGTTAATGTTGAGCAACTCGATTTATGTTAACTAAAAAAAAGCGTGATGTTATTTTTTATTAATCGAATCTTGAATTTTGTATTTGAATACATTTGGTCATTAATTTTAAATTTTGGGTTTTTAGAGATTTTTAATTTAAGTTATTTCCAAAATTAATCTGTCGATTACAAAATGTTGCTTCTCATGTGTTCGGAACGGAGTCCCTTATTATACAAAGCTGTAATATATTATACAGTGTTATTCTTAGGCAACATCGGGGAATCAGAGGCTAGTTAACATAAAATTTCATATCTTTTATCTATAATATGATGATGGAATATGATCTAGGATGTATTTTGTTTACGAGTACTTTTTATTTGAAAGCTACCAAACAAACTTTTAGTTTTTCTTTTGACAGAATATATAACAACAATGGTGGAATTTTTGCCTGAAAATAAGACAAGAGTAACTTTTTGACTTGATTGGAAACAGAATTTTTAGAATCGCTTAATTTTTGCAGGTCAAAAATATCTGCTACTTTTTGATGAAAATGGACGAACTTTACTACTAGTCTCATTGCTGTTTTTCCCGTTTAGTAACGTGCCTTAGACTAATACATCAAAAATTTTGAAAAATATTTAAAATAAAATAAAATATAATTTTTGGAATAAAAAATGGTTAACAGTTGTTTACGGTTTCAGAATCTATGGACTGGACTTTCTTTAGACAAATCTAACTAACGTCAATTCGTTCGTCTTTTATTTCTTGCAGTCCCCTTTGGTTTAATTATTTACTTAATAATACACAGCTCTAGATTAGTGGCTCTTCGGACCTATCTTTAAATAATTATGTATCCAATTTTATAGTAGCAAAAAAAATTCATCATCAGTCTTCAATTCGTATTCGTTATATAATTCAAAATTAAATTTAGTGTTGAAATTAAAATATCATAAGTGAATAAAGTGTCACCAAAAAACAGGTTTGCAGATGTATCAGCAATTATTATTTGGATTTTAAAGCTCATATTTTTAGTTTTCTTGTATTTTTTCTTAAACAATTGATTATTGACCTTGCACTAAGGCAATCACATGTCAAAATAATTAAATTATATATAGAGTGGGTACCAATAAAAATGCTTTCAAGAGAAGTAGTACTTCAGGAAATAATGCGTATTTAGTTAGTGTGTAACCGTGCTACATTCTTTTAGGAATGGGGGGAGAAAAAAGAACAGGTGGTGAAAGTATAGACATTTTGTTATATATTTTGCTTCGCCAGCGAATATGCTACTTAGAAGTACCGATCAAGGAGGCTGCATGCGGTATTGGTAAATTCTGAATAAGTATATATACCATTAAACAGAAAAAACATATATTAATTTTTTTGGTTGTCGCAGAGGTTGAATCTTAGCCAACCTAATTTATACTCAACGAACCTACTACTTTGACTGCATCAGTTTTTTACTTATCTTCTTAAGTCTAAGGCTTCATTTGAAAAATTACTATAATCGCAGCACAAATTTTAAGTGTTCTTATAATTTCATTTAGTATGCACAATTCTTTAAACGTCTCTTAAGTTAAAGGTGAAATATTGTAAAATAAATGATTATTAAATTAATTAACTTTAGAATTGATTTTATAAGCTAAAGCTTTTCACTTAAGAAAGACTTTAATTTTGACTATTTTGGTATTAAGTTAGTCTCCTCAATTATACTTTATTTTATCCCTTTCCCTAATTCCCCTTTTATATTCTTTCTATTATATAAATTGCCTAGAAAGTTTAGAAAGCAATCAAGTTTTTTTATTTCAGTTCTCAAGTATCATTTATAAACCATTTAAAATTTAGTATGAAACATAATAGAAGATAAAGAAAATTGCCTTAATAAATATTAAGTAGTTATTCAAACACTTTTCATAATCCCTCAATTAAACTTGAATTTAGTATCTATTATTTGATGCTCTGAATATTTGTATGTCCAATTTAACAAATTAAAAAAACGTTTTAAAAATTAATAAAAAAAAACTTAAATCAAGAGTATTTTGTTAATAATGTAATTAAGTGTTAGTTATTTTAAAGGTAAAATATTTGTATATTTTCAATAGTTTATTTTGGTTAATTGTCTATCTTTGTGTTTTGTTTGAATATTTTTACATTAAAAGTTTGAAATGATAAATATTTTTAGATTGAAAGGAAATATTTTTTTATTTCGTGACTTATTTTATTATATTTTATTCTTTGCTTCTGTTTGTGTTTCAACGTACTTTGATTTTTTGATAATTTACACCCTTTCAATTTAGAAATTTTTAGTTGAAGCAATTTTTACTTCTGTCAGATTTTGTACACTTTAACTTTAGAAATTAACTACAAAATTAAAAAAATAAAAACTTTTGAAAAAAAGTTTAAATTTTCAAAATCCACCAATAAGTTTTTCTTTCTTATATTCTGTTTTTTAAAAGCTTTTTTTAAAATTAATAGTTTTTTTATCATTAAAAAAAGGTATTGCAATATATTTATAAAATTACGTTTTCTTAATGTTTTACAATTTCCTTGTTAAATTTTTCATTTGGAGTTTAACTGTTACAACTAAATTTATTTCTATTTGGCAAAGTTATAGATTTTTATCCCTTTTGTTCTTTCCTTAAACATAATCGTACTTGAAAACAAGATATATTAAGTTTTTCTATAAATAAAAGAAAAAGGAAAAAAAAAAGGAAATCATAATTCACATCATAACTCACATACAAAAAAAAGCAAAACCTGCGTAAAAGATTTACATTAGAGCACAGCTGTGATTATTTTTTGCTAAAATTGCAAGCCGTTACAACCTTTTAATAAATACGGACAGATAAACATGTCATAAGCGTTTAGGAAAATCATTTATTTTTATGATAAATTATGAAATATTTTTGCATAATCATTAATGGAAATGATTATCCATTTCTAAGACGCTTTTTCTTAATATTTATTCTAATTTTTTTTATAACCAGGACTTTATTCAACAACATTAGCGGTAAATGCCAGCAGGTAATTCTAAGCCAAACTAATTTGATACTTAATTAAAACCAAAATAAATAAAACTTTATTGGTTTTTATCCTTTTCTTTTGCTTAACACCACAGCAATTATATTATAAAAATTCTTCGAAAGGTGTACAAAATTCTTCCAAGGAAGTTTTCGTTATACAATTAATAATCATCAAAACTAAATTTAAATGTTACTTTTACACACTAACGCAGAGGTATGTTTACGAGGGTGAACCTCTTGTGGATATTTAAGCGGTTATTTTTAACATATAAAATACGTTTCACAACTTATAAATGAGTTAGATAAAAATTTGGAATATTTGAGAGGCTGAGTCATTTTACACTGAATATTTTACTGCAAAGACATCTATTTGTAAGGCCATTCACTTATACAGAATTCTATCGTGAGTTCCGAATTAATGAATATTCATTGTAGAAGAACGGCACGCGGATTTGTCGTCGAATTTTTAAGATTCATTTAAGAGCAAATTGAACGTTTTGAAAATGCTTACTGGCAAGGAAAAAATATCGCTGAGGTAACCTTAATCTGCGAGCATCATATTATGGTTGTATTAAAAAACATAGTATTGTTGCATCTAATAATAATATAGTTGGTCTTGAAACCATATTTCTATCTAGAACAATAACGTGTAAAGGTGCAATAATATTATGTTCAAATATAATCATTTAATGTTTAAATCCAAATATCATTTTAACATTGAAAATGAGCTGACATTCTCTGAAATTAACGAATTCATTATTCATTGTCTTGCTGCTCAACTTAAATTTATTAATAATAATATGTGATGGTTATATATATTATGTTATTGTTAATAAGTTCTTAATCCCTGGTTTTTGTTTAAATTTTTTTTTTAGTTAAAACCAAACCGGTTGAATTTTTTGTACATCGTTACCATTAATATTACTGCCTCAACGAAATAATTTTTATTGTACCTTAAATATTGTTGAAAATAACTATAATTAGTTTGCCGTAACTATGAAATATTGCAGAGAATATAAAATGGTATAGTTTAGTTTCTCTTGTTACTTAAAAAACTAAGGAAAGAAGACTAACAACTAAGACGCTAAAAATTCCTTATTTTGCTACTTTTCTAAAAAATAAACATTTTTTTTAATTGCCTCTTCTAGTAGAATCTTTTTCTATTTGATGAGTTATAGCCTAGCGCTAGTTGCTGTGTGGTTTTTGGACTCCGAGTTCAAATTATAGAAAAATACTGTTTAATTTAAAATTCGACAATACGAATTAATATTTACCAAGATTAAATAAAAACATTATAAAAGATATTATTTACGCTTCAAAGGACGACTCTCGTAGAATATTTTCAGAAATAAAACTTGCAAAATTGTTGCAGCTGTGGAGTGATAATAAAAATGTTTATAACCCCTTTTAAGCTGCTTTTTTGTTTGTTTAACGTAGCATCAGACAAGACTGTTGAAATCCAAGCAGATCATTTATCATTTCAAAATATTTTCTTTGTGTATATTTTCTTTCGTTCTGTGCACAAAAGTATAAGCTTAGAAGGAAAACATTTTCGTTAGAACCACATAAAAAATGATTTTGTATGAGTTTGAAAAATTTTATTTTAAAACCACATTATTTTATGAAACACCTGTATTCTTTTGCATAGCTTTTTTCGACTTAATTTACTTTGTAATTGTTTTAGTTTTTTTTTTTCATATTAAATAAATTTGATGGAATAAGTTTAAGGATTTTAAACTCTTCAAGTAATTTGTTTTGAAAGGTTGATAGTTATTATTTGTTTTGAGATTTGATTGACTTAGCAATTCTTTATGAATAGAATCACGACGTATACATGTTATAAAGCGCTTTTGATAGAGAATTTGCTTTTGCATTAAATTTATTTTCAAGAATATGTTATCCTATGAAGAGCGAACGTGATAGAATATGGTTTTGGGCAGGCTAGTGTTGAATATGATCGAATTTCGTGATTGTGTTATTATTTGAGAATATTGTCAGATATAATTTATCTCTCCAGAATTTTTTTGACAATTGTTTTAAAAGTTTTATATAAAAATCATTACTAATTAAATACAAGAAAATAAGACTTTTAATTGATTAATTTTTTAACCGCTTGGCTTGAGTTTTCTTATTAGTTAGATAACAACGTTTTGCATAAAAAAAAATACGGAGCCATAAGCGCTTAGTAAAATGTACTGCTCGCAAAATAATTTTCTTAAACAAAATGATTTTCTTAAACAATATCTTTAATATATGACCCCTTAAAATTTATTTGTAATATTTATTTTCTTCCCTAAAATTTATATTCGAATTCTTTTGGTTTCAATTCTTTAATTAATAAAAGTTTTTCCTCAAACCTATAAACTACAAATTACAAAAATGCTTTATGTAACAACACTATTTTGAAATACATTTTTGTTTTAGTCTGCACACCTAACAGAACGTACTTCTCGTATTGTGTAAAAATGTAAAAAATCGAACCATGAAAAAATTAGAAACTGTTTTTCATTGAATTCATTATAAGTTATTTATTACTTTTAACATTTTTGCTTCATGCTTAGTATTGGTTTAATATATCGTATATAATCTTAAGTTTTCCCTATAGCGGTGGTGAAAAGGAAACGGAAAGGGAAAAGACAATGTTGGGCAAACAACAATAATATTTTAAATAAAAAAATAATAACAACAATTTTATTCACCACATTGTTATACAAACTTTTACAAATATTTTAACTTCAATTGCTTTACAAAGCTATGAAAATGTTCAAGTTACTTTGTGCAGCTTTTAACTTTTATTTCCTGCTAAATATTACAGTTATATTAAAAATCAAATAGATATTGTATTAATTCTTTCAAAGTATCTAAAATTTTTTTGCTCTTGCTCTTATTGACTCCCTAGTTTTTTTGGTGTTCCTTAAAATAATTTATTCTGTTCTTAGCACACATAGAGTTTGGGAAAATCCCTTTAATGCAGTCAAAGTTTATTTTCATAACTGCTGCTATTGTAACTATAACAAATTTAATAATTTACATAAGACTGCTGACGCTGTTTTATTTACATACAACCCTATTTGAACTTATGAATTCAATTCTTTTCACTTATTTTAAATAAAACCCTCTTCACTAACTCTTCAATATTGATGAAACCGGCAGCCTGATTCCTTTATTTGAACACTTTTTGTTGCTGTTTGTGCTGGCATAAATTTGTGTATGAAAATAAAAAGGAAAATTTAATTTCCGCTTTTCTGCTGCATTTGAACTTATTTAAATAAAATTTGAACTCTTGCCGCTACTAAGGCTTACAAGTGGGAGTTGTAGTTGCTTTTGCCCTTCTGCTACTCCAGTTAATATTTTTATACTCTAAAATAAATTTTCAAACTCCTTATTTTGTGCAGTTGACTACAACGAAATACGTTAAGCAATCAGTATAGGAAATTTTTATTTTTAAATTTCATTAAAACATAGGAATTATGGGAAATTTGGGCATAAGGTTTAAGTAAACAAATAAAAAAAAATATCATAAAAATATAAAAAAGAATATAACAAAATTTTATAAAAATTTCACCTGTTCCTAGTTGACTTATGTCCCTCAAAACAAAAAAAAAAACTTACCCGGTTAAGCTGAGCTGATAACGGCCTTTGGCATAAACTAAAGCGGACTTTATTGAGTACGCACGTGAATGTGTGATTCTACTTGAATCTGCACAAAGCATAGATTTTTTTTGGGGCTCCGACTTTCCATTAGCTACTTTTAAAATTTTATTTCCTTATAAGTATTTATGAGGGCACATAATGCTTGGTTGATGGTTCTTGCCATACCTTTCGGTGAAGACTGTCGTCACTGGCTGTTTGTTTGTAACTTTTGCTGAGCGCTTTCGATGTGAGAACATAATTTTTTATATAAAACTACAGGGTGATTGTTACAGGTACAATCGACATTATTACATTTCTTCCATTTATTCTTTTTTAATAAATATTATTATTCTTGGTAAAAAACGTAAGAACATTTTTATTTTTATTGCGTTCGTTTTATGTGTTTTATGTATGTATTTTACCAAACGCATTTTTATAATTAATTTTAATATATTTTTAATACACATTTTTACATAGAATTTTAAGATAACTTTAAATATTGAGAAAAAATGAATTGATGCCCATCAACGTTTGTAGAAACGGCACTTAAAAACCTTTAGCAACAAAAAATTTGTTATTTGTATCTTGCAATACTTAAGTATTAGTTTAAGGTTATTACCAGGTTTTTTAGCTGAACTTAAGCTCCCAACATTTTTAATGTATTTTCTAACACTTTTGGCTTAAACTATTAAATTTTCCGCTGCAAATGATTTTCAAAATTTTTTCAGAAAAAAAAACGACCTTTAGACGCCGCACTGTTATTTTAACCTTCACAAAAGTTTAACCTAAGAAATGTCTGAATTATTATTCATTAGATTAATTAATGGAGTAATTTGTTTTTAATTTTTTTTTTTTTTTTTTTTGATTTTAAAATATAAATAAATAAAAAATAATAATCATAAAACACTTAATAAATTAAAGCATTTTATTTATTTTAGACAAATACTAAATTCCTTAATTCTCTTGATTTACTTTCAGGTGAAGTCGAACGTCTACTTAAGGAATATCGTCAAAATCAAGAATTGGTGCGCCGTATCGGTGGCCATTATTATCAAATTATTTATCCAGTTCAGTTGAGGCATCACGAAAAGATGGGCATTTCAACGCGAGAAGTTAGTGCACCAAAGGTACGAAATCGTTTACGTTATAAACGAAATTTAAACAATTATACAATGGTATGTTCATACTCTCACTTCCACTACAAAAAAACTTTCTCTATCTCTGTTGAACTCTCTCCTCTCATTTTCATACAAAACAAAAAAAAGCATATTTTGATTTAAATGGGCTTTTGTATTTAAGTAAAAAAAATGAACATGAAACATTTTCGTATATTAATTAAATGTTTGTAGAAAAGTGACACAGTGACAGTGATCTTAGCTTTTTAGGCCAGGTTGCTGAAACTCAATTAATATTAAACAAACAAAAAAATAATTAAAAATTAAATAATAGTTTGCTGGATTCAGACGAAACACAAAGTTTGCAATTATTTGGAAATAAAAAAAATAAAAAATAAACAGATTTTTACTGAGTTTACAAAAGCCCATCTTTAACTCAAACCCATTTTAAGTTCATTGTTTAGTGTTGTCATAGGCTTTAAGAATTTAATAGTTGAAAAAAATCACTTCTAACTGGAAATAAAAATCAATATCGATATAGCGATATCAAAATTTTTTTTAAACAAATACTACCTTTGCCTCCCCATAAATTTGTAATCATAGTTTTAAAATTAGAGATCACCTTGCCGCTTTCTTTATAAATTTCTAATATTTAAGATGACATATCTAATGAAATTTTTTTTATCTTTAAAATCAACCATTCGTATCAACCATTTATTTTACAAAAGTATAATAATAATAATAATAACAATTCATTAGTAGAAAAACAATTTAAGATTCTTAGACATTTTATCGACTGAATGAATCCTTTAAAACCATCAAGTAAAGTGCAGGAAAAACATTTAGTCTTAATGAAATAATTGAAAAATATATTTCTATGGTCGCTTTTTGTTTTTCTCTTATAGACTTTTTTACTGCTTCTAGAGTTAAGCAAAATTTCCCTAAGGTTCACATACCCTTCATATTTTTCCCTGCATAGTGGTTTTTAGCCGAATGATTTTTCAAAACTTCTAAATTAAAAAAAAAGCAAGTCGTTAAGGTAGATGCTGCAACAGCTTAGTATGGCATAAATGCTAGTACTGTCTGTTCTAACCAAAGAGAAGAAAGTTCTCTACTTATTGTCATAATTTTCCGTTATATTTAATATATGTAAAAACGCATTTTACTCTGCTCTTAAATGCGCTCTTGCCAAAAAAAATTGGCTGAAAATTTTTTAACACTGAATTTTAGGTTGTTTTTTACATATTCTTTTTAAGGCAATCTGAATTTCTATCCACACTGCATAATAGTTTTAACTGGGGGCGTTTTCTTTAAAACTCTGCTTAAAATTCAATCTTTTTTCGCTGTCTTGTTATTAAAGATACATTTTGCAAACAAGTTCAAAAAATTCGAAGTCCTAACTTTATCATTTAATTATTCTGTCACCTTTTTCTACCGAGGGGATTCATCTATTAATTTATTGTTAAAGATCATCTTCTAATATTGTTCTGTTTTATTTACTTTTTTATGAGAAAAGAAGAATAATAATTAATGTTAATAATAAAGGCTTGCAATGTAAAAACTATAAACCGGATCCTGTATCCGCCGCAGTATTTCAAACGAATGTGTAGTTTTGTATTTTAATTGTCAGTGACTTGAAACTAAAGTTCAATTAAATTTTAATCAATTTAATACATCAAAACTATTCGCCTATTTAATTCAATGTCGCCACTAACATTTATTAGGAATCAGAGTTATAAACGAATCATTCATTTTTGAAATAATTCGCGAATCATACATGCAATGAATTGGTAAAATTTTTAATTAATTCTTTTCTTCAAAAAACGAATTGAATTAAATTTAAATTAATTCATTTGAATTTAGCGAACATGAATTGCAATTCATTTTCAATTCAAATAAATTGGTTAAATTAATTGCAATTCATTTCCAATTCATTTGAATTGATTTTGAAATTATTTAAATGAGTTCAAATACTAATAGTAAATTATTTTACCCATTCATTTGAATTAACTCGAAAAATGAATTTGTTATACACTTCCAATTTATTTGAATTGAACTGATTCTCAAAAAAAGAATGTAATGCAAGAGCATCAAGTACTTCTATTCGGTACTTTATAATGAATATAGAGCTATGGACATATAAATGGCACATTTTACCCTGAATTCTTTCTCATGCTACAATATTGGAAATACTGTTAACAAACAAAAAGTTTTCGATTTCAACCTTGATTTCGTTCCACAGGTTCTCTATTGGATTTAAGTCAGGGCTTTGGGCTGGCCAATCCAAAACTTCAATCTTCTCTGCACAAAACCAATTTTTTACTAGTTTTGAGGAGTGTTTGGGGTCATTATCTTGCATGAATTTCCACTTAATTGGCATGAAGTTGAAAGCATATGGCTCTATATGGTTTTTTTAAATGTCTAAATACTGAAACTTGTCCATTTTTTCATTGATTTTTACAAGCGGACCTACGCCATGCCAAGAAAATGCACCCCAAACCATAATGCTGCCTCCTCCATGTTGTAGCGTCTTCTGAGCGAACTGAGGATTAAACTCTTGGCATTTAGGACGACGAGCAAAGATTTTGCCATCTGGTCCTCTCTTATTGATTTTTGTTTCGTCACTCCATAACACGTTTTTCCAAAAATTAGTGGGATTTTCCTTATGGGTTCTGGCGAAGATTAATCATTTTAAAGTATTTCTTTTTGAGAGCAGTGGCTTTTTCTGGAAATGCACCCAAACAAATTTGCATCGCATAGTCGTCTTCTGACAAGTCTGCTAGATATTTCCATGTAAAATTTTTTATTAATATCAGATGCCATCTGCCTTGATGACTTGAATGGATAAATTTTCCCCATTCGTACTAAAGCTGCATCCGTATGCTCATCTGTTTTTCGAGGCCTTGGTTCCGCAACACAAGAGTTAATTGCATTGTAGACTGTTTTTTTAGAAAATAAATTTTTTAATCTATTTCATGTATTGTTTAGTTTCGTTTGAAGCCCTAAAAAATAAAATATGATTTTTTTTCAAATACATATTTTAATGAAAATTAGAAATAAAAAGTTTATAAACTAATTATAAAAATGAATGAAAAAGGGAAGCTTTCCGTGTGTTAATGAGAAACATTTTACTTAAATAATGCTTATTTTTTGCTTCACTTATGATTAGGTTTCAAATAACTTATTTTACATTATCTGAAAGCTTCTGCAGTATTTTTATCTGCAAAGATATAACTATAGCGTCGTCTGATTTCTTTGTGTCTCTGCCCACAGGAATACAAATGAAAGTCATATTCGCATGTGTTCAACAGCATTCTTAAATTTGAATTCAATTCTTAAAATCAAGAAATATTGATAAGCTGTTTAGTTTTCAGATATGAAATAATATTTTGTGATCAACAATGATAAATTTTGAAGTAATTAACGAATTTAAATGAAAAGGATTCAACAAGAACAACAATTTAAGTTTAGTTATTATTCCTTACAGTTTCGCAACCAAACAGTTGACGAAAGAAACACAGTATTTCTATTATTAGTTTTTTTTTTTTTGCTTTTATGATGTCCTTCATAAAACCAATTTGACATTATCATCAATAAAATAAATAATTTTTTGTCAAAACTGATGTCCTTATGTGAGCATTAAAGATTTACAAAAACTAATTTTTTGAGTTTCAAATACATACATAAATAAGTTATTACATTTGATGTGAAAAAAAAAAAAAAATAAAAATAAATAAATTAATTGTATTCCAATATAATGAATTAAAAAAATACATTTACAGAATGTGTGTACAATTCTAATGTCATATATTTAGCTGAGCAAAATTGAAATAAATATCTCATAATTTTATTATTTCTTATAATTAACATTTATTCACTTGTTTCTAACTCTTAACTCTTAGTTTTTATAATTTACATAAACATATCTCTCATTATCCCTGACAATCAGAAGCTGGATATACCATTGATATTAAATATGGATTTAAAACAAAATTAAGTTATAATTTTAATAATCACATAAATTAAATTAAGTTTAATTAAAAATAATATATACTTTTTTACTCACTTTGAATTGCATGTTCATAATTTATTTAATTAATTAAAAGAAGTTTACAAAATTATAAAGTACCAACAGAAAGTTGTTAGCTAAATTTGCATGATTTTCTTTTTACCTTTTTCTCCTTTTTACATTTTTTACATTTTTATCAGCAATTTGCACAAAAAAAAATCTAAATAAACTGTACATAGTATTGAACTGTAGTTAATAATACGTACTGATATTAGAAACAAACATTTTGTAGAAATAACCATATTTTAGTAATGAATATCTCATACAAACAAACATATAATGAACAAATAAACACAAATATACACTTCTTAAATAAAATCATATTTTAACGATTTATATTTATTTTTTATTAGTGAAGCAAAAATCGTTGCTTAAAGGTTGTAAACAATTTGAAAACAATTTCAATAATTATACCTTTGGGACAAATTTGTATTTGATTTTAAAATACTTTTAAAGATAACAACAACTTTTAAAGCAATTAGAGCACTTAGAGAAAATTTTAATTATTTGCCCAAGTGCTTGTTAACCAATAATTTATATTTAATACAGTGACTTATAAAACAGTGAATCTAACTTTTCATTTAAAGCGTTTTTTTAGAAGTTGAAGTCTTTCTAGAACTCTCTGTAATGTATAAATTAAAATGCAATTTACAAAATTTCTCCAGCTTTTCCTCTCATACAAAAAAAGTGCAAAATAAAAAAAAAATTTTTTAAATGTAATATTTACCATTTAATAAAGAATAAAATTATCAAAGAACATGTAAAAGCTTGGCATATTCTAAATAATGCGAGCACAATTTGTAGAAATGTAAAACTTAGCCACATCTTTCCTTCATCAGAGAAGGAAAATTAATTTTTTTTAATATAGATTTTTGCTAAATTAGCGAAATTTTTTGGTCTATTGGGTTTTTTATTATTCGTTTTGGGTGTCTGTTACCCAATTATTAATTGCTGCTTGAGTTTCCCTAGCTCCTACAATCTACAAGCACATAATGTCCATCAACGTAGAGTCATAGTGTCCATGGATATTATGGGTTTCTATATAAGAAAGATGTAACTTTTTGGTAAGCGCAGACGTCGTTTGTTATATAATAGAAGAGAAAATATTTCAGCAGTAAATCTTTGGTAATCAAAGCTGTTTTTGTTTTTAGTGCGGATATTATGACACTTTAATAAGTGTCGCTACTAAAAACAACAAAATGTCCATGGATATTATGTCGCTTCAAACTATGGACATGTCATTTTGAGTGGGACATAATATCCATGTACATTGCCATGCCACCTTATTTTCATACATATACAAACAACATAAACATAATAATCTTTTCTCATTTTGCTGATATTTTCAAAAAAATTCCTGTATAGCAATTAGTGATTTTTTTAAAGCCACCTCTTGTTTGACAATTCCTTTCATATATTTTTATACATGGCAATTACTATGACATTATTTCTTCAACTTTTCAAGAAGAGCAAAGTTATTTCGACATTCTTTAGCTAAAAAATATACATAAGTTATACAATTCCAAATTTATTTTGCCATTAACGCTAATATTTATGACATACTCTCAAAACATCGACCTTGAAAAAAAATTATGTTAGAAAATTTTCCTAATTCGTCTACTTAGAACATGATTTATTAAACAGAAAATAAACAAAGAGAATTAATGTTGAAAGTGTTTTAAGTCAAGTGATAATAATGAAAATTGGGTTGCCAAGCGAAAGGGCAGCTTACTAAAACGAAAACGTATTTACCTTTAACTATTTCAGTATGAATAAATATTTCATTCATTTAAGATACAAAATAGCGCCAATAAATGTTTTGAAAATTATGATTAAAATTTCGTTTGCACCCAATAATTATTTTTTTATTATAAATCACTTCTAAAAAAAATAAAAGATAATATTAGATGAGATACCAATGAAAAAACTGAAAAGTATTTAATATTCGCTAGCAATATTTTCTCAAATAACATTATTAACAGTTTTAATAGCCACTGTAGTAAAGGTTCTTTTATGTGCTTTCGAATTATGTTCGTATTTAAAACAACACAACTGCTAGCATTACCTTGTAAACGTATTCTTTATATAATTTGTAAATAATTAAATGCCTTAGATAATTTAATAGCGATAAAACATTCAAAAGGTTAAATACAAATTATCTTAAAATTCAAAGAGAATTTTCAATATTTAAAAGCGCTAAAGTTAATTTCAAAGAAAATAATGCCAAAAGACCTTTACCAGCTACAAAAAATAACATCTCTCTTTAATCACGTAAAAGTAATTTAAATAAAATTGCTATGAAATCATTGTGTTAAAATCAAAGAACAAAAAAGAACAATTAAGGTTCTTAGGAAGGGCAAATGAAAAGACGAAATTATTCATACGTAACTGCAGTAGTTCATACCTTGTTTCTTATTGAATAAGCAATTGTTACATTGAATATTTAGGATGAAGTTTAATTATTTATGACTTAAAGTAACAAATTAGCAGAAAGTGTTTTCACACAAATGAAAAATTTATATACATAAATATTAGTTTAGTTAGGCAAATTCATTTTAGTAACATTTTCATAACACAAAGAAAGTTGTGTAACATAAGACATAATTTATTATTGTACATTAAACAAATAATCATTTGTAAAGCTCATTGTCCCTTTTATAGTTGAAGCATACAGTTATATTTATTAATAAAACTTTTTTCTATTAATTCAGTTTTCTTCCAAAAAAGACCACGATGATTTATTAGCCATTTGTGGTGGAAGTTTTAAAACTTCTAAAATAAATTCAGTAAATTTATGTCGCGTTGTGACACAGGTATGTGATGTATATCTTTTTATCTATTTGCTGTTGGGTTTTTAAATGCTTTTCTAACCCCAGATGCTTTGAATAAATAAACTGATATAAAAGTTTTAGTGTACATTTTAGGAAGAACAATCCCTGCTAAATCCTAAGCATTCCACAAAAAATCTTAAATAGCTTCAATCAAATAATTTAATACTTTTTAAACAATTATTTTTATTCCACATTATTTTAAGCAACATTCAAGACACATTTATATATAGACGTACTAGACTAGAGTTACAATAAATTAGCAAACAAATATTTACTGTTTTACATTTAAAGTACAACTAATTAACTAAAGTTGAAATTGATTACCAGTACATGAATGAAAAAATTTCCTTTTTGTTGACTAATTATTTCCTAAATAAGGAAGACCCATTTTTTTGAGAAAGGGCATAAATAATAAAACATCTATGGCCAGTTCACGCGTGTTCGGCATAAAATAATTTTATAACACGGACACTGTGAAAGACTTGGTATTGTCCGCATTCATATTTTACAATTTCAATGTCTATGGATAGCTATCTCGGGCTGAAAAGGTTAACAATAAGGATTTATTAGTAATTAAAGTTACTTAATCGATTTTGCTTTTTTTTCAAATTTTAAGAATGGTGACGGAACTATCCTATAAAAAACTAAAAAAAAATAATTAATTTTAATAACGAAGTCAGAAAAGGTTTGAAGTCTATTAATAACAATTTTGACATCAGATTGCCAAACCTTGTGTGTGCACACGATACGATCATGAATAAAATGGAACACCGAGCAACCTGCATAAACGATCTCCTTGCATTGTTGCAATGAAATATTTTAACGTTAAATATCCTTCTTATAGTTGTGGAATTCTTGATTCTAACTTTTTATTCTTCAAAAAAAAGTCTCATTCCATTAGTAAGAACTAGCTTGCGACTAATTTTGATTATTGAAACATAACTAGAAAATATGTAATAAGTACTTAATTGAAGTGTTTTACAGGTTGTATGGCAATAGGACTGTAATCTACGAAATAAATTTTTCCAACACTAGGAAACAATGCCTAATAAGCAGTGAAAGTTTTTTGATGATGGTCATAATTTTCACAGAGAATAAAAATATTATGATAAAATTATATCAAAATGTCATCGACTCTTAATTGGTTAAGTATTATTTTACAAAAATTTAGTATTTCCTGAAAGGTCTCTTTTAAATTATAAACATATTATGAAAATTTCAGAGGCCCATTACTCGAAAAAATTGGTCGCTTATTTTTTATTTTTATTATTTTTTAAATTTCTATGGCTGCATACATTTGTTTTTTTTTTTTTTTTGATATGGAAAACTTAGAGGCAGACGTGGTGTTATGCCCACTACCTCTAAGGGCATGAACCGATCTTGCTGATTTTCAATAGCAACATTTTCGAAACTATGTCTGATCGATTGGCGTGTTTGTTCGTTTAGTGCCTTCACAAAGTTGATGTCAACACTAACACGGACAGAGAGCCGGACATCGCTTAATCGACTTCAGTATCGACAAGGACTCAGATTAATATACTATATTGGGTTGGAAATGGATATTGAAAAAGTTGCTAGTGGAATGACAAACTTATATATAATTTTTCCACATTTTTTGGTGAAGAGTATAAAAATAGTTAGTTTCCAAATCGAAAATTCAAATATTATAAATTTTTATACTTTTTTTGCAAGAAATTTTTAATAATTCCTCACAACGTGCATGCATGTGAAAGTGAAAATATTAAAAAAAATATAAACATAGTGAGTTTGGGTCACACTTAAAAGGTTCTGTAGCATGTATAGGTCCTTCTTTATCACTTAAATTTATTTTTAAAAGCTTTTTAAAGCAGAAATTCTAAAACATATTTTGGATATTAATAAGTCCTTGTGGAAATCACTTAGATATTGGTTCATCTTATAATTGTAATTTTTTATACTCGTTTTTATAGCGACTTTGCAACAGCTATTCCAACATATGAGGCCAAACACGTGAAAATTACATAACTGTCGGGATACACTTCACTTAAATTTTGTTGTATTTATTTATTACTATAGCAGATACAAAAGTTAATTTTCTGTACAACTTTCAGGCGTCTGCTCATAACGAAATATAAAATTAAGCCATATTCGTCAAATTCGCAGCATTTAGGAAATACCCTTTAATAACAAAATTTATTGTTTACAATTTATTTTGATAGCAGACGTATTTGTACATAAGTGATAATCATGTCTATATTGTGATGCTTTAATTATATTTTTACTGACACTGTGAAAATTTCGCATTTCTTCCTATTACAGTTTTAGAAAAGATATTTTTATATATATAACGTCACTTTCGGAACATACTTAAATTTGCAGTATTTTTCTTAATGCGGCTGTAGTAATACAGCTTCTATGAAAATCTTAAGAGTCTACTTAATACGTTTCCTGTGATAGAGGGCAGTGGCAGACAAGCAGACGAAAGAAAGGTATTGTGACGAAAATAAGAGGGTAAGGTTCTTATGCTTTGAGCACGAAACCTTAAAAATTATAAAAAATCTCATTTTTAGATTTCACATTAGAGTTTTTCACAGTTCCTGTCGTATTATACGAACGTAATTTTTTGCGACGGTACAAAAAATGTTGTCCTTCCAGCGGACCAGCAATATTTCAATATCATTATCGAGTCTATACTCAAACTTAACTCTGATTTTTTTTCATTTTTGCGCACTTTTTTGTGCTATTCTCGGGAAGATTTTCATTGAGCAATTGTTCAAATTATGGAAGTACCTATAACTAACCAATGATTAATAAAACCACTTAATTTTTCACAGCATATGCCTACCATAGCAATGTATAAATCAACGTTATGCAGTTATAAAAAATGCTTCACTAATCATGACTCGGCTTGAAATCGAAACGCGGCTTGAAATTGATGTCTTTACATCGAAAGCGCTCGCCAGTCGTATCAAATAAACAGCCAGTGACGACGGTCTTCACCGAAAGGTATGACAACAGTATTTTATTTAATGGCGGAATAAATCCAATTTACTTAATACCAAAAATGCTTCACGTACTCAATACCTTAAGGCTTTACAGTGCATTCGTCGATCGCTATATATTTCTGAAAAAGATCCACTGGTTAAAATTGTTAATAAGAGGAAATTTTCTAATTTAAACAAAATACAAATGGTGCAATGGTGCTTTAGGGGTCATAGCTTTCTTGGTACCTGTTTTTTGGGATTACTCATGGCAATACATCAACTTAAATAACTTTATTTAAAGAAAAAATTTTCTTTAGCTT
Source organism: Cistogaster globosa (assembly GCA_937654795.1). Classification (NCBI taxonomy): domain Eukaryota; kingdom Metazoa; phylum Arthropoda; class Insecta; order Diptera; family Tachinidae; genus Cistogaster; species Cistogaster globosa. The sequence goes on from OW569406.1 coordinate 65,192,136, forward strand.
CTAAGTCTGTGAATTAATATTCTTATAAAGTCTTAGCTCCGTTACAGTGACAGTGAAATTTTTTTTATAATTTCTTACTTTTTCAATCCAGACAGTTTTTATTAACCATAAAATGCACCAAACTAATTTTTCACTTAACATGGCAGGTACCACGCCCGCTGTTTCTGACAATATTGGTCTGTGACTCGCTAAACTATTTATTGATATGGAGGTTGTTGATGCGAAATTTCAAGGCTCTACCTCTTGTAGTTCTTTAGCTACAAGGAAATAATTTTTACTTTGTGTAGGAGTAACCACACCCATTATTGCAGTCCAGCCAATTTTTTGGAACATTTTGTATATTATTGAGAGAGTTATTTTAAGAAAGATGCTACCAAGTAACACGATGATAAATATTTTCTTTGTATGGGAAGTGTTACACCCAACTGAAATTTCAAAAAACTAAGTGCCTTATTTTACCAACTGCATATTTGATAACAAACTGTGCAAACTCCAAGAAAATCGTTTCTGAGGTATGGGAAGCTAAAGCTTTCCTTTCAATATAAAGTAAATATTTATCATTGTGTTACTTGGGAAGTATAATCTTGAAATTCTCTATAAGTCATCTCCTTATAAGAGTACATAGGGCGCAAAAAAGAGGCTGCATTGGAACAGTGAAAGTGGTACAATTCATATAAATTGGAAAATTGTAACCGTGTACTCAAAGAACAATAACAGGTAGAGTCTTTAAATGTATTCATGTTACCCCCATATATTTAACCCATCAAAAAATAGTCTGGTTTGGATCAGTAGGCATGGTTTCTCCCATATAAAACGATAAATTATTTATCAACAAATCCTTAATAGCAAAAATCTTAAAACTATGACTGCATGATCATCTTACTAGGCGTGGTAGTATCTCCCATACACAGCGAAAAGATACTGTCGTATACCTGAAGATTCAAATTATTATTCTAGTATGATGATATGAAACGATTATGACTATTGGGGTCGCCAATAAATGATTAATAATTATGAATTAAAGTGTCGATATTTAGAGGCAGGTGTAAGCTGCTTTATGCCTGACTCATTAGTTAGAGTTCAACTTAATTTTAGGTTTGTATTAAAAATGCCGTAAAACTTTTTTCTGGTAAAAAATTTTGCTTTAAGTAACCCGTGATTAAGTTTTTTAGGAACAATATTTTAGAAAAAAAAATTGTCTTGTGTTACAAAAATAATATAAAATCTACAATTTAATATCAGAAAACACACAACACTTCTTCTATTAGGATTCGATACACAAACTTAAAGATTTTTATTCTTAGAGTAGTTTGAATGCTTTATAATATTTAAAAAAAATATGTTCCAATATTCTTTTTTTTTTCTCTGAAGTTGCATCAAAATTTTTAACTTAATGCTTTTTTAAATTTTTTAATGTAAAAAATCAATTCATATTTTACTTTTTTCACTTTTGTCTTTTCTAATGTATTTTATTATATTATATATTTATTTAATAATTTATTTAATTGTAATAAAATACCGAATCAGTGTTTATTTAACTAACAATTGTCAATTTTGCCTGTTTTTCTTTTGTTTCTTATTTATTTTGCAGCCGGGTCAGCGACCACGACCACACGATGATGGAGGCTTCAGTAGGGGCAGAACAAAGGTAGGTGATTGTTATACTCCCAAATATTTTAAATGGATTAATTTATACTAAGAGCATAAAACGCTTTTGTTTTAACAATTAAATAAACGCCATAACTTTAATTTGTTTTTGTTCTGTAGAAAAAACAATGAACAAATACAATTCAGTATTTGTTGTTATTGGTTTTATTCTCACAGCAGTTATACTTTTCTATTCTCATAGATATGGATATAGACTTAATTAATGAATATTAATTAATTATTATGTACGCAAATAATTAAAATAATAATGCTTCCTCAGGGTGTAGGGTTTTTGCATAAATATTTTTATATCTTTAGATGTTTTTCTTGCTTTTTTATTTGTAATGCTGCCCAAGTTATTTAAAATTAATTGGATTAAAATAACAGGCAGAATGCATTCATTTTAAATTGGATTTGAATTTTTATTTAAAGATATGTTTGGTATTTGTAATTAAGTTATTGATATGTAATTTCAATTAATTTAAAACGCAGAAATTTAAACATTGAAAATATACCGTGACATTTCCAATTACACTCGTTAAGTAATAGTTAGTTTATTTATTTCTAAAAATTGTGGGAAAATTATTTTTCACAAGGTTTTTAATATAAAATATTTTTTTTTTTAAATAAGATAATTTAAAAAGCAAATAAAAACTATATTAATATTTAATTAATGCTTACTTATCGCTGAGGTTGTCATGGGTTCCTTTCTGCGCACAGTACAACTTAGCCTTTTTTAAATGGGGCTTCACGTCGTAAACATGAAAGTTAATCTAAATCCATTTTTCTTGTCATCCATCTGTTATAAAAATTCCATAACACACTAAAGTCTGTAAAACAATTTTTTTAGATTTTTTTCTTCGAAAATACTGTGCAATAAATTGTTGCGAAAAATCTGAATGGCACCTCATAATAAATGTTACATTTTTGTACTAATAAATGATAAAGTAAAGATTTAAGAGTATTAAGTTCCAAACCACAAAAAATCGTGTAAATATTTACGTAAAAGCATAAATTTACTTTCAGGGCAACAGTGAATAATATTCAAGTAAGAGGATACATATCACTTTTATTCCAATGTATATAACTCATATTTTTTTGTGTGTTACGAATCAACTTCATAATAAAAAAAATTATAAATTATATAAACCATTTAGTCATAACTCATACATGCGAATCTATTAATTAACTGAATTTTTCTTTTTTTTCTTTATTCGAAAATAATTAATATTATTAAAGCGACATTTTTCTTTTTTGTTTATATCAACATTAATAATATTTATGTATGTAGCATAAGTACAAACAAAGTATTGCGTTTACGATTCTTTTCAATTATTATTAAAAAGCCAGTGTTGGAACTACACAGAAAACAATTTATTAACAAAATATTTCTAAGGATTAAAGATTAATTCAACTCGTAATAAATCAGTTAAATATTAATTACAATGCCTTTGATTTGGTGAGAACGTAGGCAAACTCACTTTATTGTAAGATACCCTTATTTTATATTAAAAGCAATTAATGCCCTGAAGTGATAAATAGTTCTTGCGAGGTATTCTAACACAAAATGCTTATTAATTTCCCTTTACAGCATCAACTAATGTTCACAATTTTCCCATCAATTGTTATAAAAGGTATAAATTATTAAAGCCTATTGTTATATCTAATTTTCTTCGAACAGATTTGTTTCCTAAAATTCAAAAGATAATAAAAATTGTAATTCCAGAGATAGCTTTCACTTCCTGTATAAGTCAGGGTCAGAAAAAGATTTTTGCACCTTTAACAGCTTTTTTTTTTTTTGTTTTCAGATAGAATTTTATTCACATTTTATATTGACGCAATTAAATACTTAATTAAAAAACTATCAATAATAGAATTATATTTTTAAGTTAAATTATCACATTAATTATTTATATATTTCAATTAAAAAAAAAATAAATTTTCAATAAAAAAATAATTGAATTAATTAAAATTTTAATGAAATTTAATTTAAAAACTATTTTTATATGCAGACGGGTGAACAAGAAAGTACGACCTAAGTACCAATATTGTGTTACCTCTTCTCTTGTAGAAGGCTATTAAGTCCGACAGTTACAGGCGACTTAAATATTATTTATGTCTCAAACATTTTGTATCAGTTTATGTGACCTTTTCAACTTTTACACATTTCTTTTCTACCGCAAATTAAGCATAACATTCATGCATAAATTTCTTTAAAATAAATTACCAAGCTACTCAAAACACTTTCGAGAAAATGGAACACCGGTAAATTCGGGATAGGCTTAAATATAATAGCGAACACAACTCCTGAAAACAAAAGGAAATATATAAGTTATTTCAAAAATGTTTTTAATTAGCCTAACGTTTAAAATTTAATTTACAAGAAATAAACTACATACACCTTGTAGATTTCGTTGATTTTTTTTATCCCATTTTAATTTTTATACTCTTTCAATTTACTCTCGTTACTCTGGAATACTTAGTTACATATTAAATACACGTAAAATAAAAATATTTAAGTGTAAAGCACTATATTTAAAAAAATAAAATTATAATGTATATTAAAAAAATTTGCTTTGCACGTTATTTAAAATATTTTCTAGAATTTAAAAATTTAAAAAAACCAGTTTCATTTACAATGACAAATTTCAGTTGTCCACTACTGCTTAAATTCTCAACTTTTATTAGTGCGTACATGTTTATATAATTATATGCCTATTCCCAGCAAAAAATTACAAAAAGGTTATCGAGTGTAGAATTAAGCATATTTGGCGGACGGACTTCCCAACTAGATAAGCAACCTAATGATTTTAACAAAGCATGAGAATTTTATAATCGATTATAAATAATTGATTAAATTAGTTTTTTTAACTTGAAGATCTATTTTTAAGTAATGTCTAATGTTTTGCTGGGTTAGAATAAAAATTTATATTAAAACAGTTTATTATACACGGACTTTAGTTTTAAGTATTTTATAATGCAAAGCAATTTATTTTATGAATAATCTGTGCAAATGAAAAATATGCAAATGAAATTGATCACAAAACTAAATTAATATACAATACATACAATTATTTATTTAAACATAGATTTATTTTATGAAATCTTCTGTGTAGTTTGAATGACTTAATTATAAATAGATTCAAAAATTGCAGATTTTATTAAAGGATGTTTTTGAAAAGTCATTAAAATTTCCAAATTGCATTAGTTTATAGCCCATCAACGAGAAATAATGCCTAAATTTTTATTAAAAATCTTTTTACAGATAAAAAAAACGTTAAGCAATATTTTTTTAGAATCTTTAAAATTTTGAATTTTTGAATTTTTAACTACATTGCATTATGAGAGCTTCGTTACAAATAAGTATGTTGCTTTATTTCAAGTATTAGTTTAGGGCAATTCAGTAAGATATTTTCCTTTACTATGATATAAATAAGACAAATACATTTGTAAAATATTAGGCTTTTGTGTAATCATCATAAAATTATTAAACTACATAAAGTAAAATTAATTTTATATAAATTAAGAAAAAGATCTTTATTCCCATCACATAGACCCCGGTAGTTGCCAACATTTGATTTAAGCACATGTTCGCAAGGAAGTTACGTTTAATATGTGTCTATCCGTTGGTCTTGGCCTTATTCTAGCCTGTGCAGTTCATAAACCATTTGAAAATATCTTTTTCGTCAATAATGCTTAAGGTATCTTGATTAAAACCAAGCAATTTTTAAGGGATTTCCTTGAGCAATAAAGCTTCCTTTTCTGCCCATTTCCTACAGATTACGGGTTGCCTCATTGGTCAATAAACTCTATAGTTTCTTTTGAGGCTCACCTGTTCGCTAAAATTTGTGAAATTCTTAGATATTGCGAAAAAATGTCAACCACATAGAGCTTCATATGCGCCAAAAGGTCTGTATTCAAACTGTGGGTGGAAAGTCTTTGTTCGAGGTTACTTGGCATCTTTGCTATTTAAAATCGTTAAATATAGAAACAAACAAATGCTTCATTGCTGTTTTCAAATATTATAAACAATATTCATATTTTTTTTTTTTTGAGCTACTAGTTAAAATTTGGTCTGCTTTTCTTGTTGGGAGCTTATTTTGCGCTTTATGCTCATGAGTCTGCACGGGCTTTCTTTGTGAAGCTTAGTTATAACGATGCACAGTTCCTTAAATGTATTTAGAGTAGTCATACTTTTCAGTTGCCATTTTTTTACACATTAGCTATGCGAATTCAAAAAGGCTTTTTGTTACGGTTATTTAAAATAATTGAGGGTATTGTAATTTAGTAATTTTTATATTATTTTCAGTACTTGCCAGTTAGGCTTTGAAAATAGGTCAAAATCAGGTAAATATTTTTAGAGTGTGACTTTCGAAAATCTTTTAAAGAACGACGAACTTCTGTAGTAGCAAACATTCAAAAAGAGCTACAAACAAATTTGTTTAAATTGTTTTCTTTTTTTTTTTTTTTTTTTGAAAAAAAGAACAAAAACTGTTTTTGTTAAAGTCTTTAGCAAATTTACAAACCGACGTAAATTCTTCTGTGTACCGCATATATTTTAAAAATTTTCAGTAGAAAATAACTTTCCTGTGTGATTTTTTATGTGTTCCAATATCGTACTTTTACATCTTTTAATAGGCTACAAAAAATACTTTTGTAAAGAAGATTATGTGTATAAAAACTCAAAGATTAAGTGAAAATATTAATGTACTGTGTACCTGCCACAACTTTTGTGTTATTTCTAGACCACACATTTTGCCTGAATACACAAAAAGTAAAAGTTGCTTTGAATTTCAAAATTAAACACAAAAAACTTTATTATAAAAAAAAATCTTAATAGAGATTTCTAGCATCTGATATAATAGTGCAGAGAAAACTAATAAACAAAATTAAATAAAACAGAAAGTCAGGCTTTCTTTTGTAATCCAGATGTATGCTTTTCAACTCCCCCTGCTTTTAATTTAAAATCTCTTGTAGTCTTTTGTTACCCCTAACCATTACATTTTATTTAGGTCGTCCGGTTTAACAGACAGGAAATTAACTTAAGTTTAAAAAAAGACAATTTTATTAAAAATACTAAAGCAACAAAACTGCTAGAAGAAATAGAAGAAATAGAACAAAAAATGCCAACGATAACATCTTTTCCTTTATACTGTTTTCTTGACTAAGTTTTGTAAAACCATCATAACTTTTTTGAAATACATTTATAAAGAAAAGAAGAAATCCTCAAACTTGAACTTTTCAAGGAATATTCAAATAAGGATAAAAAGTATTAAAAGGAGTATTGCGGAAAAGGTTATAAGATAAGTAGCATTTGACTTTTATTTATTATTTATATTTTATTCAAATTATTAAGGTAAAACAAAGGTTGAAATAAAAGCTAATCTTTTTTATTTTATTATTGTATCTACTGCTTTTTATCCATGATAGTAACTAATTGCTGATATCTTACTTTAATAAAATTAAATACGGTTTAGTTCTTTTTTGGGCTTAATGGCTTATAAAATCGTAGAAAGTTCTTTTAGGTGTTTTAGAATTGCTCACAACAATTGCTTCACTATTTCACATATAATGTGTTAAATTATCGACTTTAAATCTTATAACTTTATGAAAAAACTAAAAACGACTTTAAAAAGTTCAAAATCACAAAGGAGTAGGGAAATGATAATAACATATAATATATTAATGTATAAAGTACATAACTCTTGAAATACAATTTATCAAAATTTGTTCAAAAATCATTTTTAAATTTTTACCGATATTGCAAGAGAATTTAAAATATATCCCACCAATTGAATTTCAGTGCACGGTAAAGGTTGTGTTGGCTTGTGAGTACGTTTCCTATACTAACATTTAATATTATTGCACAACGATTTCTTTTTTGGTGTGTGTTTTATATTCTAGATTTCTTAATATTTAAAAATTATTGATATGAATTTTCAGATTTTCTTTAATTTAACAAAAAAAAAAAAATATATATTGCAAATACTCAGTTTAAAAGTTATTTTCTTTCTTTTTATCAATTTTGCAAAATAATACTTTAGGATAAATGTCCTATGTTCAATAGTTCCTGATATTTAATGTATAACAAACTATTGAACAGTTGTAAATGGCTGATGGAAATTTGCACAGAACCTTTATTGCTTAGTCCGCTATCGCAAATAGCAAACTTGAAATTAGAAATTAAGGGGTATTGCTATAACTGACGCAGCTTGGCTTGTATGGCTCTATATTTGAAACCGTTACAGATTAACTATTTAAAATTAGACAAAATGTCTATTACTATAATAACAAACAGAAATATTTAAAATTAAAAATTAAAGGGTGCACAAATGGTTGTAATTTGATTTGTATAGCCAATCTATGTACAGTTATGGACTAAGGCTTAAAATTTAAAGAAATTTTGTTTTACTGTGTCAGCAATAAAATGTGTAAAGGGTTATCAGATAACTGCTGAATTTTTTTAATCTGTATTCACATTTTGTTCTACGACATATAAAAACTCTTGGCGCATTATTTATAATAACCGTCCTAAAAAAATTATTATAAGTTTGTCTGTTTTACAATCGTTTTTTTTTTTTTTTTGTTTTTTCGCTAGAATTTAATTAAAATAAAGATGAAAAATTTTAATTTTTTTTTAATAAACGCTTTTAAAACATTATAATTAAATATAAGATAATCATTTTCTTTATATAAAGTACCACGTATACAGGTGTTAATTTGTCTGAGAAAGATTTCTTAAAAGATCTCAGAGCAATCTTTTTTCGTTTAATATTAAAACTATTTAATAAATGAATTAAATCATATCCGGCTTAAATTCATTTTATTTTAATTTCTAAAAAAAAATTTTAAGAAAGAAAAATGCAGCATTTTCCAGATGGCTACATACGTCATCAGCATTCTTCGTATCTATCCAACTAATTTTTTAAATAATTATAGGATAAGTATCAATCAATATTTATTTGGTTAGACAAGGTAAACACACAATCTAACAAATTATTTTCTTGCTCAACTAGATCAAACAATAATACAATTTCTTATACTTTTTGCATTTATTTTTAACCCTTAAATTTGGCTTTGCATAATTTATACTCATATGTTTTAAGAGAATGTAATAGCATGTGATGCTGTAAAGTTGAAACTCGTCGTGCTAAAACTATGTCTTCAATAAAATATATTTTTAATGAATATGTCTTATAGCCTCTAGATATTTGTAAAAATGTAACAGGCAACATTTAACAAAGCTAAAATTCAGTTGAAGTCCGAAAAAAGGAGAATACCGTGTATCTGATACTGTTATTCATATTTTTATACGTCTTTATCTAAGTAATTTGTAGCTTAGTCTTTTACCTTTGACCTGTAGCTCGGGTAACACAAATCAAACATTATTTAATTTGAAAAGCAAACAAAATTGGTCCTTATGCAGTATCCTGCGACAATGGTTTTAAATTAAATTGTACGTTTTAAAAAAGCTTTAAGTGTAACCCAATTATTTTTAATTATTTGCTTCTAAACGTATTAACATTTTAAGCTTTTAAATTATTAAAATACTAAATAATTTATATCCGCCCATATTAACTAATTTTTGTCAAAGTGATTTCGAATCACGCAAAATGTGTTTCGCACAAAATATACTGAAAACACGTGATCTTGCAACTGGCGATTTGAATAAACTTGCTTACTCATTCTATTTATTTCGTAAAATTTAATAAAAATAATAAAAAAATAATTTCTCAATTTATTAAAAAGAGGGTTTTAACCCAAGAAAACGTAAATATTTGTACTATTTAGCCTGTTTAATATGTTAAAGATAATTTTAAGGTTACCAAATTGACACGGCTTTAAAACGTCATAGAGGAGTTTCCTTATTTTTGTTCTTACTTAATATAAAATGTAACTATTGTTATAAAAAAGAACGATAATAATCAATAAATCAGATAATTTTGTCCTAATTTAGAAAAAAGTATATGCAAATGTAAGCAAATTTGATCATTGACTGGCACTATAATTAATACTCATTTTCATCATTTTATATTTTTTGAATTCTTTTTTAACGCTAAATTTTAATCTCTTCGTTCTTTCATTATCTTCAGGAATTTCTCAAATTTCTAATCATTTTTGAATTACAATTTGTAAAAAAGCAAATAAACAAAACGCAAATTTAAGAAATTTGCTGCTTTCTTGTGTTTTCCAAAAATAGGATCACGTCGAGAAATTTTAAGCCGCGTGATTGGCAGAACGGCACCAAATTTTTTGTGTAGTTTTAAAACGTTACGTGACTTGAAGTCTTAATTTTTTACTTATTTAATTAATTAAGTATTTAATTAACTAAGTGAAGAGACAGTTCTCTTTTGAATCAACTTTAATTCTAACCTGATATTCGAATGTGAATACAAATTGAACTTAAAAATATATATAATATTAAATTATAAAACTTCTTAATGCACTGCCCGTGTTTCTACATGCGAACGAAGATTTCTTTCGTATATTTATATTGAAAACAAAAAGAAAACATAAAAATTTGAGAAACCGGCAGTTAATTTATTTAACGCAATATTGTTACAAGAAAATATTAAATTTACCCCAGCGCTAAATATCTTTATAGAGGCTCAATAAAAAAATGACAACAGTAATTATACTTACAATTACAATTAATATTATAAGTAACAATAATATTAAACAAAACTAATTTGAATATTTATAAAGTTTTTACTCAAGAGTACGAAGTATTTCAACGTTACTTACTAAATGTTATTTTAAACTCACTTTATAACTGGATGACGTAGCTATATCTTTTAAATTATCTGGCAAGTGGTTAAATTCATTGCAAATGTAAATCTTAATCCTGTAAGAAAATATTATTTTAAATTGAAAGCATGTAAAAAAGTGAGCATACCAAATTGTATATAATTTTCTTATTACCATTAGCAAAGTAATTAAAATAAAATGAAAGGAATTATTAGGATAATAAAATCCCCCTACCTTGAATTAAAAGAGTTACAAATAAACAACCACCACAACTGAATTGACGGCACATCAAATCAGATAAAATACAGCCGCACAATTTAACTCTCTACACTCTACAATCTACACTTGAATTTATACACTAATTTATACAAATATTTTTATTTATTTATTTATTTGACACAGTTACTTTCTATAGCAAAAGAAGTGATTAAGAAACTTTAAATATATTTTTATATACGTCAAAAGTGATTAAATATTTTTGAGGACTTTGTTAAACCAAATGAGAATTTTAATTAAAAGTCTAAAAAATATAATTTGCTTTGCCAAAGCGTTAAAAAGCAAACAGTTTTTTATATTTCCTTCTATAATTGATATGTTTCATCTTTAACGGTGTATTTTAATCAGGCTTAATTTTTATGTAAATTGCTAAATAAATGCAAGTCAAGATGACTTTCTTCATACAGCCATTAATTTTTTAATATGTAAATAATTATACAGATGGATATGTATGTGTAAGAGTTAAAATGTTTTGAACATTTTATCAACTCTATGCCATTTGTATATAATATAATTTCGCTTTTTGCAAGAATGTTTAAACTAAAGATTTACGATATTTTTTTTAATTTATAAATATTATTGTATATTAGAAAACTAACCACAAGCCAAACTAAAGTGTATATTTCTGAAAACATTTTTTATAACTTTTTTATAAAAAATATTATTTAAGCAATTTGCAAAAATCACTTAAAAAACCACAAATGAAACTGAAAATATCCGAGTTATTACTCTCTTGTATTTTAATGTCACCTACACAAAACAAATAATACTTAACTTTGGTTCTATTTCTCTAAGATATATAAAGCTTTTATTTAAGCCTTAGCAACATCTGCTTTATTATACAAATAACTTAAGTTAATTTATGTTAAATATTCATATGTTTGTGGGCGTATGGATGACTGGCATTTAACATGTTTACTGTGTATTAAATATTGTTGTGTTAATTTTAAAATGACTTTTGAAAAAGTAAAACCTCAAAAGTCTCTGCCATCATCTTTATCAAAGTCTTTACGTAAAATAATATTTACTGAGTATCTGGATTGTGTTGCGAGAATACAAATTCCTGCCTGCTTGTAAACTCATAAAAATTATCATACGTGTGTTAATGTAACTAGTTATATTAAACACTCAGTGAAATTAGATAAATTGAAATATACTTCCGTACAGTTATAAATTCATTGAATAAATATTATTATTTATTTGACAGAAAAAGGCTTTTTCGAATCAATAATGCAAGGATAAAAAAAAATTAACCAGCTGCTAGTTGAACTTCTACATAGAAGCTTGCATCCCAGCATGTATGGAAATTTTTCTGTTTATATTTTAATAATTTGTTGCTGAAAATTTAAAGTGTTTGTTTATTATGTTTAATAATAATAAGTATTTCTAAATCAAGTCTTTGTATTCTATATATTTTATTACTCAATTTAATTTTTTATATTGCGTAAAGAAAAATCCCTTCACTATAAGGAGACCCTTTAGTTTTATAATTAAATTTCTTTAAAATATTTCCAAGGCTGCCAAAATATCTTATGCTTTATGTAAATTTCAGTTGCATGATTATGGCGGTTTATAAGATAAGGCCGTGTATGCAAAATCAAGTCCCTATAAAGAAGCCCTTTAATTTATAATTTAGTTTCTGTGTTCAAATCGCATATGTACATCAGAAACGGTTTCAATATAATGCCTAATAGACTATTTCTTACGCATTCCTTTACACTTTTATTTAAAAGTCAATTCAGGACATAAGATTAAGAAGGAAAGTACCTTATTATAAATATAATCCAAAAAGCATTCCCTTACTTTACCATTTTTAAATTTCCTTGACTTTTACTTAAAACACTCTACGGCTTATATTTTTTATATAATCCAGAATTTTTATATATTATGTCTGCATGGTACTTTAATATTTTTATAACTTATGACTTCAAAGTGTAGAGAGTTGAGTACATTACTTTATTTAATAGCTCATTTTTGTTGCTGTTCTTTAAATATACTTAAAATTTTCTTTAAACGTTTTTATTTTATTTTATTTACTTTATTTTTGTTTTTTTTTTTTTATTATTTAATATTTTAAAAAAATCCTATGAAAATGTTTCATTATTTTATTTTTCTATATTTTGACGATAAATTTAAATTCAGGGTGGTAAACAATCTAAAACCTCACTCGCACTGAATCTTTATTTTTAAAAACTGAAATTTCACTTTTACTTTGAAGTTAAAGTATTGGAGTATTTTGAACACCTTTTTTTTGATACAGGAGTGCAGTGCAAAATGTAACATTTTAACTTTATTAAATTTGTATGAATTTTTGTACATTAAAGATTTTTATAAGAAAGCAAAGAAATATAAAAGTTAGAAAATTGCTGAACTTAAAAAGTAAAGTAACATAAGCTTCCAGCAAAAAGTTTCAGAAAAAGAAATCGAGTAAGGAATTAAGCATTTTTGACGTATTCTTTTTTAACTTAAAGATTTAGTTTAATTGCTACTTCCTTTATTTGCAAATTAATGTAGTGTGTGGTGGCAATCACAAGAGAAAGTCATTTTAAGGCAAGTACTTTTAAGATAATGTCTTATTTTTTGCTGTGCTGTGTTTAATTATTTTGTCTCACGTAATACTTACTAGTTTACTTTAACAAACAAAATTTCTAAATTTCCAACAATTAATCGAAATTTTGCATTCAGAGGTCGCTAGAAATTGTAAAACCAAAGTTTTAAGCTATAAACGTCAAGCTTAGTTCGTGTTCGACTACGTACTTGCATTTAAGTCAGTGGTCCTTATTCATATTTCCCAGCTAACGAAGTTGTTTGGATTTTTATTTACTTTCTTCGTGAGTATTGCGACCAGGATTGCCAAAAAGATACTTAAAATGTAACAAAATCAATTGTATCTCTAATCGTTATTTTAATTGAGCTTTAAGAATGTAAATTTCTCTTTTGTTTTATTAAATAATAATAAAATATTGTTGTTTTTATTTAATATAAACATAATAAACCCTTAAAGTTATTGACGGCTTTAGTAAAATATTGAATAAAAATATTTATAACTGCTATTAAAGTTTTATTTAAAGAAACAAAAGTGACCAAGAGCGCGAAGAGACAAATATATATATTTTTTTAATTTGAATACGAAATTCAGGTTTCTAAAAATCCCGATACTAAAATTCGGGACTTACTCATGATCCTGAAATCTGTAAAACTAAGCAATTAGAAAATTAAGGAAGAATATTCCGAGTACTTTTACAATATTGCGTACTTTGTGTTTTAAAACTAATTTTATTTTTTTTGTGCTTCTTTGGCTTTTAGTAAAAAATTATAAATAAAATTTTGAAAACGAAATAACCGCTAACTACGAAGAAGAAAAAGTACCTAAATCAAAATAAATAGAAAAGGACTTAATTTCATGATGTTATCCTTCACGAAAAATAATGTGTCATGTTTTCTCTAAACACTTTTTTTAAATTTTATTCTTTCATGCATCAATTAAAAATATTTAATAATATTGCTTTATAAACTTTTCTTTATTGATTAAAGTAGAAAAGTTTTAAAATACTTAGTATCCCAAGAAATTAGGATTTGGAATAAACATTTTCACATGGTCACTTAACTATCACATGCAGAGCCCGCCAGTGCTTTAAATTAAGTTGGTTATACATTTTGTAAATTTTGTCTAAAAAGAAGCTTTAAAAAAATTATATTAAAAAAATAATTATAACCAGAAATTCCAAGAAATTTGAGTACTTCATTTTATCATCAGTAGTTTGAACGTAACTCATTACTTAAAGGAATTTTTTATCATATCGGGAGTAAACATTATCTTTGACATCGATTAACTCATTGATAATAAAGTTTATTATTATACGATTATTGAAATTTTTTAATGGAATTACAAAAATATAAACAAATTAATTCATCAATCAACTATATAAAAAACTATTAAAAAGCATTCAGGAAATAAGAAAATAGGTATCAGTGTTTTACTAAGTAGCGAAGAAGCTTGAATAAGGTTTTCATAATAAAGAAATTTAATGTTAAGGATTCAATTCTATTCACCTGATACAAATGTACATTATTCGCAAATAATAATATTTCCGTATTAGCATATGTAATAGACTGCTCAAGAAAACTTTTGTTTTTGCTATTATTAAGAAGAAATAAAAATTCTTGTTATTTTAAAGTCAATCTACAAAATTTAGTTGCATTTGTATTTCTGTTGATTTAATTATAGAAGAGTAGAGGTTATGAGACAATGTTATATTGTTTAGCATTGAAACTCGATACCCTTGCCGCACTGCTTCTTATTTAAAAAACAGAGTTTTTTACTTGGACACAGTAATTTAAAACGATTTATTTTGTGCAAAATTCAATATCTCATGAACTACAGAAGAGAAAATTCTTAGTAGAGCTGAGAATGTTAGGCCCTCTAAGTTAAAGCGGTTCTTCTGATTAGGCCCCGCAACTAAGGTACATCGGAAAAAGTCATAAAAAAATTATTATTCACTCAAATTTTAAGGTTTTTTAAATACAATAAGACCTTGGGTTTATTTTTAAAAAAACCGTTTAAATTTGTAGATTATCTTTTTTAATTCAGAAAAAAAATTGGCTTACAATTTGTTTGTCTTTTTTAATTTTGACCATATTATTGCTTCAAGACATTTGCTATAATCTTAATAAAATTTTAAATAAACAAGTTTGAAGTTTTGTTTTGATAGCGAGTTTCATTAAAATGTTACAAGCTTCTGAATTAAAAAAATGAAAAAATACCTTTTTTCAGAATTTGCCATAAAATGGTGGTATTTATTTACGTGTATAAATTAAGCATATTCCTGCAGTCTTATTTGTTATTCTCGTAGCTAAACCTAAATCTCGATTGCTAAAAACCTAAAAATAAATTTAAGCAATGGAAATTAAGCTTGAATGATTTACAGAATAAGGCTGCAGCATTAGAGGATTTTAAGGAAAACCTATAGCATATGCAAATAAAAGAAAAATTGGTTTAAAAATGCAATCGTTCTCCCTCAATCCCTATTCAAAAATAGACAATTTTAAAACAAAGTCTCTAAATTATTCCAAATTTCCTTAAAATGCAAAGCAACGATTTAAAATATTTGAATAGGTTTTCAAAGCCACAATTGTTGGCTTTACACGATTTATGGCCCCGTAGTTAGTAACGGTAAGGTAGCTCCTTTTATAAACAAATAACCTAACTTTTTAAGACGTTTTTCGCGTTCCGGAAATTTATATGTTAAAGCAAAATTTTTAATTTTATGTTATTTTTTGTCTACAAAAACTCAAACCCTCGGAAGAATTCCTTGAAGTATTTTTATTTTGTAGCAATTTAAATTCTATATATTATTTTTCAAAAAACCCACCTTAACTTAAATTTTTTAGTTTTTTAAGGTAACGGTCATTGTTAAAATATTGTTAATCTTTATACAACTTCTATGGATATAAAGCATATACCTTAGCTAGAGGATCTCCCTAAACCTCGCCTCCTAATCATTTTTTCATTTCAAATGTAAAAATTTATATACGTTTAAGAAAATTTTGTGGCGAACTGAAAAACACCAGCAGCACAAACTACTGTGTTGTGCTAGACTGAAAATATATAATGGATTAAAAAAAAATTAATTATACATATATTTTAAAACGCTTTTACTTATTTTCTTCTTTTAAACTCCGGGAATTTTTCTGTAATATTTTTCTAGATAGTACAGTTCTCAGTAACATGGTTTTTATTAAAATAAATTGGCTTTTAAATCAAAAAGAATATTAAAAAAAAATGAGGAAACGAAATAATAAATAATTTTATTTTTTTAAGACAATTAAGCGTACAACTCTTTCATTAGTAGGGGTCATATTCCTGCTAACAGCTAAAAAAAACTAAGCTTCTTTTAATATTTAATATGCAAACCAATATTTAATGTACAGAATGTTGATATATATATATATATATTTTTATTATTATTTTTTATTTAGAAAAGCAACATAATGTTGCTGTAAGAAACATTCAATTCTGCAATTTTCGTTTATGCATCCGTTTCCGCCAATGCTTCATTTTAATATCCGTTCTATCAAAGTAAAATCATCAACAGGAATACATAACCACATATTCATATTCAACATTTTTTAACACTTTCAAAAATTTTATATTCACGTACATTTTTACATATATTATACACAAGTACACCACGTTTGTCGAGAATGATAAAATTACGTTTTACAAAATTATTCACAAATTGTGTATTTAAGCTGAGAAAGTACTCTTAAAGTGATATAAAGGAAATTTTTAGTTTTAGTTAAAAAAGTAAATCTCTTTAGGGTGTATATGCGCTAAACCAAACGTGTTGTGTCAATCACATTATTCTCTAGAAAAACCCCTTTTATTTTGTGAATTAAAGAAAGTAAAAAAATTAAGCTTTTGTAGAAATGCTAATCATTAAATCTTAATTACTTTTACCTCATACAAGGAAGCCCCCCACAGTTGACGGGCGAATTTTTTTAATATGATATTCATTTAATAGAAAAGTTATATAGTATTGCTTTCATGTGTTGTACAATATCCAAGTCTCTTGCTTGTTATGTTTAATGAATTTTGAAATAAAAATCTTTATAGCAAATGGCATATAATTTTGAAGAAAATTCCTTCCATCTTTTTTACTCTACGGTTTAGCATAAATATTTACACGATCTGTCATTTGTTTGGTACAGAGCAAGTCATATCATAACAATCTATGATTTCGACAAAACTCTAACTACTCCATGTCTTGTTTAAGAAATAGTCGCAGCCCTTCAACAAACAATACACTGCAGCTCTAGTGATATCAGAACTTATGGATTTTTTTACCAGCCGATCCATTCAATCGACTTAGCCACGATAATTTGTACTTTTCTTTACACTCGAAACTCTGTTGAGACTTGCAGCTGCTGAACATGTGTAAGCTAACATTTCTTTGATACTGTCTTGCTACATACACAAAACACACTTGCTTGTGATGAAAGTAACAACTTACTTATCCTTTTGATCACACACAAGCACATACACAGATATTAAAAACAACATTAGCTTGGCGGTTACTGATATGTAAAAGGTGCTCAACTTATTTTGAATACAACACGTTTCCAAAACCAATGTCATATTATTGTTTATATTAGAAATTTCTATATTGTATTTATTAGATTAATATAAACGATTTCGTTCCTACTCTATTAAGTTGGAAAAATTTAGAGAATTCATAGAAGTAGTATAAGAATGACACTTAAAAAAGCTCATAACCAGGAAACAGAATAAAACATTTATATACAAACGGAAAACCTTTGGTTGAAAAGCTTTAGTTGTAACAGAACAACGCAACTTCTAATAGTATTTAAGTTTAATTAAGATTGAGAATTATGTTCTTTTACAATTTTCAGCACTTGCTGCCATTGAACTGGGTACAATATACAGATACACACAGTGCAAATGCGCCCTTTATTCAAAATTTATATAGGTTAGAGATAACACTGTCTCAACGATATTAATAAGTTTTGAAATAAGCAAATGACAATGTTGTGTTGAACAATTACATCTTGCTATCACATTTAAACGATAACTCAGACACGAAATATGGTTTAAAGAAATTATCAATTTCTAATCGAAGCAGAACCTTTCAACTTAACGAGTTGGGCACTCGGATACGTATGTTTTTTGCTATATTATTTTTTTATTATAATAAAAAAATTAAATAAGAAATCCTAATATGATCCTAAATTAATTTATAGTTAAAAATTTGTTTATATTTAAAGAATGAAATTTCATAACTTTTATTAAATTTTTCTTTCAAAATACTAAACACTATTTGAAATATATTAAGAGTCTTTTCTTCAATTCGCTTGAAGTAAAATTATAAAATTAAAGAAAAACACAACATTAATAATCGTCTCTTCCGTCTCTTTTGGCAGTAACTACTTTGGAGATAAAAAATTAACAAGTTTGTATTTGTCCCCCCTGGATATCAAAATTTTATTTTGATATCGAAAGCAAACAAGTTTTTTTTTTTAAATTCAAGAAATCTGAAATAATATAAACTAATCTTTGAGGCTAAAAGTTTATGCAGCACGTAAGCTAGTATTATCCCATGAGAAATAGCATCAGAAAACTGATTTACTCTGCCATTGGAGCACTTTCATTAAAAAAATTATATTTCCATTTGAAATTCCTAAACTGCTATTTCTTTTTATTGTGGAAAATAGAGCACTTAGGCCAAACTGTTTCGAAAGAAAATTAAAGATTTGCATTATTCATGTCATTCATAACCCCTTAAGTATTAAAAAAGTACTTTAAACATTTTATCATAAAATATATTCTTTTAAATTGTTTTAATCTTTTACCAATGTTTAAATTACTTGTGATGTAACAAAACTGTACGTCATATTATAATGTTATGCAACTCTCTATCAATCAGAAAATATCCTCGGATTACAAAAGCATTTTAAAAGCTTTAATATTTGATGTTAGTTTTAAGTTTTATGTTGGTTTCTCTTTTTTTTTTTTGTAGCTGTGCCCACTCCTTTACATATTAGGAATATGGTTACAAATTACAAATAGCCGTCATTGCTGTGTATGTTTTGATTTTCTTGCAACCAATTTTTGTCATGTAAGCTCTCCCTATAGTTTTTTCCCTTGTGCTTTTGTGTGCGAAAAGGATTTGTGGCTTTAGATTAGAGTAGTTTTTAAACATAGAACCTTTTTTTGCTTAAAAACGCTGTTGTCATAAACACGTAGATGTGCCGAAGTAAACATTTATAGATAAGTGTGGCCATGATAAGTAAAAATTACATATTTATGTATGTGATCGTGGATATGTGCTTAGTGTTCTTCTTTCATATACCATCCTTTAAAACCCACATACACAACGAATGTTTGAATGTGGTTGTCACAATTTTGGTTTGATTCTATCTACTATGCTGCTCGTTTCCCCTTTAATGTTTGTTAAATTACTTTAAGTTAATGACGTTGTATGACTGTTATCATTTTGCTTGTAATATTTTTTTTCTTTATTCCTTCATTTTATGCTTCTGTTTAAATTCTGTTTTTTTATTTTTTTCTATCACTGCTTCAGAGCTCATAATCATTTTTGTAAAAATGTTTCTCTAAAAACCACTAGCTTTGGATTAAAATCTAATGAAAAAAGTGTAGTTATGTCAATATGTGTTTTCTCAAAAAATTATGCAAGTGTGTATCTGGCTTTGTGTTGCTTGCCTGTAAAGAGGACTGAGCATGATTTCGTTTTTAAGCAAACACTTAACATGTGTTACATCTTTTGTAACGATGCGTTAGATTGTATTAGGGATTTAGGAAATTAAAATTTAATTTAACACATGTAAAACTATAAACAACATGTGTGTGTATACGTTTACCAAACAATTAAAACAAGTTTTGTTCTTTAATGTGTTGAGGTGCAACATGTACCTTTTTTACTGGCATATTTGTCATCCTTTAAATTACTTTTAAAACTATTCTTGTTCGAAAATGACATACTTTTCCATACGCAAGAGCAAAAAGTAATACAGTTGTTGTCCCAAAAACTTTGTCATACATTTATTACCTATTTCAAAAATTTACAGCACATTGGGACTATCCGTATCCTGTTTAAAACTAATAAAAAATTTAATATTTTAAAATTTACTATAAATTGGTTAAACAGTGTTTAATGGAAGCAGAGATTTTTTAAGATACATAAGTTCGGGTTTTCTCTTTATCTTTGCTTGGAAATATTATGACCGGAAAATTAACACTGTTTCACAATGAAATTGATTTATCTTTTATTGATTTAGCAAGCTGTTAAATAAAGCTTGACCAAAAATTTACTTAATTTTACTATTTTATATCCTAAGATGTAACAATAATTTGTCGTTAATATTGCCAATAAAATTAGGTTCAGTGAATTTCGTGTATTAGTGTAAAATACTATAGTTTTTTTAAAACTCACATCAGTAATATTGTAAAAATGATGTAGCGCCACGATAGTATTATTTTGTATTTTGAGTATTATTGTCACGTGATGATCGTACTTTTTTTTATTATCAGACTGACTATACTGACAAATTAAATTTCTCCAGATTGAACAGAGGCAAGAAAATAAATTTAATTAGATACAACAGAGCTATATCTGAACAGCAGTTCTTCATAAATGCAATTCGTCTCAGGTGTCAGTTTGTCAGTTGTTTCTAAAACATATAAATTTGTTAATGTCTTATTTGCCAAATTTCTCCCCAATACTATAATATAAGATTACTTCTTGTTGTATTGTAAGAACCGAATATATAAATAAACAAACAAACAAACAATAAAAGTGTAAGCATATTTATCTCTTTTTCTTTCTTAAGTCCGATACCTCACCACACGATTTAACTTTAAATCAAAACGGAACTAAGTTAATAAAAGCAGAACTCGCAATTATTTAAAAAATTAGCTTATATGCCATATTCTGCAACGCCATACAAACAATGAACCGACCGCTGAAAAGTTCCAACACCGACTTCTAAGTGATTCTTATTTTATCCAAAAAATATTACTTGCTTAGTCAGAATTTAAATTATAGATGTAACACAAATAAATAGTAATTTTTGTTTTACATTTTTTTTTTAATTTAAGAGTCACCATTGTTATTAAGGCCCGTTTGGCACTATAATACTGAGTCTTTAGATTTGTCAAATACCTGAGTATTATGGAAAAGTGTGATAGTGTGCAAATATAATAAATACGTCAATTAATACGGAAAAAAATTTGACATCCCATAATACAAACTCAAGTTTAGAAATTTTCTAAACACTATGATTTTTCATTTTATCAGGGCTGTTTTGCTGCTCATAACCAATCATTAAATAAGCACTCCGCAAAAAAATTTAGAATAACCCACATAGAAAACTACTTCCGAGCATGCCTTAAAATGGCTCACACAAAGGAGTCATATTTTGTTTCATTCAAATATGCGTATCTTTAGAGTTATAAGAGATCCTTTAGAGAACAAAAACCTATGAAAAAAATCCCTTTTGAAATAATTTAAGAGCTGAACCAGTTAATAGAAAAAGCCCCCATTTCTCAAGGATTTTGCTTTGTAAATTATTGCTTTTTGTACTCTTTAGGTAAGTAAAAGCTTCGGGAAATAAGTTAGTAATGTTTCCTTTCTAATTTATATGGTTTGCTGGGAAATTTTATTCTACTGGGTTTGTGATAGGGCAAAAACAAAATGTAATGTAACATTGGATTTTTTGACAATCACTCGTTAGATTTATTTTTACAAAATCTGATGCAAGTCTCAAGACTTGTATAGTAGTGTGTAAAATTTCGCAATTTTATGTTTTTCTGTTTTATTAGGCATCGATTTCAAGTTATTTTTTTATTGTTATTTCTTTATTGTCTAATCTTTTTAATAAAACAACAAATTGTTTTATATTTTTATTAATATCTTTTGACTGTTAGAATACATTTGCGAGACACTAAAAAAATTTACTCACGCTTTGTAAGAAAAAATCATTGCATATTTCATAGACCTGCAGATATGCTAGGAAGAGTGAGTTCCCCTAAAACTTAAACTTAATTCTGGCTAATATCGATCAGAATTTTTAAGTTTACCAATATTGATTCTTGAGCGTGAAAGCACGTAGTAGTAGCCGTTTCACCACTGCTTCTTATAAAATTTTAAACAAACTAAAGATTTCCGTTAATAAAATAAAGTAAAGGCAAAAAAACAACGAATGATTTTATTATTCTTTATGCACTATACGGCTGACTTTTTCGGATCCTTATACAGTTAAAATATAAGGAAAAATAAAAACAACAAAATATTTATTACAAAACACTACGATAATTTATTTTTGTTTAATGCACAGCTACTAGCAAATTAATAACTGAAATTTAAGCACGGGAATATTAATTAAAAACTGAATTAATTTGATAAGCGTTTTTAGCGGTGAAGAAATTGTTCTTTAATATTTGTGTTCTTTTTAACATTTTAGCGACAACGCTAGAAAGATTAAAAAAACTAATCATTATCACACATCCCTAAAATTCCTACAAACTAAGTAACACCTGCAACTTTTTTTATGCTGACGTAGTGTCTGCAAAAATTATTTCAGTTGTTTTGAATTGTAACTTGAAACCGTTGTTTTTAACTTTAATAATGCGATTGAACAAAAATGCAAAGTTAGAAAATATACAAAATAATGCTAAACAGAAGATTATATTTTAAGTCAGTTAGAAATGACCATTAAAGCAGGATTATACACCAGCCGAAAGGTGGATCACTCTAAAGGCTCTTTAAAATAATAAATATGTTTATTTAATAAAACAATTAATAAGCAAATAAAAAGTAATGAAATAAATAAATTATGTTTTTTAAAAAACCCATCATGAATTAATTCAACTTACATACATCAGCTAGACCAAAACCTATTGAAAAGTTAATTTCTAATGAAAACTTAAATTTTTCTTTACTTTAGTTTTAATAAAAAACTATTTTTGGTTCCACTACTCCTTGTTTGGTCCTTAACAAAGTTTTAAATGTTTTTAGTTAATCAAATACTTCTTATTATTTAAAAAATATAATCAAAATTAAAGACTATTAACTTCTACAATGGTTTTCTAGTATAAAAATCCTTTCGAATAAATAAAACAGTAAACTGTGTTATTTAAAGTTATTTTTAAATTATTTATTTATTCATATACTTCATTAAGTTTAATTAAAAAGAAGAAAATTTGTATTCATAAATTAGCATAATATTGTTTGAAAATCCCTTTTTTAATTATTTTAAGAAAACATGTAAAGGCAAATTAAAACAAATAGAATTTGTTTATAGTTTATAAAATTACAGTTAATTTATTCAAAGCATTAACATTTTTTTTTTATTAAGTAATTTACATAACCAGTGCTTTTTATTGTCAGAATTAAAGGCATTTGACAACTTCATTTTCTTTTAGTCATAATGAAGCGCAGAACAACAAAAAATTTTTTTCACGAAATTTAATTTTATATCCAAAAGGTTATTTTTTCTTGAATTATATTAAAGGGAAAAAATACAATAAGATGTATGTTTTTCTAGACTCATCCAAAGAAAAAAAACTCAAACCCTGTATAAAGTAATTATTCTAATTTAAAACACTACAGACAGAAATAGGCCTTTCAACCTTTAAAATTGTGTATGAGATTTAATATATAAAACTTTAATTTCTAAACGCTTCACGTTTTAATCTGTCGACTTGTTGAGCTTTTGGTTTTGTGTTAACAAGTTAGAAAAAATAATGAAAGATATTAAAATTGGGACAGAACTTAAATATTTTGAAAATAAATCAGCCATGATTAAAAAATTTCTTATACCAGTAAAAGGAGTATTTGAGATATGTTTATGGTTTGAGTTAGGAGAGAAACCAGTTAGCGTCGCCCTACGAGCAGTAATCTTTTTTAGTATATAAGTAGTTTGCATTTTTTTAAATAAAATTTGGAATTTTAAAGACCTTTATTAAGTTATAATTTTTCTACTATCCTAGCAAAGTTATGAAAATTAAAATACGTTAAAATTTGTAAAACTGACACGTCTTTTTACACTTTTGTTCAAAAAGAAGCAACACTAAATATCAATTTTATTTAACGAGATCCAACACCTCTTTTGTTAACTCATACTTAAAACAAAAAATATTATAAAAAATTGCTTTTGTTTACAATACAGATTTGCGAATGAAATGTTAGTTCACATTTAGTGAAATCGATGATAAAACTTTCGTAACAAAAAGAGTTTTTTTTAAACCTATTATAAAAAAATGTAGTATTTTACTAAAAAATACAAAAATATCTATTAGAAGATCCCAAATCTCAGATATGAAAATTAAACACAGTTTTAAAGAACCCTAAAAACTTAAGTGACTTTTCAGAAATTTTTTTTAACAAAACTTTAAGTCTAATTCTAGACCCTTTGAAACATGATTTGAGAATTTCCAGCTTCGGTTTAATTGTCTCTTTAAAACACTTTTAAAGCAAAACCTGCCGATAAAAAATAATAATTAAATGATAATGAACGAAAAATTTTACCGTGACTGAAGTTGTCATTAAAGCCTTATTTAATTATTTTATAAGCCTTAAAGCTTTCAAAAATTCTTCAAGTATTTAATTATAATAATTCTAACAAACAGCAGATCCTCCTCCTTGTCTTGTACGTAAAAATAAAAAAAAAATAAAAACTTTATTTTTTATAAAATTTATGAAAAGGCCTTTTAAATCTTAATGATTGTCTAGATTATAAAAACATTCAAACAATTTTGGTTTTTTAAAAGGTGAATTAAAAAAAAAATAATAAAAGTAATAATTTAAAATTTAAAACATTGTTCAACTAACTGCGTGGAAGCTACTAGCTAACCTTAATAAGAGAGAAACTTTATCAAAAGACTTTGTGAAAGAAGTCGTTTTTGTATGTTACGAGTAGTATTTATATTCAAATGTGTTTGTTACTTAATTAAATTAAAAATCCTTAACGCTAATTAACGTATTAATGAATATTTAATTTTATAATTAAACGATTATGCGAAGGAACAAAACTTCACAAATGATTAAACGTTATTAGCCAAATATGATTTGCTTTTAATAGCAAAAGGTATAAATACTAGTTTATTGGAGGAATTGTAATTAATAGTTTAAGAAAAAGATTCACTTCGAAACTACTGCGTTTTGAGCATTAATATGTTACACTAATTTTATTTAAAAAAATTTAAATCAAGGTTATTAACCTTTTTGCACTACAAAGATAATGGTTCTAAAGCAATTGCTTTTTAATTTTTTAGAGCTTTTTAGACACTCCTTCTGTGTTGAATTTACATAAATTTGTGTCTACATTTGTATAAAAGTGTTTGCCAAAAAAATAAAAAATATTGTATTTTTCTGTGACAGATTGGCATACGTGCTGATGTCACCATACGCCAACAAAAATAACAATAACAAGAAAGTCTGTAACATAATCGTAATAGTAACATTAACTAATCGTGGAAAAAAATACCACTTTTACCAATACAAAAATATACCTAAAATATAAAAAACCCCTCAAGAGGCAAAGAGAGACGGCTTTTATTTGGTTCAGATATTAACTCTTGAAATCATAAACTGATCTGGTTCGTTAACTTTTATTTAAGAAAATGAAAAAGCTCAAGAACAGAGAAATGTTACTTGAAATTGTTAAAGATACCCCAGAGATTAAAATGTGAATAGTTTTATTGACTCATTCTTTCAGGCTTCTTTGGTTGAGGAACTATTAAAAAATTTTGTTAATAAAAAATTTTTAATCATTTTCAGTAAGTTGTAGCAAGAAAATAAGTGGCGCAGGAATAAGTTTGAAATATTACGTAATATTGTTCATAAATGAATTACAATTTACTTTTTTCAACTTAAGGTGAATTTTTCAATTTAATTTCTAAAAATTTTTAGAAAGAAAAATTATTTACAAATGTATGCGGAGGTTTTCGAAAGAAAACAAAAAAATTAAACTCCAGCAGAATAGAATGCTGCCTTTTCTGAATCGCTACATCTTTTATCAGCATTATTCGCATCGCTTGGGTTGTATACATAGTAAACATCGTCCATTTAACCAACTGATCAATATTAATTTGGTTAGACTAAGTCTACTCACAACTCAAAGCATTTCTTTGTTGTTCTCTCTGAAACTCGTCTTGTACATTTGTTTTTGCTGTGTACCAACCATCCCTAATGCCACAAATGAAATTTTTATTTTTTATCATTCATACTTCTTTCCTCATAATATTATGGATTTTGTTCTAGTATCATATTGACAGTTCTTGAGTTAAGATTGAATGTGTATGTGCTGTGCCTTACGTAGCATTTAATTTTTTTTTTTTTTCATTGTTGAGTCAAACTACTTTTTCTTATGAAATGCTTGTTTCCTTTAATTGGGCTTGAGCTTGTATATCACAAATTTTTGATACATAATTTTAATTGCCTACAACGAGATTGTCATACTAAAAGAATTCCAAACAAGCGTAACTATTTTTCTTCCCTAATTTAGAGAATACCGAAATGCTTTTTAATTCGCCATGGAATATAAATTTGATTAAAATTTTTTTTTAATTTTTTTTTTTTTTTTTTTTTTTATTACAAAATAATTAAGCTTTTGAATACAACTTTTAACACGATGAAATTTTTTAGTAAAATAATTTACATTGAATTGTCGTTCGTAGTCTTGAAGTGCTTAAATTTTGAGTAGATGCTTTAACACTTGCTGTGTAAAAATTTTATTATTCATTTCGGCAGAAGTTTGTTCTTAAAATTAAAACATGCAGTAGAATTTGGGATAACGAATTTCGAGTTAAACGGAAATATTTAAAATATTTCAATGGTCATCCTTACAACGCAAAAAACCCGCTGAAACTTTAAAAGAAAATTGAAAGCATAACATCGTCTAGATTTGGTCTTACATTAGTTTATTGAAAATAATATTTTATTATAAAAAATGCAAAATAGTCTTCAGGGTAAAAGCTGGTGTACGTATTTTACTGGTGGCTTAACCAGTTTTACCACAATTTAAGCCCGTAACGTAACGGAAGAATAAAAATACCTTTACTTTTTTATTATTAAAATTTTTATTTTTAATATCAATATTATTATTGTTTTTTTTTATACAATACAGGGTTCATTGTATAATTTATGTATAGAAAAGAGGTTTTTTACCTATTAAGATCGTACTTGTCAACAGGCTTTAATTTTATTAAATTTTTAATTGATTTAATTACTATTTAATTAGAAAACTGTTTTTGCATTCTTTAATAAATATATAAGCACTTCAGCAATTAATTAGTTATAAAATTTAGTACTCCTTTTTTAATTAAATGTACACACAAAATGTTAAGTATTTAAATAAATTTCAACCTGAAAACAAAAATATTTTTCTATGTTGTCTCTGCTTAAACTACTTTACTTGTAAAGAAATATGGGGTTTTAGCACTCGCAAACTACTTGTGACTAACATTTTCGTTTTGTGGGCTTTCTTATTAAATGACATTAAAAGCTTGGACTTTATTTGATCTCGTCTCTATACCCATGGTTATTTCGAATATTGTTGTTTTGGTTTTCTTTTTATTAAGAAGCGTTCTGATTTTTTACTTCAAAAATTTTAGCATTTCCTTAAATACCTCTTCAAAGGCTTTCAAATGATGCCCATATTGATATTTAAAAATTTTTAAGCTTTAGATCCCAGTAACTTGGAAAATAGGAGCGAGTGCAAATTTTTTCACTTGATGTTTTTTATTTTTGAATTCTCTATCGCTCCGTACATTTATTTATTTATTATTTTTTTTTTTTGTAATGAAGTTACGTAATTGTTATAAATGACATGAAAAAATTGGAGGTATGCGTGGTATTTTGCCTGCTGCCTCGAAGGACATGGACCGATAATGCTGATTTCCAATAGCACATCTTTTGACACCATGTTTGATCGATTGACGTATTTATAACACGGACGTACAGACGGACAGACGGACATCGCTCTTTCGACTTCGCTATGCATAAGAAGTCAAAATACATTTACTTTATGTGGTCGGAAATGGATATTGTAGATATTACACACGGAATTACAAACTTAGATATACCCTTTTTTCACTTTTTGTTTTGAAGGATATAATAAAACAATAACAACAATTTGCACCAGCAATTCTCTGTTTTATTATTTATTAAATTATTTGAGAATTTATATAAAAGTTTTAGATAATTAAAGTTGTATTGTTCGATAAATTTAAAGCGTATGGATTTGTTTAAGTTTACTGAAATAACATATTCTTTTATCCTAAATTATTTGGTCACATAAAATACGATTACGGTTAAGGTAAAAGGCGTATTAAATGTAACGATAAAATATATGGAACTTAAGAGAATTCTAAAATATTTTTAAAAATTGTTTTTGTTTTTTCATTCAAATGTTTATTTTTTTTTTTTTTTTTTTGTTTTTTAACGAATGCAACCGACACATATTTAGAGGCGTTCATTTCCGTTTGAAAATAATGAAAAATCAAAACAAATTCTTAAAATATTTGGAAATTTATTTTTGTACTTCATATATTTTAATTTTGCGTTGCATTTTATAAAAAAGCGCATTAATTTTAAGAAATACCTGAGACCTTTAATTTTTGGCTCTAAGAAATATATTTTTTTGTTTTCTTTATATCCTCACACAATATTTAACGCAGTTACAATTTTTTCTTCTTCCGTCTTGGAATGGAAAAAAAGAAATTGCTTCAAGGGATTGTTTAAAATTCCACAGCAACAAACTTTTATACTGCATTATTTATCAATTAATTTATTTTACTCTTATAATCAAAAACAACATATAAACAAATATTTACATGTGAATTCAATTTCATCGCATTATGCAAATAATTAATTGTACTTATCAATAATCCTTTTTGTTTGAAAATAAAATCCCCAAAAAGTTCGTTTCGATATATAAAGAACTTTTTATTTAAGCTCTGCTCTCATGGGTATAAAACCCATTTTACGTTAGAATTACTAACTGGTTATGTGTAGATTTTCGCAGAGACAACTACAAAAAATATTTACAACATGTTATGTTACTTCTTTTTTGTTTTAGAATAAAACTTCACAGCATATTTTCCAATTTAAATAATCTAGAGTTCTGTTATGTTTAAATTTGTGGCTGCAAATGCTTATGCAAGTTTGCAAGTTTTATCATGTGTTTAATTCCTTGTGTCTATGTCTGTTAAAAAAAATTTTGGCCATGTGCCTAAAAATAACATTTTTACAATTTTATGCAATTTGGACATTATCAATATATTTACACATATAGACTTAAAAAAATATGTGGATATACATATGGATTTGTGAGTTTAATTCATAAAAGTTATAATCGACAAGCCTTAATAAGAATAAAGCTTAAGGTCTGTGTCTGCATTAACATACAACCTTAACGAGTAGCTCCTTTTATAGAGTCTAAATGTAGTGTTTCATTGAAACATATTTAAGCTGTTAAAATTTTATAAAAAAAAACAAAAAACAGTTTTTATGGTTATACGAGATAGATTTATAATAGAAAAGTAGATAGGATATTTATTTGTGGACAATTTTACAGAAAGTAATAACTAACCCATTGAAAAAATATATTTTAAGTTTAAACTTTAAGCCTTCTCAGTCCCTCTTTTACTGACCAATTGAAAACAAATAAGGTTTTTGGCACAAAGTCCTATCCTCCCACCTGCCATAATCCAACGATTTACTGTTTAACATAATTTTATATTAAAAACCCAATAGTCCTTTGAATTTAATAATACAAAATTTGAGAGTGGGGATCAGAGGTATATATAACTCCTAGTTTCAATTAAGCAGAATAAACATAATAATTGAGACAGTACTTGTGTTCCAATTTACGTTCCTTTTTACCCACTTTTTTTTCTAAAATTCTAAATTAAAACAATCTCGATTTGTGTCAAGAGAAATAATTTGATACTTTGACTCACATAATATTAAGATCATTATGTGAATTGAAAATAAACTTAATATTTTAAAATAGTAGGAGACGCCACGCCCATTACTTTAGCTAGTTTGGCTTTAAAGAAATCACAAAAATAGCAAATTTTTAAGGTGTTTAATAAATATAAGCACAACTGGCATTACTTACTATCAATACTTTGGTCAGATATGTAAATGGTTGAATTTAAATGGAGAACTTTTCATTTTCCTTAATATGAGATTGGTAAAGTTTGCTGTGTTAAGCTACAATTTTTTAAAATATAAACTTCATAAATTAACACAAATAAAAATTTACAAAAAAAAAAAAAAAAGAAAATCGATTTGAAGCCTATGTGATTTTGAAGTTACTTTCTTTTAGTTGTTGCGGATATAAGTAGATACAAGTAAAAAAACCGGGCTACCAGATCTTTCCACGTTAACAATATCTAGACGTTTTAACCCGCTTTTTAACAAGGATTGCAGTTGTGAGGAGTATATAAGCATAAGGCAAAACTTCGAAGATAAGATTCATATACAAAATAGTAAAGATGTTGTTAACAAAATTACACAGAACCAAGTAAATACAAGGACATCAAGTAAGACAATGCTTGATGTGTTTTATTTTGCAATCAAGGGAACCAACGTGTAAATTAATGGTAGTAAAATAAAAAAAATTAAATGCAATAGAAAATAGAATGCAGCCTACTTTGGAGCATGCTTACGTAGACTTTCTTTTATTTTAAAAATACAATCCAGATTGTTATTCCTAAAGCGAGCTTTATACAAAATTTTCTTTTGTCTTTGTACGTTAATGATACACAAAGTTAATGCATCGAAAATAAAAAATGCTTTTTTAAAAGAATTCATAACAACAATCAGACGGAAGCAAATCCTTTTTTTAGTTTTGCGAAAAACTTCTGATTTGCTGACAGTCGATCATCGTTGGAAATGTTGAGTGGACAATTATTGAACAGAAGTATAAGTTAGATTTAAGTAAATATTTTTTAACGTAAGTTTCTTAGCTAAACTTTCAGCACAGAAAAAAACATATTTATAAAAAAAAAACCTTAACAAAAAGAAAAAATAATAGTTGGTACCCGAGGAGGGATCCAGTAAATAAACTTCTGAAAAATAAAAAGTAAGAATCGCGTGTGGGCAAAATAAAGCTTAAAGAAAAACCTGAAAAATTAAAAGTAAGTTAAAAATAGTAAAACTTAAATCCTGAAAAATAAAAAGTAAGGACAGCGTGAATTAACTTAAACCAAATAAGATTAAAAAAGTAATAAAAATGAGAACTGCAAAAATACAAATAGAAATTAAAGTTAAAGTTAAAACCATAACAAAATTAAACCCGCAAAACAATTACGACTTCAAAAGGCACTTTCTTTAAATTACAAACAAAGCAAATAAATAAAAATGAATCTGCAACAAAATAAGACTTTTGAAATACTAAAATAAAGAAATCTTCAGTTCCAGCACAGAAGGCTTGGAAAATAAATAACGATGAGAGGCCTAAGTACAATAAGGAAAAGGACTAATCCCCAACATCTAACAACCCGTCTAACATCAAAGAAACCAATAAAAAGGTGTGGAACACATAAATTTCATCGAAACCAACAATAAAATAAACTTATAAACGGGTGATGTAATAACCTTTGCAATATAACTAATAATTAGATTAGCATTTATGGTAAAAAAAAATACGGAAAACTGAATTTAATTAGAAAAAAATTTTCTTTTTGTTTTGTGCTTAACCTCATGCGCTCAAAAAAATTTTCAAACAAAAAACAAATGTTTATTTTAAAGAATTCAAAAACAAATGTTTATTTTAAAGAATTCAAAAAACAAGCAGACGGAAACCTAACAGCTTTTTTAATTTAGCAAAAAATTTCTGTTTTACTGACAGTGCACACGTGCACATAAAAATATTTTTTAATCGCGAAAAATATTATATATTTAAGCCGTGAAATAATAACCTTCAGTTATTGGTTTTTAAATGTCAGCATGAATTAAAAAATAATTAAAAATTTATTAGTTTAATGACACTTCCTCTTTATTTAACAAGTTTTAATAGTATAAAATAAAATGTTTTTATACTGTGTATAAATGTTTTTCCTTTTTTTAACGTATATTTTCGTATAAGTTATTTGGAAGCAATAGAGCTTGGGTAATATAAATATATCTTTTTTCAATTAAAATGAAAAGCAATAAAACAATTAAATTATTTCCACTTGTAGAGAGTTTTTAGTAAGCTTTATATAAAATACTGGATTAAATATTATATGGACTATTTAAAAATATTGCTTTGCAATTTACAATAAATAGTAACATCTACATTTATAGATATTGAAATAAAATAGAAACTTTCCCAGCTAAAATAATGATTAGAAAATGTCTTTCAATAAATTTTTTATATTTAAGTAAACAAGAAAGAGTGCTATATTCGGGTATTTCGAATCTTCTATATCCTTAAAAAACGCACATGCAACTTTTGAAATTTGATTTAGAAACTTAATATCAATTCCTCGAAGACAATTTGAAAAGCGTGGCAATGTTAATCAAATTCAAAAGATTTATTTGTACAAGAAATGTAGTCTTAGGGTCCAAATAAGTTTAATGAATTTGAATGTGAACAGCCACTTATGGATTTAATGTAATATTCTGTACTTAAAGATACGATTTTATACGCAGCAGTAATTCCCATATTCATTCAAAACTCCAAAATGTAAAGTTTTGGAAGGCAACTGCATCTAATACAATTTTCATTTAACTGATAATCATACTTTTATTAAGAACAGTAATAAAATATTTTTTAATATATATTATATTATTGTTAATAAGTTATATAACTTTCCGATTTAAATATTTTTTGGTTGAAACCAACCATGTTGCATTTTTTGTGCATAGTAACCATATATCTTTGATAGCCGTGTTCTTTCTCTGCGTATAAAGAATATAATATTTAAACCTCTGTATATCTTTCATTACTGTGTGTGAACCGAGTTAAAGAAAAAATCACCTGACACATATGTTTTGTAGGGGCAAACATAAAAGATGACTGTGAGTTCAAGTCTCAACAAAACTCCGAATAGAAAAAAATAACTAATGCTGTGTATAAGTTACTTAAAAAGTTGAATTAATGAAAATCATCTAATAGTGACTGTGTTGACATGGTAAATGCTTTTGAGGAGGCTCCTGTATTATAAATGAGATGGTTAGGGCGCCTGTGAAAAAAGGAAGTCTTGGTTCAAACTTTAACGAAGCTTTGTTAGAGAGAATTTTAGCAACAAGGAAAGGCAGCTGTAGCTCAGCGATATATATATATATATATAACATTATATCATGTACATCTGAATTCTGTCTTGGATTACAAGCATCTTTAAATCGGTTTATATATAACTCATGCAAATCCGATAGCCATGTGTTACTTTTTAAATAAAAATTTTGTTTTCGTCTTTTACCCTTCATCTTCTAATTTACGAAAAAAAAAAATTTTTTGTTTTAGAAAATAAATGGACAAATATTTGCCGCAACATAAATTAAGGTTAAGAAAATAAAAATCCCTGATTTATTTACATATTTTGAATTCCATTGAGTACAAGATTTACATATCTTTAAATTTATGTGCATAACTAAGAAAATCCTTTTTAAATCTCTTTATTTTAACTAAATCAAATTAAAACAAAAATGAAAAAAAAGGATAATAAAACCCAACTCAGCGTGTTGTCTGTTCGCTCTTGAATTTACAATTCAATATTAGAAGATTATGTATCACGAATATATTAGGATCTACAATTGGTTTTATAATAAAATCAACATTAACCACATCCTGCTGTCTAACAGTTTTGTTGTTAATTAAAGAACTAAACTAGTTTATCTGTCTTAAAGAAACCTGTGTCATACTTCATGATGCAGCCATGACTAGATTTCTTAAAAGGATTTTTTTGTGTGTTTGTAGGTCTGTTATATTCTGATTCTATACTTAATTTTCCTTTTACGTTTTGTTATTTCATTAAAACTTTTATTCTGGTTTATTGGAAGTTTGTTTTTGCATTTTATATAAAATTCATTTCACGTCTAGTTATGTATAATGCTTCAGGTGCTTCAAGTAAACGGCCATATTATAATAATGATTATTGCCAGATAATATCATATTCTGGATAAACATTAATGTATTTTTTATGCATATTTTAAATTTTTTTTTCTGTTTCCTGCTGCTATTATTATATTATATTCTGGACATATAGACATCCATGTAACCTCAGAAAATGTAAAACAAAAAGTGGATAAATATTAATTGAACGTTTAATAAAATTATTCTATGAACCATTTATTTATTTAATCTTTTAAAACTTGTTTGGGTTTGCTATTTCTAACTAAAAATAACAGCAACTGAAAGAGGCACAAAAATAAATTTTTTATTTGACATCTCTGGATTAATGTCAGCAGCGGTCAGTATTTTGTTGTTGAACTTTTAAATCCAGATAGTATTTTATGCAAATTTATTTACTTTTCACTTTACGTTAAAATGGTAACCGACTTAAAAAAAGAAGAAGGTTATCTATCCAATTATCTGAATGTTGCTTTTTTTAAATGTTTGTCACCTTTCAGTCCATTCTAAACCGATTTAAATAGTTTTTCCGTCTTAAAAATAGTTCATAATATTAAAAATAAAGGGTGTGCCAATACAACATATGTGTTTGTAACGTGTAAAAAAAAAATCAAAAACCACTATTTGAATGGACGAACATCAGTGATCATAAAGACTACTGTATAATTAAATTGCTTTAAGGCACTTTTTGTTACATTCAAGTAGAATTAATTTCTATATTTTAATTTTGAATTAAATTGTAAATATATAAATTGTAAATATATTGGTCTTGAGTTATTATAAAAAAAATCCTTTTTAAATAAATGCTTTAAAGTCTTTGAAATAATGCTTTAAAGAATATTGCTGGTAAACTTGTTTAATAAGTACACTTTCGTATAATTATAAAGCGCAAATATCCAACTGTTCGTACAAACAAACCGGAAGCACTCAAAAAAACTTTAACAAAAAACCCCAAAAATAACAACATTTCGCCGTCAGGTTTTCAGTGAAAAAGTATTTTTTATCCAACGCAAATACACCACAATGAATTTTTTTTTAATTTTATTACGAGGATAAGACAATCATTACAAAAACTTAAAGATATATTTTTTTACACAAAATTATGTTTCGGTTTATTCTATTGCAAAAAAAAAAATAAAATAATAAGAATATAAGAAAATGCTTTTCTGTGGCCTATAAAGTACTTCAAAAAAAATTATTATTTTCTTCTAAAAATGTGGAAAAATGTCTTGACAAGCTCTTTTACAACTTTTCTAGCTTACAAATATATAACATTTGTATAATAAAATTTTAATTAGTTTTTGCTTTCATTACAATTTATCTAGACATTTTTTTTAACTCTTTTAAGATCCTGCAAGGTACTATTTCTTAAAGAACCCAAATCTAAATTTTGTCACAGCGATCCATGTCTTAAAACCTTATTGACCAACACTCATAGTACTGTTTGCCTTGCAAAAATTCTGCACCGCAAGTGTTAAAATTGCTAAGAGCATAGTTGCTTGTTTCTTTTGTTTAATAGCTTTCATAATTTGGCTTTGGCTGTGTTGAATTTTTGTTTTTTATCGCTTTTTCTATTGGTTATTGTAGATTTGTGAATAACGTTTTCTTAACTACAAGGTGACATTTAGAAAAGTATCTACGAGCACGTAAACAAATTTTCTATTCGATTTTCTAAAATAATATTTGTTCAGTTGTTGTTTTGGCATTAAGTCAACATCAGTATGATTTTTAAATATAAAAATGCTGCAATGAAGCACTGAACTGTTTCACAGAAATCTTAATTTTAAAATCAATTATCTGTTGAGGGCATTAAATGAAACCTTAATATTATTGTAAAATAGCAATGATGTCATTGAAATTTTAAGAAATTTTTTTTTTTATAAAATAACAAAACAACTTTGTTTTTCCTCTTTAAATAAGGTTTTATCTTAAGGCAAAGTTACTACTCGTTATCTCGATTGTTATGTTGTTGTTATTTTATATTCTTGCTTGTTGTGATAAATTCCTAAACAAATATATAGAAATTTTGTGAAAATGCTTTGGTAGGCTGAAATAGCAAATATATATTCTTTTTTGTGTTTTTATTATTTAAGCTTATTGCTGCTCAAAGAAGTATAAAAAACAAAATATTAATATTGTAGTACTCAAAAAACTAATAATTAATACAGTTGTGTTACATAAAGGGCGCACTGTGACGCGATTTCATACAACGGTTGGCCAAAAATAGAAACAGCTAGAGTAGGAAGGTGAAATTTAGCATAAATATTTTTTATAGTTTATGAAAAATTTCGGGAAAATCTATCAAGTCCCACGCCCACCTCTCATACAACCTCAATTGAAAATAACTATAGTTGTAAATTAGTGACCTGATAAGAGCAAAATTTTTGAAAAATTAATTTACCTTTTCAGAGCATTTAAATCAGTTTTTCTTAAAAACATTTTCTGACTACGCATCGAAATTAATGGCTCTGAAAGCAGAATAAGATAATTTGTGAGGTCTCTTAAAGAGGCAATCCTACTTTAACTCCTCTATATCTTAATTCGTAAAAATTTATGATTCTATTGTTTCTTCTGATAACTTTTCAATTTTAATATAATATATATCATGAACTAAAATCTTGTGCACAAAATAATTCCCTATCTAACAGTCACTCAACTCAGTTCCAAATCTATCTCGCATCACACAAGAAAAATGTTATTTCTATTTTCTTTAACTACGAAAGTTCACGGTTGCTTAAAAATCTGGACAATGCCTCAATACTATCTTTTTTCTGACAGATGATCAATATTTGTTTACAAAAACAGCCGTCACATTCAAATACCTAAATTCTTATTATTAAAAATGAACACAAAATTTGGGAGTTTATCATAAATTTGGTATGCTGTACACAAATCTTTATTTGAACCACTATAACTTTAAAATCTGTAAATATATTAAGAAGATTTTTAAGATATCATCTAGTAAGAGTATTTTAAATAAGAAAATAAAAAAGCTTCCAAATTCTAACATTGACTTTAACCATTGTTGGCCACCCTTTTGACAAAGTGGGGCGTCTCAATGGAGAAGTGATTTGAGCGTATATGGCCATTAAAATGTTGCTTTTGATATGAACTATCTGTGTTTTAATGACTTTTTCATTTTATTAATATTGTAACTTTACTTTTATTTTACTAATTTTTTAATAAAAAACGCAATAACCATGAAGTGCCATTTAAATTTTTTTTCTTATGTGTGTGTTTTTGTTGAAAAAAGTAACTTTTTTGTTAATTCAATGTAGTTTTCACTTAATCAATTTGGCATTTGATATAAGAATCTTTAGTTTTGAATGCAAAATTTGAAAAAAATCCATTGATAAGCTTTATGAACAGTAGCGAAATTGACATATTAATAAAGCAGTATTAAATTCTAATTTGTAATTTTTAACAATTCATATTTTATGAGAATATCATGAAGTATTTAAATATTTAAAGGAATCAAATACAATTAAAGTAAATTAAATGTTTTCTTATTCAAAACTTATTAGTTTGCCTTTGAGCCGAACAGCTCGTATGGGGAATCAACGTCACCTTCTATGTGCAAAAATTAAAGGTACAAAAGTACTACTTCTATCCTTCCTTCCATAACCTAGTTTCCTAATTCAGGCACAAAGCATTGCTTGAGTACAAATCATTCCCTGAGTGCTGGTCCTAATAAAAAAAATATAAAAATATTATTTTATCAAGTAATCAAGCACAATTAAAATCAAATCGTATTACAGTATTCTAGTTTGATTTTTACTTGAGAGAATATAATTTTCTATTCTTCATTAAGACATATGAGCTGAACAAATATAATATCTTTTTTTTTATTATTAAGAAAACTGAGAAATGAGACGTGAAACGTGAACATCTGATTTTAAAACGTCTAGTATATGCAAAAAATTAACAAAAATTTAGCTCATAGCAAGGAGAAATACTTTCGAATATAAAAATAACTTAAGAGTGTTTTTATTTTTTCTAGCTTTTATTTCATTCAAATCCTAAAGAAAACTTCTCTTTTTTTTCAATATGTCGTGATGTCTATTTCATACCATAAAGCAACATTTCCTACCCCCATTGACACTTTCTACAGCTAAAAATGTTACTGAACATTTTTATTGTATCTCTGTAATTATAATACACATTAACAAAAAGTTTTCTTTTACAAAATGATGATGAAGAAGAAAATATTGGAAATAACCATTAGCAGAATAAATAAGTTAGTGGGATGGGAGCTACAAAAATACTTATAGCATTTATCAATTCTAAATGAATACTAATGATAATTATTATCATAAATTTATTTTTGCTTTCAATTAAGTTAAAAGAAATACACATTAAGTAGATAAATGTGCCTCGTTTGCATTTTTTATTGATTATTTATTTCTGGTAGTTTTTTTTTATTTTTAACAAAATTTCTTAAATAAAATATTAAAATTCAATAAATTTGTTAATAAATTACTCCGTTAGTTAGTTTTTAATAAAAACACAAGATTAAAATTTAAAAACATTCAAGTTTAAAGAGAATAGCAGAGAGCTTGTAAGAGTGCAAAATATAGATCATTAATTAATGAGGGAGATACTTTTAATAAAATAAAATATAGTTTTCTAAGTAATTGTTTGATTGCTAAGCATTTTTGTTAATTATAATAGAAGGATGTTGTGCTGTGACAAAGAACTTTTACAAGAAGTTCTTTATTTAACATAAAGAAAACGAAATAAGGTTTGGAAAAATATATCGTTTAGCAGCCATTTTCATTAAATATTAAAAAATATTTTATATGTTTTTTAGGACAAATTTGTATGGAAATTCTGTCATAAAACACATTTTAAAGTTATTTTATTTTTTATGAATATGAAAGTTAATTTTTAAGGCTTTACTGAAAAATATATGCTTCCTTTAATCATTTTGCATAAGTTCGAGTGAGCTTTGTTAATATCAAAGTTAATTGACGTAGGTTTATAACATCAAGTTGAAAAATGAATCCCATAGGATCGTTGGTGTCCAATCCTGTATCTCTTTTGAAGCCTAAAAAGAAAAAAAAAATTATTTTATTTAAAAAAAACCTACGCACTCTGTTAAAATATAAACACAACCAAAACTAGGCTTCTTATTTATTTAAAATATATCAGGTTTTAATATCTATAGCACAATTTATTAAGCTAACTTTGTTTCCATTCTTCAGCCATTATAAAGATTGACTCTTTACTAAAGTCAGAGAAACGTATTTAAATAATTTAAAATGGTTCAAGTCAAATCAAATTAATGTTGTC
The DNA here is from genome assembly GCA_937654795.1 of Cistogaster globosa. Taxonomy (NCBI): domain Eukaryota; kingdom Metazoa; phylum Arthropoda; class Insecta; order Diptera; family Tachinidae; genus Cistogaster; species Cistogaster globosa. Next base: position 65,231,703 of record OW569406.1, read on the forward strand.
AGAGAGACCATATTCTTGTCTGACATAATAACAGGGGTATACAAATTATTGAATAATAATGTCATTTCATAACAATATTATACAAGGGGTTTTTGCTTACCTTTAAATTGGTCTCAGTATTGTTTATTTATGCGTTTTAAATAATTAATTTTTAACTTTTTGTGGCAAGAATGTAACATCTGTTAGTTTTACACTTATAATTTCCACGTAAGCGTTATCTCTTTTAGAAAATCCTACAGTCAAAAGTCTAAAAGCCAAAAATTACACAGATCTGTGATGGAAAAATTGCCGGAAATTTATTCAGTGATTCTTGTAGTCTTTTAGCACTGGTCATGGGAAAAGATAAAGGTAAAATTTCATTACGTAAGATTTGATTGCATATTAGATATTCAACATTGAAATCATTACATAATACATAAATGATGATTTTTTTGCTTTCAATGAAAACTAGGTATATTTAAATATTTTAATGGTAAAGCCTATTATGTTTGTGGCAACTGTACTTGAAAAAAGCAGGAAGAAATAGTTTGAATTTTGTAAAAAACATGATTAGAACCATGATTTTTTTATTTTTGTTTTAATTTGTTTTGTCAATTTTGCTAAACTCTATACTGAGGCTTCAACATTTTACTAACGAGTGGAAGTGTGCCGTGATAATATTGATACATAAAGCAAATGATCTCAAAGTAAGTGTTGCATAATACAGAACTATAAGCTTACTTTCAACGTTCTCTAAAATATTTCAAAGATTATTTCTTAAAAGAGTAACGCCCGTTTTAAAGGAATATTATTTAATACCATAGTAGTAGTTTGGATTTCGTCACAAACACGGAACACCGGAAAAGTGTCACCGAGTAGTTAAGGAAGTTATGCAATTAATTGAAGCAAAAAAAAAACTGTTCAGCTGTATTCTTAGATGTTTGACAAGCATGATGGCCTTCTTTATAAAATCAAAACTCTATTACCAGCTCCTTTTTGTTTGGTATTGAAATCATTTTTAAGTGAACGTTACTTTTTTGTAAGGTTAAATAATGAGATGGCGAATTTTTTTAAAATGAAAGCCGGAGTTTTCAAGGCAGTATTTTGAGACCACTTTTGTATACCATATTTACTTCAGATACGCCTCGTAAAAATTAAGTAACAGTAGCCATATATGCTGACGATACTGCTTTCCTGGCAACGAGCAACATCAGCAACGGAAACATACAATTTAATACAGCAACAGATTGATGAACTTCAAATATAGTTGCAATATTGGAATATACAACTTAATGGAAACAAATCTACGCATGTAACATTTAGTCTTAGACGAGGTGATTGTCCATCAATAAATATGAATGGTTTGCAAATTTCAAGAAGTAACACTATTAATTACTAAGGCATGTATTTATACCAGCGTTTAACATAAAAGCGAAAATATTACAATTAGACAAGAAATTTAAAAAATGTATTTGTTACTTGGTGCAAAGTCCGAATTAAGTTTAGCAAATTAAATCAGCCTCTTTAAGAGTATCTTTAAACCAATATGGACTTATGGCATTAAAGTTTGGGGTACAACCAGTGCCTCAAATATTAAAATTCTCCAAAGATTTTAGTTAAAAACTTTACGAGCGATAGTTGACGCACCATAGTACGGTACAAATAGAGCATTGCATAGACACTTAAATATTCTAAAAATATAAGAAGAGATAAATAAGTACAGTCGATACCTTTAAAGATTAAGTGATCACATAAACCCCTTGGCCATTTCGTTGTCAGATGAAAGTGAAGACATTAGAAGATTAAAAGAGGTTCGTATTTAAGATCTCCCATTTAGATCATAAATACTTTTTTTTTTGTTTCTTTCTTACTTTATTTTATTTTTTATATTATTTTTACACTTTATTTGCATAAATTATGTAGAGTACTTACAAATGTATATATGAGAACTAAACTAAATACCTGTACATATATTATAGTTTTAAACATAAAATGGGCAAAAACATTTTCAAAATGGTTGTAGATAAAATTATTGATTTTAATGAAAATCAGAGTATTAAGTTTTGAACAAATTTGCTTAATATCTTAGGATAGGTTGCAAATAAAGAAAACATAAAAAAAAATTATCTTTGGTTTTTAAAAAATTACCCTTATACATTTATACACATGATTCTATGACTATCTGGCATTTTTACCTCTTTTACAGTAACACTTTGAAATTTTTCCTTCTTTTTTTGAGTTGTCGTAGAATGTGCGTACTTTGCAATAAAGTTTATTGCTTTCTTATCACTTCACTTGAGGAATATATTCGTATATGAGAATATATAAATCACATATAAGTTTCAAATAGAAGTATTGTAACGGCTTTAGTTGGAACGAAACCAATATAATTCATGCACTATAACTCAGCGGTTACTTAAACTCATGTTGTAATGTTTTCGATAACATCCAAAGTTCAGTTTATCCTCTTCTTTATGGCGTGGGTGAGAAATTTTATATGTTAAAATATTTAAGTAATATTTTAAAACTTTGTCACATAAGTTTCTTTTTAATTGTAGCTCGTGCTGTGAAAAAAACAAAATGACTGTATGGAATCATGTAAGAAATTTTTCATTTACTCGTTTTTTGTTCCAGACTAAAGAATAGAAGAGATATTTAGAAGTTGTTTGCTACAACTTTTCTGCAACACAATATACTTTCAAATTTTCGTGTTCGGTGTGTGAATTTTAAGGGAACCGAATCACGGTTCTTCTTTAAATTTACCATTTCGTAAGTACTATTGTCCTTTCTGTTTTGAACTCCGTTCCACTTAAACCATGACGGGATTTGAGTTAGAAAACTTAAAAACTTTGAGTAAATAAAAATCAATGTGCCACGCTATGGAGAAATATTATTAACCAGGATATATTTTTCGTAAATAAAATCCGATTTAAGGTTCTATTAAAACACTCATCTTAAACAAAAGAATTTTATTCCATAAACAGAATACTTTTTTGTACCAAGCTAAGGAAAGAAAAATTAAGTCCTAAAACTTCATCACGAAGTGGGCTGTTTAACACCAAAAAGCTATGTGTGAAAACTTTCAAGCCTACAGTATAAAACAAATGTATGTTCACATGTTTCTAACATCTGCGTTAAAACGTTTCACTTTATGTGCTTTCCAAAGCCCACAAAAAAAGCGGGCTTTTGAGCTTGGCATTATTACGATTTTTTTAGATCCATAAAATAAGTAAAGTTCATGACAAAAAAAAATAATATCTAAGTAAATTTTGATACAATTTTTATTTGCTTACACTTAACTAAATAAACTTAACCTTTTTTCTTAAAAATAAAAGTCAAATAAAAAATCTTCTGAAGTAAAAAATTCAAATTTTATTTACATGTTTTAAACACCTTTTCTAATGCTACATTAGAATAAATAATAAAGAGTAAAACAGAATTATAAAAAAAACAACTAAGACGATTGTATTTATGTTACGGCTGTTGGAGGCAAATGATGCTTTACTCCCTGTCTATTTGTGGAAACGCAAAGACTGACCGAAATCTTCCTTTTTATGTTTAAAAGGAATCTGAATAGAATAAAAAGACCTTGAATTGTTTGTTTGCTTCGTTGTGCTCATTAAAAAAATTAAAATGTGTGTACTGGGTTTTTATTTGTTAAATTTTCTTTTTCAGTTTTATTTTTTTATTTTATTATTTTTATTTCGGTTCTTTTTTATTTTATTTTGTTTCTTATGAAAACATTTTCATTTGCTTTTGATAATAAACAGTCGGCTCATCTTTCAGCCCCCTCATTAAAAGAAAATGGTAAATGAAAAAAAAAATGTTCTACCAAAATTGTAATAGTAATTGTAATAGTATGTGTTAAATATGCCTCAGTCACACATAGCCGCACATTTTTATTGCTGTTTAATTTTCTTTTGCCATTTATTTGTTAACAAACCAAAAATCTTCACATTAGGCAAGCAGTGGGGATAATAATATCAAACAAAAACCATTCTAATGACTTGAAAAATTCAAAAAAAGCGATAGACATATAAATAAATAAAACGTTTACAAAGCGTAAATTTTAAGCTTTTTCTTTTATGCAGACTATGTTGGTGTTTTTTTTTTTTCTTATTTAATTTTTGTATTAATTTTCCAGCTGTTGTGTATTATTTGGATTGCTTTCAGTGAATACTTATGTTTGTTATTGTTATTGAAAAAACACTCTTTCCTTTAGACCACAAAGGAAAGCTAAAATATATACGAACCAGTGTTGCCGTTTGGGATAAAACGAAAATAATTAAATTTATATAAAAAATTTCCACTTGTCTGTACGTCGCAATGAAAAAATATTAATATTCTGGCTACAAAACGCTTATCAAAGTTTTAAGAGCCAATATAAAAAAAACAAAATCAAAAATATTTTAAATTTTTTTCTAAACGTAAATTTAACAAACCCCTTTTCTAATGTCCCATTGTTTGTATTATATTACCGTATATAATCACCTAAGTCATTACAACCTTTTCTCTCGAAATATTTTCTCTTTTTTTAGCTTTAAAAAAATACCACTAAATAGCAGAATAGAGATATTTTGTTCAGTTCAATAAATCTTATGTAAAAATAATTTTATTAGAATGGGCCAGTAGCAATATCTCGGGTAACTTATTTATTTTGAACAGCTGTCGAGTAAAGGGAATAAAGATTTAACATGAAATACATGATAAAACTTTTCACTCCGAGGGGAATGAAAATATTAAAAGAACATAAATTTCCCTTCATTTTTACGATAAGGGGGAATATTAAATTTTAATTAATTTATTTAATTTCATTTTATATGTTTCTAAAAAGTTGTATGAAGCCACACGTGGGATTAATATATTTACTTAACTATCTAAAAATCTTATTATGTAAAACCAGATTAATGTGAAGTCGCTAATATAAGAAGTTTAGTCTGTTTGTAATATTATGTGCATATATATTATTAGATAATTTTGCTATCATCTTATTTTGTTTTTAATTAAATTTTAAATTTTTTTAAGTTAAAATTTTCAATACCTGATTTAAATTTTTTGAATCCAACAGTGAATTGTTGAATGTTTGAAAAATAATTTACGTGCTACTTTTACTAAAATTTAATTGAAAAAAAATTAAAAATTAAAAAGAACACTCTAAGATAATTATTCCATGATATCAGAAAAATAAATAAATAAAAATAAAGAAATATTTTTGAAAAATTTTTATGTTGGTGTAGATAGTAATCGGTATAAAATACAAAACACCTATTTTTGGAATTTTTTTCTGTCTGCCTGTCCGTCGGTGTTCGCATCACGCAAAAACTACAGAATGGATTTATACAAAATTTTGTGAAGAGGTGCCCTAGAACCCTGGTTCAAACACAGAAAACACAGAAAGCACAATTTTTTTTTGTAAATGAAAAATTTTTAACATTATACAACAAATAATTAAAAACACTGTTGGTATTTAATAAAATTTCATACGTAAATCTTAGCTACTCTTGCTTCTACTTCTAACTTCTTTGAATTATCTGGAGCTACAAATTTGCATTCGCATATAATAAACTCATATACTGGCACCTTTTTCTGAAATTGATCTTAAGTCTTAGTTATTGCTAACTCTTAGTTTAGCAACAAATATAATTTTAACTTTATTATAAAGTATTCTTTCTATCACAGTGTGTACATTTTTATTATTGAATTGATTTTTGTAAAGGAAGTATAAATAGGAAAGGAAATGCCTTCGTGAAATTTTAATGTTTTAACGTTTTTATTTTTATAATTTACTAGTTTTGTTATTTAATAAATCCAAAGTTATTTTTAAAATAAATAAAAGTATATCAGCCCAATCAAAAACAAAAGTTCAGTGTCAGTTTGATTTACTAAAATTTGTTCTCTTTTTCTTTGAATATTTTTCATAAAAACATGTCATTTCATTGAGAAGCTAAAGTTTCAATTGTGAAAGCACAATTTTATTTTGTAAATTAAAAATTTGTACCACTTCTTACAAAACTCTACAACAAATGTTTAAAAACAAATTTTTCTAAATTTTTATTTTAAGAAAATTAAAAACGATACTCGAACAAAGTCGTGGGCACTATTGGTATTTAATGAAATTCCATACGCACATTTTACCAAGAGTAGTACATTTTTCTTTGAATTATCTTTGAATTATCTGGAGCTACAAATTTGCTTTCGCATATAACAAAATCATATACTATGATTTTGTAAAAATACTAAATGATTGCTCTTAGCTAACAATTATCTTAGTTGATATGCTAAATATTGGAACAAACAAAAAGATCTAATCCGCAACAAAACGAAAATCACTGTTAAGTAAAACATAACAGTAATTGAAAATCATAAATTGCTTACTGTGTTCTTTTATAAAAGTTGTTTGAGTTTTTATTTTCTTTTTGATCTGTCGATTTAATATAGTTATTATTTACCGAATTTGACTTTAGGTATAAAACCCTTGAATTTTCTGTACAAAATTTGGGTAGAATATACTAAGTAGCAAAATGGCCATATAGATTAAGTAGTAATAGACTTCATTTTTAAATACTAAGCATTTCATAAGAATATCACGTATAAAATTAAATAATTAAGTTATTTAATCTTACATCAATAAAATACGTAAGAAATAGAGGATGACTATTAAAATTCATCTAAAATATTCGTCACTTATACTGATTGCGTTTATTTTTTCTTAACTTTTTAATATACTTTTTCAATATCTCTTTTTAACTTCCTGTTTTATAATAGTTTCACTTTAAAGCAATTTATTCTTATTTAATTGATACTAATCCTATGCTATTATTGTAAAATGCAGATAAATTTTTTCTCTTCAAATTTGATTGTATACAGTGTAGTAAAGTATTGTTAAGTATTAAATGCAAATACAATTTTTGCAGGCCTTCTCAATAATAAACTTTTATATTAATACCAAAGCTTATAGAAGAAAGCCTACACTCATCTTAATATCTTTTTGAGACAATTTACATTGAGTTTGGTTAAAAAAAAAAAGTTAACAAAAAAAGTCTTTTTAGATGTTTATAAAAAGTTACAGTTTCTTTCTAAACAAAAAAATAGTAATTTATGCGTTTATGAGTAAATGGTTTTCTTTAAATGTTACTGTTTTTATACTTTATATCATATTACGTTTATATTTATCATAAATATAATTTTAACTTTAATGTGAACAATTTTGAGTCCAAGTTAAAATTTAAATTAGCTCAAATTTTTATCGGCTTGCAATTGAAAGAATAGTTATGCTTATAACACTTAAGAAATATTTATTTAAAAAAACAAAAAAACTTTTTAATGAATAAAGTAAAAATAAATCAATTAAAATTTACTTTTTGGCTTGGGTTAATTTTTTTAATTTAATGTTTAAAAAGAATTTAAATTTTAATTGATATATATTAATTCATGGTTCAGTCCCTAATTGGGAACAATTTAAAAATAATTTAAAGTAGAAATATTTGAGCTTTATTATTGAAAACAGAAAACATTTGGGCACTTTTAATTTTTTGCTGGCGGGCAACCTTTTTCTGAAATTGCTCTTAAGTCTTAGTTGCTGCTAACTCTTGGTTTAATAATTAATATTATTTTAAGTTTATTATAAAGTATTCTTTTTATCAGAGTATGTGCATTTTTATTGTCGTATGGATTTTTGCAAAGGAAGTATAAATAAGCAGTGCTTTCCAGGCAATTTTAATATTTAATATTTAACAAATACAAAGTTATTTTTAAAATAAGTAAAAGTATATTAGTCCGATCACAAACAAAATTCCGTGAGAGTTTTTTTACTTTTCCCTTTTTTTTCTATTATTATTGGTTCCTTTTTTTATTGACTGTAGAAAGTGAAAAAATTCTAAAGAAAACTGTAGGTATTAATAATAAATATAGAGACATTAAATGTAAATAAGCAAAATAGCTGCCTTCAATTTACGGAGATGCCACCTATAATTAATTTGTTAAATTGTAGGAAACTTTTCTCATGGAAAAATTTTTCCGTGAGAATATTCATGATTGAGCTGTGTATAAATAAAAATTGTTGGTTAAATCCAGCTTTAAATTTAATTTAAGAATTGTTACCCAGTGTGTATTTCAACTGTAAAAACTGTTATCCCCTCCAGTTTTTTATTTTTTATTTCAGTTGATTTTTTTTTTTTCATTTCTCTAAGCGTTTGTATTTTTTGAACATCATTGTTACACATAACAATTTCTAAATAAATATTTTTCTTCTACTCTATAGATATTGTTATTCTGGTTCTTTGCCGGACTTTATCTCGTGTCTTCATTTTCTTTTATTTAAGTTTACAGATGTATTGTGTTGGTATTTAAGAATATTTTTCTTTATTTATTTTTTGTTATTTTAGCCTTTTGTCCAGTGTTGTGTTACAATTCGGTTTAAAGGTTCATCAGTTTTTCTGCTTTTAGCTCTTTTTTTATTATTGCACGAAACATTTTATAGCCTATTTTTAGGGATTTTTACATGAAGCGACAAGAAAAAAAAGATGTTATTAAATAAAATTTTCTTTTCCACCCAATTGAGTGTGTACTTGTTTATTTTATTAAAAAGCAACAAAAGTATATAAATATACCTTCTTCATTATTGCTTTTCTTGCTTCTTATTTTATTTTATAATTTAATTTTTGGTTGAAAAAGTTGTTCAAGTTATTCTTTAATATAATAAATGTCCAGTTCAGTTTAAGTGAGGTTAAGATTTTATGTGCTAAAAAAAGTTTTCAAATATTTATTTTTAATGTTTTTTCAGTTTTTTAATCTAAGCGTGAGAGATAGAAGAATAAGAAGCGGATATCGTTGAGCTTAGTAATATATGGTATTACAAACAATATACTTTTGTAATTATTTTTGTATAATGAACTCATATGTATGTACACAAGTTTAAGATAAATAACTTCTAAAGTTTTAAGAAGCAGCCCATTTCTTTTCCCATGAGAAAATGTAATTTTAAGCCGAAAATAAAATTAATTGATTATGTATTTATTTTCTTATGAAATTATAAGTAAAATTGTTTGATGTTATTACAAATAAATTAATTAATTTTGGCTTAAATTTATTTATTTTATGTCCCGTACACAAGACTTAGAGTGTCATATTGCACTACAGGACTAAGTTTTCGTAAAATTGCTGATTTTGTTATTCATTGTTATTTTAATTTTTAATAATTTAGTGATAGACTTAGCGCAGCAGAAAATGCTGCATAACATGCTGCAGGTATCTTATTTTCCTGTTTCCATATATTTTATAATTATTTTTCTTTTTTAAAAATCTTAATTTATTTTAATCATGCTGCTGATCACAATTTGAGCACAGGCTAACTATTGCTATGTCCAACTTATAGGCTTTTTCTGTAGCGAGAGCATTAAGTAATTTCGTAAAAGCTAGAAACAATTAAATACGTCTAATATCATTAAATATAAATGGTATGAACTGCCAATTTAAAATTATATCAGACAAAAAATAATTTCTAGTAAAATTGCAATAATTTTAATTCGAAGACAGCACGAGAAAATGATGTGCGAATGTCCAGCACTGATATTACGTAGGTTGTTGTCTCTTTTATATCAGATTTAGTACCTAAAAAACTGAACTTAACTGTAACGAAGCATGATGCTCTTGCTCTCTTTTTGCTTTTTTAGCAATGTAATATTAATTATGGACACGCACAAATAACATCAATTTTTTTTTTTTGTGTTACTGTCTGTGTCAAGCCCCCAAGCCCATGAGTAGTTTTCTGGTACAATACCATCTCTTTCCCGACACAATGTACAATTATTATTTAACTAAAAACTAAATTGTATATATAGTTTTGCAAACGCAAATCAACATATTCTGTTACCAAAATAAAATTTTTCAAACCATTACACATCTCTCAGAACAAAAGTTAATAGTTTTGTTGTCCCTGTTAATCTCCTTAAAAGTGTGATGTGCTTGAAAAGAATTGAAATAAATATTAGCTAAGAAGTTTCTGCTTGCCTTATATAAGTTCAAGATCCAACAAAGCCCTGAGTATAAAGAAAAAATAACTGTTGTTGAGTAGCAGCGTTGAGATCTGTTTTCTAAAATGCGAATAAAGAGAAATAGAGAAAGGGAATTGCACGGAAATCTAGAGGAAACAAGAAAAACAATTTTATTTATTAGAACAGTAAATTTTAAACCGACCCCTATTATTTATGTAAAGAATTAGTTTTTTTTATGTGGTCAGCGTTTAATTCAGTGACCATTTGATTTTTTGAACGAAATGAAAAAATATTTGTTCAAGCTAAAAGGCAAAATGCATTACATGTTAGAAGTAAGTATGAAGATGGATATTGTATTTGTAAAACAATTGAGAAAAAAATATGAAATTATTGAATTTAATTTCAGGTTTTCACTCACGCAAAACGGTTTTGATATCTGTTTTATTTTTTTACACTAAAAAAGATCTTATTTGTTTTTAGATTTCAATTTAATAAAACTTTTAATTATTTTTTTTTTTTAATCTTATATAAAGTTTATTAAATTAGTTATTTATTTAGAAAATACATTATTTTTTCAATTAAATATATATATTTGAGAAAATTATTAAATAACTGTCTGGAAAAAATTTAAACTTTAATATTTTCTGTTATTTCTCAGTTGTAAGTGTTTTATTATTAACATCCCTTAAAAAATTAATAAAACTATAATCTCTCTTGGATCTTTGAAGAATACTCTTTCCTATACCATGCAGTTATTTAAAAAGCTTTTAGTCGATTGCCTATAATTCAATACAAAAAATATGTGGTATTTTATATTTACTTTTAGGAGAAAACAGTACATATCAGAAAGACAGTAATGTTAAGTTCATTATTTATACAAAATGTTTTAAAAATTGAATAAAATTTAAGCTCATTTTTTTTTATTGTCAATTACCATCAAAAGTGTTCTCAAGTGAAACATTTTAATGAATTTTAAGCTTTTGTTAAAAAGAATTTTTTTTTAAAAAAGCTTGAATTTTTTGTAATAGTCATCATCATTATCAGTCGTTATCGTAGACGTCAGTATTCATTAAAAACAAGAGAAAAAAATTTTGTTTCAGTATTAAATAAATTTAAAAAAAAAATACAATAAAATTCAATACGCACATGCATGAATATTTCTTACTGTTAAAATATTTGAGGAATATATTTTATTTAAAGCATTAAATGTTTTTTAAACTTGTGTTATAGAATATTGTTTTTATATGCGAAAGTTTAATTAAAAATATAAAATAATAAATTATACGGAGAAATTGTTTTTGAGTGAAAAAGAAATTAATGAGAAAATGCTTTTGTAAAGGTGAAACCAGTTATTAAATTACTGCAATGTCTTTGAAGTTCAATTGTTATAATTAGAAAGAGAACATGTTTTATTTTATTTATTTTTTCTTAATTGTATAACATAAATTTTTCTTTGATAAAACTTAAGACTTAAGCTTTTTGTATAAAAAAACTTTATCATATAAAAAAATGTTTTCCTCGTATAAAACATGGCGAAATAATATTCGGCGGGAGGGAGCGATGGCAAATTCGTTCATTTTCGCCGTTAGTCCGAATGTCAAACTACATTTAGAAAAATAGCATGACGAAATCATGAACTAGGTGGTGGCAGTGGTGAATTCATTAGTTTTCGCCGTTGCAGAATATGTCAAAAAAAAATTCGCCACTGCCACCACCTGGTATATGATTTCGCCATGAAAAATAGTATACAAATTTTTTATATATGGAGTTTGGCTACCGGCGGAAATCGATGAATTCGCTATCGCTCCCACCATATATTTATTTGCCTTGGTATAACATTTCACCTTTAGTTATGGCGTGTTTTATAAAAAGTATTTTTATTTTAATTTTTTAGTATAACAATTAATTACAACAATTTTTCTTTTTTACTTTTTTTACAGAAACACTTTCATCGAACCTCATTGTTAATTAAGGCCTTTAATCATAAGTTTCGTTTAGATCTGGAATTAAATTCGTAAGTACATGTTACTTTATTTTTTATTTATTTTAAGTAACTTCCCAAAAATGGAAAACGTGCACTGGTCTAGATCATCAGTGTAGGTTAAAGGCTGTAAATTAAGACCAATAAAATTTGGTATTTGATATAAAATGTTTTTTTTTTTTTTTTTTTTTTTTTTTTTTTTTAAATTATATAGTGTAAAGAAAAATTATTTCAACAATAAAATATAAAAAATAAAAAAAAAATTAGAAAATTAAAATTATTTATAAGTTTATTTAATAATAATAATATTGTTACGAATGTAAAATTTGGCAAATAAGTTACAAATCTTTTCTAACTAAATCTATGTCCGTGTGTGTGACATAGAAAGCTGGGTAAGCTTTTAATGCCACCACTATAAAGTGTTGTATGGGAACAGAATAGAAAAAAGCTAGCTTATACATATTGAACAGCCGTATTTGTTGCTTTTGAAGAGATTCCTGCATATAAGAACATCAGCCAAGACTAAAACAAAGAAATAGCAAACGGGTAAACATTAATTTTTTTTTGTCACAGCAGATAAGTTTGTGATGACGCCTGTATCTTGGAAGATCAGACGAGATAGTTCAGGCGTCTATATATTAATACAAGCAAATTATAAAGTATACTTTAATAAAGAGTCTCTAAATGTGTTAAAGTGAATGGCTGCGCAAGTTTGTTAAAGCGTTTATTTAGCAACCAAATGGTTGCTGGTTTAAACCTAAGCAGAGCTCAACGAGTCCCCACGAAATTACAATCTACTTTAATTTGTATGCACTTTTTGTCAAGCGCTTTTTTAACTTTTCCTTTTTCATAATGTTGCCCCAGTTGTGTTTTCCAAAAAAGTCATATTTCTTAATATTTTTTTGTGAATGACTAAGAAAATTAAAAAGATATTTTAAATCAACAACTGTTTTTCAAATTTCCAAAATTGTTTTTCAATAAAAAAAGTATAAGAAATAAAGAAAACAAATAATAAATAGTGTCAATAAAATCCGTATCCTTCGCAGCTTTTATATTTTAACTGTGATATGGAATCCAGCATCGAAACCTTCAAGTTGAACTTCCACCGTAAAACTACCTAGCAAAAAATTTCAGAAAAGGTAATCAAGTGTGGAATTAAGCATTTTTGACGGAAGTAATTCCCAACTAGATTGCCAACCTAATGCTTTAAACAAGGCATGAGACTTTTATAATTGATTATTGAGAATTGATTACATTAATTATTGCAGAATATAAGAATTATTGCTAGTACGTATTTTAAGTTATTCTTTCTTAACTTAAAGACCTAGTTAAACTTTTACTTCCTATATTCGCGAACTAATGTAATGCGCTTTGTAAGCGAGTAACAAAATTTGGCTATCACAAAAGTAAGTCATTATATGGCATCTACTTTTTAAGGTAATGTTTAATTTTTGCTGGGTGAAGATACACATAAATTAAATTTTAAAAATTTTTTAGTTTCATTCGTAAATTAAAAAATATTTTTGTGAAACCTCAACAAGAGATGGTAGTTTGAAAACCAATAACAATAACTGTTTAGCCAAAAGATACTTTAAATAAATTTTTAGATCGAAAGAAATCTAGAGGAAAACATATTTTTAAATTGATTACAGTAAGTCTTGTCCAGGATAGGAAGATTTTTTGAGATCACTAAAATTAAGGACTTTTCAATAGAAGTTAATCAACTATGTTTAAAACACTTTTTCTTATTTTGCAAAATCTTATAAGTAATGGACTTTAAAACAATTGCATTACACCTTACTTTTAAAATAACTTATGCAAAGGGTGTTTACAACTTAAGCTTTTAAAGTGATTTATGAATTTCTTAGAACAATTTTACAGCCGACTTAATAAGGAGTTTAATGTACAATTTTACATACTACGGTAAGTCGTTTTAAGCTACAATGCTTTCTTAAAGCATTTTTTTAGTGAAATATTAAAAGATATGCAAAGGCAGTTCAAGGAAAAGTAAGATAAGGTCGCTTTAAACGATATTTATGCTATAAAACGTATTAAAAATTTGGAAAGCTAAATCTAGTAACTCTCGCTCCCAACAACTTCTTCATAAACCAGTTTACTTTATATTTACAAAAAGTTTAACAGGAACGACTGTAGTTATATTTTTTCAAATACTAAGGGCAACAACTTAATTTAATACCAAATATTTTATTACAGCATTTTTAAACTACAAACGCAAAACTAACATTAAGCATGCTATATATATATTTTTTTTTTGTGTTTGTTTTTTGTCAAAAATTTTGCTTATAATAAGAAAAATTATTATTCATTTAACCCTGAGTAAGAAAAAATTTTAATAAAAATATACATCCTGCATATTGTTACTAGCGGACAAAGAAATAAAGCAACGAAAAATGAATCCGTTCCTTGGGGTTAACTTGACATCCGTTGACCACAAAAGTCAACAGAAATTCTGTTTAGAGAAAAAGTAGACAAATTAGACATTCGAAAAGAAAAATAATATATATAAAAAATGAAATCTAACTTTTATTAAAATAACGAACTAAAAATAATTCAAAAATTAACAAATTTTTTTCAAAGGAATAATTTTTTGTCAGGTTACTTAAGTTTATACCTTAAAATTTAATGAGTGCAATATTGTGAGAACAGAACGGTCTTTATAAATTGCATAAGACAAAAACATTAAACAAATTCAATGAATTTTACAGTAGTCCCTAAATACTTTCTTAAAGCCTTAATATTTTTTATTTACACTTTAAGTTTTAAGCAAATCTTTCAAAGTTGTATATTTTTTATCTATACTGCAGAGTACTGCTAACGTATAACTATTTTTATCGCACAAAAATCATCATACGATCCATTCCATATAAAATAACAAATAAGGATACAAAATTATGCATCATGAGCAAAAATACTGCCAGTTGGTACAAAATCCCAAAAAACTTTTTAACTTTTTTAGGTAGATTTTCTAGTACAAAAAGGTTGAAAAATTTACTAATAAAAAATAAGAAAAAATATTAATTTAAAACTGTGGAATATTTGGGTAAATAGTTTAATTTACTGATTTTGTTTATTGTAGGTAAAAGCCCATCTCCTGGATCCATACGAGACTTCCCACAGGTTTTTACATAAACTAAAAATTTCAGTTCAAAAAAAAAAAAAAAAAACAAATATTAAGTCAAAAAAATCAAAAATATTATTTATTTTTTTTTCTTATCATAGACTTTCTTTGCGCTATTTACAATTAAAAAAAAAATATCAGAAAATTTATAGCCATTTGTTTTTTTAACGCATGTAAATTAAATATTCTCATAATTTACCTTTATTTAAAGATTAATTTTAATTGGAACTGGAAATTTGTCGTTTTCTCTTAGTTTTAACTAAAAATATGTAGGGGTTTCTTTAGTTTACTATGCAGGGATAATATAATCTCAGTAGATCTATTTGCTTAAAAATTTGCAGCCCAAAATTCAACCCAGACATAAAAAAGTGTAAGGTATCACAAAATATTTTATAAAAAAAAAACGGGTGCTTGAAGCAACAGGGTAAAAAAAAAATCCAAAACATTAGAGAAAAGACCCCGTATGATCTGCAAGGAATCGTGCATTAATAATATATTTTAGCAGTTCGAATAGCAGTCTCCTTTAAATTTACTTTAAATATTATGAAAGATCCCTTTTCAATTAATCTTGAAAGAAATGCCCTGGCAATTCCATTTATGAAGCAGTTGAAAAAGCTTTTTTAATTTTTATTTCCACTTTTGTGTTGAGGAAACTTCTCTAGAATGGCAGATTTCTTAAGTTACCAAATATTATTGAAGAGGTTATAAAACATAAGCTGAATCTTATTTCGAGTTATATATATATATTAGCAGAAATTTAATTAAGTTACTCCAGTAGTAACAATGTTGAAGAAAAATTTTTCTGTATAAACTCTTCGAAATGTATATTCAAAAAATTTTAAATCTTAATAAAAGTACAGGTATTTTTTAAGTTAGCCTCTCGAGATCTTAGATACTTCTTGATCGGTCGGCGAAACAACTTTTCTAAATATTTTTACTGAAGCAGCATTTGCTTGTTTGCAAGAATATTTTTAGCGAATAGTTCAGAGAGTCACAGCCATTTATAGAAACTGATCATAACTCAATATTAATCAAACTTTTGAAAGATTAAAACATCATTCATACATCCTAATAGGGGCTTAATAAAAAAGGCAGAAACGGATGAAATTAAAGTAGGTTTATTAGTGGAAACTTTAAATTTAAATTCAATTGGGTAAATAAATATACTTAAATTGGGGTTTAGAATTGAGTAAAAGTAAATTAATATTACAGCTGTTAACTTAAATAATTAGGTAAATTAGCTATTAATTTTAGTTGTTTTTTATTTAAATAATCTAAAATATCAAAAGGGAATAACGGAATATGTATAAAAATATTATCTTTCGTTTTCTGTTGCAGTTACTATGAAAAGGATTTGGTTTAAAAATTTTTCGCTATTAAATTACCGCCCAACTGCAGGGGTCTTTAAAATTACTTTTATGCTAAATATCTCCTTGAGTTGTATGTGTAGTAAGAAAGTCGAATTTAACGACAATTTTTTAAGCAGTCATGCCCTTATTTAGTTCGTAAACCAATTTTCAGTTTTACTCTAAAACATTAGTTAAGCTTTTAGCCTGACAGGCATGTCATACTTTCCAATCGGAATAATTTTAATTCCTTATCAACTTTTTGATCGAATTCGTAAAACATTCATCCCTCTTTAAATATAATATGGCAACACTGCTTACACTAAAGTAATCCAAATAAATAAACAAAATAAAAGTAAATTTTAAAACTACAAAAAAATTAAACTTAAAAGAAAATCAACTCAATTTTGGAATACAATATTGGTTTTATTCCAAAGAAAAAATCTTTTTTACTTTGTGAAGATCTTATTTGCAAAATTTAATTTATTTTCGTTCGGAACCTATTCGGAACATTTTAGTGAAAGTAAAAGATTTTTATTTATTTATTAATTTTTTTTATTATAATATGATAATATCCCATTAACATTTTAAAAGAAAAATATTATTTGTTTGTTCGCTGAAAGAGCAGGTATCTATGTGTATTTCGGTAATTGCTTAAAATATATTTTTTACAAAGAAAACTGTCTGTAAATTTATACAAAATTTATTAATTTAAGTCTTTCATATGTTTGAATTAAAAAAATAGTTTTAAATAGTTTTATCATTGCAATTTATTTAATTATTTAGCTAATGTTACCTATAAAATTTGGTACAGTGCAGCACATCTGCCAGCCAGTACACAAATAATCATACATTAAAAAAACTCTATAAAGAACCCATGTCTTGTGTTGTGTTAAACTTTATTTATATAATTTCCACTTTAAGATTAAGCCTTATAATAATAGAAATTTTATTATAAAGGAAATCCCTATAAATCTAGTGAATTAAATTTCATTTATTTCTTGTATCATGGAAGTAATTAAATAATTTTCGACTAATTAATGTTGTTGTTTTTGTTGCCATAAAATACATCGTTTAACTTGTATAATAAATATTTATCTCTTTAGATGGTTGTTGCATTTTCCTTTAATTGCTAAAATTATTATTATTGTTTCGATTCATGTTTATTTTTGTATATGTAGTATTTCCAATATATATTAAAACCAAATTAGTATTTTATGAGTACAACAGAACTCATTAGGTTTTTTGTTATTTCTAATACAATATATTTTATTTGTATGTGTGAACACATATTTATTTATTTTCCGAAGAAAATTATATAAAGAAAAAAATTAAAACAAGATAAAGCCCACTAAAGTTTATTTCAACTTATCATGCAAGAATAAAATTAGATTCTTATTTAAGTCTAATTTATTTATGCTCTTGGTAAAGAATTTTTAAACCAAAATTTTTAAATTTTATTTGTTAGAATAAATTTTTGTTTATTGCGTTTAATGTAACGTGAAAGATATTCGTTTCTTTAGCTTAAGGCCTTAGCAGAAATAAGAGGATTATAAAGGTCCGATCAAGCTTTAAATTTTATATTAAAAAAAAAAAAATAAAATGTTAACTAAAAAAAATCTCTTTGAAGATCAATACATAACATTAATGTTTAAAAGTAATTTCGGAATTGTTATCAACATAAGCCAGTACCTTTAGGTGGCTCCATATGAAATAATCAAGAGATGTCCTACACATGACCTTGAATTTGATTTTAACATGTCAACAATTCTGATCTCCGTATGGCGATCAATAGAATCCATATTCAAACAAAAAAATCATGGATCAGGGCTTATTAATGATCATCATTGTTTATAATACGAGCTCCGACTAAATTTTTTAGAAATTGTATCCATTATCGCGTGAGCCAAAACAAAAGGTGAAATTTTTTGGATACAATGGAGTCCAGAGAGTCTGTTGTATTATTATTTCTTATTTTTAGATTATAAAATGTTAAGCTCAATAAAAGTCCTAAAAGTTTTTTATACAATGTTTTTCTTTATTTTTGAATTATGCCTAAATCACAGGATATTTAATAACCATAATGATAAATAAATTTAAATCTCTTCAGGAATCGTCTACTGAAACAATTTACGCAAAAATTTACTTTTTTTTATTAAAAGTTATTTATTTATTTATTTTATTAAGACACACAAAATAAAGTATACAAATGGATAGTTATTTAAAATAGTAAATCGGGCAATTTATTCCTTTTTCGTCAAAATTTTTAGTAGTCAGTTTAAATAAATGTGGATGCATTTCGCTTACATACCGCCTTATTTCCTTTATTAGCTTAAAAGGTGTTGTAGAGCTAATGGAGAGACATTCTATTAAAAAGAAATGCCAATTCTGAATGCCTCATGAAAAAGAACATGATGACGCACTGCACTGAATAGATTCAGGAGTTATAGAGCCCGTATTAATACCGTCCAGTTAAGCTTCTCTAAAGCACAGTACTAGAACCTTTGACGTTCAAGGGTAAGGTAAAATGTCACTTTCGTATTGATAAATATATTTAAGACTTATGTCGACTATACTGAGCTTAATTAGTAAAAAAGATTACAACAAGGCTTTTGAATAATGAACAATAGTCCTTGGAGAGTATGCTGTAAATTTGATGACTTATGGGACAAAATCGGTATAAAACTCTCGCTGTGATCTGCGCTGAATACTTAGATGTTCGCTTTGAGTATTTAACTGGCTGGAACTTTTAACGACCATAAATTTTTTATATTTTATTTAGTAAAACAACGTTTTATAAACTTTAATCTTTGAAAACTTTTTTATATTCCGTCTATATGTTAAAGAACTGGGATTAATTTTCTTTTTGATCACAACGGTTATAAAATTAAAAGACTGATTACTCCTTGCAATGAAATACATATATTAAGTTGTCATGTCCTGTCCTGCCATATCTTGTCTTGTTGTAGCATTTTTCTTGTCATCTTAGATCTTGTATAAAATATCTTCTGTAGAAAATTTACTTTTTATTCTTTAAGTTTATTATTTCTATTACTGCTATTGTTGTTGGTTTGTTTCTTTTTTTAATTCCCTGTTGTTTGTCCATAAAAAGTTAAAGAACACAATGGCTTGCCTAATGAAGAAAGGAAAATATATTATAAAAGCAAAATAAAAAACAAACAAAAAATTACAAAAATTTAAGATTGCGGTCAAAACCTAAAGCAGTTAAAATGCCAAAGATTTCTTGACCTTTTCATCAAGATAATGGAAAGTATAAGATGAGTCAACAGTAATAAAGAATACAACAGTGTTGTTTGTGCAATTATTTTTCATAATGTTAATGAAGTTAAAATACATAAATAAAACAAAATATATAAAAAACCCAAAAACAATTTTATTAATAGGGTAATTTTTATGTGCTGGGTATTAAAGATTGAAGTTCTTAATGGTTATTTGTGGTAAAGTATACAAAACAAAGTAAGAGTTAGTATAACTGAGCATAACTCAGTTGGACTTGACATCATCACATTAAATAATTGTGCCTAGGAGACTCTTCCAGTCATTAAGTTTTCTTTACTTAAGTCATACCCTGAATAAAAATAATATGTTCATTATATTTAAAATATAAGGGAAGTAATTTATGTCGAGACTACAACAATTTCATAGTGGAATGCATAATGAGAATAAGAAAGGCACTTGCTGCAAAAGGTAGTTTGTTATCAGTCAATATATTTACGTTTGCAATAGTTACGCCATTGAGATTAAAAATCTCTGCAAAAAAGTTCATCATTTATTTAGATTTATTAACTGCTATACCCGATAACTAATAAGCTTCTGCAACAGTTATCTACAGTTATATTTAGTTTTAGGACATAGTTTAGTGGTATTAATTTTAAGAGTATGAGATGAATGGAAAGATCTTTTTCTTTTAAACAGTATATTGCAATTAATTTTTACACAAAAATACTTGAAGCTTAAAATGAAGTCTAACTTGCAGTCGATCGCCCGTAAAGAAACGTAAGTTATTATACAACGAAATTTCTCGTAGTTGGTCCAAAAGAATTAACCCTGTTTTTTTTTATTTTTAACAAAATGAAACATAACAAATTCATTGGCAGTCCTTTTATATAGATTTTATGGTTCGTTTTATGCGGCCCTTAATTTAATTCTTTATTTCATTGTTTCTCTTCATATTCCCAATTTATTTTATTTCCTTTTTTAACATTTATTAAAGTATTCATTACGTGGTGTCGCATAACTTATAAAATTTTTTTATACGTTTTTTTTTTCTACCACAAATTAGCTTTTATAAGAATAATAAGTAGTGTTAATTAAGAGGATGCTTTAATCAAAATTTTTAAGGGAGAGTTTTATTTTTATTTTAATATTTTATTGGTTTTAATATTTCTTCAGATTCAAAAGAAAGATTCAACAGTGCCATTTAAAAATATTGTCCAGTGAAAAAAGAAATTTAATAATGTATGGTCTCTTCTGCATAATGTTCTTCTCTGGAAATATTCTGTGATTTTCTGTACCAGTATGAAAAATAATCCGTATTAATAACATTATGATATCTGTTCGACTATCGTAGGTCTCGATCTGTGAGCTGTAACTATTAGATATTTCAAAATTACGGTAACTAATAAAACGAAGTTGAAATTTATTTTTCTTTAAAGCCGTTAAAGAAAATCACTTAACAATAAAAATAAGTAATTAAAAAAATAAATAAAAAACTATGTCAGCTCTTACATAAACTAAAAAATCTAAGAGTTCCTTTTACAGAACCTGATTATTATATACGAGTATACGATATAACGACAAGATTTAAAATAAAATAAAAAAAATTGTCCTAATAGAAGACCTGATTTAGAAGTTCATTATCTTATGTCTTGACCAGTTTTTCTAGGTGTTCACCCACTAACACGTACTTACATATGTATTTACAACGTGGTGGAATACTGAAAATCACATACGGGAAGAGCTGATATCTAAGGCCATTAGGCTGGAAGCTTGTATTTGGATTAACTCTGCACTATATTAAATAGGAAGTTCATGGGTTCTACGTAAAACAAACTGGTTCATTTTAGGGGGAAAACGCATGATTTTACCATTAACTTGTCAATAACGAGCATGGGTTCACATAGCTTGGCATTTAAATGAATGCCTAAAACCAAGAATAATTCCATGATTAGGATACGTTTTTTCATTAGTCTTTGTTTTTTAAAACTTATTTTTTCATAAATTTCAATGAGTTTTTCATGAGGTCAAAAGTTATAACTTAATTGAAATAAAAGAATTTATTAAAAATGCATTTTGCAAATCAAGTGCAAAAGGAGCAATGAAAATACTTATGATTTTTTTGAAGTACATAATTTTTTTTTGTTGGGTAAGTAAAATAGGCTGTGTATCGCATCAGCACGGGCTTGTTCGCAAATGTGCTGCATCTGATACGCATGTGTGATAAGTTAGCTTTGCTGATGCATTACAGCTGACGCTAATGTTTATTCAATGCGTAGACCAAAAGTAATTTAAATCTGTTTTCAATTTAGAAAGCTGATACATTAATAATTGGTAAATTATTAATTAATTATTGTTGACCTCTCATAAAATGCTTGGAAAATATTACTCATTCATTTCTAGAAATACATAAACAAATGTAATTTAACAAAAAAAAAAAAATTAATAAATATCAAAAAAGATATTTCACCTCTATTGCATCAGCGATTTTAGTGATGCGTGTCTGACGTTTGTTTTCGCATCATAAATATCTATAATGCATTTTCGAACAAGCCCTACATTTAGTAAATAATAAATTTAAAAAACGCTGCTATAACAACAAGTCCGCCATCATCTGCTTAAATTGACCCTTCCTATTCTTAAAAAGCTCCTAATTCCTTACTGTATAAATTAATCCAATTTCAAATGATATAAAATTATCTTCTTTAGTTTTTGAGATAAAAAAAATTAATCAAAATACAAACATATTTTTATTTGTAACTGACACTTTATATTTGTTATTATTACACTTTAGCAATTACGGATTTTAATATCTTTATTACCTTTTTCAAAATCAAGACATTCGCTCAAGTAAGATAATGTTAATTGACCTCATAATTATCTCTTATTTAAATTTAAATCAACATCAGCTGGACAAAATGTTTGGCATATAAACACGTTGTGTTTTATTATAGCAAAAAAACAAACAAAAATGAATTAATTATTTAATTTGATCATAGACAAGAATATTATTTATCTTTGCTTTTAAGTATTATGAAGTTTGCCTACCGTTATTACTACAGCTAAGCTGTACAAGTTCTCATGGCTTCTTCTGCTTCTACAAACTTAAGTTTTCAATAAAAAATTCTAACAATTATGCGAACGGCATAGTCTGTTTATTATAGCCAATATATAAAAGTGTTTATGTGCAGAATATTCAAGAGTTAATTAGACAACAGCTTAACTACAAAGGTTGACCGAGAGAACATGACTTCTTAATGCTGTCCTCCTCTGTATTCTTATGACTGTAATAGTAACCATGACATTAAAATTATATCTCTTCTTCTTTAAATACTTCTCGTTGTTCAAAACTAGGCTAAGAAGGAAAGAAGGT
This sequence comes from Cistogaster globosa, assembly GCA_937654795.1. Taxonomy (NCBI): domain Eukaryota; kingdom Metazoa; phylum Arthropoda; class Insecta; order Diptera; family Tachinidae; genus Cistogaster; species Cistogaster globosa. Next base: position 65,254,750 of record OW569406.1, read on the forward strand.
AAATTGTTTTTATTTTTACTTATTATTTCACTTATATCGTAAACTTATGTATAGGATACAGCCAGGCCAGTTATAAGTTTAACTTGTCTTTACATTTGTGTGTGTATGTGTGTGTGTGTCTGTTTATGTATATGTATTTAATTAGAATGATGCCTTTTAATAGGTTTAGAATTTCACGTACACACAAAACGTATCTGAATATATTTTTGAAATTGTTGCGGCATAACTCTTAAAAGGATTTACTTTGTACGTGAGTTTATGTCTATGTTATTGAAATATCAATTCAATTCAATTCACAAGTACTTTCCACGTTCTATATTTCCATTTCGTTTGACTACATGACAGTGAGTGCGTTTGTTGTATTAGCAATTAAGAAATAAAATGGGGTTCTTTTAAAATAAGGTACCCTTTCAATATACTTGCGCAATAGAAAGAGCTTCAAAGGAGAATTTCTTATATTGCTGTCTACCACAGTCTGACTGTTTATAGTTCGAAATTATTATACATAAGCCAAGGAAAACAGAACTTTTGCTTGCTTGACACTTAAATTACTCAAGAAACATGAAAAATCGAAAAAAAGACTGTGATTAAATTTATAATCCATATTCTTTACTGTTGTGTAGAAAATATATGAATAAGTCTCCGCCCATTGCCATTAATTTAAATTATAAGCTGACAAAAAAGAGGAATTTTGTACTTTACTCAGTCTTGGATACACCTATCTCCTATATGTTCTTAAGTAAAAATTCTTGAACGTTACAAAAACCTATTGAAATTAAACCAAAAAAAAATGGTTTTCAATATTATTTTTTTATTTTTGTAAAGGGGCTATAGCCCCTGAAAATTCTTTTAAGTTAATTAAAAAAAAATTAATCTCTTTTCTGTTGCGCTGTACAAGTGGTGTTTCTATTTTACGGAATTTTTATTAACCAGATCACCGCCAGTGCATTTAGATAAGGGGACATATTTCAATATACTGATTTTTTTAATGTGGAGGGAATATCGTTTGTTTGCATTTTAAATTATTTTTTTATTTTTTTACTTTACTCCTTTATCCACAAATCTTTATGTTTAGCTTAGGATAAAAATGTACTGGATATTAATGCAATAAATAATTCAAAGAACTTGCTTTTAGATTTTATGAATTACGGTTGTTATTATAAACAAGAACGTTTTCCATTAAAGTTTCCTTTTCTAAACTTAAAAGCAATATTTCTCATCTAAACTTTATAAAATTTTAGCATATTTTGCTTTAACATTTTCCAATATTAAGATGCTGCTATAACAAGACCTGGCAAAAAAATTTATTCTACTTTGTGTACAATGCTTTTTTAAAAAGATTTTTTTTTCTGCAATGAATTTAATTAAAACCAAAATACTGGTGATTTTTTCGAATAAAATAAACCGTTTCTAGGAATATTTGAACAAAAATTAAATTTAGGGATTCTACTAGGAAATAATCTGGAAGCCCTGATCAACGTAATTTTGCTTGTCTTTATTAAGAACAATTTTTCATTCTTAGAAAAAATTTTAAAAAATCATAATTTTTTATATGAGTTGATAGCTTGCACCTTGGTGCACCTAATTTTTTTTTCTGTTTTTGTTTGTCAAAAAACTATTCAACTTTACTCGAATAAAACTGCACTTCTATTATCCTTTATCGTATTTATTACACAAGATGGTTTCTGTTTCTTTAAAGAAAAAATATATATTGACCGATGACAAATAATAAAAATTTCGCCAAATAACATTACAAAAAATTTTATACTAAATTTTATACTAAATTAAATTGAATATGACTCAAAAGCAATTTAAATGCAATACAAGTGTAGATCATTAGCAGTATGGCATGAATGAATATCACTTTAACTTTTATGAAACTCAATACCTAGCACTCTAATGTAAATCTTCTACCGAAAACTGCAAGCTTTTGAGTGTTTAAAAAATATTAAAATTGTCCATAGCATTGTTTTTAAGCTCTATAAACTTCCAAAAAGCCAGTAATTACTTAAATTTTGTTTACTTTCCTATAATTCGAGATTTAAACATTGCATTTGCGAGTTCTTGGCAATCTTACGACACAATGCGCTTTACTTTCAATAATGCAGGATGAAAGCCATGTAAACACACAAGAATTATTTAAAGAGCTTCATTACAAAAAATGTTAAAAATTAAATACAATGTTTCCCAAACTCTTCACAAAATTTACGAAAAATATAAACTACTGTGTTTTAGGATAAATTAATGAATAGAATATTTCCTTATTAACGCAAATACTTTTCTTTGAAGTATGTGATGGAATTACTGACATACAACCTTAGTTCCAGCTAACACCAATTAATTCAAGTCGTTAAGGCACACTTTCTAATGTAATAAAGCAAACAACAACAAATTTCCGCCACATCTGACAGTTAACGCCATTTCTTCCTCATTAGTCCCGTAAGCCTCAAAGTTAACATGAAAATAAGACAATAGAGATGAAACCTTTTTGTGTTAAAGGTGGCCAACAGCTTAGCGCAATTTAATGTGATTTTTTCGAGCCAGGTTAAGAATTTTTTATTTCAGAAAGCCGTAACCAGAATGTTTTAAATTAAGTAGCTAAGAACTGAGTTTAATCTATCCGGTTGATACTGTTGGTTTTGACTTAATGGCAGAAAAGTTTATGACAAATTTAGAATCTTTTTACAACTCTAAATAAATTAAATGTTTCGTCTAACTTCGTAAAAATTTTAATAAAAAAATATGTTGTTTTAATTAAAAGAAAACAGGCTCATGCGTTTATAAGAGTTTTTTTTAGAATCTACATAAAATTTTATTTGAAAGAAATATTTTTAAACTGATATTAAATTTTAAAACAAGAGTCATCAAAAGCATAAGTGTTGGATATTCAACGAACAGCTAAGAATGCTTCGACACATTTTCTCTTATTTTAATGCCCATGAATTTGTTTGTTTGTTTTGGTCAAAATGGAAAAACACATTACATTCCCTTATTGAAAAACTTTTAATCAATTGTTTATTTAGAACAAAATTTATGCATTTTAGTAATTTTTGGCAAATATAAATATTTAGCAGATTTGAATAGCTTTAGTTTTTAGAGATTGTGAAAATAAACCATTAAATCCCAAATAACACCAGCATGAAATATTGTAAAATAAATTTTATATTTTCAATTACGAAAGTACAAAAAATTTATTCAATATTCAAATGAATAAATATTTTTAGGGTTTTTGTGGCAAAAGTTTGTGAGCACATAATACTTCAATGTTTAAAAAATTTGAAGGCTCATCATGGTTTTTTTTTGTGCGGCATTGAAAAATCTGAATTGATTGCTTTTATGGGATCAAAACTGGCAAATATAAGTTTGTTGAAGCAAAGAAGGAGAGATTAGAAATGCTCTTTACATTTAGGTTTTGTTTCAGAAATCTATGAACTATATAAAATAAAACTTTTATCGAGAAACCATTTTAGGAGAAAGGCCCCAAGAAGCACTAGGTCAAGTTTTTTTTCGCATTTTGGCAAGTTGGCTACAATTATAAGAAGCACAAAAGAGCTACTACTTTTGAGGTTTGAACGATTTATTTTCATTAAACAATTTTTTTATTAAAAAAAATGAAGCTCATTCGACAACATATTTTTAATTCAGTCAGTAGGATAATAAGATTGGATTCGTGTTCTTCTGCAAATAGCAACAAGTCTATTTTTATTTTACACTCCATATCTTATTTAAAAAATGACGCTTTAAATCGCACATCCATCGAAATCAGAATACTCCGTAGCTAAAACGACAGTCCATATAACGATCTCCAGGCCTTTTCTAATCATCTTTGGCGCCTTTACAATCTCAATTACTGTTATGATATACAATAGACCTAATCATCTCTATTAATATAATTTTATACAGAAGCTTTCAATAAGAGACTCCGGAAAGCTTAAACTGCTGTTTCTTATTTATATTCCTCAACAAGGCATCGCACTGCGTCAAACAAACAGCAAAATTAATCCATTGTATTCGTAGTTAATGTTAGAATGGGAACTCCATAATTTTTTCTTTTTAATTATCAATTGTGATGTTCTGTTTAATAGACAATTAGATCAGGACAGCTACAACGGCTATTCATTTAATCAAACCAATCTTTTTAGTGGTGGATGTATAAATTATTCAGCTTAATTAACAATAAAAGAAGGACAACAATATTAGCTGTTGCTGTTGTTATAAATATATTAAGGGTTACCAAATCTTACCTTCGTAATTTTGTAAACACGTTAATTAATCTCAGCAAAACTGCCTTCAGTACTGTTGAAGGTTTTTAATAATGATTTTTGTTTGATAAAAACTTTATTTTGTCAATAATTATGGTTTAAAATTGTTTTTAAATTTTTATAATTTAATGCAGCTTAGATAGGAAGGAAGACATTTAACTGAATTGATATTGTTTTGTTTCTTTTAATTCATTTTTTGTTTGTTTTATAATCGCATTAAACTGCGGTTGTATTTTGTCGAATAAAACAATTATTAAATGACTTCAACTCACAACGAATCCTATTTAATTAAAACAATTCTCTACAAAAATGTAACAGTTATTTTTTGCAGCCTTCGTGCATAAATGAAATTATTTACCCATTAACTAAATATATAATTATTTACTTGCTTGTTCTCGCATTTGTTTGTATAACTAAAATAATATTTTGTTACATTTCAAACAGTGTTCCTCCTACTGCCCCCGGTTTGTTTGAATTCAATTCAATTTGCTATTTGTCCAGGAAAAAAACCGAACTAAATATCCTAAATGAAAACAAAACTGGATGTGAAAAACAAACAAATGGAGAAGAAAAAAAAAACACTTTAATACAAAATTATTTATTAGATACAATAAATATTTAACGCTTTTATAAGTACGTGCTGTGTAAGTTAATTTAAAGCAATAAATACGCACTTTGTTTTCTTGAACTAAACCATTATTTTGTCGGGACTCTTTTAATGCTTTTCCATTTTCAGTACAACATTATTTGTTGAGGATATTTTGGATTGTGATAATTTAATTTTATAGTGCTTTTTTGGAAAACAAAAAGATTTGATAAAATAATTTGCTTTGTTTTTTTCTATAATTTAAGCTGAAAATTGTTAGAATTTTAAAAATCTATTGAAGTAAATTTATATTATTTTCTGCTTCTCTTTCTCTCTCGTTACAGACAACTTTTATCACCAAACTTAATACAGAAACATTATCATTCTAGTGGCTATTTAGTAGATGGAAATCGTCATGTAAGTATTTTAAACATAAAATTTAATATTTTAAGGCTGAAAACTAAAGTAAAGCTGAAATAAATTAGGACTAAAATCTTTATCCACCAAACAAATGATATATTAAGCTCATAATGTTTTAATTGTGTCGTAAAAATACCATGGCTGTGATAAAGTATTTTTTAAATGTTTAAATAATGGAAAGAAATTTCATTGAAATAAATATTGGTTCTATGGCAAAAAATATTAATGGGAAAGTTTTAATAGGAATTAGTTAAAAATTTAATTTATACACTTACAATTACTTTATTTAAGGGGTTCTGCTCTTGCGTTGCTTTCTCTGGACATTAACTCAAGTTATTACAAACAAAGCATAAATAATTAAAAATCCAGCCGAAGTAATTAATACCACTTCTGAGTTTTATTTATGATCAATGATGTTATCAAAATTTTAAAATAATTTTAAAAATTAAAAAATGTTCAAGTAATTTAAAAGAGAATTGTAAATTTCATAAAACTAAATTGAAATTAAAACCATAAAATGAAATGTGAATCCACTGATACATCTTCATTAAAAGTTCCAAATAATGATAGAAAGGTAAATTGAATTCGGTTTCCTTTTTTTTAGTTAGTTATTTTCTACATCAGCGTCTTGCTCTGCAACAACAAAATTAAACAAAATGTTTGTTTTGCAGCCGTGCTGCCTTGATTAGAAATATATATGGGATTGTTTTTAAAGAGACGTAAACGAAAAGGGTCGAATAGTGATCTCCTTCTAAGCTTAATAAATAAACCCAATAAAATAGTCTTAAAAATAATATGGTAAAACTTAAATTATATTGTAAAACATAAATTAATTGTAATTTTTTAACCGACTTCAAGAAAAAAGAACGTTATCAAATCGACTAAATGTTGCTTCTTATGATTGTGCTTGCAGACCTCAGTCATTTCAAAACCGATTTTGAAAATTTTTGTAATTTGATAGATTATGCTTACAGATTGGTCCCTTTTTAAAAGCAGTTTATAATTTTAAAAGTTAGACGTTCTCCCCATAAAACATACATGTGTTAAAGTGTTTTATGAGCCGTTAAACGCACTTCTTTAAAATTAAAAAAAATTTACATTACAGTAGCTCCCAATAGCAAAAAGTAATACAAAAATAAATCTAAAACTTAAATGGTGTCCCCATAAGTGACATAAATTGAATTATAAATGCTTAAAAATTGGACGGGATGTCGATTACCATGAACGTAATAATAACAAGTATAACCATTTAAAATTATAAATTAAAGAGTGTCTAAATAGTTAATTTAATTGAATGTTTGTGGCCAATCTTTCGAACTGTTATAGCCAGATACTTGAAATTTAAAACAAAAAAACTTTAATTGCTAAATCCGCTATAACAACAAGTATAAAATTTGAATTTAGAAATTAAAGAGTGTTCCTATATTCGAAGTACATTGACCTATATGGCCCTATCGTTTGAACCGTTATATACAAACATAATTAAACAGAATGTCCACTACTTTGTCTGGTATGTTATTTGATGTATATGACTAAACTGTTGAACAGTTGATTGAAAGTTGCACAAAACCTTTATTACTAAGTCCACTATATAGAATAGCAATCTTGAAGTTAGAAATTAACAGGGTGTCCCTATAATATAAAAAATTAATTAAATAAATATTTCAATTGTTTTTGAATGTTATTTTTTTTAACTTTCAAAATACATATGTAAAAACAAATAATTTTCATTTATTTCAACGCACAATAAAACATTTAAGAACAGTGAAAATTACTCTTCTTTCATTTGTTTTAACTAACAAAACAAAACCTACCTATTTAAACCTAGAAAAGAGTAAGCTAAACCAAAATTTCATTTATCTTTACCCCCTAAAATAATCTACAAGAACAGAAAAATCTAATAAAAATGTAATTCAAACAAGAACAAATAACCTACGAAAACATTAAAACTATTGATTTTAAATTTTTTAAACGTTTGATTTCCTTTTTTTTTAAATTAATGTTTTCCTAAAGTTGTTGACTTTTTTGGGTGAAATCCTAATCATCATCGTCTTTAAATTCTTCTCGTATTCATATGCAAAAAAATCTGATGGAATTATCTCCAACGTAGAAAAATTTCAACGTTTTTGATGTTTCCTTTTTTATATTTTTTTTTTTTAAACAGACATATTTTTCAAAAAATTTTGTTTGTAAAATTTATTTTTTAAGTCTATTGTAAACAATATTCTTCTACTGACAAACTTCTTTTTTAAATATGTATTTCATTTTTACTGCAACAATGTAAAAATTAACTGTTAATTTTAACTGCCCCGAAATTAGTATTTTACTGTCGTTTGTTTTTTTTAACGACAGGCATAAAAAGTTAAACAAATATTTTCTTCCTAAAACAACCATATTAGCATTTATTTTTAAGTAAACTGAAAACTTCTTAAATAAAATACAAACAGTTATATGTTAAATTTTTTTGAGTGTATATATATTAAAAATTAGAAATTATTGGGTGCCCTATTAGTTGTAATTTGATGTATATAATTTGATGTATAATCTTTATAACAGTTATATAATTTTAAAAAAAATTTGTTTTACTATGTCAGGAATAAAAAGTGTAAAAACAAGGGGTGACCATAACTGCTGAATATTTTTGAATATGGTCTTATCCTATAAATTGTTATAGAGAGACATTGGATATTTAGACAGAACGTAAATAGAACTATGTCCGCAGCACAATAAGTATAAAGCCCGATTATAATTTTGTCTGTTTTGAAGTCGGTTTTTTTGCAAGAACTATAAACTAACCTTGATTGAACTATTAAAAATTTTTAACTTTTGTTTGTTCTAGTTATTTCAATAAACCAATGACTTACTATAATTGCAGAAGCTTGTGGCCTTAGTGACTTTTGTTAGCGTAGAAAAAATTATTTTGAATATAAATAATCAATTAAAAAAAATAAAATAATGTGCTGTTTCTGTGTTACAGGCGATCAACTCGTCTGAATAATTTGTATCAAATGCACCCAACTTTTTGAGTTATTTTCATATAAATTTTTGATCGCCTGTAATACAGAAACAACACATAAGTTTTCATGTAATAGGAGGAGATGAGGAATTGAGCTTTTTAGTTTTGGGAACCACACCTCTTAGGAGTGATGCAATATGATCTAATAATAAAATATAATTAACGTAAGGCTTTTGTAAGGCTTTCAGATTTTATTTTCTTCAAAATTACAATTTTTTTACAGAATTAAAGCTCTTGTTGATCGTCAGTAGCTACCGAGTTATTTACATTTTAAAATAGTTTTATTTTATTTATGACAACAAATATTGAACTATTTTCTTTAAAAGTTATTAAACCTAAAAAAAATACTCAGTCTAAAATCTAAGCTAGATTCAAAATATTAGATTTTAAAATTAGAAATTTTACAGGTACAGGAATACTTTTGCCCACAAAGGCGGTATTAATCCTTCTCCATAGCAAGGAAAAAAACAGTAGAATAAAATACACATATAACTTTTACTTTATTATTATTATTTTTTAAGACATCTTTAGGAAGATGTTTGCTGAGTTTAGAAAATTTGCTACGTATGCTACTCTTTGAAAAATTATCGGTTCAAGCAATTTTATCCTTAATAAAAAAATTTAAGATCAAAAAATTCTAAAACTATGTTCGTACCAGCAAGCAAATTTCAAACAGTTGATCTTAGTTTTTTTTTTCAAATGTGTTTGCATTTTGAAAATGCCATTTAAATTTAGCTTGGTCAAAACTCTCAATAATTGCAGTTTTAGAATTTTAATGTATGGCTTTGGAATTTTGAGTAATTTTTATTAGAATGTCTTTACTGACAACTGTTTCTAAATTTATTGAAAATTAAAAATCGGTAGTCTCAGACTTAAGTTTGATTACCCATCTGGTATGAGAATCATGTAAAACTTTACTTTAATCAGCCCCACCATTTACAAAGTATTTTCCAGTGTTTTCTGTTTTTGTCCCAAAGTACTATGGTATTCTTATTTATATAAATATTTTAACCACGCACAGTGGCACATTTGGCAAGAAGGCGATCAAAAATACGTAACATTTGATTGGATCGGAATTTTGATATGCAGTTTTTTCTGTTTGGTAGGTGGGATTTTAACCTTTAATTTTTTGATAAAAAGAATAAAGGTCAACCGACAAAAAAAAAGTTACGAATGGTTTAATATTCGCTACCATTATTAATTAAAGTTGAGTATAAGAGAAAAGTGCTAAAACATTAAAATTTTTTTTTTCATATGTATGCATATCCTATTCTTATTGTTACAAATTATAGTTTTTGATAGTTTTATAAACTTATTCTTGTCAGGAAACACCAAATTTAGTCCCTCGTAATGTTTTTAAGCTTAAAAGCAAAAAGGGCTAAACGTTGACTTTTTTCACAGCCTTTTAAAATAAAAAATTTTTAATTTTTAAAAAGTTGAAATTCTTCTAATAACGAACATTTTTAATGAAAAAACCCTGTCTTAGTTAAAGTTGAATATCATTTTTAAATATTTCTATAAAAATTATAAAATAAACAGTGTTTAATTTACATACACAAATACGTATACTTTCAAATCAAAGAGCCACTATACATTAAGCAATTCTAGTACAAATTTCTTCTAAATAGCATTGATTTTCATCTTCTAATAGTTGTGTAGCCTCTTCTTTCAATTTGACTTGAGGTTTTTTTTGTCGAATGTTGGACACATATGGATCTGAAGTACACAACAAAGTTGTGATAAGGGTTCAATAGTACAACATCTACACATTTTTCTTGTAATACGTTCGCGAAAGAATCTGCAGTCTATGTTTCTTTTTTTCTTGCGATCTCTTGAATGTTGAAGGATTTGTTCCCCAGTACACAAAATTTTATGAACCATTGAAAACATATATCACCAAGAGTTTTTTTCATTGTAAAGTGCAGCTGTTTTATTGGCGCAATCACCAAATTTTTTTTGCATTTATTTTTAATAATATTTTGAATCGTTTTATTAACTCACAATCTACACCTGTGATATATGCTACAGTCTTTGGATCGGAAAAAATTTTCTTGCAGTATTTTCATTATTCGAATTTGCTGCTCCTTTTTTAGATTGGTCGATTATAAGGCCTAGCTAAAGATATCCTTCTTGAATTTGTTCTTTTTGCTTTCGTTTTTTGCAAAAATAAACAGGTACTAAAAATAATCAAGTACAGTTCTAGATTTCTAGATTTTTGCTTCTCGAGGTTTGCTAATGTTTACTTTCAAATGAATAAGAAAATACTAAGATCGGTAACCACAAAAAAAATGATTTATGGCTACCTTCTCAAAATATGTGCCACTGTGCCAAGATAGGGGTATATCATCAAACAAATGCTCGTGAATATCCATTTACATTGAGAAAAAAACCAGTAGTTGGCTATGTGTATCTTACTGAAGAGCTTATCAATAACTCTCTAGTTTCAATTGTTAAAAACTCATTTTCAGATATTTATGCCTTTTTGGAAAGTGTTTAACGGCTTAAACCAAATTTTGAAGCCATTTTGAAGTTTCTTGATTTTAAAATTGATATGTGAATTATTAAATTATAAGCTTTGTTTAGTATTGAATATCAACCTACTTAAATTTAGGTACTCACTTTTCTGATACGACTGTAATGTAAACTATACGAATCTTGATAGGGTTTTACCTATTGAATTCGTGTCCGCTACATACTGCTTTTTTTTGGGTCTTGAATTTTACTTTTTTTCGTGTATGGATCTAGCGAGAAAAATCCGCAAAATTGAAAAAAAGTTGTGATTTCTAGAATGAAATCGTGTTAATTATTACCCTGAATAACGGCTAAATTTCAGAGTAAATATTTGGACGTCAGTATAAGTTCTACGTACACATGAATATGGACACACGTACATAAATATATATGCAAGTATATAGAGGCATAGGGACGGATGCACATATACCTATCTTACCAGCCCTGGTATACATGGCTATACACGTAGTGGCACACCTTAACCTAACCATATTTTCCAGCAATTCAAGGACATAATTCATCCTTAGATAATTCCTAATGAATCTATTTTGCCCTTATTTCAAGTATTTATTTATTTATTTTAAGTATGATAATAATTTTTAATCCATGAATATTTAAAAAAATATATATATATGAGCGATTAAAATCAATATATTATCCCATTAAGAAGAATAATGTTACCCACTATTTCCGCTTAATAATGCGAATGAAGATCCTAGAAATAGCGTGGAAGAAAGACGGATACGAAAAAGAAGTTAATTCCTGGCAACAAAAGCCTATTTAAAATACCTGAGGGAAAATTACAGCATTCGATATCGTACGAAATTTCCATTTAAATTAGATTGAAATATCTATCGAAAGCCGAAATTTGGCCCCTGGTTAAATCTCGTATTGGAAAAAATTTAATTTTTTTGAGTTGTAATACGAGTAAACTCACAGGTAAATTATTGCCCAATTTACGAGCTCCTGACTATTAAAATAAACTTTTCATGTATGTATATATGCAGTATGGTTGTAAACAACAGTTTTATTTATTTAGTTGCCAAAATTAAGAAAAAATATGAAGAGCTAGGGATGGGAACTTCAACTAAAAATAAATTAAAAAAAACATAAAATTTTACTTGAGACTGAATTAATGCGTAGAACAAATAAAGGTAAATCAAACATTATTATAAATAAAGTTGAATATATATACTGCTGGTAGAACATTTAACTTGTATTGCCTGTTAAGCATTTAAATTAAACAGATAAATGAGTATGTGCCACACATGGTCTCCATATAATATTTGCAAAATATACATTTACAATAAATCTTTGAATGCAGGTTAGTAACCATAAATAAAAATAAGTCTGCCATAAGCCCTACAACATAATAACAGTTTTGATAAGCGATTTACCAAAAGACCAGGCAGACTTTTATTTATTATGTCAATTTTGTAGCGCATAATACTATCCTGCTGAAATGCTTCTTTAAGTTTGATATTTACGAATAATAGGTTTATCATATATCTCTTGAGTCCAACTGCTATTTACACATCGATGTGGAGCTAAGCTTCTATTGTTGAGTTTAATTTTAAACCAAAATAATAATAAAAATAATAAAAAAAAGACGTTTATTTTGCACAACCCATAATAGCACAGCCAGCTTCATTTTTTCAAAATATGACTTTTTTATTCAAAACCCTCTAAGTTTAATGTAATTACAATTTCCAATATTTTTGGTATTATTTTTTGTGACAGTTTTCTCTTGAGAATAGAACTCATATCTTGTAAAGAAAAACGAATGAATGACATATGCGGAGAGGGAAATCATCTGTAACACAAAAGAAAAAAATAAATAAACTGAATTTATAAATAAATCATATACCTACATGCATGTGTATATGAAGAATATATCAACGTTCTATTTTAAAAATTTCATCTTGTGCTATGCTTAGAGTTAAAAAAACAGTAAAAAAAAGATTATTAAAGTAAATCACGTCTGAGATCAAATTTTTATTTATTTTAGAAAAAAAAAAACTTATATAAATTAAAAATGTACATGAATTGTATTTAAAATGTTAGCACGTCTGACGAATTTTATTTGACTTTTTTTTTAATATTTATTAGTTAAAGACGAGACATTTTGTTTGTTGTTTGATTTTTAACTTTGAGCAAAGAAAAAATGAAAAGTTTTCACAACAGTAAATCTTAAAATTATCGCTAAATAAAGCAGGGAATGGAAAGAAGATCGATTGGAAATGAAATCAGGGGGGAAATTTAAAAATTGTGCTTTAAATGGTACGTGTTAACATAATGCAATTAAATTTAACATAGAATTCAAAATAAATCAATTTATGAAAAAACAAATGAAGCCAAAATATTTAAACAAATAAATAATTTTAAGTAAAAATGTTTTTAGAATTTTAGCATATAATTTTAAATATGTAATTTGAAGATTCTTTCAATTAAATAAATTAAAATTTAATTATGTCGGCTTAGGTTCAATTTTTTTATTTAGTTTTTAAAAAATATATGCGGACGTTTTCAAAAAAAAAAAAAAAGAAATATTAAATACTAGCAGGCTTTTCTAATTATTACTTTAATTTTCTCTTTCACTTGATTTTATTTATTCACCTAATTTCTAATTGATTAAAAAACTTTTTTGTTCGATTAGTATTGACATTTCTTTAATTGCATATGGATTTAACTTGGAATTATAGTTAAAACTCACATTCACACATATAGAAAACTTTGCCAAAAGAGTAAATCTATGAACATTTCGAAAGTTAAAAATGTCTTGTCAAGCAAATAAAAAGAAATACGCCTACAAATAAAAATTTATAAATTTTCTGTTGTACAAATATGTGTGTGGTATAAAGCCCTTTTCATGTGGCATTAAGCTAATAGACATTTGATCGACATATAGACGACATACGTGTACAAAAATGTTCTATAAAAAAACTTTTTCTTTGAAATACACACATTAAATAAAGTTCAAAAAAGTTAGACTAGGATTCTCTTAACATCACCTTTTAATTTCAATTTTATTTTGAAACTTTATTTAATCTTTACATTTGGAGACAGTAATAGAAAACTTTGTCAACTAAGTAGTAGAATATACTTCAGAGCTTGTGATGATTTAACTCATGTATTAACTTTCAAATATTCAAGTATCGCTTTTTCATTAAATATTAGTAAGAGAATATGATTTTTATTTACAAATGAAACCATCTTCTTACATTTTCACTCTATCCGATGTTTCTTTATTGTATTGAAAAATTGGTAAATTTACTAAGAGACAAAAATGGCCAAAAATTTTAATTGTAGGAAATTTTTTTATTATTTCCCATAATTATTGACAGAATTAATTGACAGCTTAAATTAATATTAGGTCTGTTCCTGATGCATAACAAAACAGTCCGAACTAGTACAAATTAGTCCAAAAGCGTTCCAGATAACAATTTTTGTACAATTTTGAGAGAAAATGAGAGAGCAAAATTTTTCATTTCCTGTACAAAGTTGTACGAACTCTTTCTCTGGGTAAGTTCGGACTAGAATTAAATTATCAGCTGTTTTTGTATACATTTAAAAATCAAATAATTTTTAAATAAATATATAAAGTTCTTACTTAAAAGAAAAATGGAAGAGTTTTCAAATAAACTTGAAGTTGTAAGTACTTGTGCATATATTTTTAGATATTTATCACTTTCTTTAATAATATATGCTTTATTAGATCATTGAAGAAGTCATGGACACATCAAGTGAGTCTAATCAAGACGGCTGTTGGCAATGCTGCAAATGCTTTGTTTTTAAAATATTTTTTATTTTAAGCGTCTAAATTCAAAAAAATAATATTTATTTATTTAAGTCAGCACCATTAGCATTTTAGGATGTTCAATTGTGGTTTTTTGCGTTCCAGCAATTTCGGACTACTTTGTTACATTCAGAGAGTAATTTCCTTTTTACTCTTAAAAGTCCGGATTATTTTGTTATGCATCTGGAGCAGACCTATTTATTACAGCAAGAGCTGAAAATTCTATTGGTTGAAACCACTTCGAGAAAAAGCACAAATACTCTCAATGATAGAGAAGTATTTACGATTATTAACGTTTAGTGCTGTCATATCATTACGTTGTTGCGTGCAATGGTTTGCTCTAATTGTTGATCTTGTTGATCTCTGTGGCTGGTACTACATATCTGTAACTGTGCGTAAGATTCTGGTGCATGGTAGGTATTTTTTTTATCTAAGGGCCCTTATTCAATGATTTCATTTATATTTTTCACGTAATGAAAAATCTTTAATTGTCTTCAGACCCACTTATAGATAGATTTCGCTTAAAGTTGCAAATCAAAAAATTGCAGTACTATAATAATGATGAAAAAATTATTATAAGACTATGCTTAAATTACTTATTCATGTTTTTTCTATGTTTTAAGATATGGGCGTTAAAGTGGGCAGATTATGTATATATTTTCAGGAGCCTATTCCGCATTAATAATATTTTTATGAAAATTGCGTTGATGCATTAAAAATCAATACAAGTTGTATGGGAAGTGGGAGTAAAAGTGGGCGGATATTTCTCAAGTTTCACAAAATTTAATTTTCTCTTTGTATAGAAGGTGGACGCAAAAGTTTGCGAGTCACTTTAAATTTTTCATTTGTTTCTTGATTCCAACAGAAAATGGCTATGTGCCAAGCTTTATTGTCCATCGACAATTTTTTCTATTTTTAGCCGTTCGTTCTATGAACCTCAACCAATGTGAGACATCGTCTACGTGTCATGTCTTATTTTCCTAAAAACCAAATTCAGATAAAAGTGTTATTTAAGATATTTAACTATTGCAGAGTTGTGTAAACACTAACACAGACAAAAAAAATTCCAAAAATAGGTGTTTTGTATTCCATTTCAATTAGTGGCTACACCAACACCAAAGTTTTTAAAAAAAATTTCATGTACAAAAATGACCCCGTTACAGTTTTATTATATATAGAGAAGAAAAGAAAAATTTCTGCCAAAAATAAAATTTTTATTATTTGAATACAGTCCTCTATACAAATAACTTAATTTCACCAAGCAACACAAACAACAACCATATTTATAATAGCAACTTACACTTTGTCTTTACCTTCCTGTATTAAAACAACCATCAAATAAAAAATTAGCTACAAAACCTTTAATTTCAAGTCCGGAAGTCAAATCTTGTGTTTATTTATTGACTTTTAAATGAAACACAAAACGGAACCACAACATTATTAACTATTAATATAAAATTTCTTTACAACAAAAAATCACATAAATGAATGCTGATTATAATGCTTGACAAATATTAATGTTGTTATTTTTTTTTTTTTTTGTATTTTCAGGATATTGAACATTGTTATTATCATGGCACTGTTAAAGATTATCCAGGTGCTAGTGCGGCATTTCATACGTGCAATGGTGTTAGTGGGGTCATACACATAGGAAATGAAACATTTGTGATACATCCTTTTTACGGTGGTGATCTATCGGTAAGTGATTGAAGAAAATTTGCATAAGTATACCAATTTATGGTTTGTGATAAATAAATAAAAATATCAAAAACATACACATCAACAAATATTTAAGCATTTATTGATAAAAAATAGGTATTAGAAAATGAAGATTTATTAACTGTAAAATTCACGTTTCAACGTTCAAAGTTTATAGCAATGTTTGTTTAAAGATTTTGATATCGTTATGCAAGTAAATAAAAACTCCGATATAAAAACAATATACACAAATTTTTAACAGTAACAAACAGAACTTATCTTATAAGGACTGGAATTACTTTGAAGTAAACATTAATCACAGTTAGTAAGGAAGTAAGCTCTCACTTTATTCGACACTGCTTTCAAAAAGATAATAATTCTTTATTTTTATTCAAGTGAGCAAATCTGACATTAAACATTTTGTTAGTTAAATTTAAAAGGCAATAATTCTTATGTTATTTGGTAACAAAACTAACTTGGTTAAATTCTTATATTCATACAAAAACCATGCCAGTATAACTTTTATCCAGTTAAACCTTCCAAAAATATATGAAATATTTTCATTATTTCTGCTCAATGCGACACCAATAAATAAACCAAAGCGAACAGAGAAAAAATACACAAATCCTTAAAAATCCCCCTAAACTAAATTCAAAAACCGAATTATTTTATAAAAGTCATAAACACACACTTTTTTATGGCTAAGTCGAGAAACCCACAAAAAAAAAAAGAAAAAAAGAAAAACACGGTTAAATGTAACTTTCCTGCTACAAAGCCATAATTGTGATAATTTATGATTTCACATTTTTCAGTTGTTACAAAAATGTTTTTTTCTGTTACAATAACATTCATTTGTCGTGCAAATCTAAGTTTTCCTTTTTTATTATAAATCACGAAAACGTTTTTCTACATTTTTTCCAATTTTTACATTTTGTAACTGGAGAATCAAATTAAACACTCAGACTCTGGCGTGAATTCAATACAAATAAGTTTTCTTTCATTTTTTTTAAGGCAAGAAACATAAGTAGCGACAACGAACGAAAACTAGATTTATGGCTGTTAACGTTTATATTGATTTTCACTTCTACCTTCAACCACGAGATTTTTCCATTTATTCGAAGGGTTTCAGCAATATTTTTTGCTGGTTTTCCAAATAAAATTCCTATAAATAAAAAAAATTCAAATTGAATGTAAAATATTAATAAATTTTAACAGAAGGGATATAAAAAGTGTGTTTTTTAAAAGGGTTTGGATTAAAAAAAACAAATCTGCAGCTTATGGACTAGATTTTTGCGTTAGAAAATATAAAAAAAAAATAATATAAAAAGGGTAAAAAAAACCAATAAATGTTTGATTTTAGTATTTGAATAATAAAATTAATTCAACCCCGAAACAATAATTTAAGGATTTTATTTAAGGTTTTAGTATCAAGGCTAAATATAAATCAAATTTTTTATTTTTACGTTGCTAAGCTTGCAGCAGCAACGTTTAGAAATTTCAACAAATAATATTAAAAAAAGTTCCGCTTAACAAGTATATTCTTAATAACTAATACTAAATAAAAATATTTGAAAACGAATTTTTAACAAAATATTTGTTTAAAAACGTTAGAAAATAACTTAAAGTGGATAAATAATTAAACTCTTTAAAAAACCTCTTAAATGAAAACTCTTTAAAATAAATAAAAGAAAATTTCTTATCAAATTTATTGAGCACTACCTGAGTTTTTTTTTTATAAGCATATTGTTTTTTATTTTTTAATTTTTTCAGTATTTCGCCTGACCTTGTGCTTGATAAATTAGAAAAGAAAATTTAATTATAATGGTCAAATAAACATTAATATTAGAGAAGTACAAAAAATATAAAAAAATATTAATTAAAAAGTACCTTTTTTAAAAAAACTTCTTTTGATAAGTGTCCCACCAAATAATGTTTTACAAGTATTTTAAAAAATACCTTTAAGGAAAAAGCTATGAAAAAAAATTAAAAAGTACTTTAAAGCTCTACAACATTTCAAGCAATAAAAAAACAACTTTTTATTCAAAGGTACCATTAAAAATCTTTCAAAAATTATTTTAAAAAAGTACCTTTAAGAATTTCCCATTAAACAATTTTTAAAAATATTTGCACATAATCATAATCACACAATGAGGTTGGTTTCTTTAATTTTAAAAAGATTTTTAATACATAGTCAAAAATAAAATATATTTTAACTGAACTAGCTTTAAGGCCTCATTAGTCTTTACTTTCTGTTGCTGTTCTGTGCCGTGCCGTTCTGCTTTTTAAATTATTGTAATTAGTTTTTCTGTAACAACAAACCAGATGTTTGTAATACACAAAGAACACACAATACACAACACAACAAAAACAACTACAATTACAATGACAAAAATGGTTTGTTTACAAACAACTTTCAAGTAACTTAACGTTGAATTCTATTTTCTACTGATTCGAACGGAACAAAACAGAACGTCAAAGTAATAACAAACCACAAATACATATTTTCCATTTAACAGAAATTGATCAGCTGATTCGTCACGGAACGGAAAGTAAAGACTAATTCTGTCTTTAACTGTGTGACACCTTCAACAAAGAAAATGTTTGCTCACAATTTGTAACACAACACACTAAAGTTGATTATCAGGCTCTGGTCAGCTGTGTTATTGATTTCGTTGAAAATATAAAAATAAATTTAAAAATATAAGTTTGTTGATTTGGATGAAGGGAAAAAATAGAAGCAAACGAAAATTTTTGCGAATTGTAAAAAAATGGATTTCAACATAAAAACTTGAAACCTAAGTTTATGTCGTAGCATTGTTTAAGTAAAGTCGATGCTAAGCCAGATAAAAACAAAATTATCTGGTTTTAAATTTAAAACGGACTTTTACCTATAAAATATACATTTACGTGTCTATAGTAGACAAAAAGTATACTTCAAAGAAAACTATACTTTAGAACTCGTAATGTAAGTTTTATTTATAACTATGATTATGGGTCAATGCTTTTAAAAATCCTGTTAAGAAACAAAAAAAATTTGTTTTCAAAGTGTACTTTAAAAGATAATTTATTACAAGCAAGAGTGCTATATTCCCTTGTGCCGAATTTTACATACCCTCCACCATATATAAAAATCTAGTTAAGTATCTTCAACCAAAAAACAAATCATCGGCTCTTAACGGGTTAAGTTTTTTAGAAGTTTAAGAATTTTCTAAAAGATCTCTTTAAAGGCTTTTAAATGATACCCATATTGATTTCTTAAAAAATACGGTGCACAATCGTAGTATTCTATGAAAAGCTTAGGGGCCCATAACTTGGAAAAAATGTGCGAACATCAGTTTTTTTACCTTAATTTTATTTTTATTTTTTTTTAATTCTCTTTCGCCACATACATTTGTTTTGTCGGCTGAAGTCACTACAACAAACTAAATTTGTTCCAAATGATATGGAAAAATTAAAAGCAGGCATGGGAAAACCCACTGCTGGAAGGACACAGACCTATCTTGCTGATTTTAATTGTATGTTAATATAGTACACCGTCAAGTGACAGACAAATTAAAATTATTATTTAATAAAACAAAAAAGAGTTTTATTTCAATAAAAAAAATATTGACCTAGAGCTCAAAAAGAAAATTATTAACTTAAAAATATTTCTAAAAATATTCTATTAGAGAAAAAAATAATTTTTAATATACGAGGGCTGCTCTATATATTTCTGGCCTAATAGTGAAAATGCGAATATTTATAATCAAAAATGGTTTTATTGTTTTTCAAAGTATTCTCCAGCATGATCTATACACTTTTGCATGCGCTCAAACCAGTTGTCGAAGCACTTTTTCCACTCCGATTGAGACACCTCTAAACCATGGTTTTTGAACACTTCAACAGCTACCTCTGGCGACGAAAATCGTTGACCACGCATTTTTTTCTTAATGTGCGGAAACAAGAAGAAGTCGTTAGGTGCCAAGTCAGGGCTGTACGGCAGATGACCCATTAATTCGACGTTTTGGCCGGTCAAAAACGCACTGGTTTGAGCGGATGTGTGAGAGCTCGCATTGTCATGGTGAACAATGATTCGTCTTTTCTTGTTGGTTTTTCGAATTTCTCCTATGACTTCAGGCAAATAAATTGTAGTGACCGTCCTACGTTGCTCAAGCGGAACAGTCGCCACATGACCAGTTTTGCCGAAGAAACAGGCGACCATTTGCATCGAAGTGCTTCTTCCACGAACAACTTTCGTTGGATTTTGCTCGTCTTTGAAGACCCACACGGTCGATTGTTGTTTCGTTTCGGGCTCATACGCACAGATCCATGATTCGTCTTTTGAAGCACCGCAATCGTATTTTTGCAACATTTCTTTGCACCAATCGACACAGCCTTTTTTTGAGCAACTTTCAAATTGTGCGGAATCCAACGAGAACAAACCTTTTTTACGGCCAGGTGTTCATGCAGTATCGAATGTATGCTGGTGGAAGAAATGTCCAAGGATGTCTCTATCTCTCGATATGTCGCATGTCGATCTTGCATTATGAGTTCACGCACGGCATCAATGTTCTCTTGCACAACAGCCGTTTTTGGACGACCTTCACGGAATTCGTCTTTGAGCGAGCTTCGGCCACGATTAAATTCATTACGCCAATTTTTCACAGTGCTATAGGAAAGATTTAATTTCATCAATGTACTCTTGTCGTGATAATCCACGTCGAAAGTTGTGAAAAATGATGGCACGAAAATGTTCACGAGTTAATTCCATTTTTTTCTATAATTATTTTTTCAAGTCACTGTAAACAACACAAATAATGGTCGTACGTCAAAACGTTTTGAGTACGATTATGCTTAAAAATGACAAACTTTCCAATGGAAATGTCAGATTGCACTTGGCAGCACTCAGTGTTGCCAGGCCAGAAATATATATAGCAGCCCTCATATTACAATAATAATTTTAATATTATTTATTTCTAAAAAAGTGTCTTTTAAATTGCATAAATTCAAATAACTTCTTTAAAAAAAAATTCTGCCAAAATACATTTAAACGTGAAAAAAAAATAATTTCATAAAAAAAAATAATTTACTCTTCAAAAAATATCGCTTAAATGACTTCTAAATAATAATTCGTCTTGACTTTGCATTTTTAAAAATGCAAAAAAGTATCTTTGAAAACAAATTTATTTTCCGGTGTCGTTTTTAAAAACTCTACATTCCATTTTAAAATTACATTTTACTGAAAGTAAAAAATAAAAATCTTCCTGTAAAAAGGTAACCTTAAAGCAAAGCAACACTAAAAACGAATCATTAAGCTACTTTTTTTTAAAACGTACTTATTAATGTTACCATTTCATAAAAACTCGTAAATTTGTTTACTTTTGATATATAATTGAACACTTTAAGTTCTAAAACGTATTACGCTATGCAAATAAATTGTGAAATGTTCTTTTATTTAACCCCTTTCTTCGTCTTTGTATTGAATATTTGTTTTATTAGACTTCCTTTAATTAAATTTTTTTTAAAATATTTTTGTTGTTTAACAGGTATTACCTTATTCAATTTATATTATTGCCAGTTACTGAGGTGATTAAAAAAAATGGCAAAAAATAAATTTTTTCTTAAATTTTATAAATCAAACTTATAATATCTGTCAGTTTGTTGGTCTTTTATAAGAAAATTTTGCCCATTAAAAAATATGCATTGTACACACATACGAATACTTAAAGGTTTTCTTAAACATTTTTGCTCTGAAAAAATTCTTAGATGTCTTAAACTGCTGTTAGATTTAAGAAAATTGGAGACCGATCAAAGATTATATTGTGTTTATTTTAGAGTCATAAGTATTATTTGGTAGAGAGGAACATTATTATTATAAAAGTAATTTTCGTTTGATAAAGGAATAAAAGCTGCTATCAAATATTTCATGTCAGGTATAACTTAACACAAAAAAATTAATAATTATGATAATCGCTATTCTTTTAGTAGCCTAATAAGCGTTTTGTTTTTAATAAAGTTTGTAACTTCTAATATTTTGTTCATTTATTATAATTTTTTTAACTTATTTTATTATTTTGGTATTGCTAGTATCTAAATTTTCCTGTTGTCAATTAAAAAAACGCAATAATTGGTACATATTTATTTATTTATTTATTTTTTTTTTTTTTCTTTTGAAATATTAACATATATGATCCTAAGACAGATTTAACATATGTATTAATTTGGTTGTAAAACTTACAATTTCCAAGACAAATACTTTACTGAATTAGAAAACATTTAATTTGTTTGCACAATTAAGTAAGATTCTAATGATTTTTTTGAACAATTCATACGAGAAGTTTTTAACTGATTGAAAAACTGCCAGATTTTCTGGATGCCACGTTGTCTCAACATACACTTGAGGATTATTACTAAACGAAATATGATTATTTTTCTTTATTGCCGTATCAATTAAACCAAAAGTTAGCTGCATGGCTAAACAAAGCTTATGAAAATCAGAATCAATAGTAATCTTTTTTGGGCTCAGTATGGAAGCGTTGTTTAGGGGTTAATGTATTCACGTTGAAATGCTAATCCAAAAAAGTGTTGACCGATCTTTAATATTTAAGCGATTCATCAGTTTTCGATAAAATATTCTGCGGCACCTGCCAAGAAAACAACAGAGAAAACAAAAATAAATTTTCTAAATACTAACATTTTATAATCTTTTAAGCTACGTTTTTTTTTTAACTCTGCTTAGCAATACAGTTACCTTAAGTAATTATATTAAATTATTTATTAACCAATAGTTGCAGTATTTAAGCTGTGATTTTATCGCTTGATAAAAATTCGTAAAAAACTGTATATAAAAAAAATATAAAATAAAATAAATCACTTTTAAATAAACAGGTGACACAAAGGACATTATTTTTTATTTAATTTTTTAGACACGATAACATGGAATATTTTATCATTAAATATTTCAAATAACACACGATAGAAACTTTGTCTATCAGATATATTATTTGTAATTTTATTTCGATTAACCAAAATTTATTTTCTCCTTTAATTATTAAAAAATCTAATTGAGTTTTTTATTTTTATTTGAAAACCTTTTCTATTTTCCGTTTTCTTCGTTGAGGTTTTAATATGGTTTTTATATCGTGTTAGCAACTATTTTTTAACACATAAACACAATATGTTCACATGCCTTAAGCTTTTCAGCTCGATAAAAGAAAACGATAAAAGTATAATAAAATAAAAAACATTAAGGTTCAATTTTTTTTCTTTTTTTTTAATTCCTCTGTCGATGGTGGTGCTGGTGACGATGACTTTAAAGTGGCTGTGAAGAGGACCCGCGATAAAGGTTGCTTTTGGTTTTAGTGTTGGTTTAAATGAACCAAAAAAAAATGTCTTTCCTTGCATAGTGTTTTGCTCACATGTTTTGTTCGATTTATATAGGTTGATTTTTTAATGGTAAAGCATTTTAATTAAAAAAAAAATTTTTTTAACCAAAAAAGAAAATTTTCAAAAATGCAGTTGTAATGAACTTTTGAAAATTGAGGCTTAGTTTGAACATGGCTTGTTGTCGTTTTAGTCATATATTTTAGTTTTCTCCGAATGGTCGTAAATGTGGTTTCGATCTTGCACTCCTTAAGCTGTATTTAATAAAATGTTTTTAAGAGAACTCTGCCAGTTCAAATACTTCATCCTGATTGATAACATTTCGTTCGAAAAATATGCTTCCACCACTAAAAAAAGATTCAATAATCCTTCATCTTTAGTTGTATCTTATGTGACTTCAGACTTGTTTAATCTCTTTTCTTGATCAAAATTCGTGAAGAGCGGCTAATAAACGTTGCTAGAGGCCATAAAACAGTTTTAAAACTTCTAATTGTTAAACATTCTTAAGCGAAATGTAAATAAAGTACAACCAAGTAGAGCTTTTCTAGGTATCGTTGTAATAAATGCGATCAACGAAATCATTATAGATGAAATATACCAGCTTTTGGTAATCTCATTATATTTAAAAATTTTTTGGGTTTTTAAATTTATATTTGGGAACATATAGGAGATGCCAAACAATAAATAAAATAACATTAATAGCTTCGCTGTTTTATATAAATCTGCTTACCCCATAATACAGGTTCTTTCCCGTTACTACAAAAATACAAAAGTAAAAAAGTCCGATTCCAAACATCTGTTAAAAAATAAGTATTCGGGACGGGAAAATATCAAAAAAGAAACACCCTTTATTTTCAGTCTGATGATTTTAGCTCTTTACAATACCACCTGTCATATTCATTTACATCAGTAGACATACAACCACAAAAACCAAACGCTTTGTGAGTCGCGGAGTTTGTGGTTTTTTAACATTTCGTTATTTTAACAAATTTTACCGAGATTAGCTTTCATTTTTTTATTCATTCAATAAGAATTTATATTTTGCAAAAAAAAAGATATATAATGTTAATTAAAAATCATTTGGTTTTTGGTTATTTTTTTATAATTTTGCGCTGTATTTTTCTGTCATCTTTATTTTTTTATTTTTTAATTTTTTTTTTTTTTTTTGTCTATTTGTTAAAAGATTAAAAGGTTTGGACATGAGCACAGCGAAAAAAAACATTATTTTGTAAACTTAGAAGACATTAAAGTGTATTAAATTTCAATTATATTTAAACATTTTAAAGCAAAAACAAGAAAAATAATAGGACTGTGTGTTGTCTTTTTCACTATGCTGCATTTAAGTAGAAGTATATCAAATACATGTCAGTCGTTATATGTGATGTTTTATTCTAGTTTAAAGCCGCACAACATGACGTATGATTGATGGACAGTTGTTAGAAAAAATCTTAAAATAAAGGACATATTAAGTATGAAAACAAATTGATTGATAACATTGATTGGTATTTTCTATCAATGCATGAAACTGAAAGAATTCTAATTATTATTATTTTTTAACATGGAAACAAGATATGAATTATATAAAATTGGTCATTATAAAAATATAATAAGAAAATTATTTCATTTGTATTTTATTGTTGTTTTCTTCCTTTTCCATTAAACTGACGTAAACAACATAATGTTCAATGACACCAATAAAACCAATTAAACTTACGAATGAATTTATAGTCTTGAACTTCTGTTTATAAGTTGTGTATTCAACAAATGTGTTCCTATTAATTTTATTTAAATTTATTCAGTTATTTTTTCCTAATTAGTTAAAAAAAACAGGTTTTCTAAGAATTTTTTACGTACTCAACAAACATACATTTCTTTTTTAAATACAAACAGCCAGATTCTACTAACTAAGTTTTAAGACTTATAAACCAAATATTTGAAAAGAAAGAGGCGCCTAGATTTTCAATTCTATGCAGTCAACTTTGAGGCTCCGCTCTCTTCAGGGTTCTTAACGACTGCAACACAAAATCAGTCACAGATATAAACAATAAATAAAACTGGCACACAATAATTTTTAACTTTCAAAGTGCGGCCCTTTTCTTTTTTAAGGGCATTTCGTTGTTTCATTACAAATCCATTATAATCCCAAAAACAAAAGAAAACAATCAGTGTTAAACTAGCTTAAAATAACAACAGCAATGCACGCCGCGTCAATAGCAACAAATAAACCACTAGAATTATTAACACACCACAAAAATTTTACATGTCCATACACATGTTCATAAAAAGAAATAATTAAATGGCTGGTCACTAAAATTAAAGGTACTGAAAAGTTGAGGCTAAAAAAAATATTTTTTTTATTTTTGCTATTAATGTAAATTATTCTAATTATATTTTAATGGCATACAGGCGCAAGATATTTTTGATATTTCTAAAAGAGAACTGATGCATTGAATTTCACATCCAAAAAAAAAAAAAAGAGATGGTTAAGGTGACCATAATCTGAGAGCAATATATTACGGTTGTAAGCAAAAGATTGTATTGAAACATTTAATAAATTTATAGTTGGTCTTGAAATCATATAGTTGCCTATCGTAACAATAACATGGTAAAGTACAAACATAACTATGTTTAAAATTTTAACACAGGAAATAAAGTGAATATCCTGTTCTGAAGCTAATAACATGAGAAAAAAACTGATGAGCTAAAAAAGAAATTAATAAAACAGGAAAAATCTGTCGTTCTGCCGAAATTAGTATTCGAAGTGCTGACGTGCCTTACTTAGCAAACGAAAATTAATGCAATATTTTTAAAAGTATATGCAATAGTATTAAAATTTCACAGCCTAAAATAAAAAGTATATAGAGGCTTACAAATACTTATTAGAAAAATAAACCATACCATTTTAAGGATACAGAAATAATATTTAAATTATATTCGCCTTTCAAAAAAAAAAATTACTTTCTAAAACTATCGTTATATAACGCAGTTAAAACCAGACTTATTTGCTTGCTTCGATAGTGAGAAGCCGATTTATTTGAACGAAATAATTGCAGCACATTTAAAAAAGTTCGAGTTGAGTACAAACCACCTATTTTTGGAATTTTTGTTTGCCTGTCTGTCCGTCTGTGTTCGCATCTTGTAAAGAATGCTGGATTGATTTAAATAAAATTTTGAGAAGAGGTTCCTTAGGATCTTAATTAAAATACAAAATACTTATTTTTCAAGAAAAATATGTCATTTCGTAGATACACTAGAGAAAGGTATAAAAAAGCACCCAATTTTACGGGTATAATGATGGTACAAGAAAAGTGGTCAGTGCCTTTTATTTTTGTAGATGAACATTTTTTAACACTCTTTACTCTACAACAAATGTTAAAAACAACATTTTTCAAAATATTAAATTCGAGAAAATTATAAACGATACTTTTTATAAACTAGCGGGAATATTTTGGGCTTATAGAGACTAGCTTTAATTAAATAATCTTAAATATTTTTATTATTTCTTTTTTATTTCTTTAATAGAATTACCTGACTAAGCTTAAGTTTTTAATTTTTTCTCTATAAAAAAAAATGTTATATAACTTTTTTAAACTGTATTACATTTACAGATATTATTTGTTCAAAGTTAATTTATTTTATATATTTTATTAACTTTGCTTAAAAATGCACTGCTTTTATATTTATATTAACGGTCATTTCGCATTTAAATAGCACTAATAAAATGTTTATTGCAAACAACCTGCATTCAACGAAAAAACGATATTGACTTGTAATTGAAGATTTATGCCATGTCAATCTTTTCATTAATTTTTATTTCTGCTCTAAAAACTTTGTGATTTCAAAAAGTTGCATGTAAGAAAAATTTTAAATTGTGCTAAAATAACACAAGCAGGAATGAACATTCAACTCAACAGGTTTAGTTTCTGATGAATGATACTTAAATCTCATTTAAATCAGGGCTTTTCCACAGCAGGAAAAGGACGAAAAAACAAATTCATTTATTAAATTAAAGTCCCCTTCATTGTTAGCATTCCTCATTCAACAATATTTCAAAAACATTATTTCTGCATTTGTAGGGAAATGTGTATGTGTGTTGTACTTACGCATACATATATTTTTGTAGATTAGTACTCGTAGATGTGTGTATATGTGTTTAATATTATAACAACAACAACTTTAAAGGGGTCAGCTTTTTAGTATTGTAAATTTTTAGCCCCACTAACGTATTTCTATATGCATGATTACTTGTTTGTTACTCTACTTGCACTTACTAATGATAAATTTATAGTGAATGATAAAACAAATGTTATTGTATTTTTATTTACGCATATTGTGCAGCGAAATGTGCAGTGTAAGTAAGTTAACTTAGTTACCTGCAACATAAGTCTATAGAGAAAAATTTAAAAGAAATTGGAGCTAAGCTTAGTTCTAAAAGTCGAAAGTTAAAATAAGGCGAGCTTTTTTAGGAGTAACCTTTTAAAATACATTATTTTTAGAGTTGGAAGGTTCTTAGAATTTCTACAAACTCATAGTGGCTTATAAGTTAATCTCTCTTGTAATGCTTTGTATTTCTTAATTCTTACTGCACCTTAACACAATACTTCAGCTGTATGTGTGAATGCAAAATGTTTAATTAACCTTGTTAGTATTGAAAGCTTCGTTTTTTTATAGATGTGTAACTCTCCCCTTAAAACGGGAAAACACAACTAGAGCTTCACAATTCATCACAAAAACTTGAATGAATTTTTTTTTAACAGTTTTCCATTGGAATAAATTCATTGTTCTTGCTGTTGTTGTTGTTGCTCTTAACTTCCTTTTTTGTTGTTATTAAAACTGATGCACAACAAAAGCACTCTTTCGTGCACACTCTTTCAATCATTTTACGCATTGCATCATATGCATAAATATCCCCATTAGTGTTTCTTCTCAGCTCTTCCAAAAAGTATTCATATTTATATCCATATTTGAAGATTTGTTTTCTATTTCAAACATTCAAATATTTAACGTCATGCCTTTCAATCACCTTTCAATTGATTAAAATTGTAGAGTATGAGACAGCAAGATAAATTGAAAAAAGTACATTTTAGAAAATCGAATAGTGAAGGAGAAAAAAAGAAAAACAATTGGTTTTCGCCAACAATTAAGTGTAAACATTGTTTTTTTTACTAACTGTCTAATTGATACTAAAGCACTCATATATTCATACGTACCAGATGGGACTAAAGACATTCAGAGAAATGTAATTTTTCTAATTTTTTTTTTATCAATTTGAAATCAGAAGAATACTTTACTATGAGTTGGCTACTTTTTATAATTCGGGAATAGCAAATAATAAAAAAAATATTTTAATTAAGAAATACTTTTAAATGGCACTATTGCTTTTGAAATATTCCTCCTGATGATCAGTATATTTTGAATTCGTTTAAGATATTTTTCATAGCAGTTTCTCCATTTCTCTTGAGATATCTCCAAAATATAATTTTTGAACGTTTCAACTGCTCCATTCACTCTCGTAAGTCAAAGACTAAATAGTTTATTTTTGATAATCTGAAACAAGAGAGAGTCATTAATTATTAGCTCATGACGGTTCGGAGAATAAGTCACCAATTCGATATTTTGACTGCAAAATAAATCACTTGTTTGACGACATGTATGAGAGCTCGCATTGTTACGAATTTCTCCGAAGACTTCTAGCATATAAATTATCGTGTTACATTCAGAATTGATAGTTCTACGTTGCTCAAGCGAAACAGCGGCAACATCATCGAACGAAGAATTATGCGACCAATTGATTTGCTTTTCATTTTCGACAAACAACTTTTATTGGACTTAGCTTGTCTTGAAACACCCACACGATCAATCGCTGTTTTGTTTAGGACTCATAACTATATATCGATTATTCGTCAATTATTACAAGTTTTTAAAAGACTTTGGAAGCACCGCGGTTTTTAATCATATTCTTACACTACTATTTTAACGATTGATAATTATGGAGTGTCCAAAAATAACAAATTTATCTTACAAACTAGCAGAGCCTACGTGTTCGTTCGCATATAATTTCTTATATTCTTAAAAGTGAAAATTAGAAAAATTCGTTTTTAAACATTTATTGTAGAGTTCTGTTAATAGTGTTCAATATTTTCAATCTACATCAATATTCAATATTTTCAATGACATCTGTTCTAGTACCATTTTACCGTTAAAATTAAGTGCTTCACACCTGAACCTCTACGTACTCAACTTATTGTTACAACAAAAAAAAGAATTTTATATTTATAAATTTTATTTAAATCTATTAGCAGCTTTTACGTGATGTGAACACAGACAGATAGACGGACAAACAGAAAAAAATTGCAAAAATATGTGTTTTGTATTCCATATCGACTACTATCAACAACAACACGAAAATTTTTAAAAAATTTTTTGAAGTACAGAAATGACTCCGTTATTCTTTCATAATATGTATAGTTCAGTGTTCATGTAAAATCGAATGTAATAAAGTGGAACAAGGGTACAAGGGTAGCTCTATCTCACAATATATCACATGACGACCTTTTATTATTAGTTCAGCCACTACATTGATGTTTTATAGCACAACAACTGATTTTGGACGACCTTCAAGGAATTCATGGGCGACAAAAATACAAGCACAGTTAAATTTACTATACCAGCGATATACTCTGGCCTTCGCTATACATCAAAACGTTTATGCTAAAAAAATTTAAACTTTATTATGGTGTTACCAGCTATTTTCGTAAGTGCTGCCAGTTTGCAAAATATAGATAATAACCCTCGTATTTGTAATTTGTTAGCTATAAAATGTTTTCTTTTAGTTGAGATTATTTATTTTATTTTGAACCATTATTATTCTGTAGACAAATATAACAAAAATAAAATAATAAAATAGTAATAATAATTATAATAAAATCTTCATCCCTTCTAATCGCTCTGTTTCTCAGGCACGAAAGTATATATCGCCATTGACGATTGGTTCATTCAAAAACTCGATAGCGGATTATAATCGTTCTTTCATCATCCTTAACAGAAATTAGTTTACTAAAATATGGTTGTGAAAATATTATTTTACGCAGAACTGACTTGAGCTTATCATATTATTTTAGAAATAAAGAAGCTCCTGAATTTATTTACAGGAGGTTGGTACAGTGCTCTAAGGGGTATCATGTTCTAGCGTCTAATAGCGTAATGTCTACGGATGTCACGATAATGTCACTTTTGGGTGCGACATTATGTCCGCACTTAAAACAACGCTGGTTACGTTTACCAAAGATTTTGTGCATATCTGGACTTTGGCCGTTTCTCCACATTTTCTCCTCTATGGTACAACAAACACCGGATATGCTTACTAAGGATTTTCTACGCAAGGATTTTCTACTCTATGGAATAAACAATACCGGTTTTTTATCAAAGATTTGCTGTCATAAAATATACCATTGATATCTTTGGACGTTATGATTCTTCGTTAATTTAAATTAATTTAAATTAGTAACAGAGTTAAAGCTTTTTTAACGCTTTTATACTTAGTGAACCGGTAAGAGAGAAACTTTGATTATGAGCTGCGCTATCTCACATGTATTCAACAAAAAACCTTATCAAAATTTCAGTACAATTACAAAGTAAAAGAATTTATTATAGTTTTTTTAATGATTTGTGAACATAGATAGCGTACAGCGGTATGTGATTGTACGATTTATATGTTGTTGTATCTGTTCACTGCATACATCATCAATTTTAATCTATTGTGTTGAACATTACGCATTAGACATAAATCAATCAAATCCTATTTCCAGTTTCAGCTCTTAAACAATTTCTGCTATTTTATGTTTAAATGGTATTATTGTGTCTCTGTCACAGATACTTTAACATAGATACATATATAAGTTTATATGTGTATATATGTGTCAGGACTTAACCATTGTCTATGTCTCTATTTAAGTTTCTTGTGCGATTCGTTATTCTGATTGGAAACAAAAACATTTTTAAAATTCTGTAAATGCTTTTATCATTCATTCATTCATTCAATTGTAATTGTGTCATGTGGACAGTATTGAATTCAATTCAATTCAATTTGGATTTGATTTTTTTTCTAGTTTCTATGGTGTTTGAATTTTAAATCTCAAGAGTTTTAAGACAAATATTCCTTTTCTATCTGGAAAAAATATTTTAGCTTTTGACAAATTCTATTTTTCTCCTCCTGCTCTATCTTGTTTGGTAATTTTCTTTCTTTGTCATGTTGTCCTGAAAGTTATTTTTTGCAAAACGAAATGTAAGAAAGTGTTTTAAATAAACATGCTGAAATCTTAAGTTGAAAAAGACATATTCTTTTTGTAATCGAACTATATTTTTTAGTTTCAGTTCAGCTTATCTGTTGAATGTTTTATGTAACATGAAAAAAGTATTTTTTTCTTTTATTTTTTTTTTTTATTTATTTCTTAAAGTTATTTTCAGTGGATTAATTCTATTTTTCTTTTTAAATATTTCATAGCAACTTTAAAGAAAATTCAATTAAAAATAGCATTTTAAAAATGACTAACAGTTTCTTGTGCTCTCACCTTCTTTAATGTCCAACAAGAGAAACGTTCTTATTTAATCATCAGCAAAATTTTGTTGTCTGCAACATCGTCATAATAACACTAAATTGTTGTCATAGTCACCGTTACTAGGTAAGCTATGGCTCTGAAAATTTCCCTACAAAATATAAAAATAAAAAACTTTTACCTATACATGCAAACATGAATTCTTCAATATTTCAGCATTAGAAGTTAAATCGTATTAGTTAAAATTTTATGTTCGTGATGCTGTTCTGATTTTACTTAAAGCAACACAACACAAGAACTTTTTTCGTTGTTGTTTTTTTCACATATTTAAATTGAATTTTAATTAATTTTTGTTGGCAAATGTCACTTGTTTATTTTGAACTGAATAAAATAAAGGAAACAAGGATGGTGTAGAACATTTATCTTAATATTTTTTAAAAGAAAAACCTTAGATCTATTTTTACTCTGACATGAGATTAGTCAAAAAAATTTACAAGAAGCATTCGGTTAGAAATAGTGTGATTTTTGAAGTTTATTGTTTTGTAGTTTCTTTAAATAAAAATATTGTTATTAAAAATAATCTTAAAAAATTAAAAAATATAAAATTTAAGCAGTTTTAAGAATTAAATTGTTAAAAGTATACTTTTGAGTTGACTTTTTTTACAATTTTCAATTAAAGCTTGAAAATATACTTTTAGGGTCTGTTTTTAAAAAATAATCTGCAATATTTCGCTCAGTCTTAGTTACCAAGTATTAGAAATAATTTCAACAATCGTAAAAGTAACATTCCTTTATGCTTCAGTTACTGGTAGTGTACTTGACACAAGTTCAATGCTAAAATAAAATTATTTCACACTATAAATACTTGTAAATGTATGTGTAATAGGATATATGTTCGTTGTGTATGAGATATGTAACTTGGGAAATATATAAAAATAGAACCTCTCACACTTCAGGTAATATCTCTGATTTCACCATTGACACTTCGTTGCCTATTCTAGGCATCCATACACAATGTTCATTAATAAACATTTAGTGAAATGCCAATGTCATTGGTATTTGTGTTTTTAAGAATGTTGGAACTTTAAAATAAGACATAAAAATTTAAATTCTTAAAATAACTTTTTTAAGGTTAACCTAATTTTTTTATTCTAAAGTTTAGTATGAGAATAATTTATATTTTTCTCTCAAGAAGCATTAAATGCAGTTTTAATTGCTCAAATTCTATCTAGCTCATCTAAGATAGAATTTCCTTTTATACTTCTGATCAATAGGATACAAATTATTTTATCGTGATCTGCTCACGTACTGTGGTTAGTACAGCACGACCTTTGATCAGCATGAATTTATACGCGGATAGGGAAAGGGAGGTGCTAGTATTCCACACACAATTCCAATGTCTCGCAATTTCTTTCAAAAAGCAATGTCTCCTCGATGTCAACATAAAAGCTAACATTATAAAATAACTGGTTCCAGATTATTTAGCTTTGTGAGATAATTTTGAAATTACCACTAAACAATATTGGAGAACTTTTCACCACTTCTAAAAAATTTTTGTACTTTTAAACTAAAATAGTGTTGATTTCATATAATGTGTACAAATTTTATTTTTAGTACGTCAAAAATGTTTCTAGTTTAAAAGATACAATGGATTTTTATAATTCTAACTACCACAATTTGGTTTTCAATAGTAATGTGCTGAATAAGTATAGTTGCATCTTCCATTTAATGGAGTAGATTTTAGTTGCATCTTTCATTTAATATAACAGATTTTATAAACCTGCAGAAATTGAAACAAAAGTTAAGAGGCAGAGTGCTGCTGCCTCAAGGGACATACACCAGCCTTGCTTACTATCAATAACATAATATTTTAAACTGATCTGATCGATTGGCATATTCAAATTTTCTCGAGCTCATCTAGTGCCTTGGCAAAATTTATTTAAATACTAATATAGACGGACAGACGAATGTCGCTTAATCAAATAAGCTATACAATAGAGTTCAGATTATATATACTTTATGGAGTGACTAACTGACACATACCCTTTTTCCACATGTGGTGCAGCGTATAAAAATAGAAGCTTAACAAGTGTAATTAAAAAATATTTAACTTGTAAATTAATAATTTTTATAATATGACTAAATAGTGAAGTGATAGTAAGACAGTGGTCCAGTTATAATTTTTATTATTAATTTTAAGTGTTAAATAATATCAATTTTAAAATATATATTCAATATAAAATTTATTATTTGAATTAATTTTTAAGTTGATTGTTCTTTATTTAGTGTAAAATAAATATTTCATAATATTCTCATGAAATATTAATCATTTAAAACTATTAAATTTGAAATATTATACTCAGATTTTAATTTCATTTATTTTGTAGACAATTAAATGCGTTTTTTTTTAATTTGAATAGATATAAATAAAAATACATAAATATTCTTTAGCAACCCATAATAACTAAATGTTATACACAAATGCTAACTAAATTTTTCTTTTATAATTCTTTTTCAAGATTTTTTTTCGAATAGGACATTTATTTTTAGTTTAAGAAATTCGCAGAAATTATTGATACCTTAAGGTATTATGTTGAGTACTATAAAGCTAAAATCATTAAAAGGGCGGTTATAAGGCTTTAAGATTAGTAAAAAGCAGAAATCTCCACACAAAAAATCCAAAGAACTTTGAAAACCCCACTACTCATATTTACCTGATAAAAGCTTTTGTTGAAATCTAGATAGACAATGCAATCACCTGTCAGTATCATTTTGTCCACTCTTAAATTTACGTGTGAATGTATGTATGCTTATGTGTATATATTTGATTTTTAGCACACACTGTGTAAGAAAAATAACCAAAATATTAAATTTCAATTGTATATATTACACTTACAAAGAAAAAATACTCAGACAGCTGAGCATGGACGAACACGCTTTGGTGTATGATTACGTCTCCCTAGTCATAGCATTCAAACATGAACAATAAAACTAACTGACACAGCACATTTATTGTAAGTAAAATATTTGGCTTTCTCCTCTCCTTATCAAATTTGTTTATGTACGAATACAGTGACTGAAAAACTTTACATTCCGTTAACGTATTTTTACTACAAATATTTGTGGCCAAACTTTATAGTTGATAAGTAAAAATACAAAAAAAGTGCTTACAGATATTATTTTGTTGCTTTCAGCAGGAAGTATTGGTTTCATAGTCTATTGTGTAAAACTCGTACAAAAGCAAAAAGTTAAACTAAAATAAAAAAAGAATTATTTATTATTTCATTTGGTGCGCTGGCATTCTTTCTGTTTTAAGTGTTTAAAAGATCTAAACTTCTTAAAGACTTTATAACTGATAAAACCGTTAACAGCAAATATCACAACAATAAAAATATATTATTGTCGCACAACAAATAATGTAACAATAATAAAATTTTATTCTTTTCGAGTAGTAAAAAAAGAGACAATTTTTGCTTTCTCCTACAAACATTTTCTTAAGAATTTTTTAAGTATTTTTTACTGATTTAAACTTATATTTGTCACTTTTATTGAAAACATATTGCTCATACTTAAATGTCGTTGGTTTCAGCAGAAGCATCCGCATGTTATATTTGAAGCACGCACAAAAGCCAATAAGGGTTGTGCCAATTCAGGCAATCTGGATTCATGGCGTCTCTCACGCCGCACAAAACATTTATCAGCTGGTATAATTGACGAAGTACATCCAAATGGTGCCGGTCGCTATAAACGTGATGTCCGCGAGGCCACAAAATACATTGAAACTGCCATAATTGTAGACAAAGCGATGTTTGATAAACGTAATGGAAGCACAAGAGCAGAAGTGATACACGATGCCATACAAGTGGCCAACATTGCCGATTTGGTAAGTACTTTTGTTAAACGTTCAGAAACATTTTCTTTTCCTCCTTAAGGAAACTTTTAACAATAGAATATTATATATTGTTCTTAATTTTTGTAAAAATTTTCTTTAAGCAGCATTCCTTTGGTTTTATTTGTTAAACAGTTGTGCTTTATTTATTTCTTTCTTTTGTTAATATTGTTGGTTGGCATCTTGCAAAAGCCGTTTCTCTTATTTAAGTCTAACCACAGGGCGCTTTAAATCTTTTAAGTGCAAAACAAAAATCTTTAGTTTTGCAAAACGTAAGAAAAAAATGTTTTTGTTTTTTTTTCATCCCGTAAAACTAAAATAAATATGCCGAGATATTCTTGTATGGCGTTGAAGTTGTAATTTTGTTGTCTCTGGAAATAAGAAATTTCTGCAATTATGTTAACCTTTTCAAATATTATTTGACGTTTTCATAGTTTGCAAAAATATTATTCTTAGCTGCTAGCAAATTTATAAAACAATTTTTTTAACAAAGACAACATTAGCAGACTCTATGGGTTCACTTGGCTTCAATAGTTAATTTCAAGCAACCGATTTGTAACCTACGCCTAACTTATTTTATCGTGTCTCGTGTGTACACTGGCATTTACTCTTTACTGAAATAATTTTAGACTGACTAGTTGTAACTGTACTTGTCTTTAGCTTAGATTCTCCTTGGCACTCAAAGTGTGCGTTAGTGGTTCTTACCCTATTCAAGCCAGTGTTGGAAATATACACTCATCTCCTGGAACAGTCTGCACTAAAAGTTATCTTTGATTTTCTCCTTCACCAGATAAAACTTGAAGTTTCCATTGCCTACAATTTAAGCAGTTATTCAACCCCTATCATATGTTGCCACTTTACTGGCACTCCTTCCGAGGTGATCCGGGAGTAGCATTCTATCCTGTCTACATGTGAAAGTCTAACCATTGTAGCAGCTTTACTTGCACAAGTCCATTCCCCAGCACAATTTCTTTAGGAATACATTCCAGCATGAGTTTGGAGTAAAATAAGCAGACTGATTGTCAAGTGAACTTTCAATGCATCAGCTTTTGCTACATTTAACACTCAAAGTAATTCTACCTAGTAAATACAGTATGCAAAGTATGAAACAAGTTCCGGTCTTCTGAGCGTTCACCTGCAACCTTCCCCCACATGTTGGTCTATAAGAGAAACATCAGCTAAAAATTCTGATGAATGCATCACATAGCCCTTCCCGCAATAACTTGACCACTTTTTTTCTCCTTAATCTTTTTAATAGACAGGTCCAGCATACAATTATGCCTAATGCCAGGGGCAAACATATGCCGCAACGCAATTATTATGTTAAAAAGGATTTCTAGCCATGTAAAAGCGGATTGATCAAGGATTTTATTCTAGTCATGCACCGCAAGTATTAAGCAATCTCTTGGAAATGGATTAGCGACTATTTCTCCAAAATACTTAATAAATAAATGTCTATATTTAAAATGAGTGATGGATTTTTTATATGTATATAAAGAAAGGCTTAAGAAATTAAGACCAGAATCTTTACGAGTTTAACTTTTGTTAGCACAAACCCAATAACTTGTCTTCAATCATACATATAGAACAAGTACAAGTTAGTCGTGACTGGTTCTATTAGGTAAAAGGAATAAAAGCCTTTTTGTATTTCTTTACATTTCCTTTACTAAACTTTGCACATACTCATACTACTGCAGCTATATATAGTCATAAGAATACACAGAGAAAGTGTCACATACATATGCAAACAAAACACTGCACGTTTCATTTTCTACATTTGTGTTGCTACCATTGTTTTCTTTTATCCTTTAAAGTAAAAGAACATACATCTGCACCAAACTATACTTTTTACATTTGTTTGTATGGTTAGCAAGTACTTCCGTGTTTTTCTACTTTGCCATTAGTTTGTTGCTGCCTACAAAGAATACAAGCTTTGCTATTAATTTTCTCTAAGTAAAACGAATGCATTCGTGTGTTATTACATATGTACGAGTTTAGAAATTGCAAATATCTGCAAAAAGGATTTTTATTTTTTTATATTTTATTTTAAAAAAATATTTTTTTTCCTAACTTTATTTTATTTTAGCAAAGCAAGCATTTAGAAAAAAAAATTATATTTATATTCCTAAAAAACACCCTCTAAAATTACTCCTTTATACCTTTTTTTGGGTTGTTCTTAAAATTAAACCAATTACAGTTGTTTCTTACTTTGTGAGTTATAAAATTTTTTTAATAAAAACACAAACATTAACCAAAATTAGCATTTTTGCTTTCTTTTGCAATTTACACCTTTTATTGGCTTTTGTTAAGTCTATTAAAGGGTTTAACACAATTAGCTTATTTAATAAGGAATATTAAGGAGTTTTTAAGCAGTTAACTTTTTTAACCATGTTGCGAGATTTCACTACACATAAAACAAAAAAGTCAAAGAATTTTTGAGATTTTCATTCCTTTTTAACTAAACCATATAACAGTACACTCTTCCAAATTATCGTGAATACACTGACGCTTAAGCGACGTTTCAAAAGTATCCAGATTTTCTTTGCATATCCGTCGTATATTCGCGCAATTTAGAGACGTTTGTTTTCAGCAAAGAGGCTTAAAATTGTCACATAGAAGTGAAACCAATCCACTACATAGCCCACGGGCTCTATAATATCATTTTTGCAGCATGATCATTGATTTTTTTTGTTTGAAAATATAGATGTCACTGATCAGGGGAAGATGTGATTTCAATAGGATGGCTCTATGTGCCACACGGCGACCACAATCATAAAATTATTGAAATTGAGATGTCAGTTTACTTCCAAGGTCGTGCAATTTGACTCCTCTAGATAGTTTTCTGCAGGGCAATGTAAAATCACTGGTCTTTGCGGATAAACTAATAACAGCCGGAGCCTTGCAGGCCAACAATTTACATTTCACGTACGAACAGTAATGTTCAGAAAAGTGATCAGAGATTGGACCTTAAACAATCGAGGTGACCGTATGCCCTTCATCCTTTTCTAATGTTAACGCCATAACTTTCGAATAAGAAAACTTTTTAAAGAAATTTTATTTTTTGTATTCTATCAGAATTTTATTCCTTTGTTTTATTTCTTTATTTTAATAGAAAAAAAGATTTCTTTACATTTTGATCTATGAGAGTGTAGCCAATATATCTACTGTCAGTTGCCAAAACAAATTAATCCAAAGCAATTGATTGTCTTTCGAATGTCCTTAAATACGATTCACGGCTTTATTTTTTCCCTTACGTAACTTGCTCTTCTCCTTTATCCTCCATATTCGAAAGATTTTTATTTTATATAGCAGTGACATTCTATGTCCTGAAGACCCATGGTATTCTCTTTTACTAGCAGCGGAATCATTTTGAGCAAGTCACACATAACTTACAGTCTGATTTAGTCTCAATTGTCTAACAACTTAAAATATTGAACACTTTTTTTCGTTTATCACGTTAAATTTTTTTCTGTTCCCTAAAACAAAAACATTCATTTCACGAGCTTGTGTTAACAGCCTAAAGAGTTTTATTAATATAAGCCCTTACTCACACATAAAAGATCATCCACATTGTAATACAAAATTCTTAGTATTTTTTTTAATCTTCATATTTCTCAAGGTTATGTCCTGCAGCTATTATTTATAATTTGAATGTCTTAATTTTTACTCTTTCATGAATATTTTTCTTTTTTTTCCCCTATTAAGAAATATCAAGTGAGTAAATTAGTTCGTGTGCTGCGAATGTATGAAGCAAAATTAACAATTATCATCCTTTTTTCCTAAATTTTTAGCCCCTAACACAATTTTCTTTCAAGAAAATCTTTTAAAAGTAGCTATCTTTTCTTTACAAACAAACAAAACAACAGCGAGTGTTTGTACAAGTTTTGTTTTTTCGTTTTCCTTGTTTTTTGTCTTATTTGTTTTTTTTTTTTTTTTTTTTTTTTTGTTGGTAGGAACTTTAATATGAAATATCCTTAGGCTGCTTGTGTGTTTTTTATTTTTTTCCAAAAGCGTAATGGAAAATTATGAACAACTGTTTTTTAACAGTAAAATAAAATAATTGTTTCAATTTTTTCCTTTTTCTTATTCTAAGTAAAGAGCAGTTAAAACAATTTAAATCTTTTAAAAGTTTGCTTCAATTTGCTCACGTAGTGGTATTAAAATAATTGGTGAACTCGCATATATACATCGACTCTTAAACGGTCTTTTAAGTATTGGAAACAATATCTGTTTAAGCGAGCATAGTTTTTAATAACTTTTTAACATCATTATCGTACTTCAATTTTTTGATTTGCAGCTTTGAGCGAAATCTAATTATATATGGCACTGAAGATAATAAGTAATTATGCTTTACGTATTCATTAGTAGCTACACGTCCAATTCTTCGTGAATGATGTAATCTATAGGCCCAATAGTCTTTATTCCTTGCTTCCTCAGCTTCCTCGGACAGCATACCTAATACAAAAAAACCAACTAAAATAAGGGCCTATAAACAGAGATATACCTATTAACAGAATAGCTTCTGCTATAATTTTGCCACCATTCACCAGAATCTTACGCACAGTTACAGGCATGTAGTACCAGCCATAGAGATCAACAAACAACCTGGCAGTATCCATGCAATGTTTATGAAACTTGTTAGTGTCGATCACAGCTTTGCAATCTACAGCAGCCAAAAAAATTTTAAATCTATTTGTTTACTCTTCTTTTATGCCAATTACGTCTGCAGTTTTGGCTACATTTAAAAAAAAATCCTTTTTGTCATTTTTCCATTATTTGTTGTGCCCATACGTTGCTTCCTTTCTGAATTTCTGCTATTGACTAGTATGTTTAATACATTATATAATAATTTTTAATATTAAAGAATTAAGCAAACAATAACATGCATGAACAAAGATTCATGTTTTGTTACTTTATCATTTTATAGTTTTTACTGTTTTGTTTGGAAAGGATTAACTGAAACTGTGAATTTTCTTTAAATTTTATTTGAAACTTTAAGCTATTATTTGGCATTTTTCGTTAAACGGCCCTATATAACGGAATATAATATTTGGATATCTGACAACAAAAAATCAAAAAATTATCCAAATTGGAGAAAATGAAAAAAATAAATTTCGGCCACTCTTCAACCCATGTGCAACTTTCTTCACCATATAAAATGTTGAGCCAAACACGTTGTTTTTATATGATTTATTTTGAATTTATTTGTATCCTCCCTAATTTTAATCTCACTAGCTGTATATAAATGTAAACAAAATTGCATAGACGACTTAAAATTGGTGTATGAATATAAATACAAAAGCAAATAATTAAATTGCAACTTTAAGTTAATTAAATAAAAAGTGAAAGAAAAACGGAAACTCTTTGAACAAATTATATGCAAAATTTTTAAAGTTTTTTTACAAAAGTCAAAACGAAGCATGAGCTGTGGTGTCATGTAAATGGTGTGCCTCACAATCATGATTTAAGTGCTTCATTACGCAGTGTAAACTTATCATTACCAGGGCGCAAGAACAGCGCAGTGCTCTCACATCACAAACCATCCTCGAAGGTGAATAGTTCTATATAAGTGTAACAAAAAAATCGCTTGATATCTTCATCCATTTTCTGTTCTATAAAAACATGGCCTTCGCTCTTTTATTATACCAGTTCGACTTTTTTTCATTAAAAAAAATTGTAGAGGTATCAATTAATATTGAAAATAGTAAATAGAATATGCAGATAAAATCCTGTGTTGAAATACGAATTGTTAATTAAATAATCTACAAACTTAGAAGAATATGTTAAAAAGTTTAATTAAACTCTTAAATATGTTGTTTTCAGTTAAAAAAAAAAATAAACAATGTTACGCATTAATTCAAAATCACTACTAAGAACACCCTTGAAACAACATTTCAGAATAAATTGATACATTTCTCAATACAGATGAAATTTTTACTTAACCTTGAAAAAGCTTTTATTCTCTAACTATTTTTAAATCAATTTTTGAGGTTTATCACAAGTTCTCAATCAAGGTTATATGTTTGTGTGCTGGTGCATAATAAATATTTTTAGTACTGGTTTTTATCCAAGTGTATCAGGCCGTGAGGGTGTGCAGAGCTTAAACAAACATGCAATCGTTTATTTAAAAAATAATATTAGATACAGACAATAACTCAACGTAAAAAATATTTAAAAAGACTAGATGAAATCATAAAAAATAGAAGACAAATACAATGCAAAAATGCAGAATATTATTTGAAGAACAAACGCAGACCAAAAACCTGCACAGGGACAAAAAAGGGTCTTTTGTACCATGAAATTTTATTTGACAATTGCAGTGAAAATTTTAACTGACTGCGAGTAACACAATTAGATCACTTAAATAGTTTCACAAATGAAAACTTTTAAATTAAAAATTCACAATTTTTAAATATCAAAACAACTTTAGAGTTCACCTAAATATCCTGTGCCTTCGCTCGCCATAATTTAACATCAATCACACATATTGCTTTTTCTATTGAAAATATATGCAAATAAGCAAGTGAGACGAGGTTAGGTGATTCGATCGAAATTTTTTGGATACGGTCGAGGAAATCGGAAAAAGCAAAAAATTTTATATATCTTCCGATTTTCCCGTTAATACCATAATATATGTTTATAAAAATGTCGCCAAGCGCATGCAAATTACATGAATTTAATACATTTGTATCGCCTGCTTTTCGCAACAATTGTAAATTCCATCACAGTTTATTTGTTGCTTTATTCTATTTTTACGTACCTAAAATACTAAATGTTGTCTTCCTAAATAAGTTAATGTTTCTTAAATAACATTACCTCGGGTAATTATCCAAGTGGAATAATTAAAGGTGTCATAACGCCGTACTCACATCTACTGGTCCTTGCGACAACACTTAAGAATCATCTAAATATAACTTTGATCGTAAAATTAGCCGGAGCTCATTTAAAACGCCAGATTATTTATCAGTAAAAATAAGGTAATTCCTGCTAGGCAGCTAATTCTGTAATATTTTTTTGCTTTCTAATAAACGAAGAGAAGTGACACAGGAATTGTTTTAGGCTCCCCTTTCCATTCGCATGAAACTAGCAAAAATCATTATAACCATTTTGCGCGGCAAAGACTAGTACGCCTTACGTTCACTCAAGGCCACAGTTATTTACTAGATATGTATTCTGCCCTATTAGATTCAAGGCCACAATAAAGTTTTAGCTGAACACAAGCAAGCATCACATAGAATTCGTCAGCTACTTTAGAACAAGCTATTACAATAGCAACGTTTAAGGTATCATCACAAAGATGCTTTAACGACCATTTTGGAAAACTTAAAGTATCACAAATAACATCATAATGTAATATGGTTTCATCAAAAACCATAACAACTTTTATTACATTTGCATTTAAATGCTACATATTGTATAAATGACGCTCAAAAGATATTTTGTGTACCAGCTGGAAATTAAACATAAACCTTGCATACCGCATAGGAAATATTTTTGCATACTATCGGCATATAGACGTCAACTACCAAAAATGTGGTTACATAAAGTGTTCATTATTAATTTGCTTGTATGATAGTAGAGTTTAAGATCAAACTAAATTGTCATTATCAGAAAGTGCTATCCCCAGGAAAACTAGACGTGATAAACCTGGCCTTAGTATCACGGCATCGTAAATTTTTGCCTTCCCTCCAAATAAAATTATCAGTTATATCCCAATGCCATAACAAGTCGTTAGCTAAGTCCTGCAAAATTATAAGCTGATATTACGTTTGAAGTCAGCATAGTATTGCTGTTTCAACTAGAATCATCCTCTTACACAGTGGTAGCTCAACTTGTACCATAGAATTGCCAACACCTAATGCAATAAAACAGTATTTAGGATGGTAGTACCTCGATATTT
Organism: Cistogaster globosa; assembly: GCA_937654795.1. NCBI lineage: Eukaryota > Metazoa > Arthropoda > Insecta > Diptera > Tachinidae > Cistogaster > Cistogaster globosa. The sequence continues at coordinate 65,298,745 of OW569406.1, forward strand.
CAGTTTTAGGCGCAGCCTCAACATTTTTTTCCAAACAGACTCACAAGTAAGCGATGGAAAATCCGCTTGCTTGTTGAGCTTCGGAAGACTTTATCTCTTAAATTAAGAACCCAGGCGGTGTACACCATCGTCATGTCATGTTATATCTTGATCCCTTAATGGTCTTCTATTATTACTTAAAAATTTATAATGTTTCCATGGTAGTACTCTGTTTCATCTTCCTCTCGCATTCTTCTAAATAATATTTAGTAAATAATTAATCTTGAGCTACAACCTCCATGATTTGATCAATATTATTTGTGACCTTTCTTAAAATTTGGGATGATTTGGTTTGAGCAGCATATCAAAATTCGCATAGAAAATATTGCAACAACATATTTTCATCAAAACCATTGTGACCACTAGTGAATATTATTTTATTCTTAAAAACTTTTGAAAATAAAAATAGAAATAATCAGAATGTATTGTTTTGTTGTAAAGTCTTTGACTACAGTCTCTAAATATCATATTTTTTTACAATATTGTTGTTCCTTTATATTCCATCAATAATTAATCATTTTAGACTAACAGCAATGACACTTAGTTCATAGTCTTAAATATTTATGAAATCAGTTTAAAAAAAAATGATAATTTCATAGAAAGTTTTAATTGTTTTTTAATCTACAGTATTTTGAATACAAATTTAAATTTATTAAATTATTTCTAATGTTTCTAAAAAAGGAAAATGCAATATTTAATACTTCACGTTTAAAGAAAATGTTTACTTTCTTTTAAAATATTTTCTAAATGATCTGATATATATTTTTATTTTGAGAAAAAAAAATTACAACCATCTAAAACATTTATTTAAAATCTTACTCTGGCTACAAATGTTTTTATTTTTATTATCTTCATTTAGCCACTTCCGTCAGGCAAATCCCAGTTATTTATTGCTTTTGAAAAATCATTTATTAGTATTTTTGTATCTGTCTGTACGTGCAAGCTTTATTCACAAGAAGACTTATGCAATATAAAACAAAAATAAATGCTTTGTTCTAATTTACCCTGGCCTTCCTTAAAAGA